>JAUCBN010000012.1:10000-1210000 GCA_035048815.1 Abelmoschus esculentus
TAATATTTATATCTTTATTTAAAAAAATTAAAATATTTCCCAAAATAAATTTTTTATGTCTAATTTAATTGATTTTTTAAAAATATACAATTTTAACTTTGATCGTAATTTTAATTATATTTTGTTATTTATATTTTATGATTATTATATATCAGGTAAAATCGAAACCCAACGATTTTGAAAAAGTAATTTTAAAAATATATTTAATTAATTAATAATTAAATTATATTTAAATTTTTTTAGATAATATTTATAAGATATAACTTTGATTTTTCTATTTTTTTATTTCAATTGAATTTTAGTTTTGCATGTTTGAGGATATATTAGTTTTGATTACTCGTAGGAGTCGGTAGGGTGACAACTAGTCGCTAGGCTCAGGCTTGAAAACAATGTTTATGAGTTTGGCTCCCAAACAATATTAATGAATTCGGTTTGAGTTAATTATATGAGTTTGAAATTTTAGGTTCAGATTTAGTTTAAAATTTATATTATAGGATTCGATTTAGGTTCGAATTCGTTTTGAATTAAAAACTTTTTTATAACCAACAATAAAATAAAATTCAATATTAGAAAGGAAAAAAAATACTTAATTTATTTTAATTAATTTATTTTTAGTAGATTTCTCGTATTTTATTTTATTATTTTTCTTTTGTTAAATAAATTAATTTTAATGTATATATAGCATATATATAATATAATTATTGTGAACCTGTTCATGAGCTTTTCGAGACGAGTTTGGTAGGCTCGGCTATGTACAAGAGATTCAAAATCAAGATGTTCAAATAGTAGAATCTCACGAATCGTAAGTAATCATTTGTATGGATAATAAGTTTGGATAAAATAAATTGTTAAATATCGTCTTAATGAAAATCCAGCGAAAATCCATAAATTTAATTTTTCAATTAATTAAAACCCATTATATTTAATATTTTAAATTAAAAATTCAAAAATCAATTAATTTGAAAATTTCAAATTAATTGAAAGTAATTAAATTCACTTAAATTACTTTAAAAATATTTTAATTAATTGTTAAATATTTAAAAAAAAAAAAAACATTCATTTTTTAAAAATAAGCTCCGCAATTAAACCCATTAATTGAACACAGCCCAGGCCGAGAAAACAAACCATCTGCTGGAAAGAACAGAAAGGGATACAGCTAATTGAAAAGCCCATAAAGGCCTATATAGGTTAGGCGGGAAAAAACATGGGCCCCATAGAAAATTCCCGCCAAGGGGAGGGGACTTAAGTTGTTCTTCTTCTAATCCAGATCCAGGTTTAGGGCAATAAGCAGAGGAAGGGTTTTGTTTTATTTTCGTTGAAGATAATGGAGGCTTTCAGTGGTTGCTATGTAGACGAGAAGGCAATTAGAGTGGAGAACATATTCCTGGACTTCCTCAAGAGGTTTGATTTTGGTTGCGGTTACAGTTATTATTTTTTTGGATCTGAATCTTTTTCACACACACAAAAAACAGCTTCAGGTTGGACCCGCGAATGGGGGACTCGTATTACGAGGCGGAGATACAGGCGATGGAAGCGAACGGGTCTAGCACTATGTTCATCGACTTCTCGCACGTCATGCTCTACAATGACATTCTCCAGAAGGCCATCGCTGATGAGTACTTGAGGTAAACTCCCCAAATTATTTTATTTTAAATCTGGGATTCAATCTTGACTGCTACTACTACAGATTCGAGCCGTACTTGAAGAATGCGTGCAAGAGGTTCGTAATGGAGCAGAATCCCACGGTTATTGCGGAGGCGGACGATAACCCTAACAAGGACATCAATGTTGCCTTCTTTAACATTCCGTTCACCAAGCGGTACTACTTTTCGTTTCATCTATTCTCTCTATTAATAGCATAACATTAGTCTGGATTTGTAGTTGCAGTTGCAGATCAAGTGATACAACGAAATATATATAGTCAATTGATATGCTCCTTTTGTTATCACATCTCCTCAGCTTGAGAGAATTAACTACAGCCGAAATTGGAAAGCTAGTGTCAGTTACGGGAGTTGTCACACGGACAAGCGAAGTCAGGCCCGAGCTTCTCCAAGGAGCGTTCAAGTGCTTGGATTGCGGAAGTGTTGTCAAGAACGTGGAACAGCAATTCAAGTACACTGAGGTCTGCCATCTCTCTTGGCTATCTTCTTTTCACTCTTAAATTGTTGGATATTTCATTGTTTTCCTACATTCTCTATGATCGATACAGCCAACAACATGTGTCAGTGCAACATGTCTAAATAGAACAAAATGGGCATTGCTTCGACAAGAGAGCAAGTTTGCAGATTGGCAGAGAGTAAGAGTGCAGGAGACTTCTAAGGAGATTCCTGCTGGCTCCTTACCTAGATCATTGGATGTTATTCTTCGCCATGAGATTGTTGAACTGGCTAGAGCAGGCGACGCGTAAGATTATTTGCTTCCATACACCCAACACTTCCTGTTCCTTTTTTTTGCCTTTCTGTTCCTCTCTCTATTTGTTCCCCCTATTTTCTTTAAATTATGTTTATTTATGGTTTTAGTGTTGTCTTCACTGGTACGGTGGTTGTGATACCGGACATATTGGCACTGGCCTCTCCTGGTGAAAGAGCAGAATGCCGTCGAGAAGCTTCTCAGCGCAAGAATTCAACCACTGGACAAGAAGGTGTGAGAGGTCTTCGAGCATTGGGAGTCAGAGATCTATCTTATCGTTTAGCCTTCATTGCTAATTCAGTTCAGGTTGTCATATTTTTGGCCCTATTGTGGGTATTGCTTTAAAGGCTTATTGCAGTATCCTTGTCTGATTTCTGACAAAGATATCTTCAGGTTTATGACGGTAGAAAGGATGTTGACATCAGAAACAGGAAAAAGGCCATTGATGAAGATGACCAACAGTTCACAGTTAGTTCTTGTTGCTCCTTGCATTTCTTATCATCCTCTACATTGCTTTCATGTTCCTTTGTCCATTTTACAAGTCTAAATTGTTCATGTTAGCCATTTCTACATCATATCTTCGAAGTTTTTGCTTTATCTTCCCGTTTTCTGTGCATGCCTGCTTAGTCGTTATGTGCTGAAAGTTAATTGTTAACTTGCATATTTAAATTGATCAATTGTATCTGCTTAGTCGTTCATGTTAGTTTAATTACTAATACTAGGTCTTATACCATAAAAGAACAATTGTATCCAATAGTTTTTATTCCATATGTTTTATCCAACTTGTAGTCGGAGGAGCTTAAAGAAATTCAAAGAATGAGAGATACCCCTGATTTCTTCAATAAACTTGTTGATAGCATTGCACCAACAGTTTTTGGTCACCAAGATATCAAGCGAGCAATCCTGCTTATGCTTTTGGGTGGCGTCCACAAGCTTACTCATGAAGGCATCAATCTAAGAGGAGATATAAATGTTTGTATAGTTGGGGATCCCAGCTGTGCGAAGTCCCAGTTCCTCAAGTAAGTGTTTACAAAGAGCTTGTGGCCTGTGAATTATACTCTTGTAGAATTTAAAATATGGAGGTCTTTATTCTTGCAGATACACATCGGGCATTGTTCCTAGGTCAGTGTATACATCTGGCAAGTCCTCTTCTGCTGCTGGATTGACAGCTACTGTGGCCAAAGAACCAGAAACTGGTGAATTCTGTATTGAGGTAGTATTTTCATATTTTGTTTATTGTATTTGGCTTATTTAACCATGAAATTAGCTAGTCGTGCTAACATGACAGCTAAATGGAATGTCTTTGATATGATGGTTGAATCTGTGTGAAAGGAGATTATAAGGATCGATTTGGTTGGAAATCTAAGGCTGCATGATAGTCTTCCCATGTTCACATTTTATCTGACAAAATTCCAATCCACTCCTGATTACATGTACCTAAAAACATCAAATTAAGATTTCAACTTTCTGGACCTTCCTCACAGATTTCATTATGGTGCAGCCTAACCTAAGGATTATGAAATTAGAGATCTGCAAGCTGTAACTTTACTGAAACCACTTTACATCTGATTATTTCCAGGCAGGTGCCCTAATGCTGGCTGACAATGGCATATGTTGCATTGATGAATTTGACAAGATGGATGTCAGAGATCAGGTAAGGTTCATATTGTCTTATCAGAGAGCAATTTTGTACATTCAGAAGCATCTGGTGTCTTATAAGCAATTATGTATGAAGGTTGCGATTCATGAAGCCATGGAACAACAGACCATAAGCATTACTAAAGCTGGGATACAAGCAACACTAAATGCTCGGACATCAATTCTAGCTGCAGCTAATCCTACTGGAGGGCGTTATGATAAGTCTAAACCTCTCAAGGTATTAAGGCTGATTCGACTGGACCCCAGTTTTTAGTATTTGATGATAAGTAAACTGATAGCTCAGTTATGTTTCTTCCTCTTCAGTATAATGTTGCTCTCCCTCCGGCTATCCTTTCAAGGTTTGATCTGGTATATGTCATGATTGATGACCCAGATGATCAAACCGATTACCATATCGCACATCATATTGTGAGAGTTCACCAGAAGCGTGAGGAAGCACTTCATCCTGCTTTCAGTACTGCACAATTGAAACGATACATTACATATGCAAAAACTTTAAAACCAAAGGTTTCTGCCATAAACCTTTCACTGTATAGGAATATTGTTACTTCCCATTACTTTGGCGTAGCTAAGTGGTGCTAGTGTATTGCAGCTAACCTCTGAAGCTAGAAAACTCTTGGTTGAGTCTTATGTTGCGCTCAGACGAGGTGATACAACTCCTGGCAGCAGAGTTGCATACCGGATGACAGTTAGGCAGTTGGAGGCTTTAGTCAGGTTGTCTGAGGCCATTGCTCGGAGTTATTTGGAAACTCAGGTGCTTTATCTACTAAAGAACATATTCTTTCATTATCATGAACCTAGGAGTCAGAACTGTTTTTTGCAGGTGCAACCGCGTCACGTTCGTGTAGCAGTGAGATTATTGAGAACTTCTATAATTAGGCAAGTGTGATAATATGACCATTGTAGAATCATGAATTCCCTTCATCCTTTCCTTCTGTTTTAGTTTGATATTGTTTTGGATTTTGTGGTATTTTTCTTAATCATGCAGTGTGGAGTCCACTGAGATTGATTTATCAGAATTTCAAGAAGGAAATACTGATGATAGAACCAACAATTCTGGTGAAAATGATGCTGAACCAACTTCTGAAAGTGCAGGTAGGAATGTGTATGTGTTACTTGTACTGGTTTGAGGATTTATAATGAACTATTATCTTTCTGAAAAAGTAGGTACTACCAATCAACAAAAGGAGGAATACATGGTAAAGGAAGATTATTTTCGGAGGGTTACTCAAGCCCTTGTCATGCGCCTTAGACAGCATGAAGAAGCTGCAAGGCAAGAAGGTAAAGGCTTACTGTCTTCATGATAGGCAAGACTAGATTTCTTGCTGAAACCTGGGAATGAAACATTTCAATTTTTTGTATTGCAGAGATTGGCTTGGCTGGAATGAGTCAAGGAGATTTAATCCAGTGGTATGTAAATCAACAGAATGAAAAAAACAACTACAGCTCAACTGCAGAAGTAGAGACTGAAATTAAACGAATTAGGTCACTTATTGAGGTATGTTTTTCATATTATTTTGTACTTCAACATTTCAATTTTGTGCTTTTTATGTATTTGCCGATAATATGGGGTGATACAGAGATTGATTCGGAGGGAAGGCCACTTGATAGTGATAGATGATGGTAGGCAAGAAGAGGGTGAAGGTGCAGCAGCACGGTCAGCTAGAGATAGCAGGATTTTAGCTGTTGCTCCCAATTATGCCATGGATTAATGTGTCTCTTTATGGGCTCTGTTTGAAAGAAGAAAAATGTATGTGTAATCAGGAATGTAGGTGTTTAAAGTAGATGTCTTTCTGGCCGGATTCATAGTATTTTACATTAAATTATCCAAGACTCTTTTCTCGTTAATCCTCTACACGTGTCTCGTGTTTTGATTTTAAACCTAAATTCAAGAAATACGGTGCGTAGTTGCAGACAAAAATCCCCTATTTGATATTAAAAATATTAAATTTTAAACTTTATTCTTAACTTTAAATTCTAAATTTTATACTGTACCTTAGATTCATCAAATAGTTTTGTAACAAATATTAAAAATTTTATACCGTAATAAATCTAGCTTCATAAAAAATTGAGACCATGCAATTCATTGAATAGTTCAATTCGACTAATTTAATATTAAATTATATTTTTATTTTTAAATTTTAATATTTGTATTTAAAATTAATTTTATATTTGTATAATATACTTTATAGTTTTAAAAATTTTAAATATATTTTAATTAATTTGTTAAAAGAAACAAGATTATATATATATTTAAATATTTTAAAATTAACTTTAAATCTTTAATTTTTATATTTTAGGATTAGGGTTTAGGTTTTATCTGAATTTTAATAAATCTAGCTTCGTAAAAATTGAGACCATACAATTCATCGAATAATTCAATTCAATTTATCGACTAATTTGATATATATTTTATTTTAATTTAATTTTTATTTTATTTTTTTAATATTTGTATTTAAGATTAAATTTAAAATTACTTTTATATTTGTATTATTATACTTTTAAATTTTAAAAATTTTAAATATATTTTTATTAATTCATTAAAAAAAACAAGATTATAAAATTAACTCTAAATCTTTAATTTTCATGTTTTGTCATTTATTAGTTTTATATGTTTAATATGTGATTTTTTAGTTTTAAAATAAAAAAAATTTATAAACTGAGTATTCGTTTTTTCGAATATTAATACGAGTACCTGATTTAAATCAAAGAATAAGCCTAAAAATAATACCCAAAAAAATTGAGTATCCAATTTTTCAGATATTCAAAATCGAATATGCGATAATAAACATCCTTAACACAAAACACCACTTTTTTCTTACTAACCAAAAGAACTGAAAATGTAAAAGGACTGTTCTTAGGATAAATAATTCTTTCGTGGAGAATTTAAGAAAAGAATAAAATGATCAATTGGTTGAAGTGGAGATAATCCTTGTAACTTGGTAAATATTGTCGAGAATTCATCAATCAATCCTTGAATTTCTGACGAAACAATAGATCACATCTGAATTAGTATTCAAGAACTCCAAATGATAAAATTTATCAATAACCTGAATATTAGAAAATCGCGTCAGCTATTAAATTATACAAATGAGTTACCGAACTCGTGATTCCTTTCTAAATTTTATGAATTTCAATATAAAGGAACAAAAAATTTGTTCCTTTATATTGAAATTCATAAAATTTAGAAAGGAATCACGAGTTCGGTAACTCATTTGTATAATTTAATAGCTGACGCGATTTTCTAATATTCAGGTTATTGATAAATTTTATCATTTGGAGTTCTTGAATACTAATTCAGATGTGATCTATTGTTTCGTCAGAAATTCAAGGATTGATTGATGAATTCTCGACAATATTTACCAAGTTACAAGGATTATCTCCACTTCAACCAATTGATCATTTTATTCTTTTCTTAAATTCTCCACGAAAGAATTATTTATCCTAAGAACAGTCCTTTTACATTTTCAGTTCTTTTGGTTAGTAAGAAAAAAGTGGTGTTTTGTGTTAAGGATGTTTATTATCGCATATTCGATTTTGAATATCTGAAAAATTGGATACTCAATTTTTTTGGGTATTATTTTTAGGCTTATTCTTTGATTTAAATCAGGTACTCGTATTAATATTCGAAAAAACGAATACTCAGTTTATAAATTTTTTTTATTTTAAAACTAAAAAATCACATATTAAACATATAAAACTAATAAATGACAAAACATGAAAATTAAAGATTTAGAGTTAATTTTATAATCTTGTTTTTTTTAATGAATTAATAAAAATATATTTAAAATTTTTAAAATTTAAAAGTATAATAATACAAATATAAAAGTAATTTTAAATTTAATCTTAAATACAAATATTAAAAAAATAAAATAAAAATTAAATTAAAATAAAATATATATCAAATTAGTCGATAAATTGAATTGAATTATTCGATGAATTGTATGGTCTCAATTTTTACGAAGCTAGATTTATTAAAATTCAGATAAAACCTAAACCCTAATCCTAAAATATAAAAATTAAAGATTTAAAGTTAATTTTAAAATATTTAAATATATATATAATCTTGTTTCTTTTAACAAATTAATTAAAATATATTTAAAATTTTTAAAACTATAAAGTATATTATACAAATATAAAATTAATTTTAAATACAAATATTAAAATTTAAAAATAAAAATATAATTTAATATTAAATTAGTCGAATTGAACTATTCAATGAATTGCATGGTCTCAATTTTTTATGAAGCTAGATTTATTACGGTATAAAATTTTTAATATTTGTTACAAAACTATTTGATGAATCTAAGGTACAGTATAAAATTTAGAATTTAAAGTTAAGAATAAAGTTTAAAATTTAATATTTTTAATATCAAATAGGGGATTTTTGTCTGCAACTACGCACCGTATTTCTTGAATTTAGGTTTAAAATCAAAACACGAGACACGTGTAGAGGATTAACGAGAAAAGAGTCTTGGATAATTTAATGTAAAATACTATGAATCCGGCCAGAAAGACATCTACTTTAAACACCTACATTCCTGATTACACATACATTTTTCTTCTTTCAAACAGAGCCCATAAAGAGACACATTAATCCATGGCATAATTGGGAGCAACAGCTAAAATCCTGCTATCTCTAGCTGACCGTGCTGCTGCACCTTCACCCTCTTCTTGCCTACCATCATCTATCACTATCAAGTGGCCTTCCCTCCGAATCAATCTCTGTATCACCCCATATTATCGGCAAATACATAAAAAGCACAAAATTGAAATGTTGAAGTACAAAATAATATGAAAAACATACCTCAATAAGTGACCTAATTCGTTTAATTTCAGTCTCTACTTCTGCAGTTGAGCTGTAGTTGTTTTTTTCATTCTGTTGATTTACATACCACTGGATTAAATCTCCTTGACTCATTCCAGCCAAGCCAATCTCTGCAATACAAAAAATTGAAATGTTTCATTCCCAGGTTTCAGCAAGAAATCTAGTCTTGCCTATCATGAAGACAGTAAGCCTTTACCTTCTTGCCTTGCAGCTTCTTCATGCTGTCTAAGGCGCATGACAAGGGCTTGAGTAACCCTCCGAAAATAATCTTCCTTTACCATGTATTCCTCCTTTTGTTGATTGGTAGTACCTACTTTTTCAGAAAGATAATAGTTCATTATAAATCCTCAAACCAGTACAAGTAACACATACACATTCCTACCTGCACTTTCAGAAGTTGGTTCAGCATCATTTTCACCAGAATTGTTGGTTCTATCATCAGTATTTCCTTCTTGAAATTCTGATAAATCAATCTCAGTGGACTCCACACTGCATGATTAAGAAAAATACCACAAAATCCAAAACAATATCAAACTAAAACAGAAGGAAAGGATGAAGGGAATTCATGATTCTACAATGGTCATATTATCACACTTGCCTAATTATAGAAGTTCTCAATAATCTCACTGCTACACGAACGTGACGCGGTTGCACCTGCAAAAAACAGTTCTGACTCCTAGGTTCATGATAATGAAAGAATATGTTCTTTAGTAGATAAAGCACCTGAGTTTCCAAATAACTCCGAGCAATGGCCTCAGACAACCTGACTAAAGCCTCCAACTGCCTAACTGTCATCCGGTATGCAACTCTGCTGCCAGGAGTTGTATCACCTCGTCTGAGCGCAACATAAGACTCAACCAAGAGTTTTCTAGCTTCAGAGGTTAGCTGCAATACACTAGCACCACTTAGCTACGCCAAAGTAATGGGAAGTAACAATATTCCTATACAGTGAAAGGTTTATGGCAGAAACCTTTGGTTTTAAAGTTTTTGCATATGTAATGTATCGTTTCAATTGTGCAGTACTGAAAGCAGGATGAAGTGCTTCCTCACGCTTCTGGTGAACTCTCACAATATGATGTGCGATATGGTAATCGGTTTGATCATCTGGGTCATCAATCATGACATATACCAGATCAAACCTTGAAAGGATAGCCGGAGGGAGAGCAACATTATACTGAAGAGGAAGAAACATAACTGAGCTATCAGTTTACTTATCATCAAATACTAAAAACTGGGGTCCAGTCGAATCAGCCTTAATACCTTGAGAGGTTTAGACTTATCATAACGCCCTCCAGTAGGATTAGCTGCAGCTAGAATTGATGTCCGAGCATTTAGTGTTGCTTGTATCCCAGCTTTAGTAATGCTTATGGTCTGTTGTTCCATGGCTTCATGAATCGCAACCTTCATACATAATTGCTTATAAGACACCAGATGCTTCTGAATGTACAAAATTGCTCTCTGATAAGACAATATGAACCTTACCTGATCTCTGACATCCATCTTGTCAAATTCATCAATGCAACATATGCCATTGTCAGCCAGCATTAGGGCACCTGCCTGGAAATAATCAGATGTAAAGTGGTTTCAGTAAAGTTACAGCTTGCAGATCTCTAATTTCATAATCCTTAGGTTAGGCTGCACCATAATGAAATCTGTGAGGAAGGTCCAGAAAGTTGAAATCTTAATTTGATGTTTTTAGGTACATGTAATCAGGAGTGGATTGGAATTTTGTCAGATAAAATGTGAACATGGGAAGACTATCATGCAGCCTTAGATTTCCAACCAAATCGATCCTTATAATCTCCTTTCACACAGATTCAACCATCATATCAAAGACATTCCATTTAGCTGTCATGTTAGCACGACTAGCTAATTTCATGGTTAAATAAGCCAAATACAATAAACAAAATATGAAAATACTACCTCAATACAGAATTCACCAGTTTCTGGTTCTTTGGCCACAGTAGCTGTCAATCCAGCAGCAGAAGAGGACTTGCCAGATGTATACACTGACCTAGGAACAATGCCCGATGTGTATCTGCAAGAATAAAGACCTCCATATTTTAAATTCTACAAGAGTATAATTCACAGGCCACAAGCTCTTTGTAAACACTTACTTGAGGAACTGGGACTTCGCACAGCTGGGATCCCCAACTATACAAACATTTATATCTCCTCTTAGATTGATGCCTTCATGAGTAAGCTTGTGGACGCCACCCAAAAGCATAAGCAGGATTGCTCGCTTGATATCTTGGTGACCAAAAACTGTTGGTGCAATGCTATCAACAAGTTTATTGAAGAAATCAGGGGTATCTCTCATTCTTTGAATTTCTTTAAGCTCCTCCGACTACAAGTTGGATAAAACATATGGAATAAAAACTATTGGATACAATTGTTCTTTTATGGTATAAGACCTAGTATTAGTAATTAAACTAACATGAACGACTAAGCAGATACAATTGATCAATTTAAATATGCAAGTTAACAATTAACTTTCAGCACATAACGACTAAGCAGGCATGCACAGAAAACGGGAAGATAAAGCAAAAACTTCGAAGATATGATGTAGAAATGGCTAACATGAACAATTTAGACTTGTAAAATGGACAAAGGAACATGAAAGCAATGTAGAGGATGATAAGAAATGCAAGGAGCAACAAGAACTAACTGTGAACTGTTGGTCATCTTCATCAATGGCCTTTTTCCTGTTTCTGATGTCAACATCCTTTCTACCGTCATAAACCTGAAGATATCTTTGTCAGAAATCAGACAAGGATACTGCAATAAGCCTTTAAAGCAATACCCACAATAGGGCCAAAAATATGACAACCTGAACTGAATTAGCAATGAAGGCTAAACGATAAGATAGATCTCTGACTCCCAATGCTCGAAGACCTCTCACACCTTCTTGTCCAGTGGTTGAATTCTTGCGCTGAGAAGCTTCTCGACGGCATTCTGCTCTTTCACCAGGAGAGGCCAGTGCCAATATGTCCGGTATCACAACCACCGTACCAGTGAAGACAACACTAAAACCATAAATAAACATAATTTAAAGAAAATAGGGGGAACAAATAGAGAGAGGAACAGAAAGGCAAAAAAAAGGAACAGGAAGTGTTGGGTGTATGGAAGCAAATAATCTTACGCGTCGCCTGCTCTAGCCAGTTCAACAATCTCATGGCGAAGAATAACATCCAATGATCTAGGTAAGGAGCCAGCAGGAATCTCCTTAGAAGTCTCCTGCACTCTTACTCTCTGCCAATCTGCAAACTTGCTCTCTTGTCGAAGCAATGCCCATTTTGTTCTATTTAGACATGTTGCACTGACACATGTTGTTGGCTGTATCGATCATAGAGAATGTAGGAAAACAATGAAATATCCAACAATTTAAGAGTGAAAAGAAGATAGCCAAGAGAGATGGCAGACCTCAGTGTACTTGAATTGCTGTTCCACGTTCTTGACAACACTTCCGCAATCCAAGCACTTGAACGCTCCTTGGAGAAGCTCGGGCCTGACTTCGCTTGTCCGTGTGACAACTCCCGTAACTGACACTAGCTTTCCAATTTCGGCTGTAGTTAATTCTCTCAAGCTGAGGAGATGTGATAACAAAAGGAGCATATCAATTGACTATATATATTTCGTTGTATCACTTGATCTGCAACTGCAACTACAAATCCAGACTAATGTTATGCTATTAATAGAGAGAATAGATGAAACGAAAAGTAGTACCGCTTGGTGAACGGAATGTTAAAGAAGGCAACATTGATGTCCTTGTTAGGGTTATCGTCCGCCTCCGCAATAACCGTGGGATTCTGCTCCATTACGAACCTCTTGCACGCATTCTTCAAGTACGGCTCGAATCTGTAGTAGTAGCAGTCAAGATTGAATCCCAGATTTAAAATAAAATAATTTGGGGAGTTTACCTCAAGTACTCATCAGCGATGGCCTTCTGGAGAATGTCATTGTAGAGCATGACGTGCGAGAAGTCGATGAACATAGTGCTAGACCCGTTCGCTTCCATCGCCTGTATCTCCGCCTCGTAATACGAGTCCCCCATTCGCGGGTCCAACCTGAAGCTGTTTTTTGTGTGTGTGAAAAAGATTCAGATCCAAAAAAATAATAACTGTAACCGCAACCAAAATCAAACCTCTTGAGGAAGTCCAGGAATATGTTCTCCACTCTAATTGCCTTCTCGTCTACATAGCAACCACTGAAAGCCTCCATTATCTTCAACGAAAATAAAACAAAACCCTTCCTCTGCTTATTGCCCTAAACCTGGATCTGGATTAGAAGAAGAACAACTTAAGTCCCCTCCCCTTGGCGGGAATTTTCTATGGGGCCCATGTTTTTTCCCGCCTAACCTATATAGGCCTTTATGGGCTTTTCAATTAGCTGTATCCCTTTCTGTTCTTTCCAGCAGATGGTTTGTTTTCTCGGCCTGGGCTGTGTTCAATTAATGGGTTTAATTGCGGAGCTTATTTTTAAAAAATGAATGTTTTTTTTTTTTTTAAATATTTAACAATTAATTAAAATATTTTTAAAGTAATTTAAGTGAATTTAATTACTTTCAATTAATTTGAAATTTTCAAATTAATTGATTTTTGAATTTTTAATTTAAAATATTAAATATAATGGGTTTTAATTAATTGAAAAATTAAATTTATGGATTTTCGCTGGATTTTCATTAAGACGATATTTAACAATTTATTTTATCCAAACTTATTATCCATACAAATGATTACTTACGATTCGTGAGATTCTACTATTTGAACATCTTGATTTTGAATCTCTTGTACATAGCCGAGCCTACCAAACTCGTCTCGAAAAGCTCATGAACAGGTTCACAATAATTATATTATATATATGCTATATATACATTAAAATTAATTTATTTAACAAAAGAAAAATAATAAAATAAAATACGAGAAATCTACTAAAAATAAATTAATTAAAATAAATTAAGTATTTTTTTTCCTTTCTAATATTGAATTTTATTTTATTGTTGGTTATAAAAAAGTTTTTAATTCAAAACGAATTCGAACCTAAATCGAATCCTATAATATAAATTTTAAACTAAATCTGAACCTAAAATTTCAAACTCATATAATTAACTCAAACCGAATTCATTAATATTGTTTGGGAGCCAAACTCATAAACATTGTTTTCAAGCCTGAGCCTAGCGACTAGTTGTCACCCTACCGACTCCTACGAGTAATCAAAACTAATATATCCTCAAACATGCAAAACTAAAATTCAATTGAAATAAAAAAATAGAAAAATCAAAGTTATATCTTATAAATATTATCTAAAAAAATTTAAATATAATTTAATTATTAATTAATTAAATATATTTTTAAAATTACTTTTTCAAAATCGTTGGGTTTCGATTTTACCTGATATATAATAATCATAAAATATAAATAACAAAATATAATTAAAATTACGATCAAAGTTAAAATTGTATATTTTTAAAAAATCAATTAAATTAGACATAAAAAATTTATTTTGGGAAATATTTTAATTTTTTTAAATAAAGATATAAATATTAAAATATTTTTTGAATATGATAATAAAAGAAAATTTAAAATTATTAAAAAAAAAATCAAATTTATATATAAATTATATTAGATATCATTATTATTTAAATCGGCCTAATTGTAGTATCTTTTTAGATTCATAACCATCGCGGCAGATAGTTTCTTAGGGTACAAATCGTCTACTCCTTTCACATGCCTCCATTTATACCTTCACTTCAAATATAAAGTTTAGGATTTAAGGTTTTTAGTTAGGGTTGGGTAGGTTTATTGTTTTAGTATAGGGTATAGGATATAGAAAATAAAAGATAGGGTTTAAAATTTTTATTTTTATAAATTTTCAATGCAGAAGATTTTCGCTCGGCTTGCTAGCGCATTCAGTGCCATTATACGCCACTGGTACTCATGTTTGACTTTGCATCGCGAGCTATATGAACATTAATATTCTATTGTAGGTTTTGGAGCTCTATTGGTTCACGTGTTGTCGTATTTTCTCGCTAAACCGTGATATGTTTTGAACTTGTGAACCCAGGCGTGGAGGTATCACCACTTTGTTCTTATGCTGGAGAAAACCTGGAGTCAATATGCCGGGGAAGAACATTTCATGCACCTTGTGAAATTACATTTTAGTTTGGTGGGAAAATATAAGCTCCATTGTATTTGTAAATTGTATGACAAATTGGCAATGACATGGATGTCTTTAGATGAACTAAATATTTTTTGCAATATTTCGATTTATGGAACCGGCGTGGACTTGGTTTTATCAAGTATTAGATGTATTAATTAAAACAGTTGCTGTATCATTGTATCAAATGTGGAGTACTCTTTCAGAACCCAAAACCGGAGCATTCATCCCCCATGAATGTATAGGGGCTAAGTTTTGATTAATTGGCCTGAGACGTTAATGTTAGTGAATAAAACAAATAAAATGATCTTTCGGGATAAATTTTTAGAATCTTCGAGTTAAATTAATTAATTAATAAATTAAATATAAATAATTATATAAAAAAAATCTATTTCAATGGAGAAAAAATAAAAAAGTGATTACAAGTTGTAACCAAAGTAGTAATTACTTTTGTTTCGTAAATGAGCATCCTTTTAAGATTAAGGCACGTTTACCTAATGCTTTTTACTGCTTCAATGCCTCCGGTAAAATCAAATTATCTCAAAATTTTAATCGGCCTGCAAAGCTAGAACAAAACGACGAGGATGAAGAGATTGAGATCGATCAAAGAAAACTCCCCGCTGACTACGATCCTTCTAATTTCGATCCCACTGAACACCGAAGTCCTCCAACTGAGCGTGTTTGGAGACTCGTTGATGAAGTCTCTGCCCTTCCTTTGTCTGAAATTGCTGAGTTAGGCTCTATTTTAATGAAGAAACGTGGAATGATCGAGACGCCCACTGTGGGAGTTATGAAGGCTGATGCTGCTGTTGTCTTGGCTATGAAGGCGGAAGGCGGTGGTGCTGCTGCTAAGGAAGAGAAAAAGACAGATAGAACTGTTTTTGAATTGAAATTGGAGTCGTATGATGCTGTTTCAAAGATTAAAGTAGTAAAGGAGGTTAGGGGTTTTACTGATTTAGGTCTCAAGGAAGCTAAGGATTTGGTTGAGAAGACGCCCTGTCTTGAAGAAGGGGGTATCCAAGGAAGAAGGTGAAAAAATAATTGAGAAGATGAAGGCTCTTGGTGCCAAAGTTGTTATGGAATGATATTAGACAAGACAGCAGAGGTATTTTTTGTTTTCATGAGCACCTACTTCTTGATTCTTCTTAATTAAGAAATGGATTCTGCTACTTTGCATGCTTGCATTGCATATGCTTACCAGCTTAAGTTTGAACTTGGAATTGCCGAAATCTGAACTCTGCTGATATTTTGATCTTATCATGTGTGCATTGAACTTCTCACCATTTTTTTGGCCATTTTTTTCTATAGCAATGATTCAAATGAACTGTCCTGATAATACTAATTGCTAATTAGACTTATCCGTTCCATCTTTCTTCAATTGTAAATTGTAATACAAGTTTTTTTTCTCCTTTTTACTCATTATCTGTTCTTCTATCTGGTAAACTCACTTCTACTGTTAATCACTGGCTAGAAAGAAAACGATCATAATTTCTAATTGTGAAGTTTGATTTGGGTTAAGAGTTGTAATCCTCTGTTGAGGACCGGGGCGGAATATTAGAAACTAGCCTTTATACCGTATCACCTTGTTATTGAATTATATTCCCCGTGTGATTTAAGTTATCCTTGCTAGCCTTTATAATGTATCACCTCATTATTTGAATTCTATTCATCCCTGTTTTTGTGAAACGATTCTTCTTTATTATCTCTTCGAAGAATTTAGAGATAAGGATCAATAGGAATTCAAGTTAAATGACCTAGTTTCCGAGGTAGGAAGAGAACTTAACTAAATATGTTTACTTCATAGAGTAGAAGCAGGGAACTCTTCCCATGGTTTTTCTTTCTTTGTATTCTTACTCAGTTTAATGACATTTTACATTGTCATATTTGTTTGAAACATGCATATATGTCACCGATTGTGCTCTCAGATTATGAATTCTACGACGGAAAGAATTCTCTGATTTGGTCAATGGAACAATAGGATCCAAGTCCAATAGGTATGCAGCTCGCCATTATTGTGGTTCAGCCCGTCAAAGGGATCTGAGCAATCTATAAATTCTAAATAAAGATGGCTCATCCTACGTCCTGACGCAAGGTTGGAATTATAGTCCTTTCGGAGTGGTACGAATCTCACTGATAACTTGGTCCCCTCCGGAAGGAGGCCTTCTCGTCTTCCACCTAGCTGTGCAAGAAAAGCCCAAAGCCAATCCAGGGGAACAGTAAAGCATCATAGGATCTCATGTCCAGGTGCGGGCAGTCTGCATTTTCACAGACATGTTAAATGTAGTTTTCTGCTGTAAATCAGCGTCAAACTTGGTCTTCTTCTTGGCTGTGAAAATACAGGAACATTTAAAATGTAGACATAAATCCACTCTTTTGGACTTTGGAGCTGAAATATCAATGACTAAAGTGCCTGGCGTTTGTGAAAAGCAGTAAAGCTCCCATACTTGTTACAGACCATCACTAATGCTTTCATCTGACTCAGCCACTCGAATGCCACTTTCACAAGCTTCTTAAGCCGCATCTTTTCAAGCTATCCATAAAACAAACACATTGCAGTTAGCAAACAGATCCTCAATGTCTTTTCATTTCCACGGAGGACAATCCCTTCTCTGTATGCTTGAGAGCCACAACGATCTCATAAAGCATTGGAGTTTCACCGTTTGTTGGGCTTGGGAACTCTCAAATTTCCTTAGCAAGGGCCTAAAAGCCGAACAAAATTATATACAATATCTTGAAGTTTAAGGTAGCATACAGAGAAGATGATATTTAACGATCCACCGTTAAATATCTAGTGATACAAGTAGAACGGCAGCAGCACAAATGTATACAAGGAAGCCAAGAAATTACCTCGTCTACCTGTATGTTGACCGGCTACAATTCCTCCAAATGTAGCTAGTCCTGCACCAAGACAACAGAATGAGTGATATTTCATTCTCCCAGGTAAACTTAATTCGGACTATATAATTAGGAAGAAGAAAAGAATAATAAGACTGCTATTCGCTAAGGCTTTTATGTCATGCATGCGCGATGGAGAAAAAAAAGAGACAGGAATGAAGTGAGCCATCCTTCAAAATAGGAAACCAAAATTTTGTCAAAATACAACAAACGAGAAGGCCAAAATATGGCATTACAAGTTTCTCTTTCCTCCAAACACCATTCAATCCCCAGAGACAACTTCTGAGTAACTTTATGTTTATGGATGAAGCATAAAGAGAATAAAAATATTTTGATACACTAGTTTGTGTAGCCTTTTAATTTTAAGGTTTAAATATTTAGGTTGAGATTTGAGGTTTATATTATAAAGTGTAGAATTTACAATTAGAATTTAGAGTTTAAAGGTTTTAGATTATACAATTTAAATTCTAAAGATTGTTTATTTTTTTACACAGCTTGTGTATCAAAATATACCTTAAATAGAATATCTTCCCCAGGTTGTGACTGCAGAATCCTAAGAAACATTGTTTTCAGGCAGGACGACTATGAAACTGCAGAATCATAAGAAGAAACATGCTCAAAAGCCTTCCAAGCAAGCTTCCTACGGAACCGTTGACCATCATGACTGCCTTTAAGGAATTCAAGGATCACCAGCAAGACATTCTTGTGATTCTGTTTAAATGATTTGTGTAACTTTGCTATCATTTCTCCTGCTTCTACCACTGCACTTAAGAATTAGAAATGAGCTGGACTGATTTAAAGATTATAATCAACCTTGATTTATATCCCAAAATCTACGAGCTGAATTGCCCTGCAACATCAGTACCA
Organism: Abelmoschus esculentus; assembly: GCA_035048815.1. NCBI lineage: Eukaryota > Viridiplantae > Streptophyta > Magnoliopsida > Malvales > Malvaceae > Abelmoschus > Abelmoschus esculentus. Next base: position 28,815 of record JAUCBN010000012.1, read on the forward strand.
TTCACTCTTGCCCTTTATTTACTTCATTGCAAATAAGAATACTTATTGGGATATGAAATTAACAAGATCAGACACGCACTCGGGGGCCGGGGCCAAAAAGTACACCAAAAAAACACAACTTCACTACTAACTTGTTATCAAATTTCTTTACTGCAGCTCTAGTCATGGCACAGCCACTAATATCAATATTCTCTTCCCCTTCTCCGAAGTTAATATGTACAGCCTACAACCTAAAGTACTTGAGAGTAAAAGGGATATAAATATAAGCTCACGACCACCAAATTCAGATGTACCTAAATGGAGACCCGCAGAATATGAAAAACATTGAAAGAAAAAAAAGCCCTTATGCAAAGAAATGTTCCACCACAAGCTTCAAACTCTCCAATATCATGCTCGTCAACAGCTTCCATGTGAATGTTTTTGGTCTCTTCTAGCAAGAATACCACCATGTATGTGTAAAACAAAGAAAACAAAAAAGAGGTATATCAATATGCCCTTTGGTGGAAACAAACAACTGTTCAACTCACAAACCCCCCCCCCCCCCCCAGGCTAAAGCCCAAGGCTCAACTGATTCAGTCAACTCAACCTTGCCCCCCCAGCAGATTAACTGAAAATTTTAAAAAAATCTGAACCTCATTCAATCACTAGTCAACTTTGCACCAAAATCTTTAAATTAAATACACATATGTTGCATACCCTCTAACCTCAATACCATCATTATCCTTTTAAAGAGGCAAAGTTTTTTTTTTTTTTAATTACATAAAAAAGCAATAGCCTCCCTTTTCCCTTGCCTTGTTTGTTGTGTAATGTAATGACTAACTAGCATCATGCGGAGTAGCACCTATGAAATCACACTGTTTTCTTTAGATAATAACATCACAACACATTTTTCTTAAAATAAAACTGGCTATTATGTTGAAGCTAAAAGTAACTTAAACAAGCTTTGGCATACTTTGTAAAGGATCAAGTTTTCAGTTTCTAAAGCTGCAAAGACAGCATTAACCAACAAGCTCCTTTACAAAACATGTATGTAGATTATAAAGTCTATAAGAAATTAAAAATAATAACCCTAAGCTTGTCGATGAAACTGAAATCTTTGATGGGTAAAAAGTAATCATATCCAAGGGAACCATTCCCTGCACAAGTTTCAAGGTCATTCTTGCAAGCGCCTTAACTAGGCTTGGGAGTTAGAAGAAAAGCTACACCGTTCTTTCAAATTATCAATTCATAATATATAATCTTATTGATGAGATAACCATGAAAGTTTTTTTAAAAAATTAGCTGTGTATGACAGACAAATTGAATAAATATGAGTGACGCATTTAAATTTTAAATGTTGAAGATTCAAATTTAACATTAACAAACAATTCAAAACCTCCAGCTTTGACGTTTTAACCTAAAACCAACAGTATAAAAAATAAATAAAAAAAAGCCTCCTAGTCGAAACCCGAGGTGAATACTCAACTTTATATTTTTCTTTGAAAACCCACTACATCAGCCTTTGAAACCGCGTGGAAACTGACACTACCCGATTAGTATATTTACAATTTGACAATGATTTCTTATTTTTTTTAAAAAAAATAAAGTAAAATTTTTTATTTCCTCATTTTATATCTTCTTTAAAAATTTATTAAAAAATTAAATTTTAAACTCTAACTTTGATTTTTTATATTCTAAATTCTATACTCAAAAAATACACCATACCCTTAATTTTCTAAACCTTAACTAAAACCCTTAAACTAAAACCTTAAACCCTTGAATTTAAAATTAAGGCATAAATGAGGATATAGTGAAGGAATAGACAATTTACACTAAAAAAAACAAAAATATTTATAATTATATTTATATAATCAGAGGTTACATGTTGTATGCACGTGATGGGACTCTGAAAAAGGTGTATATATATATTTATATAGATAAAAATTATCTATCTTTTATTCTCATACTTCTATTTATATAATCATTGTTTTAGCTCGGTAATACAGTAAGTCAGTCGGGAATGAGATCCATATGACACATGATGAATATTAAAATAGAAAATTGCCTTGGTACTCCCAGTTTTAATTACTATAAATATATCATGATGATTTGAGTTTGACTGACTGAGTCAAATTAAAATTTATAGTAATAATTTATGTGCCTACGCAGTAAAAAAATGATGATACCAGTTGTTCGTTTTCATGCGCACACCGGTCATTGCCTTCACTCACATTAGTATTAAGGATTTATATATATGTTTGGTGGTATATCATCCCACGTGTTAATAAGATTTATTTTAAAACTTTTAAACTTTACATCAACTCTTACCAAATTTCTTAATTTTATCTCGTCTTAGCCAATAGTAACCTACGGAAAACACACCTGGGGTTTCGATGTTAACTTAAATGGACCTTGTAGAATAGAATGGTGATTAATATACATTAACTGAATCGAGTAATATACAACACCAATATACAGTAGAAACTGATTAATTATTATTAGACATTACTAGGTGTTGTATGAGTCTATGTATCGTGGTCACGTGGATGATGAAATATCAAACTGAAAAAGCCAAAGGTGCACATTTGATTCCTTTCGGGTTTGCATGATAATTATTTACGTTGAAGTTTAGGTCTGAATTCCATTTTAATATGTAACAGGAACCACCACCACTCTCTCGCTAGGATCGTGATTGCACCTCCCTAACTACTACCACTCTCTCTATATATTATGTTTCAGAGCTTGGACCCAAATGATCCCCTCATCACTCTCATCACCTTTTGTTTATTTCATTTCTACCGCTGCTTCTCATAAGATCCCCCAAACCCACCAAGCAGGAAATCAGAGGAACGATGGCACAAATATGCCTTCTTTGGTTCCCAAAAAAAACCAAAAGCGGCGGCGATACGAGCTCCGCCAGCGCCAGCAGAGGCAGAGGCAGGGGCAAAAATAGGTGTTATTGCGCCGGTCTAATTAGGATTTTGAGCACGTTAAAGAAAGAGAGCAAAGACACGGTACGCAGTGCAGGAGCAAGTAGACAAAGTTCATTCCAGTGCCGGTATGACCCATTGAGCTATTCTCTCAACTTCGATACAAGCGGCAGCGGGAGCGATGAAGATTACCATCCCATGTACGCTTTCTCTTCACGGTTTGCGGCCAACCCGAGAAGGCCCTGCTTCACTAGTTAATTCCTTTATTACTATTATTTCATTGTTGATGATCAAACAAAGTTACGTGAGTTTTAATGTGGCAGTAAGGTAATGCTAATACGTGTGTAGGAATCAAAGGAGTGTGAATTAATATTCTTTAGTTTAAACTAAAAAACTGATTACAATGGATCCGGTTACACTCAACTTTGATTGATGAATGAGAGGATGGAGTAGTTTTGGTTCCGTTGGATTTGTTTGAAAAGCGAACAAGATTCCATTTCATAGAATTAGAGATATTGACGAGAGAATGGAAATGCATGTGCGATGCCACCATCTCCCACTAATTTATTAACACCACCAGCAAACGCAGTGGGAGACAATACTCCATGATTGACGCTCCCCTATTTATACTTACCAAGAACCAATATATTAGAGTACTACCTAATTAAACAAATTTGTGGTTGATTTAAAGAGAGAGAATGAGATGGTTAAAGGCTCAAAGGAAAAGCCAATTCCAACGAAAGATGTGTTTATTTGTGTTCTACAAGCCGTACATTAACAGACTTAAAAGATAAACACGAAAAGGAAAAAAAAACTTACACATAAATAATCTGTCCTACGCTCAACAGACTCTCACGAGGGACATTAAAAATCACACTATTCTCTCTACATACCTTCCTAAGAAATGCATACACATAATCGATTGTTATTTTCTTGTAAAATCCGGCATCACTTCTTGCCCTCACTTCCGTATTTCCTAGAATATGCACCACCCCTGCCTCCCTACACATCTTCAAGAATTCTAACTCATCCACCTCCGTTATCAAAGGCATTACTGGATCCACAGATGACCCTACGGTATCGATATCGGAGTCCATCGTGTTCATGTTTCCCTCATCATCAAACAGATCGTCTCCGGTTTGCTGCTCATGCAAACTACATTCATCTGATTCTGAACACCCTTCCATCATTGATTCGAGTCGCACAAACGAGAAGAGGCTATCAAACAGCATTTTCTCAAACTCATCATCTTTCCTACGAAGGTCTCTGTAGCCATACCTAGCAACACAACGAAACATGTGAAAGTTATTGGGTCCAATCCGTTTTACAAGGAACCTCTCTTCTTCCGGAACTGTGTAGACAGGAAGGTACTTGACACACACAAAGACAACAACAGAATGGATAGCAGGTAGGTTAGTGATGAAGTGGGAAAATATGTGTGGCACGCCACTTGATAGCTCAGTATACACCAATCCTGTTCCAGGAACCCGTACTAGTCCCAAACTAGGGCCAAGCCCAAGAAGCCATGCCATAGAAACCTTAACATGCATCTCAAACTCATATCGCTTCATTGTGCCGTAATGCCAAGCATACATGATTACCAGAAAGGCGGCTGCAATAACAAGGGGAATCCACCCACCTTGATCAATCTTGAACAGTACAGCCGAAATGAATGTGCACTCTACGACCAAGGACAAGCTAGTGAAGAGGACAACAAGACTCCAATGACTGCGCCACACCAATATCATGATTAAAGTCATAAGTATTGTGGTTACCAGCATCACGAACACCACAGCTGTGCCTACAGCAACAAATTATGATGCAACTCATACATAATTTATTTCACGATGCACTATGAAAACTCAATCAAATCAGCATAAACTTACCATAAGCATTTGCAATTTGGCCTTGGTTCTGGAATCCAGCAGTAACAACAATGCAAAGGACCATGAGGATCCAATTAATATCTGGAATATATATTTGACCAAGGTACTTCTTTGACGTATGTACAATCTTCACTCGTGGAAAACAACCAAGTGCAAGGGCTTGCTTGATAATCGAAAAAGTTGCTGATATAGTGGCCTGACTTGCAACTATAGAAGCAGCAGTGGCAATACCAAAAACAGGCCAATATATGCCATCTGTATTACAACCCCCAAGCAGACACTTACGGTATCAAATAAAACATCTAAGTACCAACTGCATTTGACAGAAAAGATAAAGTGGAGGAAGTCAAGGAGGCGATTGCATTTGCATAAATATAACAACTGACCTGGTATAGAGCGATAAAATGCTTCATCCACATCGTCCCTGTTCTTAATGAGGTAGGCAGCTTGTCCAGAATACGCTAGGAGAAGGCAAGGAAATACAACTACAATAAAAGCAAGTTGCACAGCTGCAACAGGAAAAAAGGCTAGATCTGCAAAGAGGGCTTCAGTACCTGTAAAAATTGCTAGTCATCAAAATCATGTCACTAGTTTCACTGAAAATTTGTTAGGCTAGTGAAGTGAATTTTTAAAGTGACAACTAAAAGAAAAATTCATAATAAATTTACCAGTTATACTAAGCATAATACCGCCAAGGGATATCCATCCACCTTTTCGTCTCCTCTGAAAATATCGCCATATGTATACAGGTAAAAACGCTTTCAAAACACTGATGTCATATTTCCAAATATTATATGTACCAATGCCTGCAATTACAAGAAACCAGAGGAGTACAACTGGGGCAAAAAGCCAGCTTACTTTATCCGTGCCATAGTGTTGCATGCTAAATAAACCTACTAATATTATCACAGCCACAACCAAAACAACATCTGCAAAGAAAAAAAAAATAAGAATTGACTTTATAAAGAGATGACCACAAATTATAAGAGTTCAAAAAAGAGGATGGAGAAAAGGAAAAATTGAAGATGTATATTGAAGGACAGGGAGATACCGTTGTTGATTCGTGGATGATCTACCTTGATTCCTCCAGTTGCTGACAGAACTGCCAAAGATAGAAGACATCACTTCACGAAGGACACAAGGAAATAAAAATGTGTATGTACATTAAGGTTCATACCTTTTTTACTTAGATTATTGTTCAGAGTTAACTCATTTAATTGGTTGCAAATCGTGTACTTCTTTCTTATTTCTTCATTTGTGCCTCAGCTTCAAATTAGAAGGATTGAGGTGTAAGGTTTAGGGTTTAAGGAATTAGGGGTAGATGTATTTTTTAGGGTCTAAAGTTTAAAGTTTAGGATATAAAAAATAAGGACTAACATTTAAAAATCAATTTTTTAAAATTTTTTAACCACCCCATTTAATTGTATTTTTAGTTATTTGAGCATAAATTTATACTCTTTCAATTTATTAGGCTTGATTTTTCTATTTTCGTAGAGAAATAGCTGATGTTTTATTCTCTCTTTTGTGCGGGGTAAACTACGGAGAAATTGTTAGGACAATTTGGGAATAAGCTCAAACCCAATCAAGCTTTATCCTAAACCATTTAAATAAATCTAGATTTGAACGGAAGAGTCATTGAACATGAGAATGAAGAAATCTTTTGAATTAATTCTAAATTATCTCCTCTTAAAGAGAGTTATTTGCAAATAAATATATCAATAGATAAGAGAATAAATCTTGAATTATTGAAATAAAGCTTAAAGTATCTCTTCAAAAAGGGAGTAAATCACATTTTTTAAAGACTCGTTGAGTTATCCCTTCCTATAAAAAGCTAATCGCAGATTCACAGAAAAAAGAGTTAAATTGATGAGGAAAGATCTACATAAAAAGATCGCAAGATTAAAGAAGATCAAAGGGAGATTAAGAGATGAGTGCTCTCATGCCTGTACTTGTGAATGCATGATTTACTTTGGCTTTTAATTAATATTTTAGTGTTTATTCGTTTTTTGTTTTTTATTTAATTTCAAGTGAATTCGGGAGAAGAATTTGTGAGTAATCCATTTATCGGTGGGAGTTTCTGGATAAGCGCAACCGCACAGGGCCCCAAAAAAGAGGGGCCCAAAATTTTGATAAACTACTTTAATCAGATGATGTTAATCTCGAAATTCATTGAAAAATTTTGAAAACGCTATTAAGAAAGATGAGTTATAATTGTTAAAACGGTAAATTATTTTTTAAATGTGACAATTGATTATAGAAACTTATTGATTATTACTATTACTATTGCTTCTGTAGAACTAATAATGTTTTGAACATGTGCAATAAAAACGATCGTACAGGGGCCCCTAGAAAGGATATTTGCTTCTAAGGGCTATAATTTTATAACAAGTTGACAATTATTTTTAAGGACCATATTTTAATGAATTGCACAAGATCACCAAATTCTTTGAACCGCCCTGTTATTTATTTAAGCTTAAGAGAGCTAGATTCATGAAGATCAAAAAGAAATAATCAAAGGAAGATCTACGCAAGATTAAAGAAGATTGAAGAGGAGATTGAAGGAGATGAGTGATCAAATACCTGCTGTTTGTGAATGCATGATTTACTTTTACTTTTAATTAATATTTCAGTTTTTTTTATTCTTGATTCTTTATTTAATTTTAAGTAAATTCGAGAGAGACTTGAATAATCTATTTATCTAAACTTGAGAGAACTAGATTCACAAAATATATCAAATACGGATTTTATTTAAACATCTATTGGTGGGAAGTAATTTGTCTTATGGATAAAGAGTGAATTTAGTGATTAATAAAAGTGCAATGATGGATGATGTACACCAAAGGTTAACTCAAGATGTATTATCAAGAGTTGATCGATTATTATTAATTCTTTAAAAACACTTTCAATAAGTTTAAAAAAAAGTTGTCTAATAAATCTTTATATAGACATACTTGATATTTATCATTTATTACTCACGGCATATATATTTTAATATTGTGTACACTTAAATCACACAACAATTATCATATCAACTGTAGTACAAATTTTTCATTAAAAATTAAAGTTTGGTAAAAGTTTAACGATGATAAAAAAACACAGTTATAAATCGTGAAGGCTTTATGCTTTAGATCAGACTTATGAAAGTTAGAATATATAATTTTTCTTAGATTTTAACGATCACTAAACATGAAGGATTATAAGCAAATTACCTGATATTGCTGGAGTGAGTATTCCATCCCCAATTACGTTGCATGTACCGATCAGGACAAGAACAAGAAGAGCCTGCTTTTTGCATACATCTTTCTCCAACCATCTCTTTGTTTTACCAGCAAATGACTTTTCATGAAATGTAGAACGACTATAAGTTGTTAGCTGCTCATCGGTCCTATGTTGATTAGGTATGACTTTTATATTTGCATGTCTGCAAAGCAAAGAATATAAAGCAAATGTTCCACCTGTGTAGCAAACATAAATGAATTATCAACGTTTAAAAACAGGTACATGATAGTATACTATAAGAACGGATTTGGATAAAAGGGAAATATAATTGGTTTTCCGAAATCAGCTCACCTTGACCGTTGTCATTTGCTTTACACACAACAAGGACATACTTGACAAGTGCGATAAGTGTCAAGGAGTATATGATCAATGAAAGAGCTCCAACAACATCTTCTGGATCCTCAATTTTATCAGGAAATGTATTATAGAAAACATATAGGGGAGAGGTGCCCAAGTCACCGTAAACCACTCCAAGACTTTGGAATGCAAGCCGCAGAAGCAATAATGCAGAGGTGTTCTAGAGGAATTGAAACTAGATGTCAAAAACTACAGCTGATCCAAATGACAAAAGTATAATATCATCAAAAATCATTTAGGAACGGTTAACAGATAGTGTCGGATGAAACTGAATGAGAAATGCTTGGGGAACTTCATGTTTGTTGGATGATCAAACTCGAAATGGAAACAAGAGAATCTTGTATCCAGAAACTAGAAAGAAAGAGCAACTGGACCTGTTACCTTCTCCGTATACATGTTTCTAAGCCTCCCAGCTTCCTCATCCATTGGCTTATCAAACTTCTGATCCAAGTCCCACATCCTTCCTTTATTGCTGTCACCTTCTTCGGTCATCCCCATGCTTAATCAATTGGATTCTTGCTATCAGTAATTACGCAAAACTTGCTCAGCATCCGCTGGATTGATGCCCACTGTATCAACTTTATTGTACTGGAAATAAATCCTAAAACTTAACTCGCTTGTTCAAATGCAATCTTTACTTGAAGGCCATGCACAAGCCGACTGAGAATTGAAAACCTGAAAGAGAACTAAAACCAAAAGCTATCAATCTATCTATACACACACACACACACACACGAAGGAAAGGCCGAAAAAAATTTGTTGCAACTTGGTATCGAGAGTATCTCAAAAGGTTGAAAAAGGACCCACGGTGCTACAACCTAAAATGTTCCACTTTAGTTAAGTGTATAAACTCTATATTCTTCCAAAAGGACGCTAGAAAGGAATCCATAATTAAAGCTTTGAATCGAAGCATCAATTTCATGACGACGTGTTCAAAACATACCAAGAATGAACAAAAAAACATGAGCAATCAAATGAATGATCACCCGGAGGGAAAGCTCATATACATAAAGAAACAAAAGAAGAAAAAAAAGGCAATGAATGGTGTAAAGTACATATATGGATGTGTTTTTACATCCATGAACAAACTCGACCAAGAATGGTTTGTCTTGAACAACTACATCAAAATACAACAAAAGGTCCTATTTACTGTAATTACATCTCGACTCGTTATCATCCTTAGTTGTATGTTGTCAGTTTATTTTCTTTCTTACTTGTATGATAATAAAAGTTTATATAGACGACATTTGGCCGTCACAAAATCATTGTACTATGACCCTTGTAAGAATGTTTTCAAAAAGATATTATTATTCTAAAAGAGATATCTTTAAAAGAACAAGACACAATCCGATTGTGTGTTTATGGCAGAGACAATTTCTTTTCTTCTTACAATCAGATTTAACACAAACAATCGACCAAATAAACAAAACAATCCCTTCTTATTTGGCTCTTGAAATGAATTGGATGACAAGATTTTCATTCATGAGACTTACTTTTAATGTATTCATTTGTAGCACTAGTAAGGTCACCCACTCTTTTGCTGAATGTAACCCATCTACTATCGTAAAAGGCCCCCAACCCTTAGTTCACTACTTTCTCTTAGAAGACCTTAACCCTTCACTGTGGAGTATTGATGACTCGACCCAATTAAAATTCCTTAACCCAGCATCGAAGATTGAATATTGCGTTTAACAGACGACATAGGCTGCTGAAACATTGTCTAAGGATTTGTTTTTTTTTATTAGGGTAGAAAATCTTGGTTTAACCCTCAATTAAAATTTTACAAAAATTAAAAAAATATAGATCTAAAATCAAGGTTTTAGAAGTTAGCTTGGGGAGAAAATCAAGATTTTTATATATAAATGTTTTTTCAAAACCAAATATTTTTAGTTGTTTTAAGAAATTTTTTTTAAAGTAAAAAACTAGTTTAAAAAACTAAATTTAATCAAAAATATGGCCTAAACATATGGACAAAATTGTTTATTATTATTAAAAGAAAAAAGCTAGTATTAAATCAAACTCGACTACACCTTCCTCCGAACCGCATACCTAAGTCAAGTCTTGGCGGTATAATTTAAGGTGTGAAAATTCTTAATCAAATGAATATTGACATGTTTTCTGAACCATTGTGGGCCCGGATGGCTTGAAGACGATGGATTACCTACCTAGTGCCTACTTTCCTTGCAAATCAAAGTACCAGCCGACAATGCTCTATTCCCCCCAGGCCCCAACACCACAAGCTGCCACATAGTTATCGCTATATGACCTATGGATGGGGATGATGAATTAGTTGAATGAGTCGGTTGAGTTTGATTTTATTAAAATTTGATAAGTGTTTAATTTTATTTAATTTAAGTTAATTCAAAATTTTAATGAATTAGTTTAAGTAAAATTTAATTTGATTGAGTTATTTGGATGAATAAAATTTATTTATCAAAAAAATTAATTTGATTCAATAAATTTATGAGTTATTTATTAATTTTTTAAAATATATTTTTAATAATTAATTTAAAATTATATTATTTAAAAAATAAATTTAGATTATAATTATTAATTTATGAATTGTTATTTAGTTTTGATTTATTACTTTGGTGTATTTATAGATTGTTATCTTGGAATTTAGATCTTAAAAGTATTTTAGATATTCTTTAAATATTTTTAGTTAAATTTATTAATTTATGTTAATATTAAGTCTCATATAATATTATTAAATTTTACTTTTAGTTAAAAATAAAATAATTTTTTAATGAGCTTAACGAGCATCGAGTCGAGTTTAACAAGCAACGAGTCGAGTTAAGCAATAAATTTTTTAACGAGCGCGAGTCAAACACAATTTTAACAAGCAACAAATCATGTTGACAAGCAAAATTTTTTTAACGAGTATAAATCAAACATTAATCAACTCGCAGTCGGCTCGCTCGATAAACCCACGTAACTATCAGCATTTAAAATTAACTCAATAAGTACTCAAAGTCTTAATAAATTTTATAATTATAAATTAAAATATAAAATATAATAATATTATTAAATTTATTGAATTTTTAAGTACTTAGACTGATTTAAAAAAACCTGAACTAAGGGTAAAAATGATTTTAACATCTGTTTGCACTTACTAGGTGGATTAATTTGGTAAAAATAAACCTGGGTGGATGAATGAAAAATAATAAATTTTTTTATTTCTGTAAGAATTTACATTGCTTCTTTTAAATAAAAAAAAAATATCATTCTTGATTGAGTTGTTATTTTCTTTACCTAATTTTAAAAAATATATATTATAATAGTAAGAAAACGTCGGGATGACATAATTAAGTTAGGCTTTGTTTTTGGTTGAGTTTAGTTTTTCAAACCAATTTCTCAAAACAGCTTTTATTAAAATCAACCAAAAACATCAAATAAGGGGATAACTTTTGAGTGTAAATTTTTTATCTTTCTCTCAAAATCACTTCTTAAACCTAGTTTTTAGAAAAGTTATTTTTTGGTTTTTAAGATCAAACCAAGGTTTTGTACCACAACCAAAAATACACCCTTAGACAATGTATGCTCGATCGACCGACTTCTTGTTTCCATCGTCCATTCCAATATCGTGCGATATCGCCAGATCTCACGAGTGCGGCGCCAACGGATCGATCGTGGGTGTCTAACTGTCTATACGATTGACCCTTTTTTTTTTTCAAAACAACCACGCTTTTTGTCCATTGGGCTCGCGCGACTGTTCCACTTGATCAATCAAGGGGGAGCTATATAAATTAACATTTAACAGTAGTGCGGCTGATAACGTCAGTTTGGGAACGGCTGGCCCTGGCCCTGGCCCCGCTTGAATTACGAGAATAACTGCACTTAGCAGTTAGCCCGTACTAGTTGCCGACACACATCTGATTAATTGCATGAACAGGAATAAAATGAAACCCTTTCGTCTCTGAAAGCATGGCCTCATTCTCGTCGCTCAAATCAAGGGCGAAACCGGTGAAGAAAAAGGTTGAGGAGGTTGAAGACAGAAATGGAGGCAAGAAGCGAGGAACATAAGGATATCAAGGAAGAGCAAAGACGAGCTAAAGAAAAAAATCGAAGCAATTGAAACGGAGTGCGAGGAATTGAAGAGAGAAACTAGATTCATAATCCAGCAAAGTGCTAGAACCCAGGTTAATCTAGCTCTCATGTTTCAGATATTGAAAGCAAGAGAAACTGGCGAATTGGCCAAAATCTCACTTAACCTCTCCGATTAGTTCCGTAATTACTAGTCCAATATTGCTGATATTATAAAACGCCGGAACCATTTATTGTTTGCTGATTACAGCAAAGTTTTGTTTCTAAAAAAGTAAAAAGTATTTGAGTCATAAATTCACTTGATAGTTGATACTTTGATTTCACCAACATCTGACACGAGCTCGAGCAGATAGATGATTAGGCTCCCGTACCCTTGTGGTCACTAAATTCACTTGAAATACTCACAATGCATAATATCAGTATTCAGTTCAGCATTCACTGAACTGCAGTGCTTTTTCAATTAGTAATATGATCAGATTCCAGCTCTAGGGTGACCAACTTCTTTTCCCATGCACAGAATAGCACCACGTTTGCTGGTAATTAGTGTCTGCTTATATTTGCTATCTTCTCATCCCAAGGGCGGTAATTGAACTCGTCTTTGTTTGTATCAACTTAAAATTATGTGCCTTTGTCTTCCTTTATTTGAATACAATAAACATATTCAAATATTGCACTCCATCATCATGTTCACCAAAAAATTAAGAATATGTTGGTAAACTTAATAATAACATTATTGTTTCTGCGTTTATGTTTGTCTAAGCAATAAACAAGCTTAATGAACTCGGACCTTACTGGTTTCTTTAATGAACGAATTTATTCATTTACAGCCCTACTAAACTAATCCAACCCGACATGTTAGGCAAGGCTAAAACCAGCAAATTTCTAATAAACAATAAAGTTATAACATGAGTGGCAATTCGGCGCTTCTAGTTTGCTTGGTTGGTGTCCTGCATTTCTAGAAGAAGGGGGGAACCGTATAAATAGAGATGTTGCTGAAGATGTTTTTTGGTCTGTGATACCAAATGTATGTGTTTTACAGGAGAGGTGCTAGTGAATAGTAATTCTTCCAAGCCAAAAGTGATTTGGTTTTAAGACCTTGGTATATCTGTTGCAGGAGGGATATTCGGCTATTGATTAGTCTCGTCTTTAAACTTGAAAATGTCAACCTCTTGCTGGCAACAGGGATATATCTACTCCATAAAAGTATCATTTCCCCAGGTGGCTAGGCCATTATTTCGATCCACAGCAAATAGAGGGTAGAAACCAGATGAAACGTAAAGAAAAACTACTTGGAGAAACATGAAACAGGGCCATCCAAAGTGAAATATGAAAACGAGGAAACACACTCCATTCTCAAGATAAGCTCACGCTCCCAGAGGTGCAACAAGGAAGATATTACAAGCAGATGGCTGAAAGAACAGAATACAAGTAATTAAGGGAGCCACAGATACAGTTGATGAAAAGTCTGTAGCCATTTCAATATTTTGCTACTCTGGGCTTAATGGACTCCCTCATTTGCGAGGTTACAATCAAAATAAACAACTTCGATCTAAACAGGGAATGTACAACCCAGTTACCAAAGGGACCCCCGACTATGAGAATTCCAAACACCTTTTTGTATTTGGGAAGCCAAACACGAAATAGATTTCCACTACATAATCTGTTTACTAATATCAATTGCTCCGTATTTGCATAAACAAACTACAGATAGAAAATTAGCAAGGAACTGCTCATTACATGACCCCGAGGACAGGTAAGTCAAGAATCTCCCAGAATACATGCACAATGTTATGAAGATAGGCAAACCAACAATAAGCATGAATCTCCCAATAACATAATAAACACAAGTTAAACAGCAACATGAGCACTAAGCAACCATAGGTTCTGCAGTACAATATACAAGTTCATCATTCAATAATTCCAACAAAACAGTTAAAAGAACATCACAGAAACTAAGGACAGTTACATACTACAAGTCTACAACCTTTATTTGAAGAAATTAGAGTAGCACAGAACAGTTCAGTGTCTGGCATACCCAATTGAAATACATTTCACAAAATACACAGATTTCTCCGAGTTCAATCAAGCATCCAAGTTCTCCATCTGAACGCTGCTCTTGAGAGGCACATACTCCCCAAGATACCCACCAAGATGATCGTGCAAAGCAAGCTTGTCGATCCCCTGATGATGATAGCTCTTACAAACATAGTAGAACACACTCTGCACCAACAAGCCCACCAGATTGACTATGACCAGAACTCCAACCAAAAATCCCCCCACCACAATTCTAAAAAAAAACCCATACTTTTCTCCACCATGTACCACCACACTTCCGAAAACACCCGCAATCACACCACAAATTGCCAAATATCCAAAAACCAAAATGAACGCCATCTTCGCCCTCCCTTTCAACAACTCATAGCTCTTCTTCATAGCTGCAAGGCCATAAATCGGCTCAAGCACCGACACCACACTGGCCAAATGCCAAAGTGCGGTGATGTAAACGTGAACGCCCAAGAAGAGCACCAAGATCACCAAAAATGATAACAAGGACAAAAAGGTATTTCGGGTATCAACGGCAATGACAAATAAGACCAAGAAAGCAATCAACAGGGCGTTGTAAACAAACATCAAGAGAGAAACCCATGTGAAGGTAATAAAGAGTCGCTTAAAAACCTTGGGTATGGCCGCAATCGTGGAAGAGAAAGATACAGGCTTCGATGTGTAGAGAGAGGCGACCGTAAAGACAAGTGCAGCTGTTGATAGAAGAGAGAATGCAAAGAGGAAAATCAGGTAGCAGAACTGGAAGGTTAAGAGAAGAGTCCACTCGTGACGGGTCTGAGCCGGGTCTGCTAAGGGATGGGATTCGAGTTGATTCAATATCGGGTGGGTGAAAAGCGAGTGAGCCAAAATGGCAAAGGAGAGAGGGAAGATGAGAGCTAAGGTTAGGAGATAGAAGGTTTTGGGGGATCTTTTAGGGATTGAAATCGATTCTCTTAGGATATCTGATAGGGATAAGAACTGAAGCTCCTCCGGCGCTAGATCCATGATCTTCAGAAAGGGATTTGGAAGATGGAGGTATTGCAGATTTGGTCTCAACAAAATGTGTAGATCTTGTTCTTAGTAGAGAAGAAAGGTCAGGAAAGTCGGTCCCGCATTGATTAGTTGATAAGAGGGCACTATGGAGATTTCAGCTCTTTTAATCTTTCTGTCCTATTGATTAATATGATCGCATCACGTACACGTGCCTTTTGGTATGTTACATTTTCCCCCGGTGACGAAAATGTACCTGTATTGACCTTTGAATTACATAACCCCGCTGTTTATTCAATTATTATTATTGAATCAAGAGGGTTTACCGGAGATTTAACTTAATATTTTACTCTTGGCATGATCTATTCTATCTTTTGGTACGTTTTTTTTTTCTTGTCGTTTAGTATATTTTTTTTTTGTTTTTTAAGGTTGGATCTGATGACGTCACGACTAATCAAGGTGACGCTTACTTATTATCATGATGACCTTCCTTACTTTGGACCCCAAATTGAATTTGGATGTGCGATTTACGCTCGTGGATAGTTTATCACGATGCTCATTTTTTATTTGCGATTTTTAGTGATTTTTTAATAGATTAAACCCCCCTTTGTGGTTTATTTGTTGATGTCGTCAGATTTATGCATGTCTATTTTTTCAATCGAGTCTTTAGATGAGTTTTTTAAATTTTTTTCATGTATGGTCCTTGTATGATCTAAAGTGATCAGTTTTTTAAAAAATATATCTAAATTATGTATTTAGTTTACAATAACAATTGTTGTAACATTGGGTATTTTCTCGTTTAATAAAATTAGCGGCTTCTATTAAAAAAATAATTTTAACCCTTAACGTTTATGATTTTTGTCATTTTGGTCCTTATCCTTTTTCTAGGATAGATGTAGCCCTTAACTTATATATTTTTGACAAATATCTTATTTTTTAACTAACATAATGATTAGATAGTTAAAAAAAATTAACGATAATAATATGTCATATATATGTAAAATAATATTTAAGATTTGAGAATACTTAATAGCCTTTTATCTTAGATTTAATTATTTTTTAATATTTTATTTGAAATTGAATTTTTTATATTTTAAGTTAGAATAATTATAGTTCACATGTATATATTTATCATTATTATAAAAAGTTTATGACATATTATATATATATATATATAGAATGAAACTAGATGCTATGTTATTTAAAATATATTATTACATATATATGATATGTTAATATTATTAAATTTTAAAAATTTAATTATTATGTTAATTAAAAAATAAATTATTTGTCAACAAAACATACGTCAATGATTAAATTAATCCCTAAAAAATAAAGACTAAAATATAAAAATTATAAACGTTAAGCGTTATTTTTTTTTTTTTCGTACCAAACTTGTTTTTCTTATTCAAAGTTACTAAAAATGTATGAAATAGGAATAGATACAGCCTACAGGCAGATCACCTACTTTACTTCGCTGATAATCAAGTTTGTTCATAAATTATGCAAAGATTGTTTGATGAGTTTTTTCAAAATAATTATAATATAGTATTTACTTATATTTTAATTTATTTGATGGTATAATTTTATGGATTAAACTATAAAATTTTTATCTTAGTATTTTTTTTAATAATTCAAGTTTTAGTCAAATTTACGTTCCATTTTGTTGTTGTGTTGATCAATTTCTTCAAACAAAAAAGTAAAGAAGTATGTAATGGTTTCTTAATTCTTTGCTAATTTTAGAGTTTATGAACTTTTTCTTAAATTTGTTATAAGTTTGTTCATTTATAACATTTTAGATTGATCAATAAAAAATCATGTTCTCTTTATACGTAAATATATATTTTAAAACTTTAAAAATAAGAAATCAAAATTTAATGCCCATCTTATAATATTTAAAAATTAAAAGATCAAAATAAAATAATAATATTTTTTAATTTAATTATTAAAGAACTATTGTATATATAAATGTACAAGTATACAACGTTTATTATAGAGTTATTTTTAGACAATAAATTATATGCATAAATGATATGTGTGCTTTTTTATAATTAAACTTTTTTTCAAGTTTTATTTTTAATAAAGTTTTAACCAACGTATTATCTTTTGTAGACATCCGATAGAAAGTATTATAAAATTATTTTAGATAATAATAACATGGATTAATTATATGTGTATTAATTTTATAATAAAAAACTTTTATTTAATTTTAATAAATTTTGTAAAGATATCTACTATACGTGTCAAATATCGTTGAACATTATTAACATTAGACACTTTTAAATATCATTAAATTGATTAATAAAAATTAAAAATTTTAAAGACTCGATAAATAATTTATAATTATTTAAAATAAAATTTTAATTAAATTATTTTCTTAATCTTTATTTTTAAATAATTATATCAAATATAAATTATAGTGAATCTCTAAATTAAAAATCATACTTTTAGAAACTTAAGTAATTTTATTTTATTGAGATCCAACCTTCCCCTCCTCTATTTCAGCACCATCGCATTAACACTGACAAAAACGATTGAAAAAAAAGAATGAGTCCATAAAATGTTTTTTACCCTGAAAGTGTGATCTTTAACATGTAAACTGCTCCTTCAACGTGCTTTGTTTCACTTCAGTTTCTGGCAGTGATACATCCAACGTGCTCTGTTTTTAATTAGTCTTCTAACCATATAAATCTTTCAACCTATATTCATTGTTTTGCTTTTGCTTCAATGACTTTCATTTTTTGCAACAATTCAATTAATTTCTGATTTTGTTGGACGTGACGCCTTTGTGGATGGTTAAAACGTTTTGTTTTGTAATAAAATCATAAAGGGATAGGTTTGAATTTCTAAGCAACGTCGTAAGTCACCACAAAAAAGCTCCATCTGCTAATAAAAAAACGTCTCAAATGAAGTTCATTCCAAGTACAAGTCCAATAAAAAGATACAATGAAGTTTATGAAGCAGGTCCCGAAGTCTTGACATTATTTTCGGGTTAAATTGTAATTATATTGATCTCGAATAAACCGCAGAATAAGGTATAGATTGGAGATTGTGCTAGGTAAAGGGTCAAAGGTGCGGCTGAAGAGTCTCGTCCCTACCTAAATCAAAGGCCAAAACGCCAATGAAAACTCGAAAGGCAACAGCAGCAAGGCCATCTTCATCTTCTTCTTCTTCTTCTTCTTCTTCGTCGTCGTCGTCAACCTTTCCTTTGCTTTCCAATATGCCACGAAAATCTTCCCTTTTCAAAAATACCCTTATCGCCACCGTCTTCTTCCTCCTCGCCATCTACGCCTTCTTCTCCACCTTCTTCCAGTCCCCCCTCTCTCCCCCCGATTCTTCTGCCTCTTCTTTCCTTGACCTCGATCGTATTTCTTCCCAAGAAAACCCCAATAATTCCCCCCAGAAAGTCAAGGTTTTTATGTACGATCTCCCTCACAAGTTCACCTACGGCATCATCCAACAGCACTCCCTCGCGCGTGGTGGATCCCCCGTCCCTGACGTTACCACCCTAAAATACCCAGGTCATCAGCACATGCACGAATGGTTCCTCTTCTCCGACCTATCCCGACCCCAATCCGATCGCCTCGGGTCCCCCGTCATTAAAGTCACCGACCCGGAGGAAGCCGACCTTTTCTACGTTCCCGTCTTTTCTTCTTTGAGCTTGATTGTTAATGCGGGTCACCCTCCCGGTTCTGGGTCGGATTACAGCGACGAGGAAATGCAGGTCCAACTGGTGGATTGGCTTAAGGGGCAGGAGTATTGGAAGAGGAATAACGGATGGGATCACATCATTATTGCCGGAGATCCCAATGCGCTTTATCGGGGAGTGGATCATGTCAAGAATGCTGTATTGTTGGTTTCGGATTTTGGGCGGTTGAGGCCAGATCAAGGGTCATTGGTGAAGGATGTCATAATTCCTTATTCGCATCGGATCAGTGCTTACACAGGAGATTTTGGGGTGAAAGACAGGACGACTTTGCTATTTTTCATGGGAAATCGGTACAGAAAAGAGGTAATCAATTCGTCAATACAAAGTTATGTTTTTGTGTTTAGCATATTATTATGCTTTGTTGAATTTCACTGTTATTCAGGTTATTAATTGAACTGCAAGTTTTAGCTTGTTGAGATCACCGACCATGGATATAGTTGGGTTAAGATGTGAGCTCAGCTCGATGCATAAATTAGATAAGGAAAACTAGGAGAAGAGTTAAAAAACTGGTTTATCAAGGGTATTGGCACTAAAATTCTATTGACATCTAGATTCTACATTGACCTTGGAAATACAAGACAACTTCATGCTTATCAGTGCTATTTTATTTTTCATAATTTGATTTGTTGCTTTGCACAACAGTTTCTGCTTTTGCTCTGAATATCTGTGTCGTATCTTAAGCTGCACTGATACAAAGCTTTTCCTGTTTGTTTAGCTTAAATGCCCTGTCCTTGACCTTTTTATTAAGAATTGTATTAAAGCCCCAGTAGATGGTAGTTTGAAATCACATCCTATATTAAAGCAGATCTCACATGAATGGCTAGCATGCCATGATATATTGGCAATAATTCTTTCAAGGCTATCATTTTAGGTGGACTTAATTATCCTTGATTGATCTTTGGTTTGTTGGTCATGTTATTTTATTGACAAGGTAGATCATAGAGAGGTAAAATCTGTTTTAACATACCATGAATATTAAGAATTGTACTAAAGCTTAAATGCCCGCCTTTAACTTTTTTATTAAGAATTGTACTAAAGCTCCTGTAGATGCAGATGATAGTTTGAAATTACATCCTATATACTAAGTCATGTCTCACGTGAATGACTAGGATACCATTATAATGCCTATTATTTTTCAGGGAGGAAAAATTCGTGATTTGCTTTTCCAAATACTTGAAAATGAGGATGATGTTGTAATAAAACACGGAACACAATCCAGAGAGAATAGAAGAGCAGCTTCACGTGGGATGCACACATCAAAGTTCTGTTTGAATCCTGCAGGAGATACTCCATCAGCTTGCAGACTCTTCGATTCTATTGTTAGCATGTGTGTGCCCGTGATAGTCAGTGATAGGATTGAGTTACCTTTTGAAGATATTATAGACTACAAAAAGTTTTCTGTATTTGTGGAAACTACAACTGCACTAAAACCAGCATATCTTGTTTCACTGCTGAGAAAGGTACCTGAAGAGCAAATAATTGAATATCAGAAAGCAATGAAAGAGGTTCGTACCATGTCCGCTTCCTCTCTTTTTTTTTGTTATTCATTATTTACTGAAGTAGTGAAATTGATCCAATCACATCTGTTCCATATAAGTTATACTTTCATTGACATCTTGCATTTTATTTAGCATATATCTCTTGTTAAAATTTATTAGTAACGATATGGATTTGCTTGTAAAACTTTGATCTTGTGTTTACTTTCACTTGGTTGCATATGTAAACATATGACTGTGTTCTGTTTTGCCACTGATATTTGGTTTTAAAGCAATTTTCCTTGTTAAGAATTTTTGGTACTGCTTTTCTTTCTGTTTCTGTGCTTTTGTAGCTTGCAGTAGCCATTCATTTTGTTATGTTTGTAAAAGGTGGAAATAGCAAACAACATCATCCTTTTCCTCTCATATTTTATGGTTGATTGATTTTCTTGAATCATTCTCGGTTTCCTCAATAGCTTTTTGCGTATCAGAATTTCAGTAAAACTTAGGGCTCTTGTAATGCAACTTCCCACCCCTCCATAATCAGTTTGGTTGTAAAGTTCTAGGAGCAGTTCTAAAAGAAAGGGGTTATGTTTTGACATGTCAGTTTAAGGTGAGAAGACATATGAGGTGTGTGGTAGTACAATTCTTGATTGGTTTTCTTTTACCATTTATTTTCATGCATCAACATTAAATGATTGCCAATAACCATAAAATCTCAAATTCACAAAACATCTGTTAACGGTCTCTTGTCTGGATGAAAATTTTGAGGATCCAGGTGAGGCGGTATTATGACTATACTCATCCGAATGGAACAGTGAATGAAATTTGGCGACAAGTCTCCCAGAAGTTACCTCTGATCAAATATATGATTAACCGGGACAAGCGTCTTGTTAAGAGGGAGTTGAGTGAACCCGATTGCTCGTGTCTTTGTTCAAACCAGACTGGAATGATCAGCTCCTTATGATAACATCATGTTTTCGTGTATTCATCTCTCAAATGTGAGTCCTAGCAAAATCTGACTTTGAAAATTCGCTGCTGAGCCTGGCAGGTAGGTTTGAGGAATAAGTTATGTTAGAATGAGGTTGTTTTCTACTGCCAGATATAGGGAAATTTGCCTTTATAGAAAAGGCTTTCTTGCATACATGTTGTGGAATAGATTTGAGATTTTAGGTATAGTTTTAATGTAATTTGATTTGTACATTGTTATTAAAAAAGTACACCTATATTGTAAACCTGTTCCAAATTTTATGTTCCTCAATTAGAAGATTGAGGCTACCATTCTTTGACACCTTATTAAAGCTATTTACCAAATTCCTTTCTGATAATTTTGATATATATTCCAGTTTAAATATGTTTTGGTCTTCTAGTCTGTTCAAATATAGGAGTTGGTCTTTATATTTTGATTTGGCATAGTTTATAATATAAATTCAATTTAGAGGGGAAAAAAACATTTCTTTTCAGTTTTAATTTTTTGTTTAAAGTATTCTAGGACATAACAGGGAATAGGGATGCTTCTTAATTCTTTCATTTGCTTAAAATTTTAAATTAATGTCAGTTGAATGAAAATTTTCTTACTTGTCGAATTTGCATCAACACACAATCAGAAGGCTGTATACTGTAAGTGAGGATGAGAGAGAAACAGATCAAAAGGCCTTTCTCCAAAAGGTACCTCAAATATGGTTAAAGCCTACTAACCCTTTCAACCAAAGTGGAAAAGGAGTGCTCAAAGACAACGTTTTGATCTCAAGCACTTTGCAATTTTCACCACATATATATTTTTTGGGAAAATTATTCTCAATTCAACAATTTTATTGCAAAATCAAGTTGCATGGACAAAACCCCAATTGTTGCATGTCAAATGATTCCGTTCAGTATATTGTACAGATGACCTAAAAACATAGTTTTTCATAATAACAGTGCAGGTCAACAATTGACCAAACAGAAGTACAATCACTTGACAAAAGATAAGAGACATTAAATCCAAACTCATCCTTCCATTGCTTTCATTTTTGCCCATATTCCTCCGGAACAACCCTTCCCTTTCTGAAAAGAAAAAAAAAGACAAGAAACCAACCATTAATTTCAACACTTGTTAAGTGTCACAGACTAAAAAAAACACTCAACCAGTCTTAAGCTAGGACATAACTTGCTGAAACTAAGCTACGTATCTTCTTAAACCTCAACATGTTATCAATCTAATACCTTGAAGACAATGGAGACCTTTGCCGATCACATAGGTAAGTTGATGAAGTAAATTAAATTAGATTACCACGACATTGGTCTAATAAAGAATGTATGAATCTCCCGCACGCAGCCATCTGAAAACTTTCAATTTAATTCATAAATACACAAACCCAAAATTTCAACCTGGTTTCCTTGGCCAATACCCTACTTCCACAGTACAATGCTTGCCACACTAGTTCAGAAATAATGAACACTTTCTTTCAACACCCAATCTCCCGCCATGACAGTCTAATGTAAAAAAGAAAAACTTAAGAGGCGTAATATTCTCATTTCTAAACAAAACATGACATTAACATACCCCCAGCCAAAATAACAAGAATCAGCCAATATGCTTACCAAGTAAGGCATTGAAAAACAAAGTAGAGAACGAGGTAGATTCTTACCAAAATGAGATGGAGTTTGGGCGGCAAATGCTCATTTCTTGGCCTTCTTTTTTACAGGTTCAGCCTTGTTCCTCAAAAATTTTCTCTTCCGAGTCAAAGCAAACTCTCCAAACTTATGACCGACTTTGCCTTCAGTGATCTTGCAGCGAACAAAGTTTTTTCCATTGTAAATCCGTACAGTTTGATCAACGAACTCGGGTAAAATGGTAGATCTACGTGAATAAACTTTCCTGTTTGCTAAAGGAATTTTGTTATTCTTTATCTTCCCCAGGAAAGCATCCACGAACGGAAGCCTCACGACAGATGGTTGTTTCGTATCCGATGAAACTGAAACAAAATTCCCCTTTCAAATTTTACATGGAAAAATTAGAAACAACAGAAAACACTGATGGAATCTATGAGAAATTATAATACCTGACGATGAAGAACATAAGGTTCTTGAAATCTGAGACAAGATTGTGGTTCGTGTGCTACAAATTGTGGAGGAAGGAGAAGAAGATATCGCTTGGAAATTGAAGGCCTGGCGAAGAGCAAGTAAACTCCTTCCCATTTTCCTTTCCTCTTTGTTGTCGCTGGAAGTAGGGTTTTTGTCCTTTCGAAAACTGAAAGTCGTGGCTAAAACCAGAAGTTGATTGGGCTGCGCTTCGACCCCTTCGAAGGCTTCATATGGGTCCTACCAAGATGCGTTGACAAGTGTTGCCCCAATCTATTTCTAAACTCTATGGGCTGAGTTAGATTCCGGCCGACAAGGATTAAGCCCTGAGTCCTTATGTTACGGAGTGACTGAAACTGGAAATGGTTGACAAATAAGAGCAACCTAGATGAGCAAAATTGCTAACAGACCAAAGATCAGGCCTCTCCTCTTCCAAGGGTCACCCTCGGCCTCTCTTATGTTGTCTTTTCCTTGTTTGGTGTGAATGAAAATGGAAATGGGCATTTCATCACGAACAGATTAACTTGGATAACGATTTATACTTGAGAAAACAAATCATCCAAAATATCCTATACTTTAAATGGTCAATGGGCATTTAATCCTTTTATGTAGTCTGCTTTAAGTTTTAATTTTATACCTGGGTAACTGGGTAAGTGGTGAGGAAATTCAAAGATTTCACTTCGTCCTCACGCTTTTAGTTTAGTTTTTGCCCAGTCTGGCTTGTCCCCATTGTAGAAACTAGACTCAATCTTATGCCGAATAAAAACCCTTTCTTAAATAGTACACAACAGACAGCATCTCTGTCCAACTCCGGGCCAAACTATTTAATTAAACAGCACCATCAAAATCTCACCTTCTTATTTAAAGTAATACGCCGGCGGCCTGCCTACATCAGTACTACCAAATGAAGAAACACAAGTGAACTTTGAGAAGAAAAAAACACAATTTCTTTTACCAGTTACCACAACCCCTTCCCACGAAAAATTATTAGGTGAACCTTGTTCACCACGTCATCCATAGTTCTAATTAATCAGGACTGTTGATCTTAATTTTTTTTTCAAATGAATCATCACCTCTTTCCAAGTGAACAGAGTTTACCTAATAATCTCTCCTCCCCACATTTCTTGTCCATAAAGTGTCGTTTTCGCATCTCAGTACAGTATTTCATTTTCAACCTTTAAATCAATGGCAAATGGCAACCCTATTGCAAAGCAATCGGTATTATTAATAGAATATGGACCAAAAAGCCACGTGGTACGCATGAAGAAGATGCGAGGCGGGGTATAATGTTCGGAGATGGTGTAGAATCCTAGACAAGGGTTTTAAGCCAGCCTGGTTGGCAGGTGATCACATGGACACACCCCATGCCCATGTGTTGTCAAAACCATTCTCCAGAGGAACACCTCCCACTATCAATATTAGCATGTCTAAGATTTACTTAGAATATTGTATTATGATATCATTTTATATTTCAACCTAAGCATCCAATTACAAAGTACATATTTACAACGTTCTTTAAACTTCTAATGGAGTTTCTCGTTGGTCAGACACTCGGATAATCATTTACCAGTTACCACGAGATAGAATTAATACTTTTACAAATACTTGCTTGTCTTTCTATCTGATCAAAGATCTTGGTAAAGGAAGAGTTGATATTTGTAATTCATTGCTTTTCTTGCTATTTTTACGTAAATTAGGTATGATACGATCAGACACATGTGCCGCTCGAGCTTTCTCAGAACAAGTAACGAAACGCGGTTGATTGTTCCTCGTTCTTTGGCTGGTAATGAGACGACGTCGATTGCCGCCTTAACCCCGGAATCTCAGGTGGCGTGACCGACCTTATCAGCGCGAAATTCAGTGCTTTAAAGAAAGGGTGTGTTTTGACGTCGGTAGCACCGCGTTTGGATCCCAAGCGAGAGTTGGGGTCCTTGTTCAACAAAGCGGAGATGAGGTCACGTGCGTGATGCTCAAGGAGGGAGGAAGGCGAGTGGGTTGGGAAAGTGAGAGGACTTTGGACGATGTTGCGCAGCGTAAGCTCGTTGGATGGAGCCGCAAAAGGCGTGCGCCCGTAGATCATCTCGTATATGAGGATCCCGAAAGCCCACCAGTCAACGGCATTGCCGTGGAACCCACCCGACGCAACTTCTGGAGAAACATACTCGTGGGTCCCAACGAAAGAACCCGATCGGGCAGCTACCGGTTCTGCCACGAAGAACAGTTTGCTTGGTGCTGCGAGCGTTTCGATCTTCTTAGACCGCAAGATCCTCCGGAAGACGCAGGAGAGTCGGGTTAGATGCGGACGATTGTCTGGTTGATTACGTGGCTGCATTGGGTCTGGAGAAGACGATGGTGATTCAACAGCTGGGATCGCGTCTGAGCAGAGTGAAAGGTCGAAATCTGAGAGCATGATGTGACCGTCTGATCTTACTAAAACGTTTTCCGGTTTTAAGTCTCTGTAAATAATGCCCAGCATGTGAAGGTACTCTAGTGCTACCAGAATCTCAACAGCATAA
The DNA here is from genome assembly GCA_035048815.1 of Abelmoschus esculentus. NCBI lineage: Eukaryota > Viridiplantae > Streptophyta > Magnoliopsida > Malvales > Malvaceae > Abelmoschus > Abelmoschus esculentus. The sequence continues at coordinate 55,086 of JAUCBN010000012.1, forward strand.
AACCTGTTAAAAACAGTAGTAACTTCAAATTTTCTTTTGTGAGAGAAACGGAGATCAAAGTCCAGCTAACAACAATGAAAAAAATAAAGGAAAAGACTAATTCTTTTAAAGTTGCCTGCATCACAATTAATTGGATCCAGAATAGGACAAGTCTGTAAGTCTAATGGTATGAATAAGCTTAAACAAATGCATGGAAGATCAAACAAAAACACTATTAGAGCGAATAAATCTTTAGAGCAAACAAAAAAGAGTGAGAGATAAGGTTGATTATTGGTTGTGACTTTGCATGGTGGATAAGAACAAGTCAGGCTGTGTTTGCAAGTCAGTACAAGAAAAAAACAAAACACCCAGAATAAAGCATGCAAGAAACATCACTGTTAAGCAAATGAAGTTACAACTTGAGAAAACTGACAGCTATGGATGATGGAGGTAAAAAACGAAAGGGGTACCTTGCGGAGTTCAAAGAGAAGCAGTTTTGAGGTTGCTTGTATCTAAGAGAATGCAAGTCACCGCCTGAACAGTACTCCATAACTATACAAGAAAAATTAGAAGCTTCAAACTCAGCGTACAAGGTAGGCAAAAATGGATGATCCAGCATCTTCAGGATCTTCTTCTCCATCTCAGCACGTTGCACTTTTTTCTTCATCGCCAGCGCTTCCTTATCCACTACCTTCATCGCATAAAAACTATTTTCATCCACATTGGCCAGCCGGCAGAGGTAGACAGTTCCTATGTCGCCGGAACCTATGTTGCGTAGCAGTCGGAAATCACGGAAAGTGAGGCCCTTTTTTTGTGCCAAGGTGAGGGATCGTATGGTTGAGTAAGCGAAGTCTGAAGATCGGTGTGGTTTGAGAGAAAGGTTGTCTTGGGTGGACTTGGGTGTGGCGGGAAGAAGCTCAAAAGAGAGACGACTGAAGCTGCTACAGCTTTCACTATTCATTGAACTTTGACTCGATGAATTCGAACTCAGATCACTTTCTGACTTCCGCTTGTACTCCAACATTTTATGTTTCCACACCCTGATTTTCTTACGTGTTTCTCTCTAGAGTCTAGTCTCACGAGAGAATCAGAGCAAGTCAACGGTGGGTGAAAGCAATGAACTTTGGCGAGTGGAAGGTGACATGGGGAATCAAAAACATAGAAGAACTGAAGATTAATGCGTTTGCATCAAATGAAACAAAAGGTGGAATTCAGAAGGGAAAAAAATGGATTAAATGCATACACTGAAACAGCAGAGAGGCAGAGCAGACTTTTCTTTATTATAGGGCTGGATGGCTGGGACCTGAAAATTAGGATTTCTGATAAATACACAGTCCGTACGCGGAAATAACATCCAACTAAAGAAATGAAGGCCTTTGGACTTTGTTTTGCTTTGAGAGAGATGATGAACATGAGAAAGACAGGAAACAGAGGCAAATGGAACTGAGAAGGCAGGTTGGTTGGGGATATTTATGGTTTGTGACAAAACCAAAATATGTCGCCTAGGTTCTTCAAGAATTATAGTTAAAATATTCTATTTTATTACAAATTAAGGGGTTCAATTAGATATTGAGGATTGATGTTAACTTTATCACGTCATCAATATACGAGTCCATGCCTCAGTAATCAAACTATATTTAATCAATATTATAAGTGATTAAAATCTAACAATTCATAATTGAATGCCTAAATCAACCCAAAAATGCATCCCCTTGTTCTTCTGAAAGCACTGAGAATCCTGCTCCTCTATGCAGCAGACAACAGACAGCAGTGAATGTAAAAATATTATTTGTACACGAAAACTATCAAACTTTACTGTCAAGGCCAACTGCAGCCTGCAGGTATTCACATTAAAGTCCTTAATGAAGCCGGCAGTAAAGGCTTGGCGTAAAATGTTGGACAAGGAGGCACCAAACATGAACAAATACAATGGTTTAATATTTGAATTTGGCAATTTTTATTATATTTGTGTACATTTAATACCTTTTATAATTGTAACACTTGCGTTTTTCAATCAGTACGAGACTTTATATCTGTGGAATTAAGATGAAATTTAAAATGATTAAAAATATACTGTGAATTTCATATTATAATTTGACATAAAATTACGTACCACTTGTAAGTTCATGTGAATCATTTAGAGATACACAAGTACCAAATATGTAATGTTTGACAAATATAGATACTGAACCTGCATGTAAATGACAACTTCAAGTATGAAATTATTTTAAAAGATGAGACGCAGCACGCTTGTAAAAAGTGGTAAAATCGAATATTAATGTCAAGGGAAAAGGTGTTTTGGAAGATGGAGAGGTGAATTTATGAGCATCAGGGTTGTTTTGTTTCAATTATGAGATATCTAATTTTGTAATTAATTGAAGAAAGTAACAGAAGCCAGAAAGCATGAAAGGTTTAGATCAAAACAGTGCGTGCATGGCATGTGATGTGTTGCAGCAGTTCTGGTTGATGGGACTCCTACCTCGGGTCGGGTCCCATTCCACCCTGAAATCCAAACATGGTTGGATTGGAAATTTTGATGCATAAAGTGTTTGCCACTCGCTGGATTGTTGTTTGGAAACAGTCTCCGATGGAGAGCAGCTAGTGTTTGTTTAGCATATATCTTTTCTGTACGAGCTATACCTCCACTGCTTTCAACAGGTGAAGATTTGTGCTGCTGCCCAACCCACCCAATTAAAAGATTCCATTGGTCTTTGTCATGTGTTCTGTAGACAGCGACAGCATCGTTATAAATAAAACAACACTACTCTTTACTTGGAAGGGTTTAGGGTTATTAAAATGAATTAATAACGACTATAAAGTATAAAATCAGTCGAAGAATAATTAACCATTAATAACCTATCCTCTGGTATAGTGATTCATTGTATTCTTGTGTCTCCTACATAGTACATAGTAGTCATCAAGGGTGGTCTGTAATCAGATGAAGTATAATGTCAACAGGGTGTTTTAAAAGACAAAATCAACAATGTATCAGAATAGGGAAGATAATAAAGACATTACTAGAAGGTTGATGTAAAACATGATGGACGAATATTATTTTTTTAAAACTAGAAATAAGAGAGAAGGTGGAAGTAGTTAGTAAGCAAAGAAGCAGTATTCACGGTGTTTTGACTGGCCGACAAACGGACAAAACCTTGCGAGTTCCATGAAATTATACTATGCTTGCTTAGTTGAAAATCAGGACACCAAAACAACTTCTTTATTAGTATGGGAATACACCATTTGTTTATTTTAATATTGATGCAAGCTTTGTATGAATTGGACAACCCCAAAAGGGAAAAAGAGAACTTGAGGGGGATTCTTGGTCACGAGGAGGTTGATCAATGCATGCACCATGTATTAATTGTACGGTTACTTGGTCGATCAATTGGTTACAAGACATTATTGTCCCGAGTTACCATGCTTAGGAGGCCAATGGGGCGACGATGAATCAGAAGTCGATTGCTTTTAATTCTCCATTTGTGGACAAACATCCTTTGTTGAATCGTTGCCATCTTCTATAAGCGGTCATAGTGAGGGCTTTGACAGAAAATATGCCTTCATCTTCTTGTATTGCATCGTGTGATGGGTGATTTGAATGATTCTTGGATTATGGGGTTTGCCATGTATATAGACGTCTGCTCGATTCTTGAATCAAAATTATGGGGAATTCACTTGGGACTTCTCTAGGCTTTTGGAGGTTGAGTTATCAAAGACTCTTAGTGAAAGTGGATTGCGCAGACATGATTTATCATATTAGTCGTCCATCCTAGAGTGTCTAGTTTAGTGCATATATTGTCCATCTTAGAGCATGCTTAGGAGAAAAGTATTCAGCGGCTAAGACCCCGATGAACTGCATTAACACTCGCTGAATAAGCAACACCTCCATTATAACCCAAAGCCAGGCATCATACATTTTGCTTAAAATAAATTTCTCACAAGTTTTACTTAAATCGCTCACCACTACCACCGTTTTTAATCCCAAAGGATACAACTCCAAACGAGGGTAGAGTATTAAACACAGAAAAAGTGGAAAAGCAGCCCGGTTTTGAAACCTGATATCCTACTCTGGACACTGTTGGCTGGAGCTGGAGCTGGAGCTGGAGCTGGAGAAGTAGCTCCATGGCATCACTCAAACAGCACACATTCATCACTACCACATGACAAAGTCAAAATTACTCATCACACATGAAGTAGCAGTTCCTTTCAAGTCACCTGTATACTACAGTAGTGGAGTAATGTTTAGGGGAAACGTTGTTTCGGATTAGTAGCACATCCTTTTATCTTTTGGATTGGAATGGACTACTTCCATTGTCTATTGTTTACATGTACTTCTCCATTCAAAACAGTTCATATCCATTGTCAGTACTGGGTTAACAACAGAATTATACATCTGATTCTAATCAAACATTAACCTTAGTCCAGTGACCACCAAAAACTGCTTTCAAATAAATCATAATCAAGGAAACATAAATGTCATTGTCATGCATGACCCAAAACCCTTCAACAAATCTAATAGTAGTTTAACAAAAGTAAATAACCCTAGGATGCTCAAAATAAACAAGGTAACAACACACTGAAGAATCAAGTGCCAGTAATTTTGTCTGCTTCTTCAGCTTCACTCTTCAAATAAAATGACCTCTTCCGACACATCCAACACTTCCTCTACTTCAACTTCTTTAGCTTCATATTCTTCTTCTTCATCACTAGCTTCTCCATCCCTCAACTTATGCCTCTCCAACTGTTCTTTCTCATGAGCCCGCCTCCATTCGCCAACCCAATTCTCCCATTCCTCCTTCAACATCCTTCTCTTTTCACGATCTTGCTCACTCAATAGCATTGATACATCTTGGTCCTCTGCCTCGTATTTCTTGCTGTACTTCTTCAAGTTCTTAGCAATCTCTTCCTCCTTCTCGGGAGTCAAGAAAGATGGTGGCCTTGGGCGCCACAAGAACTGCAATAAAATATGACAAAGAACAAACATCCAGCAAACACTTAGATCATGCATGAACAGGCACAAACCCTTAAAATGAACAATTTAACTGCAACAAGATTTACCTGGAAGAAATGATCTTTCAGTATACGGTAAAGTAGCTTGCCATTAAAGGACCATATGTTGAAACCATTTTCCATTTCATGGACTGAAGTCACTGAAGTGGCAACATACCTGTACATATACAGAGAGGGAACTTGTTAGAATAGAAAATGTAATTGCCTTTTCTATTGAACCAAAAAGAACGAAGGCAACTCCAATTTCTTTTAATTGCAAAGCGTCTAAGTACAATTAAACACAAAAATAAAGCGCATAAAATGTAAATTCAATATAGATGTGGTGAAATTGTTAGTGGCATTACCTTCCAGTGGGATCCCACTCAACATCTGTTGCCATAAAATGTTCAGCAGTCGCCATGGTTTCAAGCTCATCAACGTTGAAGAATTCCAATTGACCATTGAAACCCTTCAATCCAGCAAGTACTATGAAATGGCCACCAGGTGACCAGAATAGAGCATTCGCCTGCTTGCCTTTCAGAGTAGTCAGCTTTGAAACACGGCCCAAATTGTGAGTACTTCGCATAGAGTAAAAGCTAATATCAGGCCTCGGATTATCGCCATGTATAACAGCAAATCTGTGCCCCTTGGGCTCCCAAGCAAAGGCAATTATCTTGTCATTTTTATTATCAAGTTCCAAAACTTCAATTGGTATGTCCCTTTCTTTGATGCGGAAGAGCTCAAATCCAGTGTATGTGCTTTTCTTTGTTTTTGTATAGCGGTCAGCCTTCACAGCAAGATACTCACCATTGCTTTGCCAGTACATTTTGCAATCACTAATGCTGAAAAGATTCTTCTGCCTCAATTCCTCTTTGCCAGGTATATGAACTAGACTCACCTGAGAAATACAATCAAGTGGCATATTAGATTGATAACATCAAAACAGAATGTAACCTCTCAAGTGGAGCAAAAGTGCTAACCCTAGCAGGTTGGTTTCCACCTCCAAGTTCAGGAACAAAAAGTGCAATGATGGGATCAGTTGGTGACCAACTGAAGTCCACAACATTCTCAACCTTCAAGGATTTCTTGTCAATAAGGCTAAAGGTCTCTGTTTCATAAACAGATATCATATTCTTCCCAAGTTTGGCAAAATACTTGTCCTCCTTCCCACCACCCCACCTGAGACATGACAATCGTAGTTAGATAATAGGATGTTTACTATAATGAGGTGAAAAGGAGAGGCTTGGTATATATATATATATAAACAAATGATTTCATCAAAGAAAAAGCAGAAGGAAGAATCACCTAAAAACAGGCCAAGAAATACCAGCAACACCACCAGCTCCTCCAATAGCAAATTCATCCGCACTTCCCTTAAAATCTCTCATCACTTTTCCAGTTCTCACGTCAAAAATATTTATCACAACCCTCTAGAAACATTAAGGTTATATCAGAAGTGACATCAGAACATGAGAACAAAAAAGCAAAAAGAATTTTCTGAAGCCTCACATTTGCATCACGTGGATTGCTTGGTTCATGGCTGCTATATGTCACCAAAAATTTCTCACCAGGAGAAAAATCAATAAGTTTAACCTGCATACATATAATTGCATGTTAAAGATGCAGGATAGCAAAGTTAGATGACATTAAGGAAGCCTATTTCTCACCTGAGGATGGGCATAACGCATTAGACGGTTAAAGGTACTGGCACCTCCCCAAACAGCAGCTCCTTGCCTGTGAACTGTTGCCAGGTATGTCCCCATGGGAGACCACTGAACAAAGCTCTCGGTCCAGTACTGTAAACAAACCCAGTTAACATTATATACAGTGCATTAACAATAGGATAATGACAAGTACCAGCTTACATAAAGAACAAAAGCACTTGCTTCAACTAAATCAATCAATATTACTCGGTCAAAGACACCAATATGCATAAATCACAGATTGATGTAAAGAGACTGTTTCACAAACTGCAAACCACTTACAGTGCGTTTGTAAACAAGCTCAGTTTTAGACTGCCTTGCATCATTCCATAAAACCTCGGTATCTGTGCCAGCACGAATCACAAATTGATCTCTCGCCTTTTCATCAGCAAGCCATTTTTGAAGATTTTCCTGCAATGACAGCAAAATATTTAAGAAACATATACATAAGCACTAGGAAGTGTAGATAGAACAAAAGGATTTGTAAATTGTGTCATAAGAAGAATTGAGATTTGAGGTTATCTGTGTGATAGGGAGCTTAATATTCCTTAGAAACACATTTAATAACAATAAAATCTACATAATACTACTCAAGGAAGAAACTGTGATGAACTTCACTACAATCTTACTGAAAGTAAATTGATATACAAAACATTTCAAATATTAAGCACTAACCCTGGCCTCAATCCGAGGAGAAATGCCTTGTACATATTCAAAAATCTTAAATAAAGTTTAAAACCTTTGACATGAACTCCATAATCATGCATTGTATAAGGCAGCTTATCATCAATGTTTGAACCAAAAAATAGCATATAAATAGGAGAACGCTGCAAATCAACACTTTTACTCCCAATGTGTCTATAGACATTGCAAGGAACACATAAACTAGATGCATTAACTATTAAAACAATGGAGAGAAGAGATTTAATAATATAGATGCATATTACCCCTGGTGTGTATGGTTTAATCTCAGGTGGAGCCCATTCATCGGGAACTTTCATGTACTTGTCAAAATCATCGAACATGTTCACAGCAAAAATATGTGCTCTATCCAACTTGTACCCATGAGTCTTCTCCTTAGCAAGCTCTGCTTCCTGAATGCATAACGAACAAAGAAAAAATAATTCAGATTCTAAAAGCTAAAGTCATAACACTGAAAATAGTCAAAAGGCATAAACAGCGAACCTGGGGAGTATTATACTCTATAAAGCAATAACCAAGGGTTTTCTTAGTCTCAGGATCGACGGGCATCCAGAGACCGTCCTCCTTAATCATCCCAATCTGACTATAGATTTTTCGAATCACACCCTCGAGTTTCTCAAACTTTTCACGTGGAACAACAGGGAGATTATCGACAACAATAACGTTTCCGAATCCGGAGTCTAACTCTAATTGGTCATCATGATAAACATCCTCATCATCACTGTCCAACTCGAATATTAGAAAATAAAAATAAAAATCAGTCTGAAACATTTAGAAAGAAACTAAGCGCCGCACCTGATGATGCCACAGTTTTCACCGGGAGGAAGTTTGATGGAACTGAAATCTATGTTCATATCGATGCCCATCTGTGCAGCCGTCGCCTCTATCTCGTTCATTAGCATCACCTCGGCAGCCATGGTGAGCTGATGTTTGATCTCTTCACCGCTTTTCTTTGGAATATAGATGCTGTTGGGACTTGTTGATTGTTGGGACTAGGGTTTTCAGAGTTCCCTTGCCGAGCTTTGAGTTAAAAGATAATAAAATATTTGACGACCCATTTACTTTTGGACATATCCATATAAAGTCAGAATTCCACATGACCCTCGTTAGACTCAACATCCAAGTCTGGCCCAAAACGTAATATTATACACGAATTTTAATCAAATGGGTCGTCAAATATTTTCATTTCATTTAATTTGCTTTATCGGATAATACGACCGTATGAAACAAACTCTGACAAAAAACAGTGTTGGTGCAAGAATTCAACTAGTATCAAAATTTTTCTTCTATTTTATCTAAAGAGATTATAAGAAGTTTTTTACTTTTAAAGTTTTTTAATAAAATTCTTCGTCAACAGCGGTCTTTTATTTTGTCAATTTTATATTTTATCTGTTCTTTTACAATTTTTTGTTTATTTTTATGGTAATTTTAATCTGTCTTTGTGATAGTATTATTATCTACTTTTTACCGAAAGAATTTGTACTTTGATAACTTTTGTATTTTAAACTTCTATTTTTTTTTGTTTTTATACATTGGAATTTTAATTTTTGTGATGTAATTTCTTTTATAATCTTTCTGCCTTCAATTTTAATACAGTTTTAAGAAATTCTGACGAAAAATTATTAATCATTATTATTCTTATAGAGAGAGAGGTTAACAAAAATTAAATGTTAAGAATTTTACATTAATATTATACACGACTTTTAATCAAATGTGTCTTGTGATGCAAACTTTTTAATTTAATTATATACTATATCGATTCGTGTGAAGGATGTTACTTTGCATGACCTGAAACAAGTTCCAGAGGCGTTTGAGAGCCACTTCTGCACACACGGTACTAGTGGAGTCTTTCGACTACAATTTTAGCCAATTAATCTGGAATTCTGTTAGTTTCTTAGAAGCACCCTTCACGTCCGAGGAAGTTTGGCAGCAATTTAATCGGCTGATGGCTCTCCTGCACCTGGGCCTCACGAATTCAATTTTGATTCGTTCAGAAATTCTGGCCTTCATTAAAAAATAATGTGAAGATGTTCTTTTTGTGACAACCTTTAACCACTCCTTCATCACCTTAATTTCAAAGGTAGAAAATCGAAGACTACAGACTTATTGGACAGTTTGTATAGTCTTATCTAGAAAGCTGCCGGCTTGGATTAATGAAGTAGTAAAAGAGTGTCACGACGGGCAAACAAATTTCTGATTGTGCTCTGATAGCCAACGAAATTACCGACGATTTATTATGCTCAAAATAGGATTCTGGCAGAAAGGGAGAAAATGGATCAGTCTTTGCATTTCCTCTTCGTCAATCTCGATGTTACTAAATCCTTCTCCCTCTCTAATGTGTTGAGGATTAATAGAGGTTTAAGACAAGGGTGCCTTCTTTCACCGCTCTTGTTTAATCTTATCTCCTCTTTCGGATTGCTGTGGATTCGAGCCTTGTTAATGGATTGGGGTGTAACTTGGGAAAAGTAGTTTGCGCATTTCAATTTACAGATGTCTTCGCTGAAGGTAAGGAAGAATCTGTTCAAAATATCAAGAGGATTCTTAGAGTTTTGAAGTTCGATGTCTAGAACTCACATATTTAAGACTGGGCCAGGGCTACCTTAATAAAATGCTGCTGGGAACAGTTTCCCACCAACTCTCTATTGGTCATTCTCGTAATTTCTGTGTTCTGATAAAATTCAGTCGAGACTCCATAGTTAGAAAGGGAAGCTCCTAATTCCTATATTTTGGAGGTCGCATAACATTGGTAAGGTCTGTACTGTCTAACCTTCCAGTTTATTTCTTAACAGTGTTCTAAATGCTTACCAAAGTGACCGATTCACTAATGAAATTATAACGAATTTTATTTAAGGATCTTCTTCGGGCAGAACCATTCACTGGATAAGTGGGATCAGCTTTGCAAACCTTTAGAGAATTGGGTTTATTTCGATCTTAAAGCCTTGCTCAGGAAGATTCGAGTGCGAGTCTGGGACTGAGAGTTTGTGGAGAATGGTGATAGCTGCGAATACGGGTATGATTCCTGAAGCCTGTTCTTGGTAGGAGAGGCTCCCCTAGCGGCTGTATGATATGAAGTCGATGCCGCTGTTTGTGGAGTGTTGGTATTGGAGAGGTAAAGCTCTAGTTCGCTTCTCTAAATGGATAGGTTGATTTGATCCAACATTGGCCCGGTTGAAGGCATTTTGAAAGCTTGTTTAATGTTCAGTTCGATCCCATTCATTGGTTTTAGCCCATTACTTTTTTAGTATCATATCTATTTAGAATAATTCTAGTAAAAATAGCACTTAACATTATATTTTTTAGTTTGATATTTATTATTAAAAGTTAACGATAAAATAATTATAAAAGAGAAAAGTATATATATAAATTTAAATTTTTATATTTTTTTTTATGTTATATATTTTTTTTATAATTTTAATTGATATAATATACTAATTAAGAAAAAAATATCATATTAATAAATCACGAGTAATTTTTTTAATCAACATATTTTTATTTTTTAATGAGCTAAATCTTATAAACATTATTGTTTGTAATAAATAAATAAATATCATTTATAAAAAGTAAATAAATAAAATGTTAAAATAATAATATATATCGATGCGGTTACTAAACCTATAGTTATCCCTAAATAAAAATAAAGGCAATCCCATGTTTTGCTACCTAAATACTCTTTTATTTCAAGTCCTTGACCTTAAGCTCCAACACCAGCAGCAGCGGGCCAGCGAGCCTCCCGCACCAGAACCAGAAACAAGAAAAACTAAGCTTCCCTTCGCAACATCTCCATCACAGAAAGAGCAGAAAGACTGCGATACTCTTACGGCTTCGACGAAAGGAAGAGATCTGAAGGGAAACAATGAGCACGTGGAACTACGTCGTTACGGCTCACAAACCTACCAACGTCACCCACTCCTGCGTCGGCAACTTCACCAGCCCTCAAGAGCTCAATCTCATCGTTGCGTACGTATTTTCCCACTTCAATTACCGTTTCTTCTCCATAATTTTTAGCTTTCGGTTTTGTTTCCGCCCCTCCATTTTACGACAATGTTAGGTCTTTATTAGACTGGAGCTAATTTGTTTATACTTTAACGATGAAGAATTTTAATGTATTTTTTACTTTAATTACTTTCCGGTTACAGGAAGTGTACTCGAATTGAAATCCATCTTCTTACTTCTCAAGGATTGCAGGTATCTTGTTTAATCTGTGGTTCCTTTATGTTGAAATATGAAATATATTATGATTACGGACAATATTGTTCTATTATTTTCCCTGTCTTAAATTAGACATTCTTTTTTATGTTTTTTCATGTTTTGGGGGAAATAGATTGTTCATTTTTTTCTTTTTCGTGTGGCAGCCTATGTTGGACGTGCCAATATATGGAAGAATTGCAACTCTTGAACTTTTTCGTCCATATGTGAGCATACCTCGTTATTATAAATTTTCTTCACAGATATGATTTATGATTAATATATGTTTTGCATTTTTGTGTCAGGGTGAAGCACAGGATTTTCTATTCATTGCAACAGAAAGATACAAATTCTGTGTCCTTCAATGGGATTCTGAGACATCCGAGCTTATTACAAGGTCTAAATGAAAATAGATCTATATCTACTTATTATTTTCATACGCAACTCATCCTTCTACATGTCAGGTTTGATTTGTTATGTTAGAATGCTGCGTTTTTTTTTGAGATGTGAACTCGGGTGATATGGTGTTTTCTCATTTAATATCTGTTTGTTGATAGGGGCTATTCTCCTTCCTGAGATTTTATTAAACTACTGTTTTGTGTTAGTTTGATGAGTTCCATTTTTTATGTACCCCTATCTGTCTCTCCTTAGATACTATACTTCTTTTATAAGGCTTTCTTTTAATATATTTCCCCAAATTTCGGCACAATATCACTTGTTGCTTCCATTTGTAAAACTGCATCATATCCATTTGATGAAGTTAGATAGAAGTCACCTTTGTACTGTATATGAACCAGTGGGAAACTTTATCCCATCTTTCTCCTAGGTGATTCTTGTTAAATTAGAGTATCCTATGCTTTGTTGCATAGGTTGTATTTTTTGTTTATTCTTTGGTTCAGTCTTGTGTAAGTGTTCTTTTGTTGATGCAATCTGTGCCATGATGATGGCTCTAAGAATTTGTGGGGTGTGTTCCTGATTTCTTTGAGCAAACATGAGCTAAGATCATGTGCTCTTGCCTGCAGGGCTATGGGGGATGTTTCAGACCGTATTGGTCGACCCACAGACAATGGACAGGTAATTGTTGTGCATTTGAACTGATACCCTTGACCGGAAAAAATGCAAAGTTGTTTAACTTGTTCTACATTGGAAAAATTCATCGGTTCCTTCCCTCTCTTTTCATTTTCTGCAGATTGGCATAATAGATCCAGATTGTAGGTTAATTGGACTACATCTATATGATGGGTTATTTAAGGTATGCACACTTGATGCAACAAATTCCAAACATATATATTTTTTTGTTTACCATTCTCGTTTCTAGTAAAAGTTTTGCATCATATTTTGTTCTTGTCTTAGGTTATTCCTTTTGATAACAAAGGGCAACTCAAAGAAGCATTTAATATAAGGTATTCTTCTTCATATTCTGTTCTTTATCTTCCCCAGTTTTTCTGATCATTACACGGTTCATTTTGAGTAAGTGAAGATATTGGTTATGATTTAAACCAAGAGTGAATAACAGATGATTTAAACTAATTTGAACACAAAGATGCTATACTTCATATTTTGTTCTCTGTTACCCCTTTTAATTTAATTTCCCACACACGCTGCTTTAGATTTGTTGAAACAAACTGTATCTTGTAGGTTATTTACCAAAATAGTTCAAATTAGTTTTGATTGTACCCTATATTTCAGTGTAGATCAGATTTTCCCCTATGTTGTCAATAAATATTTTAACTAATAAAAAATAGTTATTATGTTTAATTAAATGAGCATTAAATCTTGGTTTAAGTGTCCTTGTTATTGCATCCTTATGGTGTTTAGTGTTTTTCAGGCTCGAGGAACTTCAAGTTTTGGATATCAAGTTTCTCTATGGTTGCTTGAAGCCTACAATTGTAGTTCTATACCAGGTTTCAATTTTCTTTCTAATGCTTGTCTTTATTCTGGAATTGTGATTTTGCTCTCTTTATAATATTTTATAAGTTTAGGTTGTAAATTTTATTGGCATCGTCTTGAGGCTTGAGCTAATACTTTTGGGAGTTATCTAAGCTTAGGCCAAATTCCTGAAAGAAAATTTTCATTGCTGCTTGAACTTCACATGTAGGAAAATTTGATAAGGTTTATGCATGCCAAAGCTCCAGTTAGTAGGATAGTGTCATTTTTTCAGGTTGCCTAGAGGCTTGAGCTAATACTTTTGGGAGTAAGCTAAGCTTAGCTTAGCTCAAATTCATAAAAGGAAATAGTCATAATTGCTGCTTGAACTTTACATATAGGAAATTTGATTAGGCTTCCACATGCCAAAACTTCAGTCAGGACAGTGTCATTTGTCTAGCTGTGTTCGTTGGTAATGGTTGGCTTACATTTATTTTATGTAATGTATTTTTATTCTAAACAACACATACACAGATATAATTGTTTGTGTCACCTTTTCTTTGTGTGCTCTTGCCTACAGGATAATAAAGATGCACGGCATGTTAAAACTTATGAGGTGGCTTTAAAGGAGAAGGACTTTATTGAGGGTCCATGGTCCCAGAACAATCTTGACAATGGAGCAGATTTGCTCATACCTGTACCTCCACCTCTTTGTGGTGTGCTTATTGTTGGGGAAGAAACAATTGTCTATTGCAGTGCGAGTGCATTCAAAGCAATTCCAATTAGACCTGTAGGTCCCATATCAAGCTACTGCTTAACATTTACCATTTCTTTAAGGATCTTTGGTGGTTATGACTTTTAAGTTTGATACTTCATTGCTGATATTGTAGTCAATTACAAAAGCATACGGAAGAGTCGATGCTGATGGATCTAGGTATTTGCTTGGCGATCACGCTGGCCTTCTTCACCTGCTTGTCATAACCCATGAGAAAGAGAAGTGAGTGAACCTTCGAATTCTTTTCAAATGTCTGTTGTTGAATGTTAAGAGATTTAAAAATAATAAGAAGAAAATATATCAAAGCTTGTTTGGTTTCTTGGCAGTGTGCATGAGCGAAACCCTCTTAAGATTATGTTATTTCATCTGTATCTTGCAGAGTTACTGGATTGAAGATGGAACTTTTGGGAGAAACTTCTATTGCATCTACAATATCTTATCTTGATAATGCAGTTGTCTTTATTGGTTCAAGTTATGGTGATTCACAGGTATGGCAGACAATTTTCCTCCATATCCTCTGCTGCTCCCTTAAAGAAAACTCCTTAACTGAATTGAAAGAGAGAAAACGTTTCATTCTTTTTAAAAAAACTATTCTTCTACTTTCCCTCAGCCATGCTCGTAGTGTTTCCTTTCAATGAAGGAACACTTTAGATGGCCCTAACGATTTTTCTATGACGTTAACAACTTTATGCTGGACCTGCTTGGTATGATTCAGCTGTAAGTGAATGTGGATATATTATCATATAATTTTATTTAAATATTCAATGACAAGGCTGCTTAACCCATGTTTTTCAGTATGACATCATTATAATATTATCTGATGATGTGTTTTCATTCTGTTGTTGTATCAATGCAGGTGATAAAGTTAAATCTACAACCAAATCCAAAAGGTTCTTATGTAGAAGTTTTGGATAGGTATGTCAATTTGGGGCCTATTGTTGACTTTTGTGTGGTTGACCTTGAGAGGCAAGGGCAGGGTCAAGTTGTTTCTTGCTCTGGAGCTTACAAAGATGGTTCGCTTCGCGTAGTTCGAAATGGAATAGGAATTAATGAACAGGTCTCTTTTGTGTTATGGAATTTCTTACAGTGAATCATATTTACATAGCTCACATGTTAAATTTATACATATATTAGGCATCAGTGGAACTTCAAGGTATCAAAGGAATGTGGTCATTGAGATCCTCTACAGATGATCCATTTGACACTTTTCTGGTTGTTAGTTTTATCAGCGAGACACGCATTTTGGCAATGAATCTTGAGGATGAGTTGGAAGAAACAGAGATTGAGGGATTTAATTCCCAAGTGCAGACTTTGTTCTGCCGTGATGCTGTTTACAATCAGCTTCTGCAGGTGAGTTTTTTCCCCATATTTTATTGCCGGAAGTGAGTATGAGCTTACCATAGATGAAGTTTGTATGGTGTCGCTGTTTTTATTTTAATTCAATGTTAGCATCTCTATAATATAGCTTTAATTTTAGTTTTACTTGTTCTAAGAATAGAGTTTTATGAGAGGATCACTGGGTCATGTAATTTGCCCAGTTGATTGATGGTAAGAGCAGGCGTTATGATTATAACAAATACATATTATATGTACTTCATTCCGGCTGACATGCATCATGACAGGTTACTTCAAGCTCTATAAGGCTTGTGAGTTCAATATCTAGAGAGCTGCTCAACGAGTGGAATGCTCCATCTGGGTATTCGGTCAATGTTGCCACTGCCAATGCTACCCAGGTACCTTTTTCCATTCTTTTCTGAATTGTTTCGACTGACATTTCAGTTTGTCTGTAGGTGTACGAACCATTTTTTAACGTAATGATAAATAATTGTTATTTTTTGAGATGGTTTTTGCTTTGGAATTATCAGGCTTTATGTAAATCTTCTCTTGCCTTGAAACCCTTCACAAACCTCTTGTAAAAGGTACTTCGTGTGTAAGCCTTTGGATTACTTGTATTACAGGTTTTACTAGCAACAAGGGGTGGCCATTTGGTTTATTTGGAAATTGGTAATGGCACATTAACGGAAGTAAAACATACCCAGTTGGAGTATGAAATCTCATGTCTTGACATTAACCCAATTGATGAGAACTCTAACCGCAGTCATCTGGCTGCTGTTGGAATGTGGACAGATATAAGTGTGAGGATATTTTCACTCCCGGAACTGAATCTCATTACAAAGGAGCAATTGGGAGGGGAGATTATTCCTCGATCTGTTCTTCTTTGCTCCTTCGAAGGGGTATGCTTTTATTTTATATTTCTTTTTTTTTTCTTATGCTTTAATCTTATCATGGTAACATATTTTACTTCTCTTTTCACATGCAATATTTCCAAGCACTTGAATTAAGATCCTGCTAGGCATGTAGAGCCATGATATTTTGCATTTATCATTATTTTGTTCCTCGGGCCATTATCATGCCTTCATTGTTGTTTACCGTTATCTCATCCATGCCTAAAAGTCTGTTTGTTTGTCCTTTTGCAGAGTTCATACTTATTATGTGCCCTTGGAGATGGACATCTCTTGAATTTTCAAGTGAACATGAGTAGTGGTGAATTAACAGATAGAAAAAAGGTTTCTCTTGGAACTCAACCTATAACGCTTCGTACTTTCTCCTCCAAGAATACCACCCATGTATTTGCTGCATCAGATAGGCCAACTGTCATTTATAGTAGTAACAAGAAATTACTCTACAGCAATGTCAATCTGAAGGAAGTGACTCATATGTGCCCTTTTAACTCTGCTGCTTTTCCAGACAGGTTTGCTCCCCCTATTCCTTTTCTTATAACTGTTCTCTAGCTAGAAAGGAATTAATTTCCAGAATCCAGATAGGACATTTAACTCTTAATTTACTAGGTCTAAATAAGCACGCAAATTATGTTTTGCTTCAGTGAGTACTAGAGGCCAACAGACTAAAGTAATTTTAATACTTTGAAGTGGCTAATTAGTGCTGGCTGATGACCAGAGATATATACTTATATAGCATTGACGAGGTTTAGCTGGCTATCGAGTTTGCTCCCCCTATTCCTTCTCTTATAACTGTTCTCTAGCTTGAAAGGAATTAATTTCCAGAATCCAGATACGACATTTAACTCTTAATTTACTAGGTCTAAGTATGCACGCAAATTATGTTTTGTGTAACCCCTTAATTTTGACTTTAACGTCACGTAAATGCTTAAAGTAAATTAAAATAAAAATTTGTAAACCAAATTTTGAGTAAATAATTCAAAAGTAATTTTTCTTATTAAAAAAATAGAGATAATTGGATAAAAACGATTTTATGCATGAAGTTTAAAAATATCTTAGATCTCTAATAATCTCAAAATAACTGAAATAAAAATGTTTATAAATATCCATACCGAAAAGAAAAAAAACGTTGTCCGATAGAGATCTCCAAGTACCAACTCTTAGGGCTCTGGAAAAAAAATTAAAAGAATGAGCTACAAACCCAGTGTGTCTCTAAAGTGTAGTCAAACATCACAATGTTACTCAATTCACAATCACAATTATAATCAAACTTTTTGTGATAAATAATCACAAATACTGATGAATGCAATGTCACAGAGAATGCAATCCCATACTCCGAACGCTAAATATAGTGGTGGCTAACCAATCGATCGCTGTGGAGGTAGTTCTTCACCAAACGCTGTGTGGTATCATCAATGCACAAATCCACCCCATGCACATTCTATGCAAACAATGTCAATGATCTCAAACGTCTCATCACACACAATCGTATAAAATATGAAACACACAGTTCAGATAATCTGATCACAGTATCACATGGTATCTCAAGATCAAAGTATCACAAGGTATCTCAAGATCACAGTATCATAAGGTATCTCAAAATCACAGTATCATAATCAACAATTAATCACAGAACACAAATAATCTAGCATAGAAAGAGAACACACATTTATATTTATTTAACAATAACACATGAAAACACATACATTTAACGCAAGAAAAGAACACACATTTAGCAAAAGAAGAAAACACATATTTGAATTTATTTGAATTTAGCACAAGAAGAGATAGGTTGAACTTAAGAAGTTAATATTAAAAACTTTGCCCTCAAAACCAATTTAATTTATATTGTTTCATAATATTTGTGGAAAAAATATTTAAATACTTAATAATTCGTCACAACCAAAAGTTCAAATTATAACTAAGAATTGGTAATTTGAAAAGAGTTAAAATTCCCAAAAATACATTATATCAAGAACTTATTAAAAATAATATTATAGTATGATGGTTCAAATAATATTTTTAATAAAAAGATTGATTGTAGAAAAACTCTTAATAACAAAAAAAATAATAATTAATCTCACTAAAAATAGAATTCAATTTAAAAGTAAATTAGTTATCAAAAAATTATCAAATTTCAAAACTTTATAATCTTATTTCAAAAATTTTCCCTTAAATTTAAAAGATCAATTTAAAACCTTAAAAAATTAGGGTTTAAAATTAAGAATAATTTTTGGGTATTACATTTTGCTTCAGTGAATACCAGAGGCCGACAGACTAAAGTAATTTTAATACTTTGAAGTGGCTAATTAGTGCTGGCTGATGACCAGATATCTACTTATATAGCATTGACGAGGTTTAGCTGGTTATCGAGTTTTCCATTTAGCTTTCTTTTAATGAAAACTTGATTTAAGAGTTCTTATTACGTCTGTTATTTTGACCAGCCTCGCTATTGCAAAAGAAGGTGAACTTTCTATCGGTACCATTGATGACATTCAAAAGCTTCATATCCGCACTATCCCACTTGGGGAGCATGCACGTCGCATCTGCCATCAAGAACAATCTCGCACCTTTGCGATATGTAGTTTGAAAAACCAGTCTAGTGCTGATGAATCTGAAATGCATTTTGTTCGCCTGTTAGATGATCAAACCTATGAATTTATATCAACTTACCCGCTTGATACTTATGAGTATGGTTGCTCCATTCTTAGCTGTTCGTTCTCAGATGATCCTAATGTATATTACTGTGTCGGGACTGCATATGTTTTGCCCGAAGAAAACGAACCAACTAAGGTTCCAGTTCATTCTTCTTCATTTTAATCAATTGCAAGCTTTTGTGTGAAAACGTTTTAAATGCCATTTTCCGCTTTCTTCCCAGGGCCGTATACTGGTTTTCATTGTTGAAGATGGGAATTTACAGCTTATCACCGAAAAGGAAACTAAGGGAGCTGTTTACTCTTTAAATGCTTTCAATGGTAAACTACTGGCTGCTATTAATCAAAAAATTCAGCTATATAAGTGGATGCTTCGGGAGGATGGCACCCGGGAAATACAATCTGAATGTGGACATCACGGCCACATACTTGCTCTCTATGTGCAAACTCGTGGGGATTTCATTGTTGTTGGTGATTTGATGAAATCGATTTCATTGTTAATCTACAAGGTAAGAAATTTTGGATTCCGAAACATGAAGCTAGGCTTTACTTGCAATTTTAATCCTATATCTTGTCTTTTATTTGTGGGCATGTCTCAGCTTCATAGCCAGTGATTTTGATTTCAAATTGGGCATGTTCTCTGTATAGCTACTTATCTTGTTAACTGGTGTAAAGTTGTCTCTTTTGATTGCAGCATGAGGAAGGTGCTATAGAGGAAAGAGCCCGTGACTACAATGCAAATTGGATGTCAGCAGTTGAAATTCTCGATGATGATGTTTATCTAGGTGCTGAAAACAACTTCAATTTGTTAACTGTTCGGAAGAACAGTGAAGGTGCCACTGATGAGGAACGGAGTCGTCTTGAGGTGGTTGGTGAGTACCACCTTGGGGAATTCGTGAATAGGTTCTGTCATGGTTCCCTGGTGATGAGGTTTCCAGATTCCGAAGTTGGACAGATTCCAACCGTCATTTTTGGCACGGTCAATGGTGTCATTGGTGTAATTGCTTCACTTCCGCACGAGCAGTACATATTTCTGGAGAAGTTGCAATCAAACTTGAGAAAGGTGATAAAAGGCGTGGGAGGTTTTAGCCATGAACAGTGGAGGTCATTCAACAATGAGAAGAGAACATCAGAAGCCAAAAACTTCTTGGACGGAGACTTGATCGAATCGTTCCTTGATCTGAGTCGTGGTAAGATGGAAGAGGTTTCCCATGCCATGGGTGTTTCAGTGGAGGAGCTTTCCAAGAGAGTGGAGGAATTAACGAGGTTGCATTGACTTGTTGATGTGTGTTCCAACATTTATTATTCTTTGCTTGTTTGGTATTGTCCTGCGCTGCACCTCATACGAATTTGGTAGGAGACTTTGATTCTCAGATAAACACTGTTCTGTCATCTGTGTGTATGTTTTATGAATTATGACTTGCATTCTTTCATCCCGTGTTGTGTTGGTCCTTTTTCCTCTTCCTGAAATCCAAGTCGATCACAAAGCCTCCGCAGTAGTACTCGTGACGAAACCAAATGTTTCATGCAAAGCACGCGTATGGGTCATACATGTACAATACAAATATAAACTTTTCTTAATTATATTTTGAAATAAATGAATGGATTAAAATTTAAAAACGGTCTTTAATTGAAAGAAATTATAAGTTCCGTTTGGCATTTAAAAAACTGGAAACTGCAACACCTATTCTAGTTTATAAATAATGGTGTTTTGTCGTAACAAAAGTAGAGGTGGGATGGCTTAGATTCTGTCGGATTTATGGAAAATTTTACACGTTTTTTTGATAAAATTTGGAAATCTTAGTCATAAATATATCTAAAAATAAAATTAATTAATAATTATGAAAATAAATTTGTCGTAACTGTATTTTTAAATAAAGTTAATTAATTAAACCCCTATCAATTTGAAATAATTTCAATATTTGAAATAGGAAATAATTATTTTACATTACAAAAGTTAAAATTAATTATAAATTAAATAAAAATACGAATTTGATTTAAATAAATATTTTTTTTTAATTTTAAACTCTAAATCGTATTATAAAAGAAAAAAATAACAAACACAACAAGAATTTACAACTCTGATAAACAAATTTGTTCCGAACATATTAAAAACACAAAAATTAAGGTTATAGATCGTAAACAAAAGCAAAAATAAAAATAAAAACACTACTACCTCAAAGGCTCTAAATAAAAAAAATACAAAACACCATTAAGACTAGACGATGATAGGTAACATATGTTTTACAAGGTTTTGAATCACAAATATAGTTTACGATCACATGTACCCTAGTATTAATGAAGATGTATGATATGAGTCTATAAGTTTCATAAGTTATTTCTGTATACCAAAAAAACAATAAAAGAAATTGAAGAAACAAACGTCTCCCTCCCATCTTTACTTATTAAATGAATAAATAAAAATCAAATTTTACGATCTCTGCCTGCACTCTGCAGTCTGCAGTGCAATATTGCATTGCCTTCCTTTCATTTTTCCTTTCCTCCGGTGTCCTCTCTGACTTTTGCTAATTTGGCAATTTCATGGTTCCGATTAAAACAGAATTGGGTCGAGGAGAAGATAAATATATCCGAAAATGAACAATGCAGATTTACAAGGAAAGGATGCAAAAGGCAATCGTAAATACAGCCCCGTGGGGGATCAGGATCGCGCTGTTCTCGAAATGTCCCCCGTGGATCTTGATTCTTCCTCCGACGAGTCCATCAGGTAATCCCATGGAACCCATTTTCTATTATTATATTCTGTAATCATGTATATTTACATTGGCAGGAGGGTAAATGTTGGCATGGATGGAAGGCTCCCTGATAATGGTGGACCCTGTGGTCCTCACAGCGAACATCAGTTGGAATTGTTTGGCTTTGATTCTCTTGTTAATATTCTTGGTCTCCGGAGGTACGTGATTCTATTATCATTATTCATTATTGCTTAGGAGATGTTAGTAATTGTTGATTAATGTTTCCCGAGTGTAATTAACAACTGAATAATGATTGTTTTCCAGTATGACACAGGAGCAAGTTTCGTCACCTTCCAGCCCCAGAGATACTGATGCTGTTTCCATATCCAAAGGGGTTCCTGAGGTAACCTATGTTTTTACGTTAGCATGGTACTAGTGTAAAATGTTGAAGAATATGTATTATCCCATAACTATTGTTAGTTCTTAAGTTTTTGATATCTAGTTGGAATGTTGGATGAAAGAATTAAATGTACTCTTATTAAATTTCCTTCCTGATATATCAAGTACGTATGACTTGCTTGAAATTTTGTGACGGAGTATTGAGATGTTAATCTATGTGGATGCTGAAGAAAAGCTAGTTGGAATTTCCTTGAATTGATGTCCAACTTGGTTGAAATATTAACAACCATTGAGAAATTTTATTCATGCGCAAGTATGACCTATCAAATGATGAAACATACGAATCTGTATTGTACAGCCTTCTCATGCTGTTCCATGTTCTGTGCTTATATCATGCAGTCTGTCAAAATGGGTACAATGATGGGGGTATTTGTCCCATGCTTACAAAGTATTTTGGGGATTATCTACTATATCCGCTTCTCTTGGTAAGTCATTTTCTATGATTTTAATTCCTTTGACTTATGAAACTCCTTTTATCTTGATATGCAAGTGCAGAAGTGCATGGACAATGTAAATGAAATGCGTGCTCTGTTTTTGAATTTTAAACTGAGCTTCTTTTTGATTGTAATGATTAGATTGGGCTTTCAGTCAAGAAAAAAGTAATAATTCTACTTAATTTATTGAACGGTAACATTTATAATAAATAGGTAGATTTTGTAATTTTGGTTGCTAAGGTTCGTTAATGAGTAACGCAGGATAATTGGCATGGCTGGCGTTGCTGATTCACTGCTATTGGTTTCGCTTTGTGGTCTGTGTACGTTCTTGACAGGATTATCATTGAGTGCTATCGCAACTAATGGTGCCATGAAGGTACATATTCTTTATAAGTACTCATCCTTCACAATCATTTTTGAGTTCACATGTGACTCCAATATAGTAGTAATTTGATGTCTTAAGGGGATGTTTTACTTTCGAGTTGAATTTGGGCGTTACCACTCTGATTTTGGAGTTTTCTTTCATTATATAACTATGTGCCGGTGTTTATTGGATTTCTCGTTAATTACTGCTAGGGTGGTGGTCCATATTATCTCATTGGACGTGCACTTGGTCCTGAGGTTGGAGTTAGCATTGGATTATGTTTCTTCCTAGGCAATGCAGTTGCAGGAGCTCTGTAAGTTTATCTTTTGGTCCTTTCCTCCGTGTTTGTAATACTATCATGTGCTAAATGGCTCAAGGACATAATATAATAGCCATAGGATTGCTCAGCATGAATCCTTCTTTCTTGATAGTACAATTTTTTTGGAAAGATTTTTGATACTATAATCTATTAAGTCTTCAACAACATTTTTTCTCATGCTAATTCCTGTATCTTACATGTTCTTTTTATTGTGATTGTAGTTATGTGTTGGGAGCTGTAGAAACCTTTCTGAAAGCTCTCCCTTCTGCTGGGTTTTTTAATGGTATGATTAATTGCTCTCGACTGTGCAAATGGCATTTTATTTTATATTTATAACCTTCCCCCTTTTCCCTAATATATTGATTACTTTTAAGCATCGTGAGGCTGTCGTCACCATACATTTTTTGTCATCTCTTTAGTCTTTAGCTGATGAAAGCTTTAAGAGAATAAAATTGTACATCTTTATTACATAAAGAACTGAGTTAAATAGGGGGAAAAAAGAACATAAAACTAGGAAAATAGATCCCTTATTCTAATAAACTAAAAGATAAAAAAGTCGATTGATTATTCTAAGATCATCTACCTAAATAACTTAGAATTATTTAGAGTTAACAGATTTTCCACACCCTCCCTCAAGAAGAGCAAAGTTTGTCTTAAACAGTCCTTTAGTGAGTATGTCAGCAAGACGTTGTTTTGAAAGAACAAACGGCATGCACACTTGGCCTTCTCCAATTCTCTCCTTGATAAAGTATGTGTCAATGTTTAGTTCTGTCATGTTGGACTGGGTTATTGGTTTCCTCATCTCTTCCAGAATTCTTTTTAATCACGCTATTTCACAAATTCCTTGAGCCACCGATCTAAACTCAACCTCTGCACTACTTTTTGCTACAACATTCTCCTTTTTGCTTATCCAAGTCACAGGGTTTCCCAAACAAATGTAAGTATCTCAAGATCCGAAACATTGCTTCTTCATGTTCCTCCATTGGAGAATGCATAAACTGACTCACTAAGCTTACTACAAAAGCTATATCCGGCCTTGTATGTGATAAGCAGATCAACTTACCAACCAATCTTTGGTATTGACCTTTATCAACTGATCTTCTTTCTTCATTTCCGAATTTTATGCTTGGATCAATTGGTGTATTAGCGGAGCGACAACCACTCATTCCAGTCTCTTTTAATAGATTTGTCATTTATTCATAATGAGAGATGACAGGACCTTCATTCGATCAAGCAACTTCCATTCCAACTTCCAAGGAAAACATTCTTCACATCTAATTGCTGCAAAGCCCAATCAAGACTAATAACGGATAAAAGAACTCTAATAGAGTTTAACTTAGCTTCTGGAGCAAATGTCTCAAGATAGTCTATCCCATATTGTTTTAGTGTACCCTTTAGCCACCAATCGAGCTTTGTATTTGTCTGAAGGCCCATCTGGTATGAATTTGGTTGTGAACACCCATTTACAACCCACTGTTTTCTTTCCTTCAGGTAATCCAGCTACTTCCCATATACTGTTTTTTCAAGAGCATGCATCTCCTCTAAAATAGCATCCTTCCATTCAAGAACTTGTAAAGCATCTTTCACATTTTGGGTATTTCAACAGTATCAAGACATGAAATAAAGGTTGAAAATGTTGAAGACAAGGCTTTGTGAGACACAAAGTTAGACATGGGATACTTGACAACAGATTCATTGGTCAGAATAAGTGTTTTACCTGGATTGCTGACAATGTCTTGCGGATTGGATTCTTGGTGATGAATCTAGTGTTTTAACTCCCTTGCTTGTTCTCTGTTCTCATGGTCAAACACAACAGATTCAGATTCACTTTCATTGGGCATTCTATTAATAAGATATGTAGCCATTAACAAAGCCTCTCCTGAAGATAATGCTGTACCTGAAAACTTCATACCATTTTCACTTCGTAATATTCTTATTTTTGCACCAAATTGTGTTTCCACCATGGAATAAAAAAACCGAAACACATTTTAACTTCTGACCTATCTTTCAATCCCCCCAGCAAGTATGTTTTCCTAAAAAAGTTGAGACTCTAGAAGGTCCCCAAACATCACTATGAATTAACAAAAAAAGGTTTGGAAGCATTATACTTTTGAGGTGGAAAGAATGATCGATGATGCTTAGCCAATTCACAAAAATCACAGTGATATAGACTTTTATTCTCAAAAAGATCCGGTAACAAATGTCTTAGATAGTAAAAATTGGGGTTTCCATGTCTATAATGTCAAATCATAACCTTATCAAAACTAGAATCAGAGTTTAAACATAGAGTAATTGCTGGTTGACTTAGAAAGCGTTCACCGAGAAGGTAAATTTCACCAGATACTTTAGCACTGCCATTCATCCTCCCCAAGACCATGTCCTGAAATTTACATTTGGAGGGTCAAACATAAGCAAGACAATTTGAGGAGTCGGATAACGTACCGAGATTATGAGATTACAAGCTAGATTTGGCACATGTAAGATTTTACAAGGACTGTGAAATTTTGAGAGTGCCTTTCCCGGCGATTGCCGAGAATGACCCATCTGCCACTTTGATCTGTTTATTTCCTGCACAAGGTATGTAATTTGAAAAAGGATTATTGGATTACTGTAGGAAAAAAACTGAAGATTCGACACCTGATTGGGCAAAGGAAGAAGAAGGATTATTGGATGAGTTGGGAATGGAAGAATTCATCCGAAATTGTGGTGATTGAAAAATCTTGTGTAGATGCTCTTACTGTTCCTTAGTGAATGGAGACCCTTCTAGAGAATTTTGTTGCTCATTATTCTCAATAGTCATTTGGAAAGCTCTGCTATCTCCATATTGTGAACCGCGACCATTTTCATTCTTTTTCCCCCCATCTATTGGTTTTCCATGGAGCCTCTAGAACGTCTCTCAAGTGTGTCAATGTTTTTTTAGTGATCACACCAAGGTTTCTTCCTTTTTTTCACTGTCATCATTATTTTTAATGGTCATGAGAGCAGAACTATCATCGTTAGCTTCAAACTTTGGCTTTAACATTACTTTTCTCCTAGTCTCCTCTCTTCTAACCTCAAAATAACTTCTTTTCCCCCTCGCTTAGAAGTATCCTTCACGGTGTCCCAAACATTTTTAACAGTTGGGAGAAAAAAGGAAAGGTTTACCTATGGATGCCTCCATGGAATTAATAATCCATGCAATTATCATGGAATTTTCTGACCTCCTCATGTTGATCTTTGGATCGCCTGCCTGTGGTTGCTCGATTTCTCCTGTTAAATGACCCAGTTTGCGCCCATCAATTGCTATTCAAGGTAATTATTGCCGTTCAGCTTCTGAGATGTTAGTTGAGAGGAGAGAGGAGACGACTATGTCCCTTGAGTCACTGCACTCTCAGTAACTTCACCTATGGAGTTTTCTACCTTGATCTGATTATTGAACCCCTTATCTCCAGTGAAGGCTGTTTTAACCATGGTGTTACTGAAGATTTAATCTTGCTCTGATGCCATGAAAGCTTTAAGAGAATAAAACTGTACATCTTTATTACGTATAGAACCGAGTTAAATAGGAAAAAACAGAACATAAAACTAGGGAAATGGACCCCTTATTCTAGTAAACAACTAAAAGATAAAATTCTCCTAAAAAACTCAATTGATTATTCTAAGATTATCTACCTAAATAACTTAGAATTATCTGGAGTTCAACAGATTTCCCACAGCTGATAACTGAGTATTAACAGTACTTTCTAGCTGTCAGTAGCAATGGTCATGGTATAGATTCTAATATGCCAAAAAGAATCTTTTCCACTCGTTTTTAATATCCTCTTGGTTACATTGCAGAAACCACTACAAAGGTGAATGGCACCGTATTAACATCAATACAGATTATAAGTACACATGACTTGCAAATTTATGGGCTTGTTGTGACTATCATCCTATGCATTATTGTGTTTGGTGGGGTGAAAATGATCAATCGGGTTGCTCCTGTCTTCCTTGTACCTGTTCTAATCTCAGTAGTTTGCATATTCTTTGGGATTTTTCTGGCAAAGAAGAATGATCCTGACGGTGAGTGTCTTCTGCATATTCCTCTCTTTCACGCATACAACCACAGACTTTGCCTCAGAGAATTACTTGTGGAGTTGATTACTTAGGCGTGAATACAACAGTAGCATATTGCTTTGTTTAATCCATACTGCATTTCTTAAAATCAATCTGATTTCTCTCCCGTTTTTAGTGTTCATGTTTTTCTTGTCATTATGGATGTATGAAACATGTTACTTTGGTGTTTTTTGATACAGATGGAATTACGGGCTTGAATATTGAAACATTAAAGGATAACTGGGATCCACAGTATCAGAATACAAACAATGATGGTATCCCTGATCCTAATGGAAAGGTGCACTGGGACTTCAAGTAAGAATCTTTATGGTTCATAGGATTGTTGTTACTAGAGTGAAATTTACTTGTTCCATAAAGTTTACATGATCAAAGGATGACATACTATTCCTGGAGGACTAGTTTAGATTAAAAAAAATTCTCTCTTGATAGTGTTCAAATCTGCTGTTGATCATGAAGATAATATAGCACAGATAAGTTCACATTCAGCTTATTGTATTGAGACTTGTCTGATAATGGAGGTCTAGATGTAAACAGGCATGTTCATGTCTCCCTCCACCCTTCTTACCATCCAAGAAAAAACAGGAAAAAGTTGTTCCCTACTGGCTACTATCAAATTTTAATGCATGTTAACCGCTTACTTTTCTTAAAGCTGGTGAAATCAATGATTTTCTTTCAAGGAGTTCCTAAATCATTTTGTTTATATGCGTCTCAGTGCATTGGTCGGTCTCTTTTTCCCATCTGTAACCGGAATCATGGCAGGCTCAAATCGATCAGCCTCACTTAAAGATACTCAGCGTTCAATTCCCCTTGGGACATTGTCTGCCACAATTGTCACTACGGTTCTGTATCTAGTATCTATCTTCCTTTTTGGATCTGTTGCCACCAGAGAAAAGCTCTTGACAGACAGGTATTGATATTTTCCAGTTTCACTTTAACATTCTACATGGATTCAGACGGTAATGTTTTCTTGTGCATTCTTTCATTACAGATTTATGGTTTAGAGATATTGTTCTAATGCTAAACCAACTTTGATGCAGAGTACTTACTGCTACAATAGCTTGGCCTCTCCCAGTTATCACTCGTGTTGGAATTATTCTTTCAACTTTAGGTGCAGCGCTTCAAAGCTTGACTGGTGCCCCTCGCCTTCTTGCAGCAATAGCCAATGATGATATTCTTCCTGTTCTCAACTGCTTCAGAGTTGCAGATGGGAGTGAGCCTAACATGGCTACCCTCTTTACCTCCATTATATGTATGGGATGCGTTGTTATTGGGAATCTGGATCTTATCACACCAACTGTCACTATGTTTTTCCTTCTATGTTATACGGGTGTGAATTTGTCTTGCTTCCTTTTGGATCTTCTAGATGCGCCCAGTTGGCGTCCTAGGTGGAAATTTCACCATTGGCTCCTGTCTCTCCTTGGAGCATTACTTTGTGTAGGTGTGTTTCCTTTCCCACAATGCAATTTGGGTTTAATATTTTGTGCCCCTTTTAGCTGAAAAAAATGCATTTTTGCATTGTATGATCTTGATTGGAAGTCTATTTTCACAGTTGTTCTGTTTGCTTTGTTTATTGCAGTTATCATGTTCTTGATTTCGTGGTTGTTCACTATTGTTTCTCTAGCCCTTGCCAGCCTCATATATTATTATGTGAGCATTAAAGGAAAAGCTGGGGACTGGGGCGACGGATTCAAAAGTGCCTATTTTCAACTAGCCCTTCGCAGCCTTAGATCTCTCGGAGGTATTGCAATATCTGTGTGCATATGCGTGCGCTACTTATACTTCGTGCATATAGTTATAGCTATGCCTCTAGTGTTGCTTTTTTTGACCCATTATTGTTTTGTTTTGCAGCAAACCAAGTTCATCCAAAGAATTGGTATCCCATTCCTCTTATATTGTGCCGGCCTTGGGGTAAGCTGCCAGAAAACGTACCTTGCCATCCAAAACTTGCCGATTTTGCCAACTGCATGAAGAAGAAAGGCCGTGGAATGTCATTGTTTGTTAATATAATGGATGGAGACTATCAGGAACGTGCTGAAGATGCCAAGGAAGCCTGCAAGCAGCTTGAAACCTACATTAACTACAAGAACTGTGAAAGTGTTGCAGAAATAGTCGTAGCTCCCAATATGACAGACGGCTTCCGTGTAATTGTGCAAACCATGGGTCTTGGCAACCTCAAGCCCAATATCGTAGTTGTGCGATACCCAGAAATATGGCGTCGTGAGAACCTGAGAGAAATCCCGGTCAGATTTGTTGGTATAATTAATGACTGTATCGTTGCAAATAAGGCAGTTGTGATTGTGAAGGGGCTGGAGGAATGGCCGAATGAGTATCAGAGGCAATATGGTAGCATTGATCTGTATTGGATTGTGAGAGATGGAGGGCTCATGCTTCTTCTGTCACAGCTTCTTCTTACAAAAGAGAGCTTTGAAAGCTGTAAGATTCAGGTGTTCTGCATTGCGGAGGAGGATTCGGATGCAGAGGTCCTGAAGGCTGATGTGAGAAAGTTTTTATACGATCTTCGGATGCAAGCAGAAGTGATTGTTATAACGATCAAGTCATGGGATTCTGAGGGTGGATCTGATCAAGATGAATCGTTTGAGGCATTTACTGCTGCTCGTAAGCGGGTATCCAACTACTTGGCCGAGATAAAGGAAAGAGCTAAGCGAGAAGGAGGGGGTTTGATGGCAGATGGAAAGAATGTAGTGGTTGACGAGCAACGAGTGGATAAGTTTCTGTATACAACGCTGCAGCTGAACAGGAGCATATTAAGATATTCCAGAATGGCTTCAGTAGTGCTTGTAAGCTTACCCCCACCTCCTCTCAACCATCCTGCCTACTGCTACATGGAGTACATGGATTTGTTGGTAGGAAACGTGCAGAGGCTTCTGATTGTAAGAGGATATCGAAGA
This sequence comes from Abelmoschus esculentus, assembly GCA_035048815.1. Classification (NCBI taxonomy): domain Eukaryota; kingdom Viridiplantae; phylum Streptophyta; class Magnoliopsida; order Malvales; family Malvaceae; genus Abelmoschus; species Abelmoschus esculentus. The sequence continues at coordinate 85,449 of JAUCBN010000012.1, forward strand.
GATGTTGTAACTCTATTCACATAGCTGCTGCTTCCTCCTCCTCCAGATTATTATATCTACATATCTCATCATGACTGACTGTAATATGTGTTTAATGCTCCTATAGGCTATAGCTACCCCTTTGTTTCTAATGGTCAAAAGCGAATCATTTCTCTAATCCAACAATAAATCCCTATGGCTCGATGGCCATTATATGTAGAATCAAGGCGCACTGAGCATGTCAACTTGAGTGATTAATATCTCTTACTCCATCTAATGTGTGAATCTAGAAGATAAGACGACCAAGACTAGAATACAAATACTCGTATAATTTACTAGTCTTCTCCAAGTTTTGTTATAGTCAAAGTCAGTAGTTGTAGCCTGTAGGCTTGTAGCGTGCCGTGTAGGTGAGGATGGTTTTGAAAGTTCAAAGTCGGAGGGATATCATGAGCCAAAACATACCTATAATTAGCTTTAAATTTAGTGTAGGTGCCCTTGGATTGATTGTTTAGGGTATTCAGTTCAATGGTCTTTCAAAGACTTTGTTCTAACTCTACAATCCAAACCTTTAAATTTATTCAAAACAAATGAGATTGTTTCGGCTCTTAATAGTGTCCCAGTATGAACGCTGTCTGCTGTCTTTAACCATCGTCCAGACTACTGATCTATAATTAGCTACTATTCTATCCTCTGTCCACATCTTTTTGTTTATTTGGTATTCTTTTCAAAACGGAGTTGCCCAACTTACAATTTTATAAGCTCTTGCTTTCACATTCATCAAGTCAACACCTCCATTTTCAATCAAATAGATCTGTTTCTCTTAATGACCTTTGCAGTAGTGACTTTATGAATGAGATTTGAGAAACAAACCATTCTATGTTTTCCTTTTAAATATTCAAAATTTTAATTAGATTAAATAAAATGACAAAGATAATAAATTTTATGTTTTCATAGTCATATAAATTTAAAGTATATAAGATTAATGTTAATTTTAAAATTATAGATTTAAAGTATATCGAATACCAACTTATCGGGATAGGACGAAAAGATACCTTAGGTATCCATTGATAAAAAAAAATACATTACGTATCCCCAATCCATAACCACCTTGCTTCCTCCACTATCACTATTTTCAAATTTTAAGACATAATTGGTGCCTAATTAAGTCTCTGCTTCTTTTCAGTAATTACACTAAAACAAGAGAGAGACTGAAACAGCAAGGAACAGTCTTTGACTTTTCAATATGAACCGGAAACAGCCTGCCCTGCCCTGCTTCTCTCACTCACCCAAGGGAGTAGTATAAAAAAAGACAACACCTCTCAGGTCTCACACATTTCCCGCCTCTTCTCACACTGTGATATCTGGATCATTAATCGCCGGCGATCCTTACAGTAATCCGTTGTCCAAGTAAGATTTTGTTTTATTGGTAGATGTGTTATCAGAGTATTTTTTGTAACCTTTCAATCAATGAAGATGCGATTGGAATCTGAGATCCACTCCTTCCTTGCTTTGTTTTATTTGTTTCCTAGTAAATCTTCTACCTTAATTAGTTTTTCCGTTTCTTTATCACCCCAAATTTTAAAAACTCTACCACTCTGTATCTTTGGCTATCATTTTCACTTATAAAGATCCTGTTTCATTTAGTTATATATATACTCCCCCTCTCTATCTTGTTTGGCTTAAGAGGAAGGGTGAGAAGATTATTTTCCTTATTCTCTCTTTTTTTTGCTTGAAAATAGGATGGGGGTGGACAAAGGTGTGAGGAGACGAGGATGTTCATGCGCAAAGGATGATTTTCTTCCTGAAGAATCGTTTAAGAGTTGGGATAATTATGTCCGAGCACTCAAGGAAACTCCGACCAGGTTCATGGATCGGCTGCTCACCCGATCACTTGACTCCACGGAGCTACACGAAATCAAGGCTCGGAGCCAGCATGAGATGAAGAAGACCCTCTCCTGGTGGGACCTCATTTGGTTCGGTATCGGTGCAGTCATCGGCGCCGGTATTTTCGTTCTTACGGGACTCGAAGCCAGAGAAGTTTCAGGCCCCGCCGTCGTTTTATCCTACGTGGTGTCGGGTATATCGGCCATGCTCACTGTGTTTTGCTACACTGAGTTCGCTGTCGAAATTCCTGTTGCAGGTATTATCTTAAATTCGTGAAACTTTAACACTATTTCTTATAAATTTCAGTTTGCATTTATACTTCTCTATTGTTTAAAATGTCTATACAATTTTCTTTTGCTTTGAAAATTCCTGCTTGGTTGCCGTCGGAAAGAAAGAGGATTCAAAGAATCTGGAAGCAGATTCGATATCTGTCCACTTTGGCACATGGTATAGGAAAGTGGACTTTTGACTGTATATGGAAAAATCTATATTCTAGCTGGGGGTGGGACCCAGATAGTGTATAAAAAGTCCTACTTGATAACATTAAATCCGTTCATGACTTGCTGTCATCATAAATTCATAATCTTCACTAATTTCTAAACAAAAACAATTTTGATTTCTTTTAATTCTAACTTTAATGACTTTTATCAAATGATGCATTTACCTTCGTACTCTTGTGTTTGCAAATTAGATTTTTACTTAAATTAAATAATGATTTAGCATGTCAGAATTCATGGGGTATACATGACTTTGCAAATATTGTAAAAATCAACTTTTTCAGGCGGCTCGTTTGCGTACCTTAGAGTGGAGTTGGGTGACTTCATGGCCTTCATTGCTGCTGGTAACATTCTCCTTGAGTATGTTATTGGAGGTGCTGCGGTGGCCCGGTCATGGACTTCCTATTTTGCCACCCTTTGCAATCACCATCCCGATGATTTCCGCATTATAGTCCACAGCATGTCTGCAGACTATGGCCATCTTGATCCTATTGCAGTTGTTGTTGTCTGTGTCATCTGTGTCCTTGCTGTACTTAGCACCAAGGGCTCATCACGCTTCAATTACATTGCTTCCATCATCCATGTTGTTGTCATTCTCTTCATAATCATTGCTGGTTTTGCAAAAGCAGACACCAAAAACTACCGTGATTTTTTTCACTTTGGTGTTCGTGGCATTTTCAAGTCTTCGGCTGTGCTTTTCTTTGCGTATGTTGGTTTTGATGCTGTCTCAACGATGGCTGAAGAGACTAAAAACCCTGCTCGTGATATCCCTGTTGGTCTTGTTGGATCGATGATAATAACCACAGCTGCATATTGTTTGCTGGCTGTAGCATTATGCCTAATGCAACCATTTGGTAATATCGACCCGGATGCCCCCTTTTCAGTAGCATTTGAAGCTGCTGGTTTGTCATGGGCTAAGTACGTTGTTGCTGCTGGTGCATTGAAAGGAATGACAACTGTTCTACTCGTTGGTGCTGTCGGTCAAGCACGATATCTCACACATATTGCACGAACTCACATGATGCCACCATGGCTTGCACAAGTGCATCCCAAGACCGGGACGCCAATTAATGCCACTGTCGTCATGCTTGCCGCAACAGCAATTATTGCCTTGTTCACAAATCTTCCGATTCTTGCTGATCTTCTTTCAATATCAACATTGTTCATCTTCATGCTTGTGGCTCTTGCTCTTCTTGTTCGCCGTTACTATGTCAGTGGCGAGACAACTACTGCAAACAGGAACAAACTAATTGTTTGCATCGTGCTTATGCTTACATCTTCAATTGCAACAGCTATTTATTGGGGTTTAAGCGACAACAATGATTGGATTGCATATGTGGTCACCGTGCCAATTTGGTTTTTAGCTACCCTAGCCCTTCAATTAACTGTTCCTCAAGCTAGGCATCCGAAAGTGTGGGGTGTACCGTTGGTACCATGGCTGCCATCGGCTTCCATTGCTATTAACATTTTCCTGCTGGGGTCAATTGATGGAGCATCTTTTGTACGGTTTGGTATCTGGACCGCTGTGCTGTTGGTGTACTATTTATTCTTTGGATTACACGCATCTTACGATACTGCCAAGGAGTCGGCAGAGAATAGGATTGGAGATGGGTTGGAGAAAGGTGAAGACGGTGGTCATATTGTTTCTTCAGATGCATAATCATCTTCCCTTCAAATTACTGGTGGTAGCTTCTCTTCGAAGGTTTCTTCATAATTTACTCATAGCCATTGGTGTGAAGCTTGTTTTATTTGTGAATATATTTCCTCTACGTACTACAATGTCATAGGAAACTGGGGCTTCAAGTTTGAACATTGTATCCAAAATCCTGTAGGCTGTAGCCTGAAGGAAGGTTTCATTGGTTATTAAGATTGTAAAATCTATCTAATTCATCTAGCTCATTAACCAAAGAACCATAGTGTGGAGTCTTAGTTAACCAAATATCCATCTTCTCATAAGCAAGGATGGGTTGTTTTTAAAAGCTACTTTCCTTGGATTCTACTGTTTATTTTCAAGCAAGGAAGACTATTGAAACATGTCAACGCCTACGCCTAACAGTTAAGGAAAGAGGCCTCACAACGTACTTTCCCATCCAAAACATAAAGCAGATTCGCAGAACACTGCACATACATAATACAGATACAATTAATCGTTTATAAAAACAGGAAACCATGAATTCGCATCCACTACCTCCCTTCAAATTTATTCTTCTCATCCTTTACAGATTATAGTATATTATATTACACACCTTATAGTATTAGGTTCCTCACATGCCGTGCCAATGCTTCAAGCGCAACATCCACGGCATCCTCAAAACGAATATCGCTACTACTCGCATTTGGGTGTGCGTATGTCAGCCTTGGGATCATATCAATCACCGTTGATCGCATCCTCGCCACATCTTCTTTCGGTATCTTCCTTAGCACCTCTTCGATTCTCTGGCTTTCGTCGCCTTGCTCGTCCATGTAAACCGAGTACTCCGAGGCCTCCTCGGGCAAAAACCAAGCGTATTGCGTGTACGCCGTATGCCGCGAAAAGAACACCGGGATACAACCCGAAAGGATGGCGTCGAATGTGGACCGTCGGGTGAAAGAATCCCCCGGGGCTTGCAAGCAAAACTGGGATTCCCTCATCACTTTCAGAATCTCGCTAGGGTTGTAGCACTTGGGGTTTCCATTGTCACATTTGAGCAGTTTGCATTGTGTGGACTCCTTGCATTGCTTTATCATTTCGTCCCTAATGGCTGCTTTACCAACTCCCTTGCGTGGGGCACCTATGAAGGAAAACAAGTATGGCCGGTTTGAACGCCGTACCATGCGCTGCCACGTCAGCATTTGGTCTGACGTGGAGGGGTGGAAGTATGAAGGGTAGGGGATGCCGTGTTGATTTGAACCCTTCCACGGATTCCTCTCCACGGTCAGCACCGACATGTTTTTTACACATGGGAAATTGAGTAGACGGTTTGCTCCAAAGTCGGGTCCACTGTCGGTTCTCATGAAGTCCCATGAGGTTCTCCCTAGAGCAATGAAGTGATCTTTTCCGTTATTCTTGCTCCACGTGGGTTGTTTCTGTAGGTAGTCAACCAATCTCACGGCTAAAGCGTCGCGAATCGTGTGGTTCTGCTCGCGGAACTTGCTGGACACATGCAGACCGCCGTAGAAAGGGACGTAGAAGAGGTCGGCCTTCGCTGGATCCCACGTGCGACACGGGTGGTTCTCCACACGAGCGTGGAATATCATCTCCGCTATGAACTGGTGGGTGGCAAACCAGGGGTTGGAGTCCGACCCAAGTTTCATCATGTTGTCCAGTGGCAATGGCTGCCCTAGACCATTGTTAGCCACATGGGGACACATGTCGGTATAAACATTCAAATGGCTGCAGTCTCGGAGAAGGCCGAGGTTAAACTCCTCCGGCAAATCATACACATAAACCGAGACACCTCCGTTGCATTTCCCAGACTTCGACGTTGTTTGGGTAACAATAGGCATGATTTTTGTGTGTGGGAACCAAAAGACTTGCACCAGAAGCCATAAAGAAAGAAGCAGTACAAGAAAGGCAGTATATCTGAAGTGGGGATTGTTAACAAACAACTTGAAGGAGTAGGGTTCTTTGTGTTTCTGGTATTTGACCTTCTCTACCCACTGTGTTGCACTTGCAGGAGCAGGAGCTGGAGCAGAAGGTTGTTTCTTGGACAACAACATCGGTAACTGAACTAAACTGAGTGAATCAAATAAAAAGGGAAATCAAAGGTAGCAGCCTGCAGCCTAGCCCTAGTAGGGAAAGCAACAATGCATTTATATTTGTTTCGTTTTTTTATTGAGGGAAGCAAGTGGAGGAAAATAGGTGGGGACAAAACTTTGAGGAATGCTAGACAGCTTCAAACCACATGCAGTTGACAAGGACAGAAAATAAATGCTGTGCCTGTGCCTGTGCCTGTGCCTGTGCCTGTGTGTTTCCATTGGGATTTAAAGTTTAAATGAACCCACTTTGTTTGTTTGTGTCTACGATAAATTAAGTGCCCAACTAACCCAAAATAATGCCATTTGTATACACACCACCTGATTTAAGATTCCCATGAGTAGAGGACAAAACCAGCACCAGCATTGTTGTTTGATCCATTCTACCTGGCTTTATTTATCAACCTTGACGCTCTTCTGTTTATAGTGTTGGATGTGTCCGGTTCAAAACACTTGAAGTCCATGTAAATGAAATCAAGATAGCTAGCTAATACATAATCAAGATGGCCATATCAAATATTATAGAAAGTACTAAAAATTTAATGAATATTTATATAATTTATCTTTTAAAAAATATATTTTTTATTATGTTATACAATAATTACAGTAGTATTTATTTTATTTCTGGTGCTTGGACTCGTGACTTTTAGAAATAATAATCATTTCTTTAATCATTGAGGTTAGATTTGTTGGGTTATAAATAATATTTTGGTTTAAGGGTTCAATAAGCTCTAAAATTTTATAAAAAATTAATTAAGCTTTTAAAACATTTTTATTTATTAAACCTTGAATTCAAAAAAAAAAACTCAATTTAACCTTTAAATTAAAAAAATAATTTCTTAAATTTTTTTACATCCAATCAAACTCTCAAATTCGAAAAAAAAAATCAAATAGGGTTTAACCAATTTTAACCATTAACTTTAACAGTTTTTTTTAATCTTTGACATATATAGTAATAAAATAATACCACTTATTTTAGAATCGTTTTTTTCCTCCTCTTCCTCCTGCTGCTGCTGCATGTCATTTTCTTGTTTGCTTTGTTCACCGTTTAAGGATCAGATAGCCTGGCATATAAGTTTGTGTTTCTCCCAAAGACCCGTCTCCTGTTTTAACTAGATTCTGCTGTTCTGCTGTTCCAAGTTTCAGTTTGAGTCATGCCGGTAGTAGCCAGTAGGTACTGTAATCGGCCTTCCATGGGGACACTTACACAAATCAAAATATCACCCTATGTCTTTTATTGAACGTGAAGGCTTTGCTTGGTAGGGAGAACACAGATAAATACTCTTTAAATTTATAAGTAATATTAATTTAAAATTTAATAAAAAGATAAAGAAAGAAAAACAATCCCAAGCGAGAGATGCGTGAAGTTTCAACAAGTTGAACGCTCCGTTTCTCTACACTTGAGTTCAGGTTTGCTTACTAGATCCGCTTAGACTCTTTCATAAAAAAAGATCCGCTTCGACTCATTGTAATCATTTTCACTGATCAAGGCGTTTGGGACCTTGGGAACTCCAACTCACGTGGCTGTAAACTGGAGCTCATAAAATCTTTGTTCCAAATATAGTAAGAAAAAAAATATGTTTATTTCTTTAATATAATACCTAAATTACCCATAAGAATTCAAAGTCACTATTTTAAAACTGCAACAATAATAAATTGAAGGGAGTAAAAACTTTATTATAAAACCCATCGTAAATATTTTTTATAATAACGAACGGACCAACAAATATAGTGAGGTTACTCTTTGTTTAAATTCAAATTTTAAAAATATAATAAATCAATCTAGACTTCATGTACACTTAACGTGCTGGTATTTATGATTCTAAATACTTGTTGCACTCGAACGCCTCTGCAGTCTGCATGACGATTTGGCCTTGATTTCACTTGTTTAATCTTTCTCACACTCAATAGCTTAGCTTTTTCTTTTCTTTTGGGACTGGTTCATATTCCCACTTGTTTCCCTGTGCCTGTGCCTGTGCTTGTCTTTGCGCGTGTAGAAATGATGAATCAGATTCAGATTGAAAAGGGTTATGATCCCTTGTTTATTTTGTACATGTGTCACTGCCATGTCATGCTTTTGTTTTGGATGACTACGTAAACATTGCACATGGATAATAGGTATGCTTTGGCTTTGGGGTATGCATCAAAGATTAAAACAAGAAATGGCTTGAATGTAGACCATCTTATGACTATCAGTCCAATATACTATATGTTGGGTCTACTTGTGGTTTTCGTCTCTCTCAAACCTTGGCATAGATTTGTTTCTTTAATGTTATTAGTAGGTTTAAATTCGTTAATTTCATTAAAGTGGTATGAACTTCTCTTTTCCATTGTTATTCAATCCATCATGTTTAATGTTATAATGGAAATAACTACACCTATCAATAACAATATACCAGTAGAAGGGGCCGCCAAATTAAGGCATAGGAATTGATCCACTGGTTTCAGCTTCCATGCGCAGTTTTATGTCTCCATGATACTCCAAGCATTTGAAAAAGGTTTACTATTCGAGTTGAAAACAGTCTGCAGAGCACGAATTCCATGAAACTTTAGCCGACCAAACTTTGCTTTATTAGATGCCTTTGCTTTGCCAAGGGGAAGGGAAGATAAATAGCATAAATAGTAATACCCTTTAAGTAAACACAAGGCAAGCCGGCCCGGCCCGGCACTGCAAACGTATAACAATTGATGAAACGCTTAGTATCACAGTTAAATTGTGAATAAAAAATAATCACATATTTTTTAAGTAAACGCTTATTGAGTTTGTCATCGAATCGATGACTTGTTTAATATTCTCTCTGTTCTGATACAGCAAACTGCAAGAAATTTTCCTCTACAATCAAATATAAAAAACTCCATTACAAATATAAATATCTAATAATAAATGAAAAATAAAACACTAGTAGTTTTTATTTATAGTTGATGTCTTAAATTGGTATTCATTGCCATGATAACTTAGAGTCATCACTGAAGAAAAGATTGGCACTTGTAGGATAATCATTGACAAGAAAAATCGAGCATGCGGCCCAGTCTAGCCCAACACGGACATTGAATCCACTCTCAAAAAATGCAACGCTCACGAGTCATTGTTTCTTAAACTAAGAGCTAATCACATCCGTCCATCCCTTTTGGAAAACAAGACTGAATCTTGTCTTCCACTTTAAAAGCCCTGAGCGTTTCAGACAGTCTGCTGCTCTCGCGCGCGCTCTCCTTGAAAAAGGAAGAGAAGAAAAATACTAGGGTCTCCTAGTTTTTCTTCAAATCAAACACGGGGTTCCTAGCTGGTACCCGACTTATCAGATCGGATCCGGTGCTTTCCAGGTAGGTATTTGTTACACATTCCTTAGGGTTTGCTTTCGATTTCAGTTCATCTCAACTTTCCAGGCTTCGTTTAATGTTTTAGCAAACCTATACTTTAAAGATTTATGGGACTTTTTCTTGGAAATTTTTGTTTTCTTTTTGATGGGAAGTTCTTTGGCGGTGCAAAATTTCTTGTATTTTCCCTCGTTGTAAAATTATTCAGAATCCCGATTTTCCCTCTAAATATCTCATTTCCCCCTCGACTAATATATGTAGATTCCTTTTTTGGGCTAAAAAGTTAGATGGAGTACTTTTTATTGTTTTTAGAATTTTTAATAATAACGATATCTTTTATTTTTTTTTAAAAAGAATCTTTTGTTTTCTATTCATTAGAAAAGAATTGAATCTCTTCTTTCACACCTATTTGATGTGCCAACGTTCAATTTGATTACATTTCAATGCCTTGTTGTTTTCTATAAAATCTTTATCTTTAATATATATAGATAGGTAGTTTAATTTTAAATAATTATTTAATATAAGAGATGCCTTATGCGCTAAGTCTATGACCATGACTTACATATATAGACAGAGAGATCTCGAATTTATCCTTTTTTATAAAAGACTGCAACTTCAACCTTTAACTTGAGCCTTTTGGCTTTTTTTTTGTTAGGTCAATTGAGTTTTCCAATATTTGTTTGGTATTTCGATAATGGCCGGTGAAAAGACCTTGGAGAATCGTATCCTTTGCTCCAGTTCTTATAATCTGTTATGCCTTCTTTGCATGAAATGTGACCAGTGCCTTTGATGGTTTATGATGTTTGTAGGTTGCCTGTTGGTGACCGACGCTCTGATTTTATATAGTTTATAGCTTGTGAATTTCCTCAACCTTACGATCTCTGAAGTTTGAGAGTGACCATTAATGATAGCTATCAATGGGGATTAATCAATTTGTTTGGCATCTCACTTGTGGTGGATGGAATTGGTGTGTCGAAAAAATCTCATTAATACTATTAATCATCTTCATGATATTAATATTATAATAAGAAACAACACTGTCATGCGCTATTAAGCTTCCATATTGATGTCATATGTCAGTTGTGATTGTGTAATGTGTTTTTCTGAATGTCATGTTGATTGTGTTAGTGTGATATATTTTCAGAGTGTTATCTGATTTCTGATGGTATTACTTAACCATTTAACTTAGCCGAACCTATCAATGTGGTTTTGAAGTCTGAAGCTGTTCCCAAATTGGTTCAGCAGGATGTGGTATGTCCTGTATTTTCCCCAAAATTTTCCTTTACCTAGAAATTTTTCTAAAAATTGAACTCTGTTTTTAATTTATCAACCGTTGTGCATGGTTTTGTGACATTGGCATGTCTGTATTTTTCCAGCCTTCTGGAAAGCTTGAAATGGCATCTGATTTGACTTCCATAATATCTTCTACACCATATTCTTCTGGCGCGAATCAGGACTTGGTCGGAGAGCCTGGTGCCAATCAATCTACTGGCTTTGAAAATTATTACTATCCAGGTTAGAGTTAGATTAAATAGCTTCACGCTGAAACTTGGCTTTTGGACTCAATGTTAGAGTTGGATTACATGCCAAGTTTTTAAATGATGATGAATTACATTACCATGGATTACTTATGTTTTCTAAATCATATAGAAGGCAGTTGTCAAAAAGTGTTCCTAAACTAAGGAGGTTTTAGTAAAATTTGTGAATATGTACGTGGTATTTTAAATTCAGGCTCACAATTTTCTCTGACAATTTTTAGGCTTTGGTTCCTGTCTCCAAATTTATTGTTCTGTTATGTCAATCTTTTTTCTTCTATCACAATTTAGTTACCCTTGTACTTGAACTGTTAAGAAGATTTAGGTTTTTTAAAGAATATTAATTGAAATGTTCTTTTGGGTGCAGGTTATGATGGATCATTTACTCAATCAGATGATAAGTGTTATTTTCTCACCAATGGTTCACACACAGTATGTTCTCCTTTTAGTTTCAGAACTGCACTTTTTGTTTATGACATCATTCCTTCATATAGATTCCATTTTATTGCATCTTCAATTTATCATTAATGTGGAATCACAAATTCTATGTGTTCATTCTTCTGTTTTTTATTGGGTTGTTGCTTCAGGGCGGGCAATCAGAAAATGGTTCCTTGATCTACTATTTGCCCGGCTATAACCCTTATGCAACTGGGGCTTTAATGGGTGTTGATGGGCAATGCCTTGGTCAACAATCATATTATTCATCAGGATATTATCAGCCTCCAGTTTCCTATGGATCAGAAGTCATGCCTTGTTACACATGGGATTCAACGTATGCTGTAGATGTTTCAAATGGAAACTTCAATGGTTTTGGAAATGCAAAATATGGTTCAGGTTCTACTTTTGCAAAATCAAATGGTTTCAACTCAACAAAACCAAATGGCCTTGGTACTAAGTTATCTAGATCTACTTACTCTCAGCCTAACAAACCACTAAGCAAGGTAAAGTGTTACAGATGTTATTCATTATGGAGGCTATGATATTTTTACCAGCAAAGCTATTTCTTGGTTTTATTTCTAGTTTATGCTAGGCTTATGGGGTTGAAGTATTTTCTATAAGACAAGAGTACTACTATTGCTGCATATGTTGTTAAAAGTGGGTTATATTATCATATTTACAAATATATCATGTACTGGATTATTATATGGTTTATATCAGTCAAGAATTATGCTTCCATGATGGAATTCAACTAACTTGTTTGAAGTTGATTTGAACATCATTGATTCATTAGATAGATTTTAGTGGAGGGTCATAAATTATTTACATTTTTCCCCTTAGATTCAAGTTTTTAATTATTTGAGTACATGTTGCAGGGGCCTTATCCGGGTTCTGATCTATCAGCAGGATCTTTTAGAGGATACTACCAAGCTGGAAAGTCTCCTTCATTTAACAACCAAAAGCAAGGTCTTTCGCAATACACTGGTCCTATGAACTACAGACAAAATGGGAGAGCGTGGAATCAAAATGACAGGTATAGGAAATCCAACAGAGACGTTGGCTTTGAAAACTCTGTTGAATTAACTCGTGGTCCAAGGGGATCTAACAGGGCTGTTGCTTTGGACACTTCTGTTAAGAAGGATGACGGGGGACTTAATTTATATCAAGATAAATACAACCTACCAGATTTCCAAACTGAGTATGAAAATGCGAAGTTCTTTGTCATTAAGTCCTACAGTGAGGATGATGTCCACAAATCCATGAAGTACGATGTGTGGTCAAGTACTCCGAATGGCAATAAGAGACTAGATGCAGCATTCTCTGAAGCAGATACTACTGAAAGTGAGACTGGGACCAAATGTCCTATATTTCTCTTTTTCTCGGTGAGTTAAAAACTTAACTTTCACAAGAGATTTGTTTGCATTTCCTTTAATCTAATAAAGATCTCTAGGAATCAGTTTTAATTGTGGTTTAGTTAGTTAATAACATAGTAGTATTCTTATCTGGCCACTATTATTTTATGTTGTCTCTACTAAACATATCTCTTGTTTCTGTCTATTTATAAATGGCTGTCACAATCATGATATTCTTTGTTCTATATTATTTACTACTTGCTGTGGATTGTTTTTACTTTCTGGTTGGTGACTAGCTTTTTAATTCCTCTGCTTATGTTGTCCGTCCACAATGTAATGTCAGGTTAATGGAAGTGGACAGTTCGTTGGCTTAGCTGAGATGATTGGCAAGGTAGACTTCAATAAAGATATGGACTTCTGGCAAATGGACAAGTGGAATGGTTTCTTCCCTGTTAAGTGGCATGTTATAAAAGATATCCCTAACAAGGAGCTGTTCCACATTATCCTAGAAAACAATGAGAACAAACCTGTAACTCATAGTAGGGACACTCAAGAGGTATTTAGTCTCTTCTCTTACTTATGTGTTATGTTTATGGTTATGTATGTAAGCCAGCTTTGTGTGAGGGACGGAAAAGTTCAACATGATGTGCAAGCAAATGTTAACAGAAACGTACTAAAGAACAGATGAACCCTTTTCTTCTTCTTCCATTATTCTCCTTGTTGTCCGTTTGTTTCACCTTTTACATGGTGAATCGAAAGGATGCTTGTTCATTGGAAGTGTTTAAAATTTTGTAGGGTTTATTAATGATCATTCAATGAAATCTTTATGTGGCTTCCTAGAACAAGTATTGTGTAATTCATTGGTAGTATTAGAAATTTCAGTTTATGCATTATTTTGTTTTATTATCGACTTTATGCTACATTTGGTAGGTGTGCTGTTTTCTCCTCATGTTTTACGTCATGAGTTAGTAATAAACTTGTTAACTCGTTTCTACTCATCCTGAGCTTTTTCTTATGTTAATGCTTTTGTTCTTTCCAAACGCAGTGTTAATGTTATTATGCTTGTTGCGATGTGCAGATTGGTCTCAAGCAAGGCATAGAAATGCTGAACATCTTTAAAGGTTATTCAGAAAAATCATCGTTGTTAAATGACTTTGGATTTTATGAAAATAGAGAGAAGACACTTCATGCAAAAAAGAATTGCAAGCCTGGCATTTTAGGATACATGGAAGATGATTTGACTGTGAGTTTTCTCAATCTCTGAACTGAACATGTCATTGCTAATGCAAATCACAGTCGATTGCAGCACTAAGCATTGTGACCGTTAATATCATCTGTCTTTCTAGTTAATTTTGTAACTTTGCGTCATAATCTGTTCATGCAGAATCATACAAAACCAGGAGAAAGGAAGGTGGAAGAAGACTTGAGGAGGACAAAGAACAGTGCAGATCCAACATCCCTCATCAATATGACCAAAACACTGTCCCTTAATGGCTGCACTCAGAAGAGCGTTGTTGTAAAGAACCCGATAGCAAGTCCATTTCCTTCCGTCCCTGCACCATAGCCATTCAAGCTACAACTCAGTTAAGATGTCCAAGGGGTTATGTTTTTTAGTTTTTTCGCTTTAAAGTTAATTTTCCTATGTTTTAGAAAAAAATCAGATTTGTTTTCTTAGTTGACAAGGGGTGGAATTGAATTAGATTTGGCTGGAGTATTATGGTTCATTTCTGAAATAGTTTGTTTGTTTGGTTGTGCATTCCTGTTCCTTTATAATTCCCAATAAAAGCGTTAATAAATATGAAGATTGTTACCTTCTGATATTCGGTTGTGTTTAGTTTCTTACACTAACATAACTTGTTATGTAGACAAAAACTACCTAGAATGTAGTTTTTTATCTGGAGGTAACTTCGACGAGCTTACTAAGTTGCATTTTTCTTTATTTGGGTTCCTTCTTTTTTTTTTTTCTGATTAAAAGCATTTAGATTTCTTGAATTTCGTGTTCTGGGTTTCCATCAAGATTGCCGTAGCATTTATAGGAGGGGATGCTTTCGAGGTGGGTGTTGGATTTGCCAAGTATCTCGTGGAGGCGAGTACAGCAACTGCCGTGTCTAATAGTTCAACAAAGAATGAGACGAAATCATTGATAAAGGGCAGAAGCTCGTCTCCAAGTGCTGCAAAATTCGTAAGATTTAATATGATCGCACAAACTTGAAGTGGGCTCGAGAAATTCCACCGTATTATGCAAACCAGGTGGCTCATACAATTTGAAGTTGAAGGGATTGGTGTGGAAATTAGAAGATTGAGTTTGAGAGAGGAGTGTTAAAAAATAAAAGATATTCAAAACATAATAATAATAATATAGTATTGATATTCGATTTATTAAATTATTGTTTTGAATAGGCATATAATTGTTGTGTAAGACGAAACAGCCATGTCAAGATGAAGAGGCTTATAGCTTGCCTCTGCTCGACCTTAGGTTCTAGTTCTTGGCCGGTTTGAACAGAAACATTCAAAGGCGAAAGTGGAAGTCATTTTTCAGAAACTCCATGTTAAGAATCAGAATTTCAAACAAAATTTAAATCACCTTTCCGAGATTTGATTTTATATTTGTTTTGATGATGATAATGTACGGACCCTTTTCCGTCGGTGCCTTCTGTTTCCGGAAGATATCGCGAATCAGCTCCTTTAACCCCCCAAGACTTGTTAAAAATGATTTCCACTGGGTTCCAATGTGGCTAGAGGACTATCCTTCTTGCAGTCTCATGCTTTTTCATGAAACCATTGCTCCCCGACCAAAACAGTTTTTAATACTATAGTTACTAAAATCAAAAATGCTACTGGTACTGTTATATCTTCTCTTTCTATTTATTATTAGAGTTTAGAGAGATTACTTTATTAAATTTCTTCAAAAAATAAAGCAATGTTTTCAGGGCAAAGCTAGGAAGCAGATTCCCACACCTTTTCCAATGACTCCTTATGACGACAGTTACCACTTTTTTATACGACCTGTTTTTGTTCCAAATTCCAAACTAAATTAACTGATGCCTGTCCTAAAATGCATCAGCCGTCCACTCACCCACTTTTCAACGGCCCTGATCTTCTTAGTTCCCGCCCCACGTCAATCATAGAGTATCTTCTCAATATAAAAAAGTAGAACAGATCAAAGAAGATACAAACAGAAGCACAAGCTCACCACTGAATCGAAGCATCTTTTGTGTACCTAGATCTTTGTTGCCTGTTTTAGTTTCAGATCTCTTCCAATGGGTTTCATTTGATTTGTTGAGTCCATTCCTTTTTAAAAAAGAAGCTTGGAACAAAGCACAAAAAAATGCAAAGGAACGGTGGTGCGGGAGAATCAACTCCAAACCCTAGCTCCCGAAAAGCCGATAGGCCACCTGTATTGAAGAAGTTCAAGACTGTAGCACCGGATGATCCAAGGCCCACGCCGCACTTTCCGGGACCACTTTTCCCCGCCGTTCGTCGCGTCACCAGTCTTCCCTCGTCGTCCGATCGACGCGCACCCGTTGACACCGATGCCCCCACCGATAAGCAAAGTAGTGAAGGGAATGCTGCTGAGAGTAGCCTTAATAACGGTGATGTTATGAATAGTTTATCAGGTAGGGATTGGATGTACCCTTCGTTTCTTGGGCCCCATGCGGCGAGGAATCGGGTGGTGACGGTTAAGCCGGCGCTGAGGTCGCCGGTTCGAGGAGGTGGGGAGAGATTAGTAGAACGGGTTCAGGGTAACGTGGTGGGTGAGAAGCAGCAGAGTAAAACTCCTTCCCTCAAGGAGGAAGTCAAAATCGTGGCGAGTCAAGCTTCGGAATCGACGACGATGATGACTGAGAAGAGTTTGGAAAGTTCGTGGAGCACGAGGAGGATTCGAGGGATGAAATTGAAGCGTTATTTCATCTTCTTTTTGGTACGTTATTATTATTCTTTTAAAGCGTAAGTCTTATAAATGAAGCATAAATTAAAATGACAAAGCAAAAGAGGTAATCTTAGTAATGTCTTACTGGAAGAGAATAGACAGCTAAAATTCATTGGTCTGAGCTGATATTATGGTTCTAAGTTCTAACAAATTTGTTGGTTTCTTTTCTTCTTACTAATGTTGTTGTTATTATTTTGTGCAGATTATTTTCAGTTGTATATATCCTTTAACTTATGTGAGTCATCTGCGAAATAAAGTTGCCATCCTAGAGGTAAGTGAATTATATACCTTCGCTCCTAACTGTTATTTTCTTTTGAGAAGTAGTAAAAGATTCGGAATACAAATTTTAAATAAATTTTTACTTAAGTGTACTAAGATATATAAATAGATTCAAACCTATTGCTTTCTTATTAAAATAAAATCATGCTCTCCCCCCCCCCCCCCCCCCCCTTCCCTTTCGATTGGAAAATGAAACAACCATATAAATTATGGACTATTAGGTGGAATAGTTTGTCTTGAAACAATTTTTTTGAGAGAATCTTATCTTTATACTTGGTTGCTTAAATGGTAAGTAACCGGAATGGGGGAAAACTTGGAGATTGCCATGGATTTTTAGTTTACTAGAAATTTTACTGAAATGAACTAATTTGGCTGAATTCCTGGTTTATATTTGTCTGAAGAAGGCAACACTTTCTGACGTAATACTTTTGGATGTTTTTCTGTAACATTATGCTATTTGACCTGGAACATTGATTTTGGTAAATTTTTAATTGATGGCATTTGCAGATAGAGAACATTAACCTTCGTCGATGGTGTAGTGAAACCAATGTTGGTAACAATGGCAATGAAGTTTTGCAGCTTGAAGATGATAATTCATATAATTTTTTTGTTAATGCCGACAGTAAAACTGTTGCTTTATACACCGTAATGGTTACCCTCTTGATGCCCTTTGTGTTGTACAAATGTCTTGATTATCTTCCGCAAATAAAGATTATCTCCAAAATAACAAAGCCTAACAAGGAGGAGGTTCCCTTGAAGAAAAGAATTGCATATATGGTGGATGTTTGTTTCTCTGTATATCCTTACGCAAAGCTTCTTGCACTCCTTTTTGCAACAATATTTCTTATAGCATTTGGTGGCTTGGCATTGTACGCGGTCACTGAAGGCAGCCTTACTGAAGCTCTTTGGCTTTCATGGACATTTGTGGCCGACTCTGGAAATCATGCTGATAGTGTTGGAATTGGTCCCAGGATTGTCTCTGTCTCTATAAGTTCAGGAGGCATGCTGATATTTGCAATGATGCTAGGACTTGTCTCAGATGCTATCTCAGAAAAGGTTGATTCACTCCGAAAGGGGAAGAGTGAAGTCATTGAAAAGAACCATATGCTAATTCTTGGGTGGAGTGACAAATTGGTAATTCTCTTCATTTTTTATATACCCTTTTTGACAACTGATTGATAATTCTCCAGCAGTCTTTAAGTGATACTGAATCTCTAATTTTGGTCTTGTAAGAGAGAGATGGCGAAAGTTAAGTACCTCAAGATAGAAAGCCTAGGGTTTAAGAAATAATATTTTTATTGTAGGGTTCACTTTTGAAACAACTAGCAATAGCGAATAAAAGTGTTGGTGGCGGAGTAGTTGTAGTACTTGCAGAAAGAGACAAAGAAGAAATGGAGATGGATATAGCAAAGCTGGAATTCGACTTTATGGGAACCTCTGTCATATGCAGGAGTGGAAGTCCTCTGATACTTGCTGATTTAAAGAAGGTAAATTGAGAGAGATCTTAAATCAGTTAAGGATACATGGATGTCAGGTTCAACCTGAGGAACATCCAGTGGATTTTTGCCTTTATTTATATATTTTGCTCATTTCATTTTCCTTGTCTCTTTTTGCTCCTTATGCAAATACATCTGGATTTATATTCTTCCAATTACAGGTCTCTGTATCAAAAGCACGTGCCATCATTGTATTAGCCTCTGATGAAAATGCAGATCAGGTTGTTCAAACTTTCATTTTGATAGTGTTTTTCAATCTCTTTTTCTTAGAAAACATCACTGATTCTGTATTCTTTTTCCAGAGTGATGCTCGTGCCTTGAGGGTTGTGCTCAGTCTAACTGGAGTAAAGGAGGGTTTGAAGGGTCATGTTGTTGTTGAAATGAGTGACCTTGACAATGAGCCCCTGGTAAAGCTTGTTGGAGGAGATCTTATAGAAACTGTTGTTGCACATGATGTGATTGGTCGCTTGATGATACAGTGTGCTCTGCAACCTGGCCTTGCACAGGTTACTCTTTTTTAAGTTGCACTTTTAAATTACATTAAGTACATTCAAGTTGGGGACTTTTCCTTCTTATTTATTGAAGCATGTCCAGTAATTATCAATGAAATTATTCAAATATCCTTATCTGTAAATAAGGTGCCCATTTTAGTTTTGCCACACAAATCTTTATTGAACTAACTGATTAAACTATTTTCCTTTTTTTTTTGCCAAATTACTTTTCTCGGCACCTCTCTTTGCATTATATTTTGTCATTTCCTGTCCTCTTCAGTGCTTTAGACTTAAGTAGCATTACCGATGATCTTGTTACTTATGGTATTCATTTTAGGAATCCAATATATTCTCTTTTGCTCACCTGTTTAAGTCAGACCTTTGCTATACCATTTTTATTCTAATTCGCCTAATAATTCGCCACCAGGGTTTTCTCTTTTCTAGATTGTTGCATAAGTGCCAACTATTTCTTTCTGAGAAAAAGATGGTTTTTTAGTACTCATACATTTCATCAAAATAATAGTTGCGCAGTCACAATTTTGTAGAATCTCTCCACTTCTAATCATTTGTGTTAGTTTCCTCTTTTGTGAATTTTGGATTGTTAAGCGCATATTCAGAGTCCTAATCAAACAGTTATCCTTGATTCCTTCATTAATATTTCTTTCCCTTCAGTTTGATTTTTATTTTTCTGTTGTCAGATATGGGAGGATATATTGGGGTTTGAGAATGATGAGTTTTACATTAAAAGGTGGCCTCAGTTGGATGGTATGCAGTTCGAAGAAGTGCTCATTTCATTTCCTGATGCAATTCCTTGTGGAGTCAAGGTTGCTGCAGATAATGGGAAAATAATCATTAACCCAGATGATAATTATGTACTAAAAGAAGGGGATGAAGTTCTTGTTATAGCCGAGGATGACGACACTTATTCTCCTGGTTCTCTTCCAGAGGTAATATCACTTTCCTTTCTCTCTCTAGCTGGAGTGGTTGTATGTCTGAGGCAGGTTCTTGAAAGCTATAGTATTAGCAGGTTGAGAAGTTCTAAAGCTAATTCTTTTTACTGATGTTCTAAAACTATGTTCCTAATTTCATATTTAGTCAATGAAAAGCTTATCTATTCTGCATTTACTGATGGTAACCCTGTATTTTCTCTTTAATCCTTTCCATCATTTATATTAGATGTGTAGAACAGTAGTCCTTAGGTGTCTTTTCTTGTATGATATACTACATGCAGGTACGTAGGGTTAGCTTTCCAGAAGTACCTGAACTCCCAAAATATCCTGAGAGGATACTGTTCTGCGGCTGGCGGCGTGATATTCATGATATGATTATGGTAATTCACTCGTTGTTCTGAACTATATACTATTACTTTCCAATATCCGTTTAGTTATATTAACTGCATACAGACACCAAGGGAATTTACAGTCTCATCCTTCTTGATATGTGAACCCATGTTTAACTTTTAGGTTTTGGAGGCTTTTCTCGCACCAGGTTCAGAACTGTGGATGTTTAATGAGGTTACAGAAAAAGAAAGAGAAATGAAACTGATTGATGGTGGACTTGATATTTCTGGATTAGTAAATATTAAACTTGTCCACCGCGAGGGAAATGCTGTCATTAGAAGGCACCTAGAAAGCCTTCCTTTGGAAACTTTTGATTCTGTAAGTTGTTATGTCCTCTCTCTAGGCTCTCTTTTTTTTTAGTTGGCATAACTCCAAAGTACCTTTAATTTATTTTACTTCACTCCAGTATTTAGTGTTTACTGTTTCTTAAGTCTAGTTTTTTAGTCACTTGCTCCAGTATTTAGTCAACTGATTACTAACTCTAAAGGACAGATTTTAATTCTTGCAGATGAGTCACTGGAGGACTCTGTAGTGCATTCGGACTCAAGATCTCTTGCCACCCTTCTCCTTATTCGAGACATACAGGCAAGTGTTATGCTGCCTTTCGGATTATGCTAACAAACTAGCTTACCAAAATCCCTGGTAACCTGGATTTCTTACTCCTTTTATGCGGGTAGTACAAATTAGTTTCAGTATAATATGGGACAGTTTACTGTACAAACCGGGATCTTTTAGCTTCTTCCTGATGTTTAATACCAGGTAAACAGTGAGCTAAAATGCTAACATGAACAGATTACCAAAACAGGGAATAATAAAAGAGTGAAATTAGTAATTGAGATTTGGTAGTAATCTTTAATAAGTGGTATAAAACAATTTGTCGAGGAAGCATTAGGTTGATTACATGTGAGATTCCCTGGTCCTGATTATGACCAGTACTTTTGCTTCCTTTGTGAATTGCAGTCAAAACGTCTCCCCTACAAAGATACGAAGTCAACTTCTTTACGGCTTGCTGGATTCTCTCACAGCTCCTGGATCCGTGAAATGCAGCAAGCTTCAGATAAATCGATAATCATTAGTGAAATTCTGGACTCTAGGACAAGGAACCTGGTTTCAGTTTCGAGAATCAGTGACTACGTGCTGTCAAATGAGCTCGTAAGTATGGCACTGGCAATGGTGGCAGAAGACAAGCAAATAAATCGTGTTCTTGAGGAGCTTTTTGCAGAGGAGGTGACTCTTACACTCCTTTTGTTTTGTTTAATGACGTGGAATGTTTATTCTGAAAATCAATTGCTTTGATGCTTTCAAAATGAGAGCTACAAGATCTTTGCTGAGTTTCTAGCTTGCTTCTTTTGCAGGGGAATGAGATGTGTATCAAACCTGCAGAATTCTACTTATTTGACCAGGAAGAGCTATGCTTTTATGAAATAATGATTAGGGGTCGCCAAAGAAAAGAAATTGTTATCGGCTATCGCCTCGCAAATTCCGAGCGTGCAGTTATAAACCCTCCAAGGAAATCAGAACCAAGAAAATGGTCTCTTGACGATGTTTTTGTTGTCATCGCATCAGGTTCGTGAATGCAAAGGATAGGATACTTTCCTTCGTAATTGTGCTATAACTGATTCTCCTCGATCCTTGTATTTATTTTCACTTGCATGCTCAACTGTAACTAGAGTTTCACCAGGAAAGATAGCTTCATGACACAAAGCTATGTAGAAATATTGATTGTCGGATTTAACCCGACAGTCATGTTCTGCTAGTGCACTGAGATTGTTGTCAGGAAAATGAAGGGGTTTAAAAATAAAAACAATGGTGATGCAGATTAATTCATTGATGTTGGTGTCAGAGCACTGGAGTTCCTTGCATTTCTATACACAATATGACACCACAATGAACACAATTCACTGATTGATCGAGCTATAATGTTTTCTACAACATATACTTTGATATTTGTTGTCACGACCGGTACTGCATCGAGGTAACCCTGACCTTGAATCGATACGAAGCTGGGTGGTGAGTGTTGGAAAATGACTGACCAATATGCATGCCAAGGGAAGGGAGAAGAATCCACATTCGACATTTATTGATAACGTTGAGTAAATACAATCCACAAAAGGCAGAAAATGAATAAACTCACAACCAGGTTTCACTTTGTACTTGACATTGTAAAGTAGACAACATAAATTGTAGGCATCATACAACAACATATTCTTCTCCGAAATCACATTTCAGGCATCAAAATTGCATGTCAAATTGATATGTCCAACAAGTCGAGGACCAAATTTTCCATCATTAGAGTCGCCACCCTAGAGCAGTTTGTGTCCCTGCTTCCCTTCCCTGTAGTTTTCAATATATGTTAAAATCGGTTAATGTAGGGAATGATCCAATTGGAAAACAAAAAGTGCAATAAAAGAATGACTGTACCATGCAAGGGTAAGGGTGAAAGTGTTTTGTTGGCGGTAGAATTGGACAGTGGACGAAGTGGCAGGTTTTGACAGTTGCATATCTCGACCATGTAGCCATCGGGATCATGGAAGAACAACTGATCCACCTGAATCCCACCTTCTTCCACCACTGCCGTCACGTACTCGATCTCCATCTCTTCCAGTTTCCGCATCACCTGCCCCATGTCGGAGCACTGGAATGATATATGGTTGTCTTTGGGGTTGATCTTCTCCTTCTTTGCTGGCACTCCTGAGGCTGAGCAGGATTCCAGCAAATGGATGCCAATCCCATAGTTGAACAACCTAGAACCCATTTTCAATCAAGTTTAGTCCTTTTAAATGGTAAATGGTAAAAGTACATTTGATCCCTCAAAAATACTAATAAAATATGAGTTAACAATTACTCTATGATTTATCATTTACTTCTGATCTAAGTTGTTGAGATAAATAACTAGTCTATGAACTGATGCTATAATCAAAATTTATAAAGCAGGAGTCTAGAAAGTAACTCTACATCAGCTTACAAGCGGTAGATCAAGTGAGAAAGCATACCAAGCTCCTTCAAATTTGAAAGAAGAGGGTCGTTTTATGAGAACAAATCCCAGAACCTGCTCATAAAACCTGACAGATCTGCTCACTGATTTGCAAACAAAAGAGACATGGTTCAAAGATAACAAAGGCAGTGTGGTATTTGAACAACACAACCATTCCATATCTCCAACACTTTATAAATCTGGGAATTAATGGTTACCAAAGGATGATCCCTCTTATAAAGGATGAGAACTTGAGTCTACAGGTTTAATTCCATCCAATGTCCCCCGAGTATCTGTCAAACCCTGAATTAACAACTACATTTCTAAAAGATTCTAACCAACCCTTCAAATTATCAATAGTATTTCAATCAAGTCCTTTTATCGCTCTAGTACAAGTACTAGATGGAGACCAGGGTCCAATCATAAATATAGACAGGTGGTCTTGGTACAAAAGAGAATAACTTTGCACTCCAATTCACAATCTGTTTATAGTTTGAGGGTACATGCATGGTTCAACTAACCCTGAGAAAAATAACGAGTATTTCTGTTGTTGATTTCTTAGAGGAAAGCCATGCCAAGTGTATGATAGAAAAAGCAAGTAAAAAATACACTTGGCCCACCAGGACCAGGAGCCAGGAGACAACCTACTGCAAAAAAACTATTCCTTTTGACTCGGATTCGTGGACGTGGTGGTGTTCTTATCCGAACAAACCCTACCCAAAACACATGTTTTGCATTTTAATAAATATCTTGTGTGACATCAATATTTTTTAAAAGTTGACATTTAAGATTCAGAATTAAAATTTTCAAATAGGTCACGAGAACCAGGCTTATAAAAAAAAAACATTTCCATCCTCGAGGCTCTGTCGGTTGTGTTGTTTAAAGTTTGAAGTCGAGTAGAGCACGAAGCTTTCCGGTCTTAAAAGATGTTGTATTTCGGTAAGAAAGAAAGATCGTGTGGGTTGGGAATTGTTAATCAGATCTGGTTTATACAGATTACAGAGAGTGCTTCTTTCATTTCAAAATTTATTGATGTCTGACTTCAATAATTCATTAAATTATTGATGAATCAAAATATGAATAGTATTCCAAACGTCATACTAAATTATTTTTTTAATTTGATTAAAAGATTATCCATTTATAACTATTTGTGTGAAACTGAGGTTGGACATAGAAACTAGAATGTAAGTGAAGCATTTAAATAGAAAATCATCCCTGATGCCTGATGCCTGATGCCTGATGCTATGAATGAAATCATTTTGATGGACTGCTAAGTAGTAATGACTCTAGAGAATAGGGACTATGACTGACTCTATTAAAATTGTATATTGAAGTATTTAATTATGGCTATTAAATCTTAAATATAAATTTCCAAATTCTTAATTTATACTAATTTTTTAAAACCGTACTTATGAAGGTTCATTTTGACTTTTGATAGAATCCTAAAAATAATGATACTGGTTCTTTTCTCATCCTCGCTGTTTAGTTGACAATAAGAATATGTGATGTAAAGAATCATATTAATAAAAGAGGGTGGTAGCCTGGTAGGTAGGTGCATAAAATTTATTTGCGCTTTCAAATCAATTCTGAGAAGTTATTTAAGAATTTAAGTGAAATTTGAAAACTAATACAAAGATTAAAATAAAATAATATAAAATTGTTTCTACTTAAACTAATTCGAATTAAAAATTAAAACGATTCACTAAAATAAAATAATCCGAAAAAAATAAAAATCTAACCTACCTAACAATGATACGCCCACGCTCTTAGTAATAACTGATAAAGAGGCCTGGCCTAATCCAATATTGTCAACACTGGGCTGAGTAGCTCATGTTCAATTGGGTATTTGTTCTCTCTTTGATAAGATACCTTATAAATAAAATTGATTGACATTATCATTTTTTCACTGAAACTATTTGTTAGTTCTAAATTATTAACGATTTAAATATCTAGTACGGGCTATTTAATTTAACTACCTAGACCTAGTTAATGCTGACATTACTCTCGGTAGGACAATGTCAGGCAATCTATGGCCTCGGTTGCCAATTCATTTAACTCGGGAAACAGCCCCCCTTTCTTCAGTTAACAACTGTCGAATGGCAGTGGCAACGCTGTCCCGTTCTACTGTCGCACTATAATCAGCTTTGGATGCGCTGCGGCACATAAGCTCCAACCCATGAAATTGCACCCACCAGTCCCTTTCACATGGACTCATCAGGTTGATGTGCTGTCTGCAAAGATGATTATGGTCACAGAGCAAGGCAGCAAGCAAAGATTGTTACTTGTCAGGAAGTTGGGTTGAATGAAACATGCCGAGCCACATGGCCATGGGCGGGTTAACTTAAACGCGAGTGGCAGCGGAAAGTTTGGTCGAGCGATATCGGTCGTACAACTCGAAGATAAACTTCCTGTAACGCGAGATTGAGCGTATATTTGACCCAGTGGTGCGTTTGGGCAAGAGACTCGGCAGCATACATCCAAAATTCGTCTTGACCTAGTGACTCATCAACAAGTGGCAGAGGGAAGGCCTTGCCTAGATTTAATCTTAATAATAATAAAATAAAATAAACTACTCAAGTCATCACCACTACAGCATTGATTAGAAAGGAAGTGTATATTTGATATTGATTTGTATGTATGTACAACATATACAAGATGCTTAATTATAGATGGAGCTGGACAATGAAAAAACCAAACTCAGAACTTCGCCCTGGAGATTCATAATCATTATCCGTCCAATTGTTAGCTGGTTTGTTACTTAATGAATAAAAGCCTCGCAAATGATGGTATGCGTAAAAAAGGTGGAGGATGATCACGACATCCCATCCATGCCGCTGAAACTTATTCCCGCCTCTGATCAATCTCATCAACGTCGGTTAACTCCATCACCGATCGCCAATGCTCAAAGCAATGGTAATTATACGGAGACGTGAACTTCTTCAAAGCAATCTCAGCTTCTGATGCCACTGTTGGGTGCTTGTTGTTAAGTAATGAGACCAAGTGAGAAATGATTTGAGTCACGCCTGACCGGAAAATTCTTGCCAATGAACCAATTGATCTGATGGCTGGAATCTGCTGTATAGGGTTATTTGATTCTTTGGTTACCCTCAAGAGCTGATCAACAACAGCCTTGGTAGAAGAGACATTGGTTTTGAATATGGTGCATCCAAAATGAATATCGGATTCAGCAACGGCTGTTATCTCCATTATAGTCATTAAACAATAGTACTGTAATTTACCCCTTCCATTCTCTACTAACTTAGCCAAGCTGAGCATTGCTTTTGTCTCTGTTATCTTCATGCAATTTGTTTGGCTTCTAGCAGCAAGCGTCCACAAAGCTTTGGCACAACGAGTTTTGAGCTGATGCTTTTGGAGGTTTACTTCGGAGTCATCGGTCGAGGTCCCAAATGATAGTATTGTTACCAGTGGCAAAATCACATTCCATTCTATGGAATCATATTCCGCTGTCTCCTATAGCTCGGTCATTCCGGTCACTAACTCCGCTGCCTGAATTGGCGCGTCCTTTAGTAAATGAACGATGACTATCATGATTTTCTCTAGAATCTCCGGCTCATTAGTCAATGTACAAAGGGCATCTGCAGCTGCAATTTGCAGCTCGTAGAAGCAAGCTCCACCTTCCAAAATCTGTAATAAAGGTGGCACACCTTTTCCTGCATTATGTATTTCTTGTACAACTCATTGTTTTCAGCGAGGGAAACAAGGCTCTTAATGGCGTCGATTCTATCGCTTACTCGACGCCTCATTTGGATGGTGGCAATGCAGTGCGAGATCATTAGAAAAATGGGATTGGTGGCGGTGAATGGAGGGAGGAAGACAACAATTCCCTCACCAACACCTTTGTTTATGGGGTCATACAATTTAAGGAGCCACTTAACGTTGACGATACAATCGTCTAAACTGCGGCAGAGTGGTTGAAAATCAGTACTTTTCGCTGTCTGGAAGAACCAACGAATCACACTGTTGAGGTTGAACTTGGTGGCGACATACAGGGCGTGGTTGAGGATCCCATGAACCTCCTCGAGTATGAGGTGAAGCGGGCGCAAGTAGAGCGGTTTTTTGGCGGCGGCGTGGATGAAGTGGAGCAGAGTCTTTAGCAGAAAAGGCAGGTGATCAAGTCGCTGCTCCACCTGAAGCCTGTATTTGAGGAAAGATTCTACATCATTTTTGTTTCTTCTCAGCAGCATAGAGTCTACTTCATCGAATGCAAAGAAAACACGCTTAGCTAAATTTACTGAGTGACTCAGCTTGTCCTCCATCATTTTGTTGTGATCCGAGTCTTCCATAGCCATTGCAAGAAAGTTTAGCGAACTTGTCAAAAAATTTTGTGACAGCTGATGTACATGATGAGTTAACAGAGGCTTTCCTTGGAATGTTCGATACTCGTTGTCCTAATAACTGCTCTGTTTCTTTCTCCGAGTCTATCTCTAGAACGGAACATCATCTCCGAGTCACGCACGACACAACTGGGTAGGTCCAAAGTTTTCAAAGAGGCGTCTCTTTTAGTTTTTAGTTTATCTATCTTAGAAGAGACCTGTTTTTATTTAATTACCGAAAAGAATAAATATTTGTTGTTTAAAGAATATATTTAATATATCCTAAACAATTCTATGAACTCAAATTAACAACCTCCCTAACTATCGATGGTTTGAACAATTTGTAAGCCTTGCCAAGGACTTCCTCAACTCAATCTGATCTTTTAATTATTGGTTACGTGAGTGGTCTTGCAACTCAAGTTTGTGATGCTCCTATCCTATGTAACTCAAGTTCTGACACATGTATTCATTTGAAGAACAAGATCTGGCATAGGTGTTCCGAGTCAACATCGCTAGTGACTTTAGGTTAAAAAAGAATCAGAGTAAAATGCCAAAAAGATGGCGATTAGTTCCTATCGAGGAGAAGATAAAGCATAAGTCGCGCGTTAGAGCAGAAAAACAGAGCGTTCCCCTTCCCACCAGACAATACCCCAAGTCATGTACTATAGGGTATGGGGTAAGTAACTTTTGACTCGATATTGTTTGATTCCTAGAACAGTAATTAGGAATTTGTCTGTGGAAGATGATGGATTTACAAGCTCAAAGAGCAAAGATCAGTTGAAACCGGATTTGTAAAGAGACAGTAATTAGAATGGAATCATAAAAAATTTAAAAACAATCATTTAAATTCATAAAATAATCTGTGAAGTAAGTCGGACAATGCTAGTTCCAATAAGATTAATGTTGTTAGGAGACAATTATGTCGTAAACTTCGATCTTCTAGATTGTTTTGTAAATATTAATAATTTGTTTTTTCATAAAATTTATATAAAAAAATCTTACCCGATGCGGAAGAAAAATGAATGTGTGATCCAAGAAAGCTGTCTGTCTGTAAGGAATAAGGATTCCAGGCAAGGCAAACATTTGTTTTGTAATTGCAATTTGCAAAGTGACTCAGTACTTACCCTACTCTCTTCTCTTTCGTTGAAGCGCCGACTACCACTTCTCTTTTCTTCACATATTTTTTCATCTCTTCCTTTCTTTCTTCAGACCTGAGATCCACTCGTTCACAACACACTCCGTGTCAACCGAATCAAGATTCTTACCCACCTTCCATTTTCTAAACAACTCCTCTTCCTTCTCTTAAATCCTTCTCTAGACTGACGGATATTCCAACTTCGCTCTGTTTTTGAGGGCAAAGATCTGTTTAACACCGTCTTCAGGTTTCGACCTACTCCAAGTTTGGGTAAATTTGGGATTTTTTCTCTTCAGATCTATGGACTCGATTTTTTAGACCCCGCCCGAGTTCAGACCTAATCGACGATCGTTGCCGAGTTGCGACGACGTAGAATATACTTCTTTTCGCCCTTCTCAACTGTAGGGTTAGAGTATGTCGGCTATGCGAAGATGGAGCGAGGGAATGTCCTCAGACAATGTTAAGGGTTTGATTTTAGCTATTTCTTCCAGTTTATTTATTGGGGCAAGTTTCATTGTTAAGAAAAAAGGGTTGAAAAAAGCCGGTGCTTCTGGCGTCAGGGCAGGTACTGCAATCTATCAAAACTATACTTCTTTTTTGATGATTTGATTTCGGATTTCGTTTTTTTTTCTTTAGTTGCATATATCGATTAGGGTTAAATAACTATCGTTTTTTCGGATTCTGTGAATAATAGCTTACCCAGTTTAGAAAACGGATTTGAGTGAAATGCAAACGGTGGATATTTATTCGACCTTTCAATTTAATTCATCAATGTGGGAGTTAATTTATTTGAGCTCTTGTCAATCGACCGTGTAGACTTCTATTTAGTAAATAGTCTACATGTTTTTCTTTCACAAATTAATCAGCTTTGTTTATCAAATTGCACCAGCCTAAAAATATGCATCCTTTAGATGTTGGGTTTCCCTGTCATCTTTGATTGTATGTATCGTCTAACTTATTGATTATAAATTGTTTACGAAATTCCTCAATCTGTTCAAGTTTCTGTATGCTGAAGTTTTGCATAATGTTTTAAAGAAAGATGCAATATGTTTCTATAGAATGCAATTGACGAAAATGATATACTTTCAATTTTTCAAATTCAAGATGATATTTGATAATGTGTTTTGTTGCTATTGAATAAACTTTTTTCTATTCCTTATAATTCTGTGTTTTTGCATGCATTTTTCTTCTGCATTTGCAATTAGATATACAATTTTTGTTTTACCTCAATTATTTGAAGAACTCATTGCATTTACTATCTCATTTAGTGATTATTCACCTTTTTGTTCCTTATGATGAGTTTTTATTGTTCTTATGCATTATCAATCCCAATTACAGTGTTTTTTTCCCCTGTTTTTTACACAGGAGTTGGAGGGTATTCATACTTGCTTGAGCCACTTTGGTGGGCTGGCATGATAACAAGTGAGTTTTGGATTCCTCATTGATAATTAACTCTATCTTATGGATTTTTTTCTTCCTATTTGGAACATATATATTTTGTTTCTTCTCATTTTTAACTTCTTTTCCTAATATTATCCCTAAAAGTTGATGTTATAAAAGTTATATTACACCAATTAGAAATGTGATATTCTTGTCAATAATATATCAATAAGATTCTTAGTTACATTCCATGCTTACATCTCAATGTTCAGGATGTCATCAGAATCTGCAGCCGTTTTAAATATTTAGTGTGATGGCTAAGTTTTTCTTTTCTTATCATTCATGATTCTAGAGGAAAACATAGTAAATTCTAATTGTTAATCGACTTTGCAACAGTGGTCGTGGGGGAAATTGCTAATTTTGCTGCTTATGCTTTTGCACCAGCCATACTGGTTACTCCTCTTGGTGCTCTCAGCATCATTATCAGGCATGCAAATTTGTCACTCAAATTTAGGTTTCGTATTTAAGTTTTCATTGTTAATCATCACTTCTCATGCAGTGCGGTTCTTGCACATATCATTTTGCGGGAGAGGTTACATACTTTTGGGATTCTTGGTTGTGCTTTGTGCGTTGTGGGCTCAACAACAATTGTACTGCACGCTCCCCCGGAACGTCAGATTGAATCCGTAGCAGAAGTTTGGGCTCTTGCTACAGAGCCAGGTAGCATTTTCTTAATGATTTTGTTCTTGTCTCTTATCATTTTTTCTTCTTCTCAAAACTGTTGAACTGCAGGAAAGGAAAATCAATGTATCATGTTTGATTTTTTTGCAGGATTTTTGTTTTACACGGCTCTGGTCTTATCAATTGTCTTTATACTTATATTCCACTTTGTTCCACAATATGGAGAAACACACATTATGGTTTACATTGGAGTTTGCTCTCTTGTGGGTTCTATTTCGGTATGCATCTGGATTAGACTATTGGTTGCTTAATTCTGTATCTCTTCAATGGTATTGCCTCCCCTCCAATTGTTATTTTTAAGAGTGTTCTTTGACAGGTCATGAGTGTTAAAGCCCTCGGTATTGCCTTGAAGTTAACCTTTTCAGGAATGAATCAGCTTTTGTATCCGCAGACATGGGTCTTTACTTTAGTTGTGGCTTCATGTGTGATTACCCAAATGAATTATTTAAACAAGGTAATGGGGTTACATATTGTCTTTTCTTCCTTTGGTACCCTCTATTTCTCTTTTGATTAATTTTGATGACCCTTCAAAGAAAGGAGATGAATGAAATGTTGGAATGAGTGAAAAATGATCCAAGAAGAAAAAAAATCATTTAACTTCAAAATCTATTTCATTTTTGCTGGAATGTTGCTTATGGATATTCTTCTTTATGGTGTTCATAATGATTAATTTAAACCTCAAACCAGTTGAAATTTATCTATTTATTCTTTTCTTACTCTGAATCAATGTCCCCGTTCCTTGCTTTGAGTTGCTGAATTTTGCTAATTTAGGACTTCAGTTTCTCTGTCTGATTCCTGTTTTGCTATTGTTATTTTGTCTTCATAATTGCAGGCACTTGATACTTTCAACACAGCCGTTGTTTCTCCTATATACTATGTTATGTTTACATCACTGACCATTTTGGCTAGTGTGATCATGTTTAAGGTAATTTCCAGTTTATAATGACACCAGAGTGGTTCACAAGTTTTACTATGATAATGTTCGAAGGTCCTACTTGATACTGTCTGCCATCTTGATCACATCTTATTGCAATTAATTTGTCTTCAACATGCAATGAGCTGCATAATGCTATATGTACCACGTTTGCCTTTTTGAGGGAAAGGGAACTATGTATGTAGAAGTGTGGAATGTTTGGTCATTCAAGATGTTGTAACAGGCAATTCTGAGTTGAAATTCTCTTGTTTGATTTCATATAGTAGCCCTGTTTGCGACTGTTCTGATATGAAATCGAGCTTCCTTTTGGTTCTCTGCTGGTTTAGATTGCTGCTGATCCCTTTAAACTACCCCCTTATCTGCGGTGTTCTCCATTTTAAAGTTAAAGATTTGATTCGTTTACTTGATAACTGCTTTCCAGTTTTCTTCTTTTTTACTTGGATTGACTTCGACATTGCCTTATTGAAGTTTGATTTTCTGATATCAGGATTGGGATAGGCAGACACCAACTCAGATTATAACGGAGATGTGTGGATTTGTGACAATCCTCTCGGGAACTTTTCTTCTTCACAAGACCAAAGATATGGTTGATGGTATGCTGTCATGAACCTTAAATCGTGAATTTATACCCTCGATCCTTCATTCTCAAACATCTCCTTTTAGCACATTCTGAAACTTTTTGTTGTGTAGTCAAGAAAACCTTTATTGTTTTAAACTTTTAATGGATTATGTTCAATCAGGTCCGAGTTTGTCAACATCTATGTCTATGCGATCGTTAAAGCATGAAGAGGACTTGTTAATTGAAGGCATCCCTCTTAAGCGGCAGGATTCATTGAGAATACCTTGATTGAAGTTTTAGGCCATCACTTCTATTCCTACATGGCTCAAATAGCACCTGGGGTGAAAAACTTTGAGACCTCGATGATATTGTATTTTATTAGCCAGCTTATACCATCTTATTCATTTTTTGGAGGTACTTGGAGAGGAGGTGAGATGATTTTCATGCCCTTTTTATTATTATTATTATTATTCCCCCTCTGGGTTCAAGATGAGACTACATTTCAGCCATTGCCATGCTGTCGCGGTCTGTTATCCCCAGTTGGTTGATGCAGGATGTGGCCACAGGTGATTAATACATAGTGTTATTGTTTGCTTTATTGTATCAATATCAACAACTCCATTGTGTGAATGGACTTTGTCCCCTTCTGAGGCGTGGAATCAAATACATGCCTTTCCCCCCTTATTTGTTTTACATGGCATCTGAATGCCGGTATGATTGTAGCTTTAGTCCAATCGTTAAAGGTGATAAATTTGAGACCTCAATCAATCCAAGATTCAATATTAGTAAATTTTAACAGTAAGTACATAGCTGCAAACAGAAACAGTATTTCCACGTCAAAATCCGGGTAATTATATTGTCTTTGTGGTGGTGTTATCCATCAGTTAACGACATCAAATGCTTAATCCTACTAATTGATATCACCTCTAAGATGCTTAAAAGGTACATGTATGAGATGCAGTACTAGTGCTGGCACGCCAGACCATAGCCACACACTGGTATGGTTGATCTGCAGTCAAAGTTCCCTTCTTCCACCTCAAATTACTACAATTACAAATAAATGATTTACTCAAGTACCCGCCTTTCCCTTCTTTCTGCTCTCAATTTAAGTCTCTCTGTCGATGCATCTCCTCATACCTTTCTCGGTGCTTCAATTCATCATCCAGCATTGGAACACAAAATTATGGGGAAAGCTCTGAGATGATTGCATCGCAAACAAGTGCACTGAACTCCCACCATCAACCTTCTTCCTGGATTAGGTTGATGAGGAGATTTTGGTATGTTGTGTTTTGAATTGGGGGCGAGTTTGGTTTACTTCATCTGATGGGGAACAGGCGTTCCAAGGTTTTTAACGCAAGTTGATTTGTTTGAAGGATGAGCTAGTTGGAGGGTCATTGAACTTTTTAGTAGGTTTCTTGTATATCGTAAAATGGTTGCTTCCAGCGATTCTTTTTTTTTCCCCAAATCCTAGCGCGAAATGATGCAGCTGCCATTAGTAGGGAATGACAGTATGTTTTTCAACATTTAAGCTGCAGCAATTTGGAACTTGCAGTCTAGTGGGGGGGATGAGAACTGAGCCGGGGATTAGTAGAGCTACCTTTCTAGGTTCAATGTCAAACATGGAAATCGTTATGGCAAGCAAGACGACCTCGGAGGTGTTATTGAATAGTGGATGTTTCATCAACGCAGGTCAACATAGTGGCCATGGTGGTCTTTCTCGCTCATGTTATTTGGGTAAGAAAGAATTTTTGTTATGTATTACCAGCCGAAACGAATATGATTGCCAAGGCATGGAACTACTGGAATGAAATCGAGTGGTTTCGATCAAGAGAGAATTTCATGGTTTAGTTCAATATAGTTTAAACATAGCACAACCAATGATACCAATATTTAAAAGTAGAAATGAAAAGCATTACTTTGAAAACATATCCTCGTACGGTGACAAACTGGTTCCAAATGACTTGTAAACTGAAGAGTTTGATGCATTATACGCATTTGTAGCAGCTCAGTATCCCACCCTAATAATGTACAAGTCAACATCTTCTTGTTTACAAAGAGTGACCATTTCATTAATCCTGGATTTAGCAAAACCCCTCCAATCAGAGCCGCTGATGGTGAAGTAGCCGCCACCGTCATTCTTGCAGTTAAAGTTCCATGATCCTCCACTTTCATCTCTAACCTTCAGAACACTTAAACCGCCGGGGAGTTCGCCGCCACTATGACGAAACCTCAAGCTGTGTTCATTGTTTCTTGTAAGAGGGACTCCGAATATCTCTTTCATTTCTTCTCTCCGATTTCACTTATCAAGCTCTCTGTGTTTGTGAAGTTAGAGCGGATGTGGTTTATATATAGTGATGAAGAACCTGCTTTACTTACTCGATTAAACAAATATATCGCGAGCAGAGCAAGGCTTAGATCTTTCGACAATGTTCGAAGTCGAATGTTGCATCGCGCCAATGTATTTTTTTAACCATCTTTGTTAGCTATCGCAAGATAACTGGGTCTGGAAGGGCAACCTCAAATCTGCATGCATGCATACAGTATATCTGATATCCGACTGGCTTGCATGCGCGGTAAACCAGGTCAAACATAGCGATTTCATGAAATATGGTTTGAGATTGCGCTATCAATACTATTCTGACAGATTTTTGTTGACAAAATGATCATGTGCCTATTTCTAATCCCCTGTTGGTCTTTGTCAAAACCCATTGCAAACTAAAAGTAGCGATGATTCTGAACCAGAGAGCATAACGAAATCTTGTCAAGGAGGAGGATTTACTTACTGAATTATAGTTTGGAACTGTATGGATAATTTTGATCAACGCAAATATGAATATTTTGAGTATACAATTCACGAGGAGACAAATGGGGTTTCTGAGTTCCTGCTCTGTTCTTCACTGCATGTCTTCTGTTTGCAATTTTTGCTACTTTCGTTTGGGTTTCAAGGGAAAAGGATTGCCAGGAAATTTTATTTGCAGAGAAGAGCTACTTGCTATGCAACAGAAGCCCTCAAATTATAGTTTAAATTCTAAATTGAAATGTCATTTGATTTTGCAGTTATTTGGATTATTCTCGAACAAGACCTTTCTAATCATTTTACCACTAAAAATCCTGCAGATTTATCGAAGAAGTTTCGATAATAGAAGAAAAAGAGAAGAAAGGAAGAAAAACAGAGTGAAGTAGGAGGGTTTACGTTTTATAAGGGATGTTAATGGGAATGATCATACTCCATAAGAATGGTTTAAAAGTTGAATGATGATATTACAAGTTTGATGTTGAAATTGAAAGTATCCTGAAGATTAATGTAGTTAACATTTAATACAAATACTGGTTAATATTTGTAAAAAAGAAAAAGTTGTAATTACTATAATCTCAATCCAGTTTTGATATTGCCTGAGAAACAAAGATAATTGTATACATAAAAGAGACAGTGCGTTATAGAAGAAGAAGAAGAAGAAGAAGAAGAAGAAGAAGAAGAAGAAGAAGAAGAAGAAGAAGAAGAAGAAGAAGAAGAAGAAGAAGATACAAATGATTAATATAGAGAGAGAGAATCACTGATTACAAGACACAAATAACAACATATTGTAAGAGTACAACTTTCAACTGTATGAAACTAGAACACGACTGATACAAACAAAATACAGACATGAAACAACCGACGTAGATGGATGCTCATGCTACTGCAAGTGATCCAGTATTTGATTGTTTAAGAACAACCCAAGCCGTCAGCCCCGCCTGATCACTTCAATCTTGTAGTCAGCTTGAGTGCCCCACTCATCGTTGTGGTGAATGGCGACCACGTCACCCATTTGGACATTATTGCTTACGTAGAATTGCACCCAATGGGGACCCGAGAGGGTCCTTTTGTTTCCAGCAACCTTGTATTTGAACGTCCATGGAGAGTTCCCTTCATCTACCACCTTCAGACCGATCGCCTCAGCCTTGGGGAATGGTTCAGAATTATATGTCCCTGTAACCGTGAGCTGTCGGGAATCACTGTCGTCGACTACCTTGGACAAAAGAGCCATGAGGATGTCGTAGATTTGATTTGATACTTTACAGGACTTGAGAGAGAAGTTGCAGTTTTCTTGTTCCGGTTAAGAAATGAAGATGAATACCCCATTTGTATTTATAGAGCGACTCTCGCGAGAGATTGCATTTCTCAGATAAGATCGATCGTCTTAGTTCGTAAGATTTTCTGTGTGTTATCGCTACTTCATAAAACATAAACAAATAAGTATCATTGAACCGTTAGTTCTGTTTGAATTGCGCGAGGTTCGATCACCGGAGAATCGATGATATCTATACAATGAATGCCAGACTACTGTCACGAAAAGCTTCTGCTTGGGAACAGAAAAACAAACACACTTGTTGAATTTGACTCTGAAAATGGCGGCACCAAAAGCAAAAGCTTGTTTTTTTGGCTGTCTCACGTCATAGCAGTCTGTCGTACTAAAATCTTGCGACACTTTGATAGAAAATAATATGGCTGACATGGAGGTCAAACTCGTCGTTTAGTTAATAAAAGATAATAGGACAAGTTAATATATTAAAATGGAAAAATTATTAGGTGAATTATGTTCACCACGTCATTCATAGTCCCAATTAATCAGGATCCTTGATCTTAATTTTTTTTCAAGTGAATCATCACCTCTTTCTTACATGAATTTAGTGGGTGGGTAGTTATTAGGTGGTTATTTAAAGATCAATAGTCCTGATTGCTTAGACCATGAATAACATGATAAACAGAGTTCATTTAATAATCTCTCTTTAAAATGGGTAAATTATATAGCTAAGTGACCTCCCCTTTATTTTACCCTTCAAAGATGTAATAAATCTCGAGTATCTTGCGATTCCGTTCCGTTGTTGCTTAGCGTCCAAGACTCCTTCGAACAGAAAGTGGGGTCGTGAAGAGATTATTTGAGGCTTTTCTTGTTTGGGCTGAATAGTAGGAGGCCTGAAATGTTCATTTGAAAGGATATATCGTATGGGCTAATGTAACCTCCTGACTAGCATTTGAAGCTGCAGAATCTTATCTCCAGACACATTAAAGATCATCCAAATTCCAATCTTATCTTCTTCCCGGCCAGACAGCCTTTTACTTCATCTGATCCATACAACTTAATCCCATTTCTGTTCTCTTCAACTTTCCTTTTACCGTATAGCAAATAGCAAATAGCAATGGCAACAGCCTCAGCTACATACTTTCCACCCATGTTGGCTGCTGCGGCTGCCAGGAGAAAGACTGG
This sequence comes from Abelmoschus esculentus, assembly GCA_035048815.1. Taxonomy (NCBI): domain Eukaryota; kingdom Viridiplantae; phylum Streptophyta; class Magnoliopsida; order Malvales; family Malvaceae; genus Abelmoschus; species Abelmoschus esculentus. Next base: position 123,027 of record JAUCBN010000012.1, read on the forward strand.
TGTTCATGTGAATTACATAACAGGATTGAACTCTTTTGGTGGATTGAAAGCTCATAACAAGGTGGTCTCACTAGGACAACCAGTGTGCGTTGAGCAAGCTTTTGCAAACGTTATCAGCTCACTCAAAGCTCCATCAAGTGGGAAAGGTAGAGGCCGTGGTGGTGGTGGTGCGCTCTCGTCAACTTGCAATGCAGTTGGTGAGATATTCAGGATTGCAGCAATCATGAATGGACTTGTTCTCGTCGGAGTTGCTGTGGGATTCGTTCTTCTTCGAATCGAAGCATCTTTGGAAGAAGCAGAGTCCTGATGAGAAACTTAAGATTTGCTTTAGCAATGTCTCTACTTTTCCTTGCCAAAATTCCTACTTTGATTGCTATGTAAAAACTTGATTGTCTTTTAATTCCAACTGAATTAGCACTCGGGGTAGCTATTTTGAAAACTCTATTTATTTGCTAATCCTTGTCATTTCTAATTGCTTTGTCTAAACACAACAAGTTAGCAACATGTTCCATATTTTTTTATTTAACTACTGTGAATTAGGTTATAGTATTTATAATATATTAATTCAGGAGTGCTGAAGTTCCATTTCAGTCATTCTTGTCCAGGCATGTTTATCAAAACAAAGTTAAACACCTAGGGATCAGCTTGCTTGAAGCTATCCATTGTTATAGGAACATCGCTTCCTCTAATTTGAAGTGGCTCATATTCGGTTGATTGTGGCATCGGGCTGCAGTTTCCAGAAAATTTCAGGCAGATGAATCCTGTGAATATCCCAACTGAATTGCAAGTTGGTCGATGCTCATATCTGCTTCAGGTGAGAAACATGTCACTGCTGTCACGGCCGAAGGATAGTTTGAGAACACCATTCATCGAACCTAGGGACTCAGTTCCAACCACTAAGTCCCGAAATCCTCTACTCTATCCCAAGGAGATTCCATGATATAATACCAAAACTCGCAACATCAATAGTGAAGTGACCTACAGTACATCCATTTCTTGTTATTATTATCTCCAATAACTCTACCCGAACCAGTTCTACCATCTTCCATAGACCTTAAGTTTAAATTCACCAGTACCAGACCAGAAGGGGGTTGTTTGTTTGGTTTAACTGAAAATATGGTTTGGGTTGAATTGGGTTTATTCTCGTTAATACAAACCCAAGGGCTGCAGCCTGCAGCCTGCAGCTGTTCTAAAGAAGAATGGTCCTTTGCCAATCGTTTCAGTAAATGTGTTACAAAAAAGTGACATGTTTTTTGTTTATCACCCACATGAAATTATTTATTATTAGGGGAGGGTTAAAGAAATAAGAATTGGAATCATCAAGTATGTAATGTAATTAGTTATATATTTTTAATTAATAAATCTTAATTACAATTTATCAACCAAACATGTCTAAGAATTCAAACAATAATGAACATTCAAAGCCAAGCTCTCATTCTTCATTACCCTAACAATGAACCATATCTACATAAACTAATACACAACTTTGTTGTTTTACCTTTACAATACAAACAGCTCCATCAAATATAGTACGGTAGAAGCTTGTTTACATTTTCATTTTCTGTGTCTTGGCCTTGGGAATCAACAAGGTACAAACCTGTCCATAAGCAGACACAGAGTTGTTTCCGACATCGTAGTTTCTTTACAATCATCTCTCGCAGCTTCTTTTTGTTCAACAAGGGTTTCCTCGGCAGAGCGCTGCTCCTTTTTGGCCCTCCGCAACAAAGGCCTTCTTGCTTGAACTTTCTCTTTGAGCTTTTCGATCTCATCCACCCACACCCCTACGATTGCAGACATTTCGTTCTTTTGAATGTGCTGGTTTACAATTATATGATTCTCTTCTGTTTGAAGGGAGTTGTACTTTCTTTATATAGAAATAGAAATAGAAGAAACCACTGTGGTGTGGTGTTAAGGCTGTCGGTTTTGATTAATTGGAAGAAAAATATCCGTGTGTGGCCGGCCACTGGCGACTGTTAAATTGGAAGCGGGGGATATTCCCAAGGGCGTGGCGGCATCTTTTGTTTTATGATTGAACCAGTTGTTTTGTTTCTGTAGATATGTTTCACTTCTTTCACGTGGCCTGGGAGCTAACCAACAAAAGAGTGCTCAAGCTTGGAAAGTTCAGTAGAACACGTCTCGGATAGGAACGCAACACCAGGCCCTGGATTCTAGTTTTCAACTGGTCCCTCCAGGCTTCACTTTTACATTTCTACTTCATGAGCCAGAGCCAGAGCCAGGGGAAGCAAATCACCTTGCGAAAAATTTGACGTTAACAATCTTTTTTTAACAGCATTTACTTACAAATCCAAGCATGTTTCAACTGCAGTTGAAGAGCTCGTTGGAAAAAGAATCAGGTTTCGTCCCGGAAGAGCATGACTCGGCTAACAAACCTTGAATTGAAATTTGAACCACCTGCCCAGACTCCACACAACTCACACTCACACTGGGATGGCTCGAACCACCGGAGAAAATAGATTGGCTCAGATCTTTCTTGAACAAAAACCACACAATAAAAGATCTTTTCAGATATTCTCTTTGGGTTGGATTTTATAGAAAGCAAACGTGTAGGTGGTTTGGGAAATTCTTTTGGTCGTTTGCCCATATCAAGACTAATATCATATTGGCTTTGTATTATTGCAATAGACTCTTATTTGGCCGCAAAGGCATCATCTTGACTTGAAACTGCAACACTAACAGGCAGGGTTCTGAGTTTATGAGAAAACAGTACTCCTTCAGTCGGAACATAGCAATATTAACATCGTAAATGTTCCCGTCAATTCATTGTCAGAATCTCAATCACCCAAGTCCTTTGGTTCAATCAAAATCGTAGTATCTTAATGAAACGAAGGGTTTCATATGTACACAAGTAACGATACAATAAACATTGTAAGTAGAAACCAGATGCAGAAGATTTCTTTTTATAATCTGTTTCAAGGGCTGAAGCATTCAACAAGCAAGGAAACACAACTCTCGGTGCACGGCAAAGTAATGAAGAGAAAAGCAACGGGCAGAAGCGGTGCTACGTGTATGGTGAGAGCAGCATTTGCTAAGTATATTTTAGGTATAAATAATTTTAAAATCATTATAATTAAACTTTTATCTTATTGAAATTTTTAGTTTAGTCTCCCATCATTTAAAATTAATAAAATTATTTGATTATATCTTTTATAGTTTCCGTCCCTATCCCTAAGCAAAAGATATTATTCTGATATTTTGGGGTGTGAAGTGGTTTAGATCTATATGGGGTCGGTTGTCGGCGGCGCACACCTTCTCTGCTTCAATCTGTGAGCTTTGAGTCGTCACTTGAGGTTATCATTATCTGTCACTTGACAAAGACTTTCAAAACCACTGCATACTTCTAGACATTTAGATATCAACACGACCTCAAATCTGAAACACTGAACTTGGAAAACACTTGCATTGCTTACCTACTACATAGATAGCTTGTAGGGGTAAAGTTGAATGATAATTTTTTCGATGTACTTTTATCATTTTTAGACTAAAACTATATAATTTTCAATCGACTAGTTTGAAATCTATCAATTTTGTAGGGGGCATGGCCCTGCCAGCTACAAATCTCTGTTGATTCTGAGTTCATTGAATTGTTAATAGTTTTGATGCATTATGTTTTCAAATGCCAGAGAAACGACCACAAATCATATGTAAACTTGAGCACTATGAACATACGCCCAACAATAACAAGGAGGGATCTAGTATCTATATATTAAGTATTAAGAAAGCCTGTGGATAGAGGCAAAAGAAAGCATGAAATGCAAGCTCCACTTCCCTCGTCGTTGAAAGTACGAGACAGAAACGGATGGGATGTAGACAATTTTAAGTCACTTTTATTTGGCTTCATCTGCAGAATGGACCAGATTTAATTTGATCATCCCCTGTTCAGAATCCGACTCAAATGCTATGAAAGTTTAAACTTCTGCTTGTTCATTGCACAATATGACACAGTTTCACAGATGATTAACATCCTTAAATGTTACTTTCATTGTCAGTTCACACATACATATTTTACACTGGGCTGAAGCATTCAACAAGCATGGAAACAGAACCTTGGGAGCACAGCACTGCAGGAGATTTGACTTGCATGAATCTGCTAACAAAAGCTCGAGCTAATTCAGTCGAGCTCTTTTGTTGTGAATGAGCCGCTTCACCAGATTCAGCAGCAACAGGTGCTGTACCAGTACCACCAGAGAAAAGGGTTTGACCCTTCACTCGCAGTTTGGCAAGCTCATCAGTCCATATATCAACAAGCGCAGACATACCTACACAAAAGCAGGCAATGAAAGGGTAAAGCAATTGAAAGATAATTAGAAGACCCTTGTTTTCCGATAATTTGGGATATGATGTGAAATGGCCTAGGGTTGCTTTGGGTATATATATAATATACACACACATGGTTTTCCGGTCGGTTGACTGCGGCGCACACCTTATCTTAGTGTTTGTAGCACACTATCATGTGTTTTGGGATAAAGATACAATGGATGATGTTACATCATTTAAGAAAATTTTATGACTGACTGTCGAATAATAATGAATATTATTAAATTAATTAATAAAATTTAAAATTTTAAAGACTTAATATATAATTAATAAAAGACTACAATGATATTTTTGAGTCGGTTAAAGTTAAAGTTATTTGTTTTGTCTTTTGAAAACCGCCGCATACAATGTTTTGAAACTATTGTCTACAGATACAAGGATCGTGTATTTATTTAATTATTATTGAAATCCCTATTTGTGCCTCTGTATGTTTTGAAACTATCCTTCTCTTCGTAGAAGATGATATTCATTTCTTAATTGTTACTCCATAAACTAAGTCCTCTAACTTTTTTAAAAAGATAGTTATGCTCCTGTTTTCTTTCGTCCCACCCAACCTGTGCCCTTAAATTGAGAAATGACACAGTTTATGTGGTAGAGAATTCTTAGCTGATATGAAGGTGAATCCGATCTTGTCTGGGTTTGTAGATGTTCCAAGCAGTTATGTTGTAATCCATACTTGTCTTTTTGTGACTTGGTCTTCGGCTGCCATGAACATATGATAAGCAAGTGAAAAGAGGGATCTACTGTTAAGAAACACTGAGGACAAAAGAAAAGGAAAGCCACTTCCTCCATTGTTGCAAGTACAGAGACTGCAATGGCCGGAGATGTAGATGATTACTTCACCAAATCACGCTACCAGTTATTCGAATATTCCATATCCTTTTGTTCCATAACAAAGACTAAATAGACTATAATGACGTTTTCTGGTCTGATCTTGTCTCTGTAAATATCTAATGCTTATATTCTATACTATTGACCTGGAAAGATGGGCATAGCATAGATTCTTCACCAGTCAGAAAATGCCATTTACAGCGTTTTGATTCCTTATCCACAAGCTGCTATGTTGTTGGCCAAAGAAAATACTATGACGAAACTTGGTCAAGTCTCTAACCATTAAGACCTGTCAGCTTAATATTAGTGATATAAAGAATAAATTCCATGAAATCGAATGCCACTTCAATATGGAGACAGGTGCCAATCATACAACTTATGGCTCTCAAGTTGAACATACAATCATACAAATGAAAATACATAAATTTCTTTTACTATAAGCTAAGGAGCATATAATATCATATCATCTCAAAGAATTTTGGATATATGTTGATCTTGAGATACTGCGAATTTGTTCCCAAATGGCATCCTCACTGTTAAGAAAAATAATAATTGAATAAAGAAGATATCATCCTCCTGAATTATATCTCAAGACTCAAGACTACGATTCTATAGGAATTCTATATATATGTTCATATTCTTCTGTGGGACATGTACAGAAATGCCATATGTCTGCACTTCCCCATCTAAGCCTCGGGGCTTCCTATGTACAATCACTTGCCACCATTGGTCCATTGCCACCATTTTCAAGCATAATTCCTAAATTAGCTTCAATTTCAAGCCATAAACTACATGGCCCTAATTAGAAGCCTAACTATAGTTAGCAGAGAATCTCTGTTGAATTTATCCCTTTTATCAGAACACAAAGAACAAATGCAAACCTTTTAACCATTATAAATCACCATCCAGGTTGTATCTTAGAGGCCACGCCAGAAGAAAAAAGGAAAAAGCCATGAAATACAATGAGATTTCCCATTTCAGCCACCCCCAACACATACTGAAATTCGAGCACACTGAAGTTCCATTCAAATGCGACGGCTGCAGGGAAGTTGGCATAGGCTCGCATTACCGATGTTCCTTCTGTGACTTCGATCTCCACATGCAGTGTGCTATACCTTCTCTTTCGATCTACCACCCTTTCTACACCAAATGTTCCTTTCAGTTCTTCTCCAGGCCTCCTGGTGACATCCCTCGTTACTGCAATGCTTGTGAAAAGGATATAACCGGCTTCGTTTACCATTGCAAATCATGTGGGTTCGATCTTCATCCATGTTGTGCAAAGCTACCGATGGTGTTAGACGACGGAGAAGTGAAATTGTATCTGTATAGGAAAGTGAGAGCACAGTGCCATAGATGTGGACGCAAAGGGCGGAGCTGGAGTTACAGGTCTGGTTGCAAAAAGTATAATTTGCATGTTGCATGTGTTAGGGAAATGTTGGTGGAGAATTGGCATGAATTATACTTTGGACATGACAAGGGCAGTAGTAGGAAACTGGAGACAAGAATCCCAAGCTTAAAAAATACACTTCAAACGCCTCATAAAAGGAGTAAAGGGAAGGTAAAGAAATGCTGTGAGATGGCTGGTTTGGCTCTGCAATTTGTGATATCGGCTGTGCTTGGGGATCCCACTGCTCTCATTGCTGGGGTTATTGGAAGTTTGATGTCAAGATCTTGACTTCATATTCTGGGGTTGAACTGTTTGCCTTCTTGTCTGGTCAGTTTAATTTAATGTTGGTGGCTGTAAAGGGGAAAAAACATGTAGAGAATAGAATGTTTAACTTTCGGGTAGACGAAGCTGATGCACCTATTATCTGTAGTGAATCAATTCTCTCTGCATGTTATCCCACTTTCATGAAAATGTCATTTCCCTTCTACTCTGTTGGGCTTATTCCATTTAAGATGTAACAAAAATCATCCTCGAACCAGTTTTGGTTTTTCCAGGTAAAGTTTAAGTGAGAATATTACATCAATCCAAGGTTAGTGTATATGATCACGTACAGGAGTGACAGTAGTACTTTCAAATCACCCATCAGATGAGACTACTGTTAAAATTTGAACTCTGAAGCTTATCATCAAAATGCTAATTTTAAAGCTTATAATTAGATGGTATTTTGATCCAAAATCAACTAGATTTGGTAAGAGTGTAATTGTTAACAAACGGTATGAGGTTAAGAAGATGAGGAGAAAAGGTGTAGTACTGCAAAAAGGCCAAAGAGAGGATAGAAATTGTCAAAGCCAGCGTTGTTCTCTCCCGGACTCAGAACTGTTTCCTCGGCAACTCGGAGCTTATGTACTAAACTTATGCCTGCCTCACGCGTATGAAAATGAACAACTTCGGCTGGGTCAAATCTATTTTCTCATGCCACTGTCAAATCTAAGGCGCAACTTCCCCTTCAAGCATTATATGTTCACTCGCTATTAAAGCTAGTGCATCACTATCTAATGTGAATAAAACTCATCTATTGCAGCTGAAACTCATCAAAGATGCTGTACACTTATTGGATTTGACATCATCAGGATGGATCCCCCTGAGAGATCTGGCGACCCAAAAGTTGATGTTAATCAATTATTAATCACATATATATATATATATATTAAGTTACAAGTACAATTAAAGGTGCTACTGGGACGGGCAACTAAGCTGAAAGGTTGATCATGTTTGCCTGAATCGTACTGTGTCTTAAATGACTTTCAAAGTATATATGCACATGCATGTGAAATGCGTGCTCTGGTAACCGAACACTAAAGTCTGAACATACCACTAGTGCCACAATCGGGCACAACAGATTTATCAGTAATAGTACTGTTCAAACAGATGTCAAGCTTGGATGCTTTCTCGATCCCCTTAGACATGTATGGAGCTATATAATTAGTAGTATATTGGAGAGATCCCAATAGTTCATTCTCAATGCATTCATACCTGCAAGCCATAGTCTCATGCTCAGCAAATTAAATTGAAAAATTATCTTAAACGTTAATAACTTCATATGTACTAGCTGTACCTACATTTTCTTGCAAAGCATATCAGTTATCGCGGACAGGTTAATCACTTGCAATCTTATCTCCAAAACTTTATCAGCAGCATATTTATCAAAGGGTTCTTCCAAAATCATAGAGAGTTTCTCAACATTTGCCTCAAGCTGCTGTTGCTGATCCTCGAATAGATTCTGTCTTATTAACTCCATCCACTGCTATATATATACACACATTGATAGGTCTAACTCCCTTAACCAACTAACCACTAATCATAACTATTCTAATTCTGTTATCCTATTAGTTACAATATTCCGAAATTGATATCTTCTTCATCATAGTCTCCCTGAGTTTACTCTCAAACTTATAAGAATCTGTATGAGCTTTAAAATGGTTGTGATAGTGAGTGTACCAATGGAGATCTCGCTTTGCTCGCTCGGTCTTTTTCTCTAGCTCTTCTTTGTAGCTACCACAGCTGTGACCAGCAATAGTTGACCAAGTATGTTCCCGTCCATAGCTCCCCCCCACAGACACGTGCATTGTTTTGAAAACACCGAATATTCAATACCAACCACAGTAAAAAAATCATGATCAGCAGTGTGTAAACCATGTAGAATAAGCAAATAAGTCAGGTTCTTAGTCCATGAAAAAAATATCATAAATGCTCTAGTTGTGCAAGCTTGAAAGCTATTGTTTAAATAAATATATAATTCCAGAACCAGACAGTTGATTCTTGAGAAAAAAATAATTATAACAATTAGACTGATGAAAGCTTTTAAAATAATCAGGCAAATTGTGATTAGAATAAAAGAAAATCTCACCAAAATGCTTGTCCTCAGGTTTTCTCCACAGGTTTGTGACACTTTGGACATGGCTTTGTATAAACAGTGATCCAATTTACCGTTTCTGAAGCATCTTTTCCCAAAGCTCACACATCATACATGAACACGATGAATGTGCTTCTGACAAGCAACTGAACCAAAACTGCATTCCGCAAGAACACTCTACCTCACATAATGCATCAATTCATCCTCGACGCGTACTACATTTCCACAATGAGGAGTACTAGGGCACCTTTTAACCATCCTATTATCTTCTATGTAAGACTCGAGAAGAAAATGATCATATTTCTCTGCTAGATCAGAATGCCTTTCACCAACTAGGTTTCTCACAATAGCTTCATCGCAAATGGCATTGCAATTGTGTGCCATGCACCTAATGCGCTTACTTTGACCTTCATTTATTTTCACAACAAAATGCTCAGTCCAGCCTGGGAAACAGAAGGGTTCAGAAATCAACTCAAAAGACTAAGACGTACAAGCTGATACACATTCAATAACTTTATGCACAGCACAAAAAATTGATATGCATCTCAAAGTTGATTCTAAAGGGTCATTTTCAAGAGTTAATAGCCATGACAATTAACATGTTGCAGCCTGATGCAATACGGTGATGCTTCAATAAGAAAATGAAGCTTAAGGAGTATGCTTACTGTCATTGCAAAAGCCATGGCCACATTCCATATTCGTCATCTTATGAGCAGGTAGCTCCTCGATGCATATGTCACACATAGATGTTGATGACAATGAAAGAGAGATTCCTGTGTCCTCGCTCTCAACAACAGAAACCCCTGCCGAAGAAAACAAGTATGCTTTCCCTTTCTCCACAAGCACGGCAAGCAACTTCTCAACATCCCATCGGTAATGGATCATTTAAGTCTGCACATGGTGCTGCTTTATAATAACATCTCCATTACGCTCCGTAAATCCTCCCTCTACGGGAAAACCAAAACAACAAATTCGTATATAAAAAACATAACAACATACATTCATGGAAAACCCAAAAGAAGAAAAGGAAATAAAAATTTACCTGTGCAGCTAAAAGTGATTCTTTTGTAATAACCTACATAATACTAAAAAGGGTCACAAAAGAGAATGTCATTCTTCAAAATTAAGTAAATAGAGGACAAATAGAAGACAAAAATATAAAATATCCTAGACAGTGTATCCTATTCGGCCATCCATTAAGATCAAATCCAGGATATTTCAGGGTAAAGTTTCAATGCACACAACGCCGTTCAGTAAGCAAAAGTAGAAAAAACAATTCCTGATGCTCATTATGTAATTATTACAACTGTTCTTGTTAAAGAAACCTTGTTTCCAACATCTAAAAGATTCCTGATGCTCATTATGCAGTCGAGAACTGACCCAATACATACATGAATGACAGAAACATGATATTCAGCATGCAGATTGCGGAGGGCGAGATTATATAGCACAATGTGCAAATGAGGAGAGTCCAGATGCCACATGGACTTCACTCACTGCTAAAATGATGTAAAGTATAATTAAACTATGAGACACAGATGCAAATTAGTTGACCAGAGGAAGAAGAAACTTGATATGCATTTGGTGTAATAATAATATGAAGCCCCTCTTGTTCTTTACTTTGTGTCATCTTGGTCACATAGTTATCATTTACATTTGAGAATATGTTGTACAAGGACTAGGAGAATGATTCTGAAATATTCAAGGACAAATTCGAAAAAAACTGAGGTATTTGAGTATACTTGTTCTCACTTTGATACAAATGTCATGGTATTTCAGTATCCTACAGAAGCTGCTTACATCTGGTAGTCTTGTCAAATAAATGTGAACAAAACTTTATTGAACATTTGGTTGGCTTGCTTATAGTTGCAGGCAACAAACATAATATGATATGAATAGGAGATTTAAAAATATAATATGAAGATTAAAAAAAGTTTGATAAAATTAGAGAGTAGGAATAGGAATATGTGAAGGATGATCCAATAGAGAGTGTGGAGACGTGGTGGTGTGGGGGCAGGGGCAGTTCCAAAGTGAAGTGGTTGGGAGCCTGGGAGAGGGGACATTGAATCCAACAGAACACTGCGTTAGTGTGGGTCTCTTGTATCCTCCAGGCTCCAACGCATCTGATTTTATCGGTTTTGATTCATGCAAACAAGATTGTCCTTTGTAGACAATTTGTTAGTGTGGGATTAAGACTGATTATAACATCTCTCGTTGGGTTTGTATGGATACATCCAAGGCCACAGACACATTTTAATAGGTCTATAGGGTTTCAAAAATAAGCATTTTCAGCTCTTTTCCGTCCTTTAGCCACGCATAGGATTAGGAGTAAAGGAAGAAACGAAAGATCTGTAGCAAAAGGTTGGTTCTTAAGGACGCACGTGAAAAGGAAACATGAAACGGTGCTCAAGAGATTTGTTTCTAGTATCCGAAGTGACCTTTATTGTAAAATAATTTTACTCTGTAGGATTAGTCCATGATTGTGTAGGGTATCAAAATCTACAATCTTTACGTACAAATTTTATTACATTGATTCGTGATGAATGAACCTCGATTATATGATCGAGTTAATAGGAAATTCATCATTATAGATAGACATGATATCTATTATATTTTTAAACAATATTATAGTCTCAAATGACCCATGACATCAAACATTAAATTTTTTTTATAATATCATTTCATACTATTCTTGGACAAAATATACGGTGATATTAACGATATATTATTAAATGACAACAAAAAAATCTGTAAGAAAAATTCAAAACGTTTTTCGTTACCTTTTTGGATTGTTTAGATTTATCTTTAACTATACTTTTGTTATCAATCTATTTATTTTTATATTGTAACAATTGATTCTAGTTTTGATTAGACATGCAGATATTGATTGTAATTTTGTTTATATTATATTGGTTGTGTTTTTTTTATTTGGATAATTGATTGGTTTTATTATTCAAAAGTATAATATTGGTTGTGTATCGGTTTAATCATATAAATATTATTGTGTAACGCATTATATTTCTAAGTAAAAAATCTGGATACGAACATAAAACAATCTACATGCCCTTATTATCGTACTAAGTTCATAACCAAATTAAATACAGACATCAAGAAAAAGGCAAAAATACATAAAATCAAACGCAATGTGACTAAATGATTTGTTTATTCCAAAACGGAAGTAACTTAAATTACTTAGAAGAATGCATGTCCAAATCCAGGAGGACAAGGATTGGGGTTGAATCCAGGAGGTATCATGTTGGGAGGAGGAGCATTGTACCCCTGAGGCATCGTGTTTATGTCGAATTCGATGTTATTCGGAAACACACCAGCTGCGCTCGAACTCCCCATGAAGAACTGCTGGGAGTTGGTAGTCTGAATCAGAAGCATTTCCGCTTGCTTTTCCACGTTCTTTTTCAACTCCTCCAACGCCGATTTCAGATGATGGAGCTGCGGCAGGCTAAGTTCCTCGACCGGGGCCTCCCACCAGTACTGCCCTTGACTCGCTCTTCTCATGTGGTTCAGCTCTTCGCCACGCCTTTTCTTGACTTCGAATTGGCTGACCAACTGATATAGAAAACGGTTATTAATCAAACCAACAATCAAACAAAACAGATAAATAAAATTAGTCTCGGATGATAATCAAACCTCAGTAAGTTGCATGTTGAGTTCACGAACATGAGCATTACGATGAGCCTCCGTGATATGCAAAGTGCCCGAGTTATCCGGAGGGTTGCCGTTGAGGTACCGATCGATAACGTTGCCGATCTCAGGGTGACCAAAGGAGAAAACTTTGTTCCCCGGTGAGAAAACAATGATACCAATCTCAACACCACAAAGGGTACAAAGTTCACTAGCCTTTTTGAAGAGACCCGAACGTCGTTTCGAGAAGGTCACTTGGAGATTGCTATTGTTCTTCATTTTCACCATCTCAACCTTTTGACGGCCTAAGCTTTTCTTCCCCATAATCTCTAGAAACTTTCACAGAAAAGACGGAGATGGGAATTGTGCAATTGATAGGAAAGGAGAAGATTAGTATTTATATGGGGAACAGGAAAGGATAATTACACTTTGAGCTGTCCAAATTTACTATGTTTTACGTAGAATTCTTGCTGTGTTTTGCTTGAATTAAATTAAATACTATATCTTTTGTTTACATATATGGGAATTAAGTCACCCCAAATAAATAAAATATATATAATGTAACTCTTTATAGTCCGGTTTAAACACTTTCCTATTTTATCGTAATAACAAAAAATGTATACAACTAAGAAATATCTGGGAAAATTTTCTTGATCGTAATATCTTGTAACATAACATTATTGTCATGTTTCAATGAGCAGTAGGTAGGTTGTAGATGGTAATCCGTTTTAAGTTATCCCGTCTGATGGATCGAATTGTAAAACGTTTAATGTCTTTAAGTAAAGTTTGGAATTCAAGTTCCATGGATGTATCTAAGCTTCATTTTCATTGTCCAGAGATGCATATTGCCTGCCCTGCCCTACTAGACAGTCTGCGGTAATTTGAGGTTATGTTTTTATTTCAGGATTGTTATCTGATTTAAAAGGAAAAGTTAAGCAGCATATGTTCACTTTGGCTAATGTTAAGATATTAACAAAACTTTGAGCTAACCATTACATGTCAGGTGACCAAGCTGTCAGACTCAAGTTCTGGTTCTTGTAAAGGGTGCGGGTCCAAATCCCTCTTTCTGACATTCAATTGATCAGTTATCCATTAATCTTATTTCAAACATTGAGGCCTTCAACATTAATCTTAGTTTTAATCATGCATTAAGCCAAGTCAGTAATGGAAAATTTTGATCATGCAGTAAGCCATATCAGTAATGGGAAAGTCTTGATCATGCAGTAAGCCATATCAGTAATGGGAAATACAAGTTTAAGAAATATATTGACATTGTAGGGGAACTTGCCATAAATTATACAGATTGCATCCACTGACATCATATATTGTCTACATTTTGACTTCAAAGTTCAATCCGTATTCTCTAGAAACAGTAGAAGCTCTCTAAAAACAGTGTCTATGTATCAACCTAGTGTGCAAACACAACAAACTTTAAAGTACTTCACAACAACCGAACAGCCATTCAATCAGAATTTCATTCAGCAACAGTATCTTCATCATTGCTCCCTTCTGTTGTAATATCTGGCAATGTACTCAGATCCACAGCAGCATCTTTTTCTTCTTGGGAAAGCGTATTGTCGGAAGAATCAATGGGGTCATTGTGAACTCCATCCACAGCCTCATTAGAGGAAGTCTCTGAGCTTTCATCTGTTCCCCTTGATTCATAGTCACCACCTTGTTCCTCATTCTGAGTTGAATCGGTATTCTCCTTAGTGGTGGAAGGCTCAGAACTGTGCCCTTCAGCTGTTTCATTTATCCTGGGGGTATTGTCTGACATCACAGACTCTGCATTAGTCGATGAATTTGAGGATTCTGTTGTGGTTGAATCTACCATTTCAATTTTGCTTTGATCAACTGCATCAGAACCAGACTGGTGAGTATTTGAAGTTGTCTCATTGGCTCTCTCTTCATATTTTTCTTCAGTAACCATACCATCTTCTGCTGCATCTTGTACAGAAGTCCCATTCTGCAGTGAACCTGGCATTTCTATGTTCGCTTTTGCATCTTTGTTGCCTGTTTCTTTACTTACTACTGTAGAGTTATTGCTTGTCTGGTCAACAAAGTCAGTTGTGTTTGTTGTATTGGGAAGAGAGATATAGTCGGAGTTGGCTGATCCAGTTTCACTGTCATTTTTTTTAGTGTACGCCACATTCAAGGAATTACCACTTTCAGAGTGTTTGCCTTCATCGACCTTCAATTCTGATTTGTTTTCATCATTATTAGAGGAACTACCACCTTCAGAGTGTTTAACTTCATCAACCTTCGATTCAGACTTGTTTTCATCACCGTCAGTTTTCTCCATAGACTTGGCTTTGCTTTCCTGATCCAAAGCATTCCTTGTTAAGTTCTCACTAGAATTTTCCGTTTCTAATTTTTCAGCTTCAGAGCTAATACTTTGTGTGTTGTGGGACACTGCACTGGAAGCATCATCTGCCTTGTAATGCTCCTCTCTCGCCTCATGTGCCTCCCTGTCACCTCCATCAAGATTCTGATCATTTGCTGAATGTTCACTTTCTTCTAGGCCCTCTTTTTCATCATTTCCTTTTTCCTCATTTTCTTTATCATCCCCCTCTGCTCCTCTCTCTCTCTCCTCATCCATTAATTCTTGTTCATTACCGACTTCAGCGTCTGCTCTTTCTTGCTCATTTTCATCGACCTCATCATCTCCGTCTCCTTTTCCTTCATCTTCTGCTTCTCTGTCCTTAACTTCAGCTACTTGCTGCCTTCTTCTCCCTGCACTTCTTCTGGCTCTTCTTCTTCTTCTTCTTCATGTTTGCCTGTTTCATCCTGCTCCTCTTCTTCATGTTTGCCTGTTTCATCTTGCTGCTCCTCTTTGTGTTTGCCTGTTTCATCCTGCTCCTCTTCTTCGTTTTTGCTAGCTCCTTCATGCTCCTTTTCTTCAAGCCTCTTAGATTTCTCTTCTTGTTCTTCGTCATGCATGGTTTCATCCTCTATTATACTTTCTTCTTCCTCTTCTTCCTCATGTTTGTAGCTCTTAGATACTTCTGGCACATGAGGAAGGTCTTTCCTCCCAAATTTTACGATCAAATCATCGGTTTGTTCTTTCACAGAGACTTGAGGATCTTTCTCGTCAAATTCTTTTCTCTTATCATGGGAGTGCTTGACTTGGTAGATTAACCAGAAACAGACCCCAAGTAGTAGACAAATCTGAAGGACATGTTTTGTCCTGATACCCTTCGATCTTTGGTTTTGACTAGATTTCTTGAACATGATGGAAATCCAAGGATCCCGAACACCAGTTTCGGTTCTCTTGTTGACTGGAAATGATTAAAAAAGACTAATTAACCATTTGAGAAAAACAAAATGCAAGTCTACAGAATAGTTGTAACCAAAAGTTACTTTTTATTCAAAAAGTAAAATAGGAAAGAAGAAGAAGTAATTTTCATGCATACTCAAGTGACTGAGATCATACCATTCAGAAACAATGCAGTCTACATTCTATGTCTATACTTTAAAAAACTAAAGACCAGAATGGTGGAGAAAATATGGACTTCGAAACCACAATCATGCAACTAGTTGAAATCACTATTAAGCAACCTTAAATTTCTTACAGGAAAAGTGTACTTGGTTGCGAAAATAGGAGTCTAAACAAGCGAGGGCAAACAAACAAACCAGGTCACATGTCCTGTTTCAGATTTCAATAATTCTTTCATAAGAAAGGAAATGTGCCTTTCAAGAAGTAACATAACATGTGGAAAAAAATCAAAATAACAGGTGAATTTATCGCCTTTCTGGAAACCTATCACATTATATTCTTTTCTTATATTCCGGAAAATGTCTGTTTTGTAAGCTCATTACTAGCCACCTAGAAACAATAGAAACACAGAACAAACATTACATATCCTACAAGTATTTGGGACAGGGGAAGGGTTCACACTCACAAGGTCACAAGAAGTCTTGCCACTGGAGCAGTAGCTTGTCGGCAACAAGACCCAATTATACAGATTATTTTTCTTCCCTCATTGTCTTACTCACGCCATCATGCATGACACAGACTGAACATTGATCAGCTCCCATAACATAAACTAGGAGCAAATATAAAACTCTTTCACTGTCTCATATGGCATAAAGAACGTTTTAGCATACAATGAAGCTCAGATAGGAATAAATACCAATACTTCCTCTTCAAGTGAATCAAAATCCCTTTTCTCCATCACAAGCTATAAAAAATAGTAAGATGTCTTCTTTCTTAAATTAAAAAAAGAGGTATTTGCTCAAATGGAAGGAAACCCAGATTAAGAAGCAAAAATAGCACAGTGACAGTGAAGCAGCAACACGCAACCAACTTGGATGAAAAACTCGCAAAAATTAGAGACCCATTTCCCCAAAAATAGCAGGCAAAGCAAAGAATCTAAAGATGCAAATCATGCCGTGATTACAAACAAAGGAGCTTGCTTACAAGATTCAAACAAAAACTGAAGAAACAAGTTAAAAAGCATGATGATACAGCAAATAAATACCTGGAGAAAAAAAAAGGAAGTCACAGACAAAAAAGATAAAGCAGCCAAAGGCTTCAACACAAACAGGGTAAAGAGAGAGTCTCTCACTGTCCTCTTCTGGATCCAGGACGAACCTCCCCTCACACCCACTACCCAGTAGCCACTATTCTTCTAGCCGACAATATTTTACCTTTCGATCCCTCACCCCCACAAAAAGATTTATTGTAATCACGGGTTAATTTTACAGGAATCTCTACACTCTTACCCAGATTCTAAATCAGTCAGAAGACTTCAAAAATGTTCTGATTAAGTCCTCAAAGTATCTTAAATATTATTTCGGACCTGATATAACCTATTTAAGATTCAAGGACCAAATTTAGATAAGTATGTGGGTATTGCATGTGAATACGTTAAAAGAAATAACTTGAGGGATTATTAAATGAATTGATCGAGGAGTTAAGTAGTGTTTAATTTAACTAAAATTATTTAATTCATACTTGATTTAATACTCGGTAAGCTTGATATAATGTTTTCTACTGAAATCTCGTTAGTTTGGACGGCACGCATCATACTATAAAAAACCTCAAGATTCAAAAATATTATCTCTCTCTCATCTCAGCTCTCTCCCTTATTTTTATTGAACACCATTTGACCCAAAAATCTCGCAAAAACGGATCAAAAAATCTCCTATCCTTTTAGTTCTTCACGTGTTCATCGTGTTTTGTGAAAAATATGAGCTCCGACCGCCATCCATTTTGTCGCCTAGATCTTTCGCACCAAGCTTTCATTAAGTACTATCATATTTATCGATCATCAGGACAATTCTCAACTGGCCGGTTGTCGCAAGACGATTTTTGACCACCGCTTTGATCTTTGCACGAAACTTTATAAATAGCAAAAATTTTATTTTTAATCATAAATCTATTCTGAGTTTGTTACATCTCCGTTCTCTTAAAAACTACTCTACTCATCCCAATCACTTCAAATCGGACAATCCATTCACACTCAAATCGCTTCTTTATATATTTCAGTTCGTTTTTATCCCATTCTTTTATGAATACTTTTATTGTGTTGACAGGAATCGAAGAAAAAAAAGGAAGTTACCTTCTCAGTGATCCCCAATAAAGACTTGACACGTGTCCAAATGGAGGGCAAGAATGGTTTTGTTGGAAAAATTATTAGGTGAACCTTGTTTACCACGTCATTCATGGTCCCAATTAATCAGGACCGTTAATTTTAATTTTTTTCAAGTAAATTATCACCTCTTTCTTACATAGATTTAGTGGCTGGATAATTATTAAATATTTACTTAAAAATCAACAATCTTTATTACTTAAATTATGGATAATGTGGTGAATAGTGTTCACCTAATAATCTCTCGTTTTGTTGGGTTGGCATTCGCTGTAAATGATTGGGATTTGGGGATTCTAATTGGAGCTTTGTTGGAAAATCAACATTTGTATTTATTTATTTGGGATTATTTATATTAAAATAATTTTTTAGATGAATTGAATTTTATTAGTCTAATAAAACGTCAAACAATAATTATATAAGACGTATACTATATAAAATTTTATTAATATAATATGATTTATTTTTATTAAAATATTTATTACTCAACTCAAAACCATACATATATTTTAATCTTTTTATGGATTTGATTGTATCTAAATGGATCTGCATAAACCGTTGCCTTCCTGAGTTATTATCATTTCGTAGTGTAGTGTTCCCTGCCCCTGCCCCTGCCCCTGCCCCTGCCCTGTGTTTGTATGAAACGAAGTCTTAAAGGCTCACCTACTCTCTAATAGTCGTACTTTTTAGTTATTTTTCATTTCGTAGTTTAGGTAGTAGGAGATCCAAAGTCAAAGTACGGCAAAAGCTTTGAGTACATTAAACTCATATTCGTGTATCTTTTCGTATGTGTTTAAAGTTGTGATTGAGACAGAACTCCTAAGTTGCTTGAATTCCACTTATCAAAATTTAATAAATATTTAATTTGAATTAGTTCAATTTAAATTTAAATTCGATTCGATATCTTAACGAGTTGAATAGAGTAAAGTCTAACTCAACTCGATAAGCTTGCGAACAATTCGTTAATTTTTTAAAATATTTTTTTAATAATTATTTTAAAATAATTTCATTCAAAAAGTATATTTAAATAATAATTATTAATGTGTGAATTGTTACTTTAATTTTAATATTGCTAGCTTGGTGTATTTATGAAATGTTACTTTTGAATTTAGACTTTAAAAATATTTTATACATTCTTTTTGACATTTTTTATTAAATTTGTTAATTTAAGTTAATATTAAGTCTTATATGGTGTTATTAAATTTTATTTTTAGTTAAAATTAAGAAAAAATTTTAATAAGGTTAACGAGCAACAAGTCGAATTTAACGAATAATGAGTTGAGTTGAATTATAAAACATTTTAATAAATACGAATTAAATAATATTTAATTTACAATCAACTCGTTCGGTAAGCGCATCTAATCGAGACGCAGCAGCCAGCAGCCAGCCCCAGAAACATGTATTGACTATTGAGAGGCTACGAGAAGTCAGGAGAAATTAATGGCCCTCCCAAGTGGGGCAGGGAAAGGATGACATCTAAACGAAATCCGGCGACTCGAACAGCAGTAGCAACATCGGGTAAAAATAAACATACGTTTCTTTACCCATTGCCCACCGTCCAAGCTTGATTTTGATACCTGATATAGATTAAAAATTATATATGTTTTAAAATTTAATTAATAAACTCTCTTGTTTAAATATTGGCAATTATAACACAAGTATTTCGTCTAGTAGAAGATCTGATTTTTCATCCAGGACTCATGGGAACTCTGAAGTCAGTAAAAGTAGTCAAACCAATGATCCTCCATCTAAGTAAAGAAGATCAAATTGTAAAAGTATACAATTCTTGACAATATAAGGTGTTTAGATGTAATAATTTAAAAGAAACAAATACTCCGGGTGATTTTGTGAAAAACACAGAAACACAAACTGCAGGAGAGGCCAGGGGTACACGTAGGCATATCATCTTCATATGGAGTATATTATTGAATCACAGAGCTCAGCTCCATAACCGATAGACTCAAATCACAAACTCGATTGATTCTTATCAATTTCATCCGCAAGAGGCATTGGCTTCGGCTCATCTCATTGGGTGTTTATAGAGGATTTGATAAAGTAATGGAGGAGGTTTAGCGTCTTCAGGCATTGTTTCTCTGGCGAAAACCCTAGGTGGTTTTTTATAAATATTTTCAAGGTTGTTTTAATAGATAGATATAGAAGTGGAATGGCGGTGGAGTACAGTTGTTGCGAAACGGGTTTCTTTATTCACATATTGGTAATTGTATTGCTGGTGATATTCGCCGGATTGATGTCGGGACTCACTTTGGGACTCATGTCGATGAGTCTTGTTGATCTTGAGGTTCTTGCCAAGTCTGGGACTCCCAAGGATCGGAAACATGCTGGTAAACATCGCGACTAAATTGCTTTACCTTATATCTTTGCTTTAATCTTGCTAGGTTGATGTAAAGGTATCTCTGTTTATTGATAATTTAGCTTCTTTGGAATTTATGGGTTTTTTTCTTTTGTTGGAAAGAAGTCAAATGAATGAAAGAACCGAATCTATGAATATTAATTAATGATAAGGCTGGATCGCGTTGTTCCCGAAATGCGAACTTAAAGGATAGACTTCAAAGTTACTTGGCAAAACTGGATTGTGCTTCTGAAATTAAGCGATGGTTATTGAAATTATTGTCAGATATTGATCAATCCAGTTCTGTGTGCAAAATATTCAGATGAAAGGTTACACATGCTGACATGCTGATTTTATCCCTTTTTGGAACAGCAAAAATATTGCCGGTTGTCAAAAGACAGCATTTATTGCTTTGTACACTACTTATATGCAATGCTGCTGCGATGGAGGTATATATATTATAGATTCACCTTCAACCTGACCTGTGATCTGGTTTCGTGTGTTTGAAAATATTATTTAATGTTTGAACCTTTTTCTTATTTTTGTCAGGCACTTCCCATTTTCCTTGATGGTCTGGTCACAGCATGGGGTGCTATCCTGATTTCAGTGACCCTGATTCTTCTGTTTGGTGAGGTGAGGATCCACCTTGTGTTATTTTATTTGAAGCGCTTTTGAACTCAGTAGAGTTAGAAATCCTTGTTAAACACTGAACATGATAATTTTGATATGTTATTCGGATATTATTTGCTAAAACTTTGGTTGAGCATCTTTTTCCAGAAGGTGCAACGTTGGTTAAAAATTGTTTTCCAACCTTTATGGGTTAAAACTTGCTCTTAGAAAGTGAAATTACTTATAACTTTAAAAAAGGAATCAAGTTCTATTGGTGTCCTAAATCCTAATTGCAATTTAATTGTTTGTGCAGATAATACCACAATCTGTTTGTTCTCGATACGGTTTGGCAATTGGTGCAACGGTTGCTCCATTCGTTCAAGTTCTTGTTTGCATCTGTTTTCCTGTTGCATACCCGATAAGCAAGGTGACGAATGTTGCTAGAAATACTCACCTTAATGCATTTATGACATGACAGTGAGAAAGACAACCAAGAGTGTAATTCCTGCAGATTACTCTTGTGGCTGATCTTCTGTTTATTTTTCCTTCAGCTGTTAGACTTTCTTCTGGGCCATGGACATGTAGCACTTTTTCGAAGGGCCGAGTTGAAAACCCTAGTAAATTTGCATGGAAATGAGGTTTGCATCCAAGCTTCTCCCTATAGTTGTTTAAATTGCTTGTTTCTATAACTGGTTGTTATCTTGGTTGTTTCTATTTATAAAAGTCTGCTTGCTTTTGACCATTAATTTATTACTCTTCTTACTTTCCGACTTTGCTTATTCTCAATTGTAAAATTCTTGATGCGTCTTTTCCTTTTGAAGTGCAATGCCTTCTTTTAGAGGACATGCTTTCATTCATAATAACTTTCAGATTTATGATCCTTCTGTTTGACATTTATTAGGCTGGCAAAGGTGGAGAACTGACGCATGATGAGACAACAATTATAGCTGGAGCACTTGAACTTACTGAGAAAAAAGCTAAAGATGCCATGACTCCTATATCTGAAACATTTGCAATTGATATTAATGCGAAACTTGACAGGTGTGATTTTCTGTAAATTATCAAGAAAGATGGCATTTGCATATCTATTTCAACTTTCATTTGATTGTATAAACTACCATTACATTCGTGCTATGGACAGGGAATTGATGAGTTTAGTTTTGGAGAAAGGGCATAGCAGAGTTCCAGTTTATTATGAGCACTCTACAAACATTATCGGACTTATTCTGGTAATCATTTTTTCCCTCTAATATTAATATCATTTACAGTTCGCTGAATGTTATTAGCTAATTGTTTCCAACATATCCTTTTACTCCTTCAAACTGTTCTCTTTGACATGAAATTTTGAACTGGATGATGCTGTATGGCAGGACAGGGTTTCTTGTTAACCCCTGCTAATCGCTTCATGAATCATTAATGCATCCCACCACTTGTGTACCCTCATTTCTCTAAGATTTCCCCTTAAGTGCTTAGTATCCGGTGATACATTTAATATGACTACCCTTAAATGATTTGGGTGTTAGTTGTGTTTTTATTGACCACCGCTTATCTTTTAATCTTGCAGGTCAAAAATTTATTGACAATTCACCCTGAAGACGAGGTGCCTGTGAAGAATGTCACTGTACGAAGGATTCCGAGGTATCTTATAGTAAATCAACTGTAAAAAGAAATGGACAGCTTGTATTTGTGTTGTTCACCAAGGAATTCACCGTCCACACTACACTCATTGGTTGATCTTATGTTTATATTTGTGGTTGTTACAGGGTTCAAGACACATTGCCATTGTATGATATATTAAATGAATTCCAAAAAGGTCATAGCCATATGGCTGTTGTTGTACGACAGTGCAAAAAGACTGAGCAGCTTCCTTCTAACGACTCTTCTATGAGTACGTATCACCCTCTTAATTGGAACATTCTTTCTGAATTATTGCATGTCTGCCATTTGATATTATTGCTTAATATATTTTTTTTTTCTATATCTGTTTGTCCTTCTCCATGTTAAAATAGGCCCTTTGTCAGAAGTGAAGGTTGACATTGACGGTGAGAAACATCCACAAGATAATGCTTTAAGACGTAAACGTTCCCTTAAGAAGTGGAAGAGCTTTCCTGCTACACATAATTCTTTTAAAAGTGGCTCTCGGAGCAGGAAGTGGACTAAGGGTATGGATTCAGACATCCTACATCTAAATGGCAATCCACTCCCGACTCTCCCTGAAGAAGAAGAGGCTGTTGGCATAATAACAATGGAAGATGTCATTGAAGAGCTTTTACAGGTACGTCTCGCTATTATCATGCTTCTAATTTCATTGTGAACCCTTTCTCACACATTTGCTTTACGTGACCTTGGCCAGGAAGAGATATTTGACGAGACAGATCATCATTACGACGACTCGTGACATTTCCCTTGCCTTGTTGCGATACTTATTATTTGTTATTTGGATTATTGTCTGTCGTGTAGCTTAATTTGGTTTGTTAGAGCCTGTACCAGTTGTATACAAAATGCATTAGGCAGTTAAGTGAAGGAAAACTGTATTTTTGTAAGTATGACAAAAACAAGCAACGCATTTATATATGTATGATTATTTAGAAAACAAAAGTTACTTGTGCCTGTCATCCAGACAAACACATTACAACCTCTCTTTAGCTATCAGTCTATAACTTCCAAAATGCATTGTTTCGAGCGCTCATTTTCATCATAGAACAAGGAACAACCCGATTTTACAAGCTAAAACCGATCATTGATTAGTATCAAATGGTACATAAATTAATGTATACACTAGCGATGTTTACTTCTTTTCTCCTCCTTCTTCTTCTTTTTCTTATCTATCGTTTTTTCTTTAGATTTGTGCTTCCTTCTGTGTTTCTTTTTTGAGCTCGTAGAGTGGTCCCTCTCTTTCTTCCGTCTATGTTCTCGAAGCTCGTCATCAGAAAAAGATTCATCAGACCGCAGTGAAGAAGGCTTCTTGGGACCTAATGTGACACGATGTTCCCTCGTAATAGGGTTCGTTGGCACCATTTCCGGGGAGTCAGAAATTGTGGGTAGGTAAGGTCCTGTTTCATCCATCCTTGAACCTATAGAACCGCGACCACGCTTTACCCTGTTATCATAAAGCAGGTTCATGTCAGTCGATGATAATTTTTTCTACAGAACAGTTTTTTCCCCATATAAACGTGGGAAGGTAAACTATAGTCAATTGCAGATGGCCGGATACAAACCTTGACTGAAGAAATTTCCCAATCTCTTCATCTCTTAGACCATCATCTTCCCCTGAATAAGAACTCTCGGCCATTCTCTTGCTTGATGAGCATGAAGCATTAAAACCACTCTCATGCTTTTCACTGGTCCTTCTGGAGGAGTTGCTACTGTCCCCATAACTCCTGCTGTGCTTGGTATCATTTTTTGATCTTCCTTTTAGCCTATCGTTTAGCTCCAGCTCCTTTCGTCTTACTCGCCACATCTCATTCACTTCAACAGCTCGATTAGCTGAGGAAGAGGGAAAAGAAACATGCACAGACAACATACACACATCAGCAACAAAATGCGAAAGGGACAAATCATTTACAAGGGGAAAATTTATCTCAAGTTGCATAAGAATATCAATAGATATTGTTTAGGGTCCAAAAGTCATTTTATTTTCTACTACTCATAGGATTCATGATTGCCGTAACTATACTTTCAAAGGGCACCTACGCATAAAAACTCATTGTTTTAGGCATGTAAAAGCTCTTAGTTCTTCTCTCATATATCCATATTGGAATTTATGACACGGATTAGGCATGTAAAAGCTCTTAGTTCTTCTCTCATATATCCATATTGGAATTTATGACACGGATTAGGCATGTAAAAGCTCTTAGTTCTTCTCTCATATATCCATATTGGAATTTATAAAACTAATCCGTGTCGTTAGTAATGTAACTTCAATCAGAATTAGACAGCAAGTATATAGATAGCGAGAACCCACCATCAATTACAACACTTAAATCTAGAAGAAAATGCAAACTTGATAGACCAGAAAGATAACCAACCTTGCTGTACACCAAGCACAGTTGCAGTAAGGAATCGTGAGTTTGGCCGACCCCTTACTTTTGGCGGCTGAAGATAAACATGAACTCCCTCCCTATCAGCTTGCCGTCTCAGTTCAGCGGCTTCTTTCAAGAGAATAGAAGCTATTCTGTTTTCAGTTTCAAGATCCATCTAAGCTGAAAAAGCATATTCAAACCCAGACGAGGAGTTAACAGATTTCCCATTGAAAACACAGACAATTCAAAATCAACATAAGAAAATCTATTAATGGAAGGCATAGTTCAACCCATTCGACCGTTTCCGCATGCATCGGCACATAAAAAAGTATTCCTTTTCCTTATCATTAAACCCCCAAGGAAAAAACAGCAGTTCAAATCGAACACCACCACCCCCCCCCCAAAAAAATAAAAAAATAAAAAAATTAGACACTCGATTTTTCACCGACAATTTAAACAACACGATTTCTCCGCAAAATAAATATCAAGAATGAGATAAAGAGAGAACCTTACCCAATCACTTGACGGACTGATGCAATCCCAAAGTGAAAACCCGAATCAATGGAAGTGACCACACGGTTTCTTCAATGGAATTGAAAACCCTAATCCTAAAATTTATTCTAATTGAGGAGAGGGTTATTTGCTTTTCCAAAATATATATTTTAGATTAACGGGCAGGGTGCCTGCCACGTCGGATAATAACAAGACAAAGAAATGGGTTTCCCATGAAGGTGGAAAAATTATATGATGGGTCTGTCCCACCGCTTATTAATGGGATTAACTAATAAAAATTATTTATTTATTAATTTTTTTTATGTCATAAATTTTTTAAGTAAATTTCACTTGAAAAATTAAAAAATAATGAGTTAAACAGTTTTTATTGGTTAGTTTTATAAATAACGTGATAAAACTGACACAAGTTGATCGAGCGAGAGTAATTTATTTCGACTACGTTGACTGGAAGAGCGCGAAGGATAGGGCATTAGGGTTTTAATCTTTGGTTTGGCTTAAATCGAAAAACCGTCACATTTTTGTATTTTCGGCCGCACTAAAAAGAAACAGCTTTTCCCAGTAATTTGGGGGCCGGGGGAAATCTGAAAGATGTCTCTGATGAACAATCTATCGACTTCAATGATTTCTTCATCTTCTTCTGCTTTCTTGGCGCCGGTCAGTTTCTATTCAAGGTACTGTTTTTCTTTTGAACTTTTGATTATTGTTTCTGTTTGGTTTTTGAGAAAACAAAAATGTTATTTCTCATTCATCTTAGCATTTCAATTATTTTCTTATATTGGGTTTTTATTTTTTGGGATAATGCAGCAGAACCCAGAGTGTTACAGTTCCGCTGAAAAGCATCAATATTGTTAAATGTGTTGCCACGCCTCAAGAACAACAGACTGGTGATTGTTCTTACTCTTTTTTAGTTATTATGCCAGTTTTTATTGGACATATGGAAGCTTGAATTTTGAAGCTAATGTGTTGAGTTGGTAATGCTACTAAGAACAGTTCATTAGTAGCACAAATGACTTACTGGTATTTATAATTATGACTAAATGAAGCTATGTGCTGTTTGTTTTGAAGCTTACAAAACAAAGGTTTCTCGCAATGCCAACATAGCCAAGCTTCAAGCTGGTTACTTGTTTCCGGAGGTCTGTGGTACTTCTCATTTGTATAATGCTTTTATCTGTTGCATTGTTGTTATGCATGAACTTTTCCCCTGAGATACAAATTGTGTTCGATGTCCTGATTTCAAAAATGCTTTGCTTTTGATTGTATTTTTTAGCTTTTTGTAAGAAGGTATAATCTACTCAATTGTTTGTCTGGACTTTTATTTATTTTCTGTTGAGAGTAGTTCTTTTAAATGTTTTTCATAATAGGTTGCCAGAAGAAGAGCTGCGCACTTGGTAAAGTACCCAAACACACAAGTGATTAGCCTTGGAATTGGTGATACTACTGAGCCTATTCCGGATGTTATTACTTCTGCAATGGCAAAGGTAATTATTCCTTTTTATCCTTTTCGGTGTTAAATCTCTGTTTCTAGCCAATATTTCTCTGCTCACTACCATCATTAAAACCTATTCAAGCCTATGTAGTGGGAAATCTGCTGCAAAGAATTTATGTTTACAAGTAGTGCCTGAATCAATGGATGAGTACAATAGATTAAGCTGACATCCATTTGAATTATTTTCTGTTTGGCAGAGGTCTCATGGACTGTCTACACTGGAGGGTTACAGTGGCTATGGAGCTGAACAAGGTGAAAAAGTATGTCGTTGTTTCAAGTCTTCATTGTAAATGGTCTTCGAAGTTGAAGCTCATTAATAAGGTTATGGTTATGAGTAGTTGGGGAAGGATGCATCAAGTTATTTGGAAAACTACAAATTAAATGCCCAAATTGGATTACTTGGGACAATAAATAAGTTCACTACTGTTATACAAAGGGATTTTGTTATGGTTAGATGTGAAATACTTAGTTTCAAGACAACATTAATGTTAATTTCTGCAGGCATTGAGAGCTGCACTTGCTTCAACATTTTATGGGAACCTCGGCATTGAGGAGGAGGATATATTTGTCTCAGATGGTGCTAAGTGTGACATCTCTCGCCTTCAGGTTTGATAATAATTCTTTGAAAGTACTCCACCTTGCCTCTTCTTGAAGTAGTTGATGTTTGATTTCACTTTGAAACAGGTTGTTTTTGGATCTAATGTAACAATGGCAGTGCAAGACCCATCATACCCGGTAACTTTTCTTTGTTGTGTTAACGTATCAATCCTTTTCAATTTATCATATTCTTATGTTAAATTATGATGTTGGGTTTGTCTGGTCCTCTGGTGTATGAAGCTTCAATGAACAAACATTTGATTAGTTTGTTTGAAAGGAAATGGACTTGTGGAATTTAGACTTAGATATTCCCATCACCCTCTTCAAACTTGGCATCTCTCAGCCTGGTCATTTTTGCACCAGTTATGTTCGGCCTGGATCTCTTACAATGACCGAGTTTTGTGTCTTTCTAAATTTTTTGCATTCTAATGCAGGCCTATGTAGATTCCAGTGTTATCATGGGTCAGACTGGACAGTTTCAAAAGGATGTTGAAAAGTATGCAAATATTGAGTATATGAGGTGTACACCAGAGAATGGGTTCTTTCCTGATTTATCCACTGTTGCCAGAACAGATATCATTTTCTTCTGTTCACCTAACAATCCTACTGGAGCTGCAGCAACAAGAGACCAATTGACTCAATTGGTTCAGTTTGCAAAGGACAATGGGTCTATCATAGTCTATGATTCTGCTTATGCCCTGTATATTTCAGATGATAAACCACGTTCTATCTTTGAAATTCCTGGAGCAAAAGAGGTAACTCTGGACTTAAATTATTTTTCTTAATACCGCTTGTTATTGAGTGAGGTAAAGGATAGCTCTATGTTTGATGTGTCAATTAATTATTATTGTAGGTTGCAATTGAAACAGCTTCCTTTAGCAAGTATGCTGGGTTTACCGGAGTTCGTTTAGGTTGGACTGTTGTTCCAAAACAGCTTCTGTTCTCAGATGGATTTCCTGTTGCCAAGGACTTCAATCGTATTGTTTCTACTTGCTTTAATGGCGCGTCCAATATTTCCCAAGCTGGTGGCTTAGCTTGCCTTTCACCGGAAGGGCTTGAGGTAAGTGACCTTGCCCGACTTTATTGTCAAGACATGGAGAGAAAACCTTTTAGATTTGTTTCGTTCAACTTCGCCAAACTTGTAGTTTTCTGATTTTTTTATACACAACCTATTTGTGAACAGCCTGATTGGATTTTGTTTCTTGGCAGGCAATGCAAGATGTGATTGGTTTTTATAAAGAAAATACCAAAATTATAGTTGAGACATTTAACTCGCTTGGGTTTAAAGTGTATGGAGGACAAAATGCACCATATGTGTGGGTCCACTTTCCTGGCCGAAACTCATGGGATGTGTTCAGCGAGATACTTGAGAAGACCCACATTGTTACTACGCCTGGAAGTGGTTTCGGACCTGGTGGTGAAGGTTTCATCAGGGTCAGCGCATTCGGTCACAGGGAGAATGTCTTGGAAGCCTGCAGACGATTCAAGCAGCTTTACAATTGAATCCCTAGGATTTGACCTGTTGCCTAGGTTTTAGACCTGAAATGAAAGGCCATCTACTTTTATAACTTTTATTCTCGTTTTTGTTAGCAGCATTGCTCATAACATCATATCGAATTCTATGCTAAGAATGCGTAGCATTTGTTCCGTAACATCCACTGAATCTGGCTTTTCATTTATATAAATAAGCACTTGTATTCGGTGTGCAATGCAAAGCTCCCCAAGAGCTGCATCTTTTTTGAGCACGTGGTTGAAATTTATGTGAAATCCGTTCAACACATGTTTACTGGAAATAGGACGCTGCAGTTGAAATCTGAAACTTTCATGACTAGTCTTAGAACACAATGCTGGCGATGTCAACTTCGATATATCAAGAAAATGCAATATGAGTCTGTGAATTCTCGTACATAATAGCAGCTAACACGATTCCTGTAGTACATTTATGTGTTTCTTTGAGGGAAAAGTAATAAAATCATATGGCAGATTATAAACTCTGCATCTGGTATGGCGGAAAATAGAACTACAACTGCAAATTGGTTTGCTAGTAGAAAGCTTGGGTTTGTTCTGAAATTTAAAAGATGAGATACAGACCCAAATCAGTGGAACGCCAGTCAAGATGTGTGCTAGGGAAGGAAATGGAAGTAACAGACGGCCAACTCCATTTATCGCCACAGAGGCTTACGGGATGAGGGTTTAGACCAGAGTAGAGATGCAGGTTCAGTTGAAAACAAGCCTCCGAGGCTCACATAGTCGAAACACGTCAGTACCTTGCCTAGGGCCTCGGCCAACGTGTTTACCACTGTCTGCAGATCATAAAACCAATACCATTCAGTCTGCAGAAAACTACACATCGTTCTCCTTCCTTGTTTGACTGCATTGAAGCTTACCTTCCGCAAAATATAAAAGGAATCAAGCAGATGCATGATGAAGATTGTGGAGTGATCTTAGAAGCAGAACAATATTCTATAGCATTAAAAGTCATTTCTTCGATTTTTTGGGTCCCTCATTCCCATTCATATCAAACGGCTATATTTAGAACAACCTATCTATGCTCAATAGGTTTCATTTGAATTGAATTTCAATTTAGTCCCATTTCATCCGTACTCCCTACCAAAACGATTGCTTCAGTGGAAAACATACATTTTATTCTCTAGCATTTAATAATTGAATTGAACACCTTTTGAATATCTCGACTTTCCCTGTCATAAATTCCTAGCTTTGCTTAGGATCATTATTTAACTAGAACAATTAATGCACTCGAATAATTATAGATACTATTCAATTGATCAAGTGAAAAAAAAAACATTATTTTAATCTATTAGCTGAGGCGGAAGGAACGTTGTGATCTCAAGTATGGAATAGATTCTGTACAAAAACACCCTTTGGATGCAAACTATATTACGATCACGTCCGTAACGGTTAGTTTCGGAACCTGCAATGAATTCAAAACAATCGACTTAGGGAACGGCTTCCAGTGAAAAAAGAAAAGAAAAAGACAAAGCATCTCCCTCTACCGGCTAGTTCACGCTCCTCTTCATCAGATCCTAGATCTACGGCAACTAAAAAATGGACGATTTTAAGATCAACGATGCCGGTAGGAAAGAAGTAATCGGAGACGATTTCTACGAGGAGATCGAGGCTCCTAAGTTCGTGGACCTCTCCGCACCTGATCGTTGCCGGACTGAACACGATGACCGTTACTGGTTCTGCCTCCGCGTCGGTAAGTTTCTTTTCTTTTGTCTAAACTTTACTTGTGTGTGTAATTGAAGTTACTATTGATTTTGTGGAGAAGATAAAGCTTATATGGATTCCAGTAATTTTGTTAAAAACAAACAAATGTTCGTTGTTATGCCAATGATTTTGTTTTTTCTTGTTTCTCAGGATGCGACCAAAAGCATGAAGAAGAAATGGACTCTGAAGCAATTTATAAAAATTTTGTTCTTAGGGTTTGTGCAAACTTCCCCCTTTTCCCTTCACATTTTCTCATATCATAAAGTGATTTCTCATTGTTCAACTTAAACAACTGGATCTTTCAGGTCATGGCAGCTAGGAGTCCAAGTGTTGGGCTTAGAAAAGGTCTTTGCAAAAGAGACTCGAGGTATGTTCATGGAAATGCCTTTCTGTTTTTCTTCATTGGGACTTGCATTCTTCATTGATTTATTTTTTATTGTGATCATAGGTCAAAATTGGAATGCCCCCGTACAGTTCCTGCTAAGTCTTCAAAGTCCAGAGTGTCAAAGTTGGCTATGATTTCATCCATTTCACAAAAGATGAGTGAAGCAAAAGTGAGGGTTAGACATGTTGCTAAGCAGAGTTCAACTACACCAAATGTGAAAGCAGCAAAGCAATCAACTACTAAGGCCTTGACTACACCAAGGAACCGAAAAGGGCTTCCAAATCCTGCTACTTTTCAAAGTGTTCGGAACCCGAAACCTACTACAATTGTGGTACCAAAGGATAGAGTGGTGGCAAAGGCTTTGGTGTTTCACTCTCCTAAGAAGGTAGTGAAGTGGAAGAAATCTGTAGAATTTAGTAGTTCATTAAGGAAGATATGTGCAGGGATGAAGAAGCTTGAGATAAACGCCGGAAATAAGAAGAATGAATTGGGGTGTAATAATAAACTTTTAGATGCTCCAAAGAAACAGTTGAGAGGGAGAGAGATTAAAAGCCGAGTTTATGATTCTTTGCATTGCCAGAAGCAGAAGACTCAGGAAGTAAAATCTTTAAAACATTTTCAGAGAAAGAATAGCGACAAAGACTTGCCGTTGTCTGAGGCTCCTATGTGTCCTAAACCTACTGAAAGGGATTCGGTTGAAAGTACTTCGAAGAATCCTTCAGATAGCTTGGAGCAAGCAATTGGCGAGAATGTCAAATTTTCATCTCCCTCTAGGAGAAAAATGACTTCCATTCAAGAGTCTGAAGGGGACAATGAAGTTATTGAGAGGATCAGCCATGAAAAGACCATTAAACCATGTTCTAAGGACATTGAAATCCCAGAAGCAATTGAGAGTGATGACAAAGAAAATGCTTTGGCATCTAACATCAGGGTTAGTGAAAACAATAAAGAAAATGCAACAGCTTCTCATGAAAATAGGTATGGAATTCATGACATGTTTTTCATAGTTTTGTTCACCATTATTCACTTCACCTGCATTCGTCATTGAGTTAGAAAAACCATTAATTGCAGACAATTGAATTGTGCTACGGGCAAGCCAGTGAAAAAGGATGTTCTCGGGAGGCATGAGACCTCGAAAGACTTTCAAAAGGTAGCTTATTTGTGTAGTATCTGTTTCACGACAGTTTGTGTGTCACCATTTGATTTTCTAATATCTGTTCATGATAATGCAGGGTACTAAAGTAGTGAACAAGACAATGAAAGAAAACTCTACAGCAGATAAAGGTGCTCGAGGGATGATGTACAGAAAACCAAAGCTTACAAATCCCAAGCCTTTTCGACTTAGAACCGATGTATGCACGATATTATTGAAATGAAGAGGCATAATTTTTTACCTGTTATCTGAACATTTTCTGGCTGTTCAGGAAAGAGGAGTTTTGAAGGAAGCAAACTTGGAGAAGAAGCATCTGCAAGCACCATTGAAAGAAACAAACTTTCCAGGATCCCAAAGTGGAAATTCATTGAGGAAACATCCGAATGTAGAAGTGAGTTCTTTGAGCTTAGACTCCTTATTATCCGTGGAATAAACATAGCCCAGACTAATGTTTTTTTTCCTGATTACAGGTAAACGAAAACAGTGACAATGGATCAGATGCAATAACACTTCAAGATCTACCAGTAAGTTAATTTTCTATTTTTTTTCCATAGCTGTTTATTGGTCATCTAGGGAATTTGCTAAAGTTATACTGAACTTTGTAGCAAACCATCAAGATTTCTAGCTTGAAGAAATCGAAAGGATCAGCGGAAACAATGATTTCTTCTGGTACTCAACAAAAACGTAATGTTCCTGAGCATCAGACATCGCCATCCATGAAACAAGTGAGACCACGAGTGTAAGTAGTAAGATGGAAACATCCTATGTTCTTTTATCAAAGAGAATGAATTTGTATGTTTGTAAAGGGTTAAATCATATTCCCAATTCTTACAGGGTAGCATCAAGTAGGAAGAAGCCTGGTCAACTCGTGTAATAAAGGAAACGTCACCCCCCAAGGAAACATCAGATCCTAACAAGAGTGAAACTTCCTCAGCTAAGAAGGCATCATCTCAGCCAAGAAGGCATACGACCATTCCAAAAGAACCAAAATTTCATAGCCTTCATGCGCCAAAAAGCTGCACAAAGAGAATAGCATAATGCACGTGTATCATAGCCTTCATACGACCACTCTTTTTATTGTTAACATTTCATAGCTGTGTTGAGGGAAATTCCAGGTTCCTTTCCGTTGTACTTAAGCTGTAACGTTTGTGCTACAAGAATGAGAAATATGAATTCATTTACAGGATACGAATCTTCAAATGGATGGACACATGAAACTGAGTTATACAAATTACAGTGTTTATGTGATAAACTGACAGCAGTTTAAGCAAAGAATTTACAACAGGATTCTCTGTCCGATCACTTTGAATCAAATACTCTGGACTGGAACCAAGGTGATACAATGCTCTCTTTTCTCTACCACCAGGTGTGTTCAAGGGCTTCTAGCAACCTGTTTTCTAATGTAGAATCAGCAGACGAGGAACCATCAACCTCCATCTTAGGCTCTTTGCTCTTACAACCCAGATTTTGTTCGAATCAGAAAGCTTTTTCCCAGTGCAACCCATTTCGAAGCATAGACCTTAACCTCTACTGGCGGTGGAGTTGTTTCACCGAGATGGGGCAGAATCAACGTTGCAGCGGTAGGTGCCATAACCAGAGATGAACTTTAATTGGGAATCAAATGAGCATGTTTGATAAAACGACAGTCGGCTGTTTTATACACAAGGGAAGCGAGAGGTTTTCGGGGGAAACAGTCTGTGGGCCTTTCAGTCAGTTTGTTTTGGAAGAGTTCAAGTGTCATGGTAACAACAACGTGTCGGTCCAATTGTGGGAGCAAATTTTTTACTTTATCCAATCATAAACAATGATCGTAAGAAAAGATTGATGGAAAGTGGAACATTGGATTGAATTAAACTTTCGGTTCCTGTCACACCGCAGCTGTTTTATGAAACCATTACCGGAAGTACATGACAAAGCGAGAGACACGTGAAACTTGAGCTCCATCCATCAAGCAATATTCTAAATGATAAAATGAGAATGTACAAAGAGAATCATCGCTCCTTTAGCATTATAGTATTCAGTAAGTATACATGGGGGGTGGGGTCAGAAAACTGAAAACGAAAACTTTGTATCTCTGTAGCATCTAATGTTCCTCACTAGTTGTTCGACGTATTCCTGACCTCGTCGCTGTCTGCTGTTCTTGGAAAGCCATTGCCTCTATCTATTTCACCCACTTGAAGAAGGGGAACTTTGGTTCTATCTTCGTCCTCAACTGAGGTTGACAAGTCATCGGTTTGATCAACACCGCTTTGAAGCCTGGAAACTTGAGCTCCGTCTATCAGGCTTTTCATCCTGAAATTATCTTTAGGTGCGGTCGATGATGTTGACGCTTCAGCCTTGGCCATTTTTGCCTAGTCAAGCAAAGGTTAATTCATCAAATGAAGTACATAATGATATAAAAACCAACTACATTCACCGTGAATAGGTGTACCTGCAGTGGTTTAATGTCTAGTTCTCGATCATCAGTTTTGCTGAGTACTTCTTGGGCTTGTAACTCCATGGAATCTCGAAAAAGTTGACGCAGAAATGTCACGTCATCGGACATGACACCAAATCCCTTCAAAAGCTTGGATCCCAGTTGTAAACTCGTCTGTGTAGATAATAGGATATTATGAGTCAGGGAGACGAAGCATGACAGTTGACCTTGGAAGGGAGGGGGGATTGCAGTTGCAGATACCTCTGTATTCTCTAAGATCGCATCGGTAGCACCTGCTTTTTTTAAGTCTAAGAGATGCTTGAGGTGTTGAGCTCTTGCATAGATTGGAACCTTCTCGATATCATGTTTCTATCAAAGATTAGCAGTCCAGCCAGAAAAAGAGTTTCTTCCGTTTTCGAAAGAACAACTAGAAAATGCAATAGCAGCTAATACTGATTTAACAGACAACCAAAGGTACAAATTTCACAGGTTTACATGAAATGAAGCATGAAGGAATCGATGGGGGGTAAATTCATGTTTATAAAGCCACCCAGGGAGAGGCATTACCGCAGGGAAGGCAAGCCGAAGCCTTTGAACAGCTTCAACTGTCCTCTTTTTTCCTCGGTACATAATCATGACAGCTTTCGGGGACTTGATACCAGCAGATTGCAGAACACTCGGATTTGACCCATCCCCGTAGAGAATTGGGAAACCGAGTTTTCTAGATGCCTACAAATGCATTAACAAATCTGTTCAACACCATCACCAGTCAGTAACTATCGGTTTACATAACGAAATTTCGGATACCTTCACAACAGAAGGATTGAGATCAAAAGCAATATAATGTAATCCCATGAAGTCGCCGTCTATTCCAGCAGCAAGCGGAGTTGACAAAAAATTAGCGAGTACCTGCAAATAAAAGCATTGAAGACTAAAATAGAGTGTCATTCACATGATAATAATTGCTGTTACTGCATCATAATGGATGTACCTGTCCCATTTGGCCAAAGCCAATGATAACGACTGGTTCACTTGCATCAAAGTTCACCGTCTCATCATCAGTGTTCTGTGAAAATTTCATCTTTAAGTTCACACAGATAAACTAAGATGATGAATACAAAAAATAGTCATCAAAGAAACCGAAATGAAATACTATTATGAGCATACATCTTTATCAAACTTGTCTTCAACGAAATCAGCAGCCCTTCTTCCAACTTCATTAAGCAGTGGGGTTAATGCCATGGAGAGTACCACAACAATAATAAGCAGCTTATTAAGCTCAAGCGGGAGCACTCCAAGGCTGCTCAAGGATGGCAGAAGACTTTATAAGAATAAAAACAAGTGTGTTTAGTAAGATACTAGTTACTCCATTGATTTGAGCTCAGACAGACCTGTTAGCCAGAGAAAAAACGACAAACGCAAACTCGCCTCCTTGTGATAAGAGAAATCCGACTCTTACACTTTCCTGCAAGGTGAGTCCAACACGAGGACCTATTGCTGTAATGATCAATGTTTTGATGACGATTAAACCAGACAAGAGTGCAAGGATACTTGGCCACTCTCGGTAAAGAAGCTGCAAAAGAGCCAATATAAATTGCATTAAATCAAATGACAGAAAGCGTTGATACTGGATGCATTATTTATGATATGGTAAAACCACATATTCATGTCATCAAACCTTTATAGAAATCATAGTTGCTTAAGGTCACCAAGCACAAAAATTAAGATACCAAGCACAGTATCCTTGATTGCTGCACAGCCAATTTAGGACATTTCTACAATAATCACAAAAGTAACCCGAGAAGCAAGCCTCTGAATTACTACTGTACCTGCAAGTCGATTGAAGTTCCAGTAGTCACAAAAAATAACCCAAGAAGCAAGCCTCTAAATGGTCGTATATCTGCTTCAATCTGTGTCCGGAAATTTGTTTCTGCCAATAATGCTCCAGCCAGAAATGCTCCAAGCTGCATACAAAATTGAATGTAGTTAATACAAGGCTTGAAATACATCAATATTAAACATTATCTGCTATAGAGTATACATATCAAACCGTATCACTGAAGCCCAACTGTTGGGTCATAAGGGAAGTCCCAGCAACTGTTAGCAAGCACATAGCAACAAAGGCCTCCGAGCTCCTCGTTTCTGCAACAACCTGAAAATTTAAGAACCTAGGTTAGTTTACAGAAAATGAGAAGTGTTGGAATCTTTTTGTTCTTTTTTCCCCTCTTTGATAGTAAACTCAACAAACCTCAAAAACTCTCCTAAGAATGTATTTTCCTCCAAGAGAAAGCACACCGAGCCCTAGTAACGCCTTTAAACTTTCTTGAACTAGCATTGGCAAAATACTGCCCTCTGTTATGTTCTGCAAAGTTTAAAAATATACTAAAAATGATCAAATATAACGCCTCCCTGGATATATCTAATAAGCACACACACCAAATCACAATTGCCATGAAGCAGAGCAAATAAATGAGAAAAAAAGAGATGGACTTATCCTCGTCTAAGCATATCGTAATACGTGTATATGATGTTTCATTTTATCAATTTCTCAAGTATGCGCAGGAAATAAGATTGAAAACAAAAAATAAAAATAAAGATCTTGTATTTAAAAAGCATATTCTAAAATAATGCACAAAGCAGGGAGAGAAGAGACACTCCTCTATACCTGGCTCTCGAGCACTGGAAGTATGACCAAGAGAGGGACAACGGCTATGTCCTGCAAATATCAAGAAATAGAACCTGAAGGAGGTTATAGACATCCTATTTTCGATGTATGCTTCACATTGAACCTAGAAAAAACCACAAATGGAATAAATACGCCAAGCATGTTGACCATAAGCAAGAACCTGTAAAAGAAGTATCCCAAGAGTTGCTGAGCCAAATCTTGTTGGCAGCTCACCCTTCTCTGCAAGAAGCTGCATCTCACGATTGTAAACATTACAATACTATATCAGGCAAGTATATCTCACATATCAATGAAAAGGAAACGCTCGGCATGTAAAAGCACAATAAAGTGAATAAATTTTCTTCTTTTACTTTGCATAATATGCATTAATCTGTAATGCAGGAATCTTGTCATAAAAAAACATTTAAAGAGAAACTATGCATTCTAGTTTTTAGTCACTCGTAAAGGAAGAAAAAAGAGTACAAATGGGACAATCCACTTTCTGAACATAAAACTTCAGTTATATAAATACTGAGCACAACATGATTTTAGCTTGACTGAAAGGATTTATACATATCTACCCAAAGTGAAAAAAGTAGCAAAATGAAACCGTTCTTAGATATCTACAATTAGGATACCTGTAGAACAAAAGCTGAAGAAGATAGAGATAGGGCAGCACCAATCACTATGGCTTCATCAACGCTTCTGATATTAACCTACAAATGTACCAAAAAAGAAAAATAAGCTAAAAGGGATTACTCTAATATGTTGATAATGAAGAGATAAGCTTAGTTTATAAACCTAATTATGAATTGGATAATGAAATCAACCTATCAATTAAGAATTTGATGATAATGAAGAGATAAGCTTGGATTTTGGTTTCAGTTTCATGGATACATAATAGATGAGCTGGTATAAAACGTATCCACAAGTCAATGCAATAAGTAGCACTAGAATTTGCACAATGACACTCAAGGGAACACCAATCTTTGAGTAGCATAGAATGATTAAAACATGCACATAAATGTGGATACAGGAATGATTAAAGAGGCTGCAATAAAGTGTTCTCACCAGGTCAGGCCCCGAGTGAAATAGGAACTGCAAAATTTTGGTTCCAACAGCCCCATTAGGTGGAAGTTCAAATGCAGTGAAAGCAAGGGTGGACAAAAAGACCTTACATATAGAAAAGGAACTTGTTAGAGGTGTATTTCAAACAATGGAAAAATTAAAAATAGACACAAAGGTTCCACCACATAAACTTGGTTGCTCCTCCAAGCGTTATTGCTAAAAGTGAAAACC
This sequence comes from Abelmoschus esculentus, assembly GCA_035048815.1. Lineage (NCBI taxonomy): Eukaryota > Viridiplantae > Streptophyta > Magnoliopsida > Malvales > Malvaceae > Abelmoschus > Abelmoschus esculentus. The sequence continues at coordinate 161,949 of JAUCBN010000012.1, forward strand.
TCACCCCAAATTAGTTAGGAGAAATATTTCACTTTTAGCATTTTCGCTTAAAAGTAGATCATGTCCTGCACTCATTCTTGGCCATTTCCAATGTATCATTGCTAAGTAGTTTTACAAATATGGTTTATAAGGAATGCAACATTTACAACTCTGATGCGTACTTGGATTAAAAAGAACTATTCGCGATGAGACAATGACATCATACCTGTGTCAATCCCATGCCAAAAGCAAATTTAGCAAGAGCTTTCAGGCGTGCAAGTGAAAGCTCTAAACCCATTTCAAACAGCTGAAAATGGAAAATGCATTAGACCAAAATTAATTTGCATGACAGTTACAAGATATTCTACGAGTAATTTATGGGTTAAGAAAGCCAAAAGCTGCTTTCTCATATTATCATTCTTTATTTAGAGAATGAAAATAACTAACAAGCAACAAATAATATAGAAAATTCTAGGAAGATGGCTATCAATATATTTAAGTTAAATGGCAGGTTAGCAGTCTTTACAAATCTTCAATGTCAATAAACTACCTTCTACTTCTAACAGTGAATAAATCTAACACAATTAAAGGAAAGAGAAATGACATCTTAGTTAAGCAATTGAACTTACCAGAAAAAGTATCCCCCATTCGGAAAGGACTTTGACATCTGTAAGATTTCTAATCAATGCAAACCGATTCAGTACAACCCCGGCAAAGAAGAAACCAAGTATCTGGAAGCAATTTAGAATTTACATTTGTTATTATTGGAGATCAACTACTATCAGTTGATGAGAACAGCATCTGTAGTTTCTTCCATTTTGTATAAATATGTAGAGATTCCTTGAGTAACTAATAAGACACCGTGATTTGTATAGAAATAGAAGAAACTCATATCTACATTTGTATAGAAATAGGAGAGACTCATATGTGATACCGGTACCTAAGTAGCAACAGGGAGAAAAAAAAGAATAGCTTGTGCTTGAATTGTTTATTCTTACGGGGCTTGCTCTAAATAGCTTGAACGTAGGAACAATGATGACAGTCACAGCCAAGAATGTCAGAGTATCCAATCCTAAATCATTGATGACATCAATAGCACTAGCAACCTCAACGGTTGCATGGATTCGCGACCTTCTCTGGTTGACCAGTCTATCATTGGAGAAATTAAGTCCTCTCAAATTAGATGGCACCAAAGGTGGAGACGGCATTGGCATGCCTCCAAATATATGCCTCAAATCCCGAGTGCAACTATTCATTCCGACTTTTATAGATAATGGTCTAGAATGGAAGAGTGTGTTATTGACATATGGCACATAAAAAGAATGCCCAGAAAACCACGATATAGCTAGAGAGTATGCCCCTCCTTGGCTCTTTCGTTTAACAAAGTCATAACCCTGCAATTAGGATAAAAAACTGATAAACCAAATAATAAATAAAAGGTTTAACCATGAGATCACACAACCCTCATTAGGTAGAATCATGTACTTGTACTTAACTAGAGTTGTACAGAATCAAGTTCTTAACACATTTGGCAGTAAAATTTGATGCTCAAACAACTACTACAACTCTAGCAGATTGAAGATTTAGAATAACTTTATGTTCTTGAAAGAGCAATAGATTACAGTGAAGCCAAATAGGAGTTTGAACTAATATAATCAACATAATATCCAGAACTTCAAACTGCGTAAATGATTAAGCTTAACTTTTCCAATATCATGGCCTCCCAAATTTTGCATAAGGCTCAAAAGTGGACTCACAGTATTATACATGTAAAACATAAAGATAGTTCAAATCTTTCCTTTAAAGAAAGAACAACCATAGGTTGGCACTTTTATCGTTGGCGAAAACACAAAGAAAATGTCGACATTAAGAGATTGCATACCTTGGGACTATGGCAACAAGATACCAACTCCAACATGGTGTTAAAGGGATTAAAGACTGAAGGCTCAAGAAACTGAAACAGACAAATTCGAGTGCATTTTCCTGGTTCCTTGAGAAAAACTAATGATTCAAGTTAAGAATTCTTAACCACGAAAAAGAAAACAGAATATGAAGTCTTGGTTTTTTTATTATGTCCGTTTGTCACTGTTTCTTGCATGTATTTTAAAGGGGTAAAGAAGAGAGGAGAGGAAGTGGCCACGACATATCTGAAAGCTATGTTTCTTGGGAGCTTGTTAAAATTCGTAGGAAGAATTGAACTGTCCCGACCAATGGTGTGTTTATGAGGACTATGGAATATGTTCGGTTGAAGGCTAATAGGAAGTGGTTTGTGTTAGGATTGGTAACTGGTAGGGTCATCTCATGTACACGCGGCGATTACTGATAACATCGGAAGATACAACAATCCAGTACGTTGGATAAGGTTCAGATTTTCATCATAGAATTATTGTACTTCATCTCCTCCATTTATATCTAATCAAACGTGACACTTATGAGCCCCGTAAAATTCTTGTACTTCAGCTTCTTGTATTTTCAAGACATTTCTTCAGTATATATATTTGAATATGAAATTTCTTTTTTATGGACTTGATAGTTGGAAACGATTCGCACAGTAATGCCAAAAAAAATTATTGAAGGACTGAGAGGACCTTTGGAAGCATTTTGGCCATGACGAGAGAACCTATTGTTTTTTATGGGGAAAAAAAAAACAAAGCTTTATATAGGCGAAGAGCCGAGTGCGAGAACCGTTAACTAGATGCTCTAAGCCTCTAATGTATAGAGGGTTGGTATAAGGTCATGAAATGCCCTACCAAGATGAGACCAAACTTCTCGAGAAGGAGACTGAACGGATGTGACGCAAATGATCTAAACAGGCTTAACTCCGCAAAGAAACTTAAACATTTTGCATGGCATTGCGAGAAACCATGAAGTACAAATAACAGTAGAAATTTTCCAGAATTTACATAAGTTCTTACTAGAATAAGTCAGAATGAACAGTACCAACATATATGCTACTATAACAGGATTTACTACCCAGAATTACCAGGAACAAACTTGAGTGATATGCTATTGACACAGTGGCGTTCATCTGTGGGTGTTGAAAACCCTTCACCTTTAAATACATGGCCTAAATGCCCACCACACGCTGCACAAGTAATCTCAACCCTCATCCCATCAGGATCCGGCTGTTAAACATAAAATTCTCACCATTAGTAAAATTTACTTGAAAGATACACCAGTTTTAAGATGGTACAAAAAATTGGAATATATAGAAGAGAAGTATTAAGAGAGAGCAAAAACGGAGGAAGCTCACATTGCGATTAATGGCTCCGGGGAGACCTTCATAGAAAGCAGGCCAACCACACCCTGAATTGAATTTTGTTGTAGATCTGTAGAGTGGAGTGCCACATCCTGCACAGTTATAAACACCCTCACCAAAGAACTTATCATATTCTCCGGTGCCTGGATACCTATACAGCATCAAAACACCCTCACCAATAGTTCCAACACTCAAATATATATGTCCTCTAAGGATTCTAGAAATATATGAAAAACTTGAGAAAAATATAATCGCACCCTGTCAAATACATACTCAAATCCGATATAATAGAGACGATTTACATAGGACTTAAGCAGCATAAGTCAGAGGAAATTATATTGGGCAATTAAGCATATGATAAATGCCATTTGAGGAACATATGCCACAACTTTGAACTTCTCAGAAGCTATTCCATGAACAAAACAGCTAAAAGAACAGTTTTTTGCACATTGAAAGCTCAAAATTCGATTGAAGCTTCTTGGATGCAGATTTGCACGTGATTCATCAGGATTATGTACTGAGTGGGATATGGTATAGTTTTTTCGTCTGTGGTTGGTCTGGTTGTAGTACTCTTTTGTGGTTTCTTTTAGATGAATAAAATTTAAACCATTTATACAAAAAAAAAGCTCAAAATTCTCCAAAAATGTTAATTTCATTGAAAGATTATAAAAATAAATGCTAAGAAAATTTTCCATGAAAGATTATAATCAACAGTGCCAATTGCTAAGAAAGGAAACTTACTCGGTGCCCTTTTGTCTCAAAATTCGAAACTGCTCAGGGGAGAGAATAGCACGCCACTCTTCCTCAGATTTCTGGACCGGCCCAGAAGCAGCCATGGATACGACCACGCTCCCACGGTACCTACGCTTGCTCTGGTGAAGGAACCTTCCAGACCCAGATGAAGAAATGGAACAAGTAATGGCCTTTGGCGAAGAAAATGGAAATCTCAAGCGAGTATCACAAGAAAGAACAGAATTAGAAGCATGTTTGGAATAGGAACCGATACATCCAGCAAGAATGGTGGTGGTAAAGAGTACAGCTTTGGGGGTGGAAGATGAGAAGGGTGTGATTTTAAGGATATGAAGCCCCATATGACTATGTGGTTTCGAGTTTTTCCGCGAAAAAAAAGAGTCTAGATAATGCAATGCGAAGCGAAAATAGCAAGATGCTCCATTTTTCTTTTGTTGAAGGGAAATCGTTCATTAGATGCGAGGATCAAGAAAAGACTACAGGGTAACTAACCATCAGGCCCATACAGGAAAAAACACAACAAAACGCTCTCAGAAGCAGGCCCAAGCACTAGCCATCAACCGCACATTCAACAAGGCAAACACGGCCTATACAAGACTAAGGGCCTGTTTGTTAATTCACAGTGTCGTCAGGTATAATAATTTCTGGTAAATCACCTTTTATGTCATTGAATTATAGAATCGATTTTATTTTGATTATTGAACAAAAAAAATATCAACTAAGTTATTAACGTTTCATTTTAGTAGAAGCAAGTCTCCACAAACTAAACTCGTATACGATGATTTTGTGCGAGCTTACCTGCAACTTCCTAGAGAAAAAAACTCGCAAAAGAAAGATCCAACTTTAGGATATTAATTCTTTTCGTTCATATTAAAACTCACTTAGGCCTTGGCCAACCGAACATGGTATTACATAACATTCATATCGAACACTATTATTACAATGAACTAAACCAGGACTACCGCGTTCATTCATGCAGACAAAGACACCCATACAAGATTATCCGACGGAAAGAAATGGCACACCGGGCATGATCCGCGTTCGATTTTGAGCAGACGAAACGATACATGATCAGGGTCCCATTGAGAGGTATCCATGTGACAAGCAGCAATAGCTTGCACCTTATCTCCAGTTTCAGCACCTAGTGAAACCTGAAACAACCTGGTTTCACTCTTTTGGGTGTGGCAATAAAACACGGCATAAGGATATGGCAAAGTATGACATGCAATCATTCTAGAAGAAGGGATACGTTCGGGAATGTCCGAAATCGTGTAGTTCTGTAATGGAACCGTCGGCTTTTGAAGCAAAGTTGTAGTTAAAACTTTAATGTTCGTGTTCGAGCCGAACAAAGAACGAGCATAGTCGAGCATTGATTCCAGGGAAGTGGCGCAGAACCTTAGCTCGCCTTTGAGGGGTTCGAGTTCACATTGTTTGATTGTGTATTCCACGGCTTTGGCTTGATGAGAGTCTTTCGAGAATTCAAACAAATCGATGATCTGTGGGAGTTTTGTTGATGAGAAAGGGATTGAATCGGCTTCCTTTCGAGAGAGAAGACGAGGTGAGGCCGAAAGGTCTTTGCTGGTGAAGTAGACAGCCATTGTTTTGCCTTCTTCAAGGTCTTCCATCTTGAAGAAAATTTTCCCTGAAGGGTCTATATTGTCGCCATGGACGGTACTCGAATGTTGCTGCAGATAATTCGAGCCGATCGAACCTTGTTCGATATGATGTCTTTGAGTTATCTTCCGAGCATTACTTACCTCTACAACCTGCAATAACAATTGAAGAAATAAACAAGTTTCAAAGTAGGAACATATAGGTGAGTTTACTGAGTATAAATCAAGCAAAGCTTATGTTGATCTGTACCATCAATGCTAGAAGAACAGAGCATGATATGCACCAAGAAGCAAAACCAGAACCCATGTCTCTCTGCTTTGTTTATTCTTCTGCTTCTGAGATAAATAAATAAATAAAGACAGTGCTCAACTACACAAACAACAATATTATATGTCCAACTTCCATTGATATAATGTATTTGTAACCAATAAAATATGTGTGTGAAAATAATGGACTAAACCCAGTTTCAATGGTCAGGTGTTGGTAAAATTGTCATGTCATTCGGCATTGTCTGGATTGTTGGCTCTATTCTACACCAAATGTAACTGTTCCTTAGAAAAAAAACACACTTTATTTCACAAAGTAAAACCTATCATAAAAACCGGGGTCTGTCAGGAAATATGGCTGAATCTAAGTTAACCAGGGTTGGATTGTGAACCAGGCAAGAGAAAAAAACAACAGAAAAGATGAGTTTTTCGGGAGGTGGTGGGTTGAAATCTGCAGAAGAGTTGACTATATAACAATGGGGTCCCCTAGTGCAGAACTTACCTTGTCAGGTACACAATGAACATATGCATGAACTATTGTTCATTTCTTCAGTGCACTGATTAAAGTAGCATATTGGTATTGAAGAAGAAAGCTGATGGTTCACTGAAAATCTTATGCAGGAGATTTATTTCTCTTTGATATTTGACAATATAAGATATCAGATAATACCAGATTCATATCTGCTATTTCATAAGTTTTTCTTCTTTTTTTAAATCCTGGATTAAATATTAAACTATAGATGCACAATGTTTGCACATTGCATTATATAATATCATCCACATACCCTGGAAACTAGGTACCCTTTCTTTTTCTTTGCCTAAAGTTGACAATGTGAATGATTGACCTTCCTTTAGACTAATGGAATCACTCCCCAACACAAAAAGTAACCAATAGAACATTGACTAATGGGGATTAAGTGGAATTTCAAGGAACTCCCTGTTTTATTTTCTCCATTAAAGTTCCTCACAGTTCTTTTAAACCTTTTGACTTCAAAATTAGGGGGTTAGGTTCAAAATCATTTAGAGAATTCAGGAGGCTTTCAAAGTTCACAATAACCATGAGCTAGCTCACAATAATGCATATAGGGGTCTAATCATCACTCTTCAATAAAGGAGGCTTTCAAACTTCTTTTGTAAACCAAGCTCAGTACGTTTTTTCAGACAAAAAAAGAGAAATTCAAAAGGTACAGTCAAGCTTACATGTTGATACGCAAATGAAGTTGACTTTAGTACATAAAGCCAAGACAGTGATCACGTGCCCTGCAAATCACAGCATTAGTAGTCATAATAAAAATGTAAAAGATCAGACCAAACTAAAAGATACAAATAAAAATAAAGATGCTGTGTGCATGAACCAAATGGGAACCAGAAAAAGAACATCTAGACAAACTCTTTGATAAGCACAGAATAGACAATTGAGTATCAAGTTGACTTTAACCCTGGAAACTGGAAAGAGCCAACTTAGAGTTGTCGTGGGGTCTCAACACTCTATCTAACCTTCAAAATTTTTTCCATTTTCCCATCTTCGAAGTCTCCGCCACTTATCATTGGAATTACATAACCTTGATTGTTTTGGTCAGCTGATAATCAACAATAGGATCATGCAGAAGTATATCAGAATATATATATGTATACACATAGGCCCATTTCCTTGATTAAAATAAGAACATATCACTAATGAAGATGTACAAATCTTTGAATTGAAAACTAAATGAATATATATATCAGTATAGTACTGATAAAACATACGGGTATAGGCTACGTTTCATACGTTGCTAGGCATTAAATGAGTAAAGGTAATCATAAATGAGAAGGTCAAGTTTCAACAGATCATTTTTAAGTTTATAAGTTATTTCATGGCATGTAAGCATGACTTTATATTGCATCATTGCTGACTGATCTGCATTATGTATTTTCTCAGCTAAGTATCTTCATTTGATAGTCAACTTAAGACTGAATGGTTCTGAATTTGTTCTCTATAAACCAATAATGTTTAAGCACTCTGTTCTCTGATATTTCTCACATCAAAGAGCAGATCATGCTGCTCACTACTGTGTCTCTATATGTGCATGAAAAGCACGTCACATCAACTGTTCATCAGAAAACACACCTAACCCAGCCATAAGATGTTGATGAAATGATTAATTTGTTCAAGTCAACGAAACACTAGAAAGATTTTTTTTCCCTTAAATATTTAGTGTTTGGTACATCGTCACTCTAAAGTCTAAATGTGGCATGATAGGATAAGATTCAAAGATGTCTTGTATCACTAAATAATATGCTTACTGATGTGAATCTTTGATATAAACTCTGATATGCTTTCTGATAATATCTTTGTACCGGTCTTTTACTAGACCAAGTAAGGGTATTACAATACATATAACATATATGACTTAATTTAATCACAGACTTGTAATACATCAAGTACAACCGAATGACAAATGAGATTCCAATTCTAGATTTAGACTTTGAATATCTTATCAGAAAAGGTTCATAATACATAAAATATAGGTTAAAAGTATACGTTATTGCTTTTAGGATTACAAGTTGCTTTCACACCATATAAACATGTTTCAACAGTGCTTACCATTAAAACGTGTGGGAACATTGTCCACCACTGAAAGTGACAAAAAAAAGGGGAAAACAATTAATTTTCTTCATTCATGTACCCGTTATTCAATCCTGAAGTCCTAATCTATGCGGGATAATTTTCCCGGAAAATGTTGCCAATATTGGACTCTTGAAACGTTGAGGCTTTAAATTATACAAACGTTGCATCGAATGGACCCTTATACCGGCAGATGATGCTAAAGCTAACCAAGGTCAATAAAACAGTGAAAATCCAACATTTAATAATAATCACTTGCTTGTCCCTTTGCTAATGGCCTATAAATAGTTGGTCAGTCTTGAGCAGCTTACAGTAAAAAATAACAGAATCTAACCCTTGTTTCTCGACAGGCAAATACCATAGATATGAAGACTTTCTTCTCTTTCCTCATTTTCTGCTTTCTTCTCCTGGTAAGAAAAATCAATAATTCATCAGTTTTCTTTTCATATATCAACTATGTTTATTTGATCCTTTTTGTTGGATATACAGTTTGCGAATCTCATCCATGCAAGAAAAGAACCAGGGGAGTACTGGAGAAGTGTGATGAATGATGAAGCCATGCCCGAAGCAATCAAAGGGCTGTTACATGAAGATCCGACAGGTTCGGGTTTGGATTCTGGGAAGAAAATGAAACAGTTTGTCAGAGATTTCGACAGCAGGCATAGCCTTATAATATACCACAACGTCCCCGAGTCTAAGAAACAAGACAAGACATATGCGGAGGATGTGAAAGACGTGAAGGACCATAAACAACATGTATCTGATATAAAGAACTAGACAGTTTTTCATGTTTGTCTAATATGTTATGCATGCAGCTGAGAATCTGCTTGGTTGTTGTGATTAGTATTTTAGAGTTTGGACAATCAGAAACACTAGCTGTTTCTATTGGTAATTAAACTTGGATCCTTTTCGTTGTTAATTTTCAATCTTTTGTCTTGAGCCTGGTTTCATTGTTGCAGAAATGGAGGGTTGAGCCCTGAGCTACTGCATAAGTCTTAAGAAAAACGCTAATTCAAACAAGTTGAAATTTGTTTAGTTACTGTTAAATGGCTTAAATAAAATTCAACAATATTACTTAAATTAAGTATTACTTGAAACTAATTAAATATTTTCAGCAGATCGAATAGTAGTTTAGTTGGAGTAAAAATCATCTACCTCTTTATCATGTATTATTTTATGGCTCCTTTAAAAAATTTTATAAACTAAATTTTAAACTTTAAGCATTATTTTTTATATCCTAAACCCTAAACCTTACACTCTAAAAATACACCATACCCTTAATTCTCTAAACTCTAACCACAACCTTTAACCTTGGACTCTCAACCCTATAATTTAAAATAGAGGTACAAATAAAAACATAAAAAAAATAGATGATTTACACCGATTTAGTTGATATCAAAATTCTTACTATTTAAATGTTTACTATTCTGGAATGAATATGAAAATGTTAGTATTTTAAAGTTAGTTTAAGAGATTTATAAAAAGGTAACATTAATAATAATAAATAAATAAAATTATCTCATGCACTGTTTAATGTATAATATCTAATTTTTTAAAATTTAAAATCTAAATTTTAAATCATAAATCTTAAATAATAAAACTTAATCCTAACTTCAACCCTCAAACCACAAGCAATTAGTCCCAAACTTTAAACCAATGATTCATAAACATTAAAAAGTAAACTTTGAACCTTTTGTATTAAACTCTAAACCCTAATTATAAATTCTAATTATCAAACCTTAAACTTAAAAATAAATCTCAAACCCTAAATCCTAAATTTAAACTTCAAACACTAAAACTATAAAACAAACTATAAACATTAAACCCTAAACAATGAACTCAAAACCTAAATTCATAAATCATAAACTTTAAACTTTAGAACTCAAACCTATAAGCTATAAACACCAAACACTAAACTATAAGATCTCAAATCCCAAACCCTACATTCTAAATCATATATAAACCTTAAATCTCATAATATAATATAAAAAACAAAAATAATAAAATTAAAATTTTAAGGCTATATAATAAATTTATACATGCTACTTATCATTTAATATGTCATAAATTTTACAACTAGAGACCTTTTTACTACACAAATATTATTGAATATAATACACCTCGTGCCAAACGAGGCGTTACTGAATTAGCCCTAAAATCCACATCGCTCTTTGTTTTAGATCTTTGGGCTACATTCTTCTAACAATAGGGGCCTTTTAATGATGACCAGGACTGTGAACACTCCCAACTTGTGTGCTCCATTGGTAAGTGAAGTCTTCAGCATCTGGAATATTTTTCGATCTCTACTGCATATTGTTCAGTCAACGGTACCATGATTGATGCAGAGTTGTTTGCAAGGTTGTCAATTTTTACAAAAAGAATTACCAGACACAAAGTTGTGATTCCCAGTAGATTGTCTTTTGTTTATTTAGCAGTTAGCACAGCATGCCAATAATAATGATAACAAAAAACGAGGAATTCATCGTTTTCTGTGGTTGCTTTCCGATTTGAATTATTAAGGATCCTTTTCTAACCTCAACTGAACATGGCAGACATGGTTCGTTCATGGTGGAACTGGAATGGACACAAGACTCGCTAGTCATCATATATATTTCGTGTTGACAATGCGAGAGGTCACCGTCTTGTCGGATTTATCATACTTTAGTAGTGGCGGCATTGGCCATGCGATGAGTCGATGGGACATCGTAGTATCCATTCAGGCGCAATTTGAGGGTGCATGATGTTCTTCGCTGATTACCATCAGCATGTGAAGTAGCTAGCACGGCCATCATCCTGCAACCTACTTTGTTCCAGTACAAGAGATCCTATGCAACCATAGTAATATTACTATGGAATTCCCAATTTTCATCTTATAGTGAAAATTAGTAAGAATTACTCTTGACATGAATCCGAATCCAATCTCAAATAGTCATGGATAAAAAAATCTTTATAAGAACAATAAACACCGAAATAACTTATTAATTTATAATCACGACCCGAACCAATAAAATGATATTATTTTATAGACTGATCCGTAACAAGTCTAGCAAGGTATGTCAAAGTGAAATTTTGTTCCAATAATATTATTACTACAACTACAGGTATGAAATCAATGGAATGGACTCAAGTGTTCCAATCTAAAAATTGAGAAAACTATTCCACCAAGATATTTTTAGAGACCCACACCCCATCCCTTGGATCCATCATTGCACTGCTAAATTTGCATGATCATACAAATGACAACCCACCACCAGTTATCATTAGAGATGGGAAATAAAGAAGTCGATCCCTTGTTATTACAAAACAAATATATTTCTTTTTTAATGCATGTTAGACACATGCTCATTTTAGTTTTTTATTACTCCTACCTTTTATGCTTGTGAGCCTGCCGAGAGATATGTGCCTGTTGCTGTTTCTGTTTAATAAATACTAGTACTACTGCTTCCGACATTGCTAAGCATCCTGTCCCACGCTCCCAGGCCAGCTGTTCCAGGTAAAAGGTACCTTAATCATGCAGATACTTGATATCATTTCATTGGGCTGATAAGTGATAATCAAATGTTGGAAAGTAAAAGTTTGAACCTATGGGCTATGGCTTAGAAGACAACAAAAACAGTAGGGAATATATATGGCAATGAAAAAAAAAATGAAAACTCTTAAAGAAACTAAAACCAACAATTTCAAGAATATATTCGTAAATAAAGAAACTGGAAGAATAAAGTAATACCCCCATCTTTATATTTAACCATTCCACCACGTGGTAAAAGGAAACGATTCCACAGGCCTTTTATGAATTGGCCTCCAATACGTAGTGTATTTAAACAATAACCTCAGATATGGGATCTAAGATTTCACTTTAAGAAGGCACAATTTCGCCACTAACTAGAATCTTAAAATACTTAAAGTTTGGGGGGTTAAGAAGCACCAACCAAATGAGTTTTCTTCTGTAATTGGTCATGAAAGATAACAATGTTGAAAAAAATCTATTTTACATCATACATGACAAATGATATTCAAGATGAAATTGTAATTTGTTGTGAGAGTCGCATGTAATTGTATGAACTTATGACTTTATAATTTTTTGAAGAATTAAATAAAAATTCATTATTTTAAAGGTAATTTATAATGTATATTTTAATTTTAGATAGACTTCAAAATATTTATACCATGTTAGGTCATCCCTCGCTTCGTCGTCGAATGGTTATCTCGGACAGGTATAAGCCAATACATGAAAAAACGATAGTTTTGGTGCCATTTCTAACAAAAAGAATCTTTTATGTAGCTAAATGTACATTGGAGTGTAGCTTAGGGGAAATTGATCAATAAGCCAAGAAAGATTAAGAAAAACAATGGGACCCAAATTGATAACGTGGCAAAGGTAGTGCGCCTATGTCTTCTTCGTTGCTTTTGCCGATTAGTATCCCACTGGAAGACTGAGAAGACAAAAACAAAAAAACAATCAATTTGTAGTAAAAACTAAAACTTTATTAAAACAAAAGTGATGGGAAAAGATCTTTGATGAGTCCCGTAATCTAAATTTAAAAGCATTTGTTAACGAAACAAGGATGCCCTTAATCCACAAAAAATATAGTAAAAAAGAAATAGAACAAAATAAAACAAAGAGAAAAGGGTAAGAGTAGATATAGAGACAGAGAGGTGAAGTGTCCATTCAAGAGGAATACATTCGCTGGGGGGAATAGTTAGCTGCTGAAAGTTTCTGACAAGAATAATAGATATTCATTTAGATTTTCTTTTTCTTTTCTTCCTTTAATTTCATGGTGTATAAATTCTGGGCGTATTCTTATTCTTATTTTTATTCAAACTTTGTTGTTGAGTTCTGATTGTCCAAGTTCAGTCAGATTCCTGGTAAAAGAATAAGGTAATGATCATAGGTTTATTTTGAAATACAAGTGTTTCCAATTTTCAGTACCCAGTAGAATTGAAATTTATTGTTCTTTTGGATTGTTTTGATCTGAATTCACGGGTTTCTGCATAAAAATTGTGATTTTGATGATCAGTTGGTTATGTGTCGTAGCTTCTTTCTTAATATATAGAACATGAACATAAAAGCATGGAAGATGATTGATAGAAGTTGCAACGAATACAAGTTTATAATTTTTGGCCTTCTGCTTTACAAGTCAATTCTGGGCATTGTTTATGTTTTAATTTAATAGTGGTGTACTATTTCTTATCTCAGTTGCTTGAATGAGTTGCGTGAAGAATCAATTTGATGAGGATTCTGAAATCAATGCCAAACCGCCCTGTCCCGAATCATGCAATGTGCAGAATGCCGAAAGGTACTATTACATACTCTTCGGCACCACATTCTAACCCTTTTCTTTGTTGTGCCCCTTGCTCTAGTCTAATGTATGAAGGCTTCAAATTCTTGTTCTTGCAGGCTTAATATGAAGGCATTCTCGAATGGAGATTTCTATGTTGGTGATTTTAAGGAAGTTCTTCCCCATGGCAAGGGGAAGTATACATGGTCAGATGGAATGGTGTATGAAGGTGATTGGGAAGAAGGGAAAATGACTGGTAAAGGAGTGTTGCGTTGGCCATCGGGAGAAATTTACAACGGTGATATATCAGGGGGTTACCTTCACGGTTCTGGCATGCGTACATCACCTGATGGATCCTTATACGAAGGACAATGGAGGATGAACATACAACATGGATTTGGAAGAAAGAGGTACTCTAACTCGGATGTTTATGAAGGAGAATGGAAGGAAGGAGAGCATGAAGGTAATGGTAGATATTTTTGGAGCAACGGAAACAAATATACCGGGAATTGGAAACATGGGAAAATGCACGGTAGAGGTGTTATGGAATGGGTAAACGGTGATCAGTACAATGGCTGTTGGTTAAATGGCTTCAAACATGGGTCCGGGATTTATCAGTATGCAGACGGGGGTTATTATTTTGGAACATGGACCCGGGGACTCAAAGATGGAAAAGGAGTATTATATCCTGCTGGAAGTAAACGCCCCTCTCTAAAGAAGTTCTGTATCTCTCCAGGATATGGTAATGGTCCTAAAAATGTGTTATCTCAATGTTCTTCACTAAATTTGGAGGAACGTGCGATCAAGAAACCGAGTGCTAAGCGTAGTTTTTCTGAGAAGATCTCCGTAAGTGGAGTTCTAAGAAGTTCTGGTCGAATATCGCACAAGAGTTCGGAGAATTCTAGACATTCTGGTTCTGGTAGAGAATTTGTACGCCATAATTCCTCGGGGACATTCTCCCTTGGTTCTGATGCTGGTCTGAGTGAATTGCAAGAAGATGCTGGCGTAGTTTACGAGAGGGAATACATGCAAGGAGTTATGATTAAAGAGAGAGTAAGAGATTACACTGAATTATCACAGAAAGGTGAAAAGAAAACTAAACGTCATGCCAAGGAAACAGAAAAGATTTCGTGTATTGCCATTTTCAAAGGAAGAAACAGCTATCATTTGATGCTTAATTTGCAACTTGGTATAAGGTGAACTAATTGAGATGATTTAATATATACTTTTACCTTTGTTTTATATTTGGCTTTATTGCATGTTATAAAATGATTGATTTGAAATTCACAGGTATACCGTTGGCAAGATAACACCAGTGCCTAAGCGTGAAGTTCGAATTGCCGATTTTGGAGATCAAGCTAGAATTACTATGTTTTTCCCTAGAAGGGGTTCACAGTTTACACCTCCACACAAATCTATTGATTTTTACTGGAAGGACTATTGTCCTATGGTTTTCAGGTATTAAAATCCTAATGCAAATGTTCCTTGTAGAATTCCGGAAAAAGGGTTGTCACTCTGCCTTTCACAATTGAATCTTTCGAAGGATGTACTTTGGAGCTCTCTGAATTGCTTAAAATCCAATCATCTGCAAAAATAAGGAGTTATGATCTTTTATACTTTTCTGCTTTTTTTGTACCATGTTAAGGAATCTGAGGGAGATGTTCAAGCTAGATGCTGCAGAGTACATGATGTCCATTTGTGGGGACGATGGTCTAACAGAGATTTCTTCTCCGGGGAAAAGTGGAAGTATCTTCTATCTATCTCATGATGATAAATTTGTGATCAAGACATTGAAAAAATCTGAACTCAAGGTTTGAAACTATATAGCTTATCATGCATATTAGCTATTCATTCTCGTTGTTACATATCCAATTTCAGGCATGTTTTTCTTTTCCGAACTATATCAGTTAAAAACACCAATGGGGAAAGAAATCTCAGCAGTTGCCTGATTTTGGGCAGGATTTGCCATCTGCTGACAGAAGCTTAAAATTAAAACCACTATGTTTTCACTTTTATTCATGTTTATAATCATGCGATGTAGCATTAAAAGATGACCTCGAATGGTACATAAGTAATCTTCTTCTGTGTAGGTTTTACTGACAATGCTGCCAAAATATTACAATCATGTGAAAGAGCACGAAAATACTCTCATAACAAAATTTTTTGGTGTCCACCAGATAACTTTACGGGGAAGAAGAAAGGTATGGATTATCGATCTGGCTTTATTTATACACGGTGAACCTAGCTTATGATTGATTTTCTGCTTCTAGGTGCGGTTTGTTGTGATGGGGAATATGTTTTGCACAGAACTCCGAATTCATCATCGTTATGATCTAAAGGGGTCAACTCATGGAAGATACACCGATAAAGAAAAAATTCGCGAAAATACCACATTGAAGGATCTTGATCTATCATATGAGTTCCATATGGACAAATCATTGCAAAAATTCCTTTTTCAGTGAGTTGCTCTTCTTCATCCTCTGTAGCATCACTTGCATAATGTTACTGTAAAACATGTTATGCCTACCCGAAAGTATATACATGATGTGTCTACTTGACTTCTGACAATCAAGTTTTTTTTCTTCATGTTGTAGCCAAATTGCGGTGGACTGTAACTTCTTGAAATCTCAACAGATAATTGATTATAGCCTTCTACTGGGGTTACATTTTCGAGCTCCTGAGCAACTAAATGGCCTGCTGGAACCTCCCAAAATTGAGAGCTCACCAACTGATCAAGGTAGAAGTCGAATTCGATTTGACCATTTTACTTGAAATTTATGATCTTCTTGTATCCCAGTATTGTTTTCATATTATCAATTCATGGAATAGCATGCAACGTATATTCTGCTTTCACTAGGCCTGACCAAGGAAGGGGAAGTGTTATTTCCTTCAAAAGGCTTGCTTCTGGTGGCCCACGAACCCAGCTCTGTTAACACTGAACCTGGTCCTCACATCCGAGGAAGACCATTAAGAGCTTTCTCTCTTGGTGACAGGGAAGTTGATGTTTTGGTGCCCGGTACTGGAAGGTAGATGCTTCCATCCCCTTCTTTTTGCACAAAGTACTGATATGGTCTTCAATGCTATGCTTGTATTACATATTTCTGAATATAGAGATTTTTCTTTGTTGAGACTCGCTTTATTCAGTTTTGGCGACCTTTTTTTACTCAGGTTACGGGTACAATTAGGAGTGAACATGCCCGCTCAGGCTAATCAAAAGCTTTCCCGGAATGAAACTGATTCAGCCGAAGTCGAACTTTTCGAGGTTTACGATGTGGTCATCTACATGGGAATTATTGACATTTTACAGGAATACAATGTAAAGAAAAAGGCCGAGCATGCATGCAAATCAGTGAAATTCGATCCCTCATCAATATCCGTTGTCGAACCTGAGCTTTATGCTCAACGTTTCATCAATTTCTTACAGAACAAAGTTTTTCCGGAACAACCATGAAGAGAAAAATTGGGTCATTGTCATTTTATTGTAAAACAATAACTATTTGTATCTGCTGTACCTGCTGCAGATGATATTTGGGAATATCTGGTGGTAGAGAATTAATCCAGCTTGCTTATGCCTTGCAAGCCAATCCTTTTATAGTGAATATATGGTTCCGAGTGTGAAGCTCATTTACCGTACATCCCTGCGCTAAAACTCTGACCCCGTGACACAGTACTGCACTTGCAAAGGGGTTAACTTTCCCCTGGCTCGAACGAACAGCAATCATGAGAGCATGGAGGCAGCTCGTAAATACAAGTTTGGGGGAACTTGATCATCAGATCTTGAATCACCGATCTCAGCCTAAGGATAAAATAAATGGTTAAGATTATACATGAATATTTACGTAAGTGACTAAGTTTTAGAGTTTAAGGTTAAAATTTAAGAGATATTAATAGAAATTTAGGTTTAGGGTTAAAATTTCATATACATAGACTAAAATATTAATTCCTATTAATATCACCTTAAAATCTAAACTTAATCCCTAAATTTTAACTATGAACCTTAAATTCTAAATACTTGGATTGAAATTCTAAACCCCAAAATTAAAGCGCTTGTAAATATAATGTTTACCTCTTGTGAATGAGATAACAATTTTAGGGTTTAAAAATTTAAGTTTCGAAATAAGTGATTAGGAGTTTGATTTGTAGAGTGTAGAAGTTTAGGTTATGGCTAGAAACTAGAGTTTAAATACTAAATGTTGTGTAAAAAATATATAATTTATGTATCAAAATATAACTATATATAGGAAAATACTTTGATACACAAGATTGTAAAAATTAAATACAAACCCTTTAAGTTTAGGACTTAGAGTTTAAGGTTAGGATTTTATTATATAAAGCGTAAAATTAAAGATTTACGATTAAAATTTAAATTTTACAATATTATGATTTAAGATTTAAATTTTTTAAAAAAATTAGACAATCTAGATGTGGTTCATATTTTACTTAAACGGACTGCAAAAGGTGATTTGGCATTGTTGGTTAGAGAGGTTTATTCGTTTCTTGATTGATCTTGAGAGATCAAAATTTGTCATATTAATCGGACAACGAATAAGGTTGTTGATGGATCAGTCAAAATGGCTCAATATGGTGATGTTCTTTCATTTGGAGAACTGGACTTCTCATTTTATATCTTTATGTTTCCATCAGATGCAGTTTTGGATTTGATTCATGATGACTTGTAACTCTATGAGGTGTGGGTCTCTGATGTTTACTTAGGTGTTTCTTTTATCATTTTGTAAAACTATCAAGTGTGTTCTTTTTTTCTCATTTAGATTTAAGAGGTTTTTTAATGAGGCACTTGATAGTACGTTTCTCTCTTAATTTTATAAAAATAAATAAATTAATAAAACGCAAAAGGTAAATCTGAAGGAAAATAAATAATAATAAACACAAATAAGAAAAGCATTAATGGAAAAAAGGTTACAATTTATTTTATGCAGATTTAATTTCTTCAATAATGAATGACAATACAATAAATCAGCTGCAACACGATTCTTCGTTGCCTGCAATGCGTTGTATTTGGATGATTAAGTTTGAATAGTGTAATTTAGATACGAATAAAATTTGATTTAATTTTAAAATTTTGAAAATTTTAACTTAATTTTAGATAAAAAATGATGCATAATGGATTGATTCAAAAAAAATTAAAATTTTAGTTATAAAATAAAATTCTAATAACTCAAAAAAATTAATAATTAGTGAATTGATTTTAAGTTTGAGTTGAATTTTTTTTAATTTTTTTATATATAGACCGACATAGAAAATATAAAAAAAATATATATCACATACAAAAAAAATATCTAAGATATATATTTTATAAAATTAGAGAACATTGTGCAAATTAAAATCAAAATATACTATAATATGATAAATAATTATATTTAAATTTATATAGAAACTCAAAAACTAGATTCGACTCAAATTTTATAAACTCATATAAAATTCAAAAAAATTCAATTAATATCAACTTGAATAACTCAAAATTTTTTGACTCAACTCATTCAAATAATCGCCCCTAATTTATCTTGTATTAAAATAGAATTATAAAATACAAATACTATTCTAAATTAATTAACCTCAATTATATTTTATGAACTAACCTCAATTAATTAAATGCAGGTATATATATCATCTCTCCTTTTATATGTTTATACATAATCAGAAAACCCTCCATCTTAACTGCCATTAAATCCTAAAACCCGAGTATATACATATAATTCTATATAAAAAATAGTAATATTATTGTAAATATTCGATGTACTAATAATGTATAATTCTATAGCATACTAGCACGAGTCATCTAACTTTAGTGATTAAGAGAACGGTTGTTGTTCTTAAAGGTCATGAGTTTGAGCATCGATAATCCCAATTCAGTGATTGAACGATCAATGTTTAATGGCTGAGTGTATACTCTAGAACATATACACTATTGGAACAATATTGTAGCTGATTAAAATATATATGTCATACTAACTCAGATGATGACAATCATTAAAAATAAAATAAAATTTATTTATAATTTCTAAATATATAGCACCATCTAATTTACTAATAAGAAAAAAAAAATATATATATATATATATATACATACTTGCATATACTTACCAAACACATGCATGCAATCGCCTACATGCATACATACATATACAAACATACAAGTGGAAAGTTTTTTATTTGTAAAACGGATATGGAAGATGTTAAAATATAAATTTAGTTGCATCTTATTTTGAAAGGTGAATTTATTATTACTTAATCATGTTAAGACCGTTTATGTTTGGGAGAGATAGAGACTAGGAAAATTGTAATGGAAGGGGGGGATCACACCAAAAGAGGCAGCAAAGTAAAACCAAAGTCAATGGCATCTTTTCATCTTTGTTTGTTTGCGGTGTTTACAAGTGAGTCAAAAGGATTCCATGCAAACCTTAAAAAGCGACTCACATCTTAGGACAAAAAAAGAACTGCCTGAAACTGAACAACAGCAGAAACAGATCGTAGGAAGTGTTCGGTTGACGGGAATGAAGCCTGGTCCGAGATCATATAGGGATATATACATGTGTCCAGAAAGTTTCATGGAAATATAAAGATCAACCTAGATGACCTCGAGCCAGACAACATTCCCATCAACCGTTTCTCCTTAATTTCCTTCTTCATAAACTCTCCCGATCGGAGGCCGAAGCCGTAAAAAATGAAAATGGTTGAGGGGAATGAAGCCTGGTCCGATACCATCACTTCAAAGTTGAAAGCTCAAAGCCTTCGCATCGAGCCAGACAACATTCCTCTCAAAGACAACCCATTTCCATCAAATTTCTTGCTTCAGCAACCACTGAAAAGAAAACCCTAAAAGGCTTCTTCTTCTTCTATAAACAACAAACCCAGAGAGAGAGAGAGCAGACCTAAGAAAGAACAAGGGCAAGGAAAAACACAGAGTCCTTGTTTTTTTTTTTTCACCTTGAACAAACCCTAGACTACATGGATTTATAGAGAGAAAGAGGTTAAACATGTCCTTTGGCTCTTCAAACTTGAAAATAAGCTCCCACTCTTCGTGTAGCGCGTTTCTCCACGCTCTTCTCATGAATAATACCTGTATGCTATTCGTTGAGTTTTTTAATTAATATATTAGTATAATTATATGATAATATCTATTTATATTTTTTAACAACAAATAAATATATTCTACATATAGGGGTTTGAACTCTAGTTTACTAATATATATGAATCTCTTTTTTTCTTAGAGTGACTCGTTGGATCTCACTATTAATCTATTCTTTAAATATTAAAATATGTTTTAAAAACTTTATGTCTAACATCTTTAAGATTTGAGGTTGTCTCTATAGCCAATCATTAGTTCCCAACCGTGGGGCGAATGGAATCCGATACATAAATCTGTTAATAAAAGAATAGAAAAAGCTTTTATTGTGTCGCTTAAATTATATAGGAATTCTTGAACCCAAGAGTTAAGAATAAGAAGTTCTTCATTCCCCAAAATAGAATAACCACTTAGAATAACGAAACAGATTAGATTTGTCGAGAAGTGCAAAATCGTATGGATATAAAACAGCAGTAGCCACGGATACGATTCTCAATCAGTAAGGGCAAAATGTAATATGTGTTTATGTAGCTATTGGTCAAAAAGCATCTTCTGTGGCTCAAGTAGTGACCACTTTCCAAGAAAGGGGAGCGATGGAGTACACTATTGTGGTAGCCGAAACGGCGGATTCCACAAGCGGTACTTCCTGATACTGTATTTGAAGCGGTTGTTAGAATTCCTTATGATATGCAACTGAAACAAGTTCTTGCTAATGGTAAGAAAGGGGCTTTGAATGTGGGTGTTGTTCTTATTTTACCGGAGGGGTTTGAGTTAGCCCCTCCTGATCGTATTTCGATAGTATCATCTTTAAGATTCAAACTTCAATTATTTTCTTACGAGTCTAACTTATCTTACAATTACACGTAATATTTATTGATGAAATATTTTAAAATATTATATTTTTAAGATAAAATATCAAATTTTTACTTCATACAAGATTGAGCAATATAAGCATTATTGGTCACTCAAACCATGAGTGGATCTCCTAATTAGTAGACTTGTTTCCCTTCACAAGTGGATATTCTATTCTAATGGTAAGGAGTTGGATGTTCCTCTCGTAAGATTTGAATTCTGAAGTTTGTAGACAAAAAATAACCTGTTTTAGACTCATCAATTATTCTGAGCGTCCAAATATTTATACTACATACAATCCAATGACTCAAAGGATTTGAACCGAGTGTGTTGGTCCGTGACAAGACGGGGAAATAAAAAATACTCGTAACATTTTAGTCTTTGATGTTACGAAAAGAAACAAACAAAAATTAGTTTACTTTTTGTGTTTGGAGCCTTGAGAGTCTCAAAAACAAAGGCATTGTTCTTTCCAATGTATGACTCTCACATGATTCGTTTGCCCCTTAAATCACCCTAACAACATCATCAAATCAACAGTTGATTGTGTTTTGTTGAAATCTTATTGTGCCTGCAGGGTACCGTTGGATTTTGTGGGGACACCTGGAATCCTCAACAAAGCAAAGAAAGAAACAAAATGAAATGTATTGAATGCAGTTATTTAAGTTTCAAGACATATTTTGAAGGTTATTTTATACTATTGATGAAAAGGAAGTAACATCTCCTGAAGGTTATTTTTTTATAAATGGTTAACAAAGTTCAATTATTATGAAGTGCTTATAATTTAATTAATTTATACAAAATAAAACTTGGTTTGTAATACATTACTATTTGACTCAGAACTCAGTCATTAATGCCATGGCCAAGTAGAGGTTTTTGAGTGTGAAAGCGTTTCCCAGGGCTTCATCAGTGCCTTATTATTGGACCTTCCAGTTTCTAAACAGAAATAAATATGTTATCAAAACAAAAGAAAAGAGTGGTAGTAAGATACTACTAGTTGTCCATCCTCATAGTTGCCAAACAACATAAGAGTATTTTTCATTGAATAATGATCTATAATTTTGAGTAGGTAGAAAGAGAATGAAGAGAGTCTTCAATAAAATGAAAAAGTGAATAAAAAAATCAGAGGGTTTGGAGGAGTTGTCAGCGTGAGCAATGGAAATAGCCCGAGTAACGAGGAAACGAATTGAATCGCCGACGTCGACGCTTCAAGCGATTCCTACATCTTCCCATCCTCACGCTCTCCCTCTAGAGCGTGACAACAGTAATTGTAAAATACAAGTATCAAACCGGCACCAAAACTCAAGAAGATGACTCCAAATCCTGATCTATGCAGCTTATAAGATGATCGAAATCATGCGTTGTTATATGTAAATAGGATGGTACATCAAAATCAAATTCAAATATTTATTTAATTATCCAAGAGTATTACAGAGCACAAACACACATTTTTCTTACAAATAGTAGAGAGTATAGTAACTTGTTTCAGTTTTATCGAATCATATCTACCAACTCGATCGATTATTAATGATATTGGAAATACTCCTAAAATAGATTTGGGAAGAGCGCGTGGGAAAGCAAGGGTAAGAAGATGAAAGCCCCAAGTCGATGAGAAATGAGCTTCGTTTTTCTTTTAAAATTCATCTGTATTTGGGTGTTGGGAAAGTGGGACGTAGATGGACGGCTAAGATGTTCCCACATCGTACGCTGTGGAGGAAGAAAACCCAACTCCTTCCAGCTTTCCACGTGCTTGTAATCAATTCACCCTCCACGTACAGTCACTGTTGTGTGTGTGTTTTATTTCCTTTTTGTTGATCTGATCGTGGGCCACCACAAAGGAGGAGACAAGACCACGTTGGTGTCTGAGAAGCTGACATAAGGTCCACGTGGTAGCATATGATTCGATGTCTGTTCCCCCACTTTTTCCTTCTCTTTGAGGGCGGCAATTATGCGTTAATGATGAAGATGTGAGAGAAACTGAGGAGCCCATCCGTCCGATTTGACCGTGTCACCAGATGGTGAGGTTGGACAAGTGTGTTTGAATTGACTCGATTCTCACGGAATGATTTGCCTTTGTTTCATTAGGCTAGGGGTAACGATGCTTTGTAAATTTAAACTTTCCGCCTCCAGCTGTGACAGGACAGGACTCCATTTTAAACTATATGACGTGTCATTATTCAAAGTAGAAGAAATTGAACCACCACATACAACCCTGGAAGTCCAAATACTCCAATGAACCTGTAGAGTCTAGAGACGCAAGATTACCCTACCCCATAATCTAGTAGAACCAAAGTCGTATGCATTTCAAAAGAGTCGAGTGACTGACTTGTGTGATAAGCCTGATCTACATCAGGGGTCCTACGCCATTTAATGAATCTATTTCTAGTTGTAAAAATGAAATTTGAATCTTAAAGTGCTTTGGATGGGTACAGCTACAATTAGTATCTCCCAACAACCTCTCATCGATTGCCGATTGCCGATTGGGATACAAACTCTTCAGAGACATAATGTATGAGTTCAGCATAAAAAGTAGAGGTAAGTTGTGTGCAGACGGCAGAGTAGAGTTAGTGCAGCAGACAGCAGAGTAGTATTTGTTAAATGGTTCGACTTCAAGTTTGGACTCTAATTTTTTAGAAATTTAGAATGTGAAGAGAGGATAATTAATATACTAATGATTTTCAGAAAACTCAGCTACAATCTTTTAATATTTCGAGATCATTGTGGGTTAGCAAAACCATATACCGTAGGAGGGTGTTTACTGTTTAGGGTTCTTGGAAGTTGCCAAGGCTGTGTCTTGGGCCATCATTCGTCTACTTCCAACCCAGTCAGAGACGAAGACTTGTCTAATGTCATGGTTGTTTCGATGAAAACACGATGGGGGATGGGTATGGAACCAGACAATAATTCTCCTCTATTGTAGTAGAATTGAATTCACTCCCAACTCTTCTGTTTATCATGAGAATCCAAACCCACGACACTATTGAGTTTGAACCATGTATAGGGTTTAAGTGCCTACGCCCATGGCTTGCAGTTGCAGGCTGCACTTTCCAACTCGGATGGACTGTTCCATGTCAGAAATAGGCCTGTCACACCTTGTGTGGAACATCAATCTTCACTTCAACTTCAATAGATGGCAACAGAGTCTCATGCGGTAAAGTTGGTTGGGTTGGGAAATTTCAGGTTTCAAAAAAAATATAAATACCTAAAAATAAAACTGTTTTTTAAAAGTAAATTATATATGAGGATAAAAATAAAAAATCAATTCAGAAATAAATCAAATTTAAATAGCTTTGTCTGGGTCATTTACTCGTTTTCTTTTCTTTATTTCTTTTGATCCGATATTCGTAGTCAAGTCGAACTAGACTCTTAAATGTGGGTCCTAATATTCGTTTTTTCGATCCATAAAGTTGGAATCTATACAGATTCTTGGGCCCTAATAGCAAAGATTAAATTATTTTGGGCTTGGCCTCCTGCTTTCGTCGTTGCAGCTGCTCTTTCTTAAACAAGGCCGACCAAGTGGACTG
Organism: Abelmoschus esculentus; assembly: GCA_035048815.1. Taxonomy (NCBI): domain Eukaryota; kingdom Viridiplantae; phylum Streptophyta; class Magnoliopsida; order Malvales; family Malvaceae; genus Abelmoschus; species Abelmoschus esculentus. Next base: position 187,161 of record JAUCBN010000012.1, read on the forward strand.
CTGGCTGGCTGGCTGGCTAAGTCATCGAGTCCCAACCATAAACACAACACCAACAATAGGAGGATTCGCATAAGATGAATAAAAAAATCAAATGGAATGAAGTGATATGTTTATTAAGAAAAAACAAAAGATTACTTATAGACTAATGATAGAACACAAAATTATGATGTACATGGATTTTAAGTCTTATTAAATTTATTTTTATTCAATATTTATTTATTTTAAATAAGACCCTTTTTTCAATAAATTATACCGATCCTTTAAAAGAGATACACCCAGTGTTCACCAATCACCATACATATCTAACATGTGAAAACATTCAGTAACCTGGTATCTGTTTATTGTGAATTTGCTACCTACAGGCTACAGACTACAAAGCCATGCCCATGCTGCAGAAAAGATGGAGTTTGAAAACACGATTTCTAATCAGTCAGCATGAACCATGAAGAAACCCATGTTGTTGGTATCAGTTTTGCGGTTTCAATTCTCTGTCAATAATATTTACATCGTAGTAATATTTGTTATATTTGCAATCATGATAAGTATAATACGATTGAAAAATACTTCAACAACTGTGCATGGAATGGAGAACTGATTTATTTTTTTCAGGAATCAGACCAACAGAAACATAAAACCTAGTTCATGGATTTCAATTAAAAGAAATAAGCAAGTAACAAAACAGTGGCATCAGGCCACGGCCCTTTCAATCAGACAATAAAAATGGAAATATGTTTTCATGAAGGATGAACCTTGTTAGTGGACAGGCCCTTGAAGGCAGATTTCATAGCAGCAGTAGCAGAATTCATAGCAGCTTCAACATACAATTTGGAGGCAAGAGTAGCACCTTTCTCCATCAAACTCCCCATCTTTCTTGCCTTCTCAGCTGCATCTTCCAGACCATCGAGTTCGTCCTTCGAATCCCCTTCCATTTCCTGTTCGAACCGCCTGAACTCCTCCATCGCCGTCTCCATGACCGAGTCCAGATACTCCTCGGCTTCCTGCATGGTTATTTCTGCTTGTTTCACTTGCCCTTCGTGTTGGAGCTCCATGGCTGCCCATTCCTTGTAAGATTCGATCTCAAAGAGCTTCATTAGGTCTTCCATGGCCGATGGATCAAAGTTCTTGTCTCGTAAAGCTTGATCTGACAGGAAGGTGAATTGGGAGAGGAGGTTTTCCATGGGTTTTTGATTCAGAAAGAAAAGGTATGAATTCAAGCTCAGATCTACCTATTGAACAATATTATGATTCAACGAAGGAAAAAGGAAAAAGGAAAAAGTTAGTGGGTGAAGAATCATATATGGTATGGATGCCTACTTTAGTCTGTAGTCCTAATATGTGTCCAACTTCTCATAATTGATATATGTGCAAATTATAACCTTATTTGAAACTAGTTACTACATTTTTAATATTTTAATTTCATCTTCAAATTATGACTTATTATAATAAATTTTCAAATTTTTAACATTTTAATTTTATCCCTAAATTAAAACTCTTTATCTAAACTAGTCCTTAAACTTTTGGAATATTATAATTTAATCCCTAAAATTATGACTTATTTTAAATTAGTCTTTAAACTTTTGAATGTTCTATTTTTATCACCAAAATATCAGTATATGCAACACTAATTATAGTTTATGTCACACTATATTATTAATCAATAAACATGAATGGATAATGGTTACATCACAAATAACCAATTTTAATGATTTTATTAACAATGGACGTGACTAAAAACTTAGTATTTATCTTTAATCTAGAGAAGAAATTAAAATATTCAAAAGTTTATAGATCAATTTATATTAAAAATTATAGTTTGAGAATGAAAATGCAATATTTAAAAGTTTAGGTACTAATAAATGATGAAATTGGAATCTTCCAAACTTTAGAGACTCGTTTTGAGTAAAAATTATATTTTGTGATGCATGGTTGAATTAACTCTTTTTATGGAGAAAGAGTCCATCAGTGGACCGTTGTAACTCATTATCTTTTCATTTAATTACGATCCACGCTAATTGGCGGTGCTTCATGAGCAATAACATGGACTAAAGTAGTAATAAATAACAACAACAATCATTTGTCAACAAATAACAACAGCAATTATAAATAAAAGTTGTTTTTTTTAATTCAATACGCAAAAAGGATTTTAATAATAATTTAATTACCAATCAATATTAAAAGAGGAGAATTCAAATTTAAATTTCACAGAAATTCATTAATCTTAAATATAAATTATAAAATAATAATTTAATTAAAATTTTAGTGCAAAGCAAGCCATCGTTACATATTTTTTTTATAAATTAAAAGATTATATCGTGGATAAATTTTATCACGTTATCATAGAATTAATTATTAAAAATTATTTATACTATTAAAAAAATTGATGTGGACCAGCCTTAGATGATCGTTTCAGATAGACTCAAATTGTACAGACATACTCGGGAAATGAGTTATTGTTTTTTATTCAAATTTTGAGTTGAATCGGGTCATTGGATTACTAACCTTTTTTAAAAGAATTGTACTTGGATTAAATGAAAGGGGTAAGGAAACATTTGATTTTTATATTTAAACTTTTAATTATTTTTATAACACTACGGTACATTTGATATGATATAATTCAATTATTTTTGTTTAGGCTTCATAAAAAAATTAAGGATTCAAATTATCTCTTATTTTTGTAATAAGTGCCTAAAATGATTTTTAATATAGGTGTTTAAAATTTAAATTTTGGCTTCTTTTAAAATCAATTGAGATATATACTTTAATACTTATTTCAAAAAAAATAAAACTTTTGATATCCATTTCAACTAAAAATAAAAAGTTTAAACACTTGTTTAAAAAAAAATCTACCCTTGTTATAAAAAAATTATCCTTTATTTTTAAACTGCTGCGTCTTTGGATTGGTCTCTGATTTTCCTGTTGTATCAGGCTTACACGTGTTGATGAAAGACATTTTAAAATCCTCCGTTTTCTGGGTAAAGTTCCAGACATACTTTCATTAGTTTTTAAAATTCTAAAATGAAACCACTGACCCTTCGCATGAGTCAAGCTTGTCTTTGCTCTGACGTTTATTTTAAACTTGGTGAAATCATAGGCATAGCTTGATTTGCTTCATCCTAGTCAACAAACTTCAGGAAAGGTTTGGGTGGGGAGTCTCTTTCAATCAGTTGATCTATAAATTTCATTATATTTGATTCATTATATTTGGATTAATAAAGAAACTAGTCTTCCCGTCTTGCCCACGAAATCACATACAAAAATAAAAGTGGTTCAAATGATCCGTCCACTTCGCGAGAGAGTGGACCATAGAAACAAAACAGAAATAAAACAATTCTTTTATTAAGATGATAGGATGGAATGATTTCACAATTTTTTTAATTTATATTACTATCGAAACTTGTTTCGTTATTACATTTAAATTTTATATCTTAAAAGGGCTACAAATGACGCTGTAACATCATCTCGAATTTCTATAGTATCAAAAAGGTTAAAAAATCCAAAGTGAATTAAAAATCAGGAAAGTTTTGGAATTCTAAAACGACTCTGGATAAAAGTGGAGACCCAAAGTAAATATAATTCTAAATTTGCAAACGAAAGGGAAAACGACTCCAAACTCTATAAAGTCGGTGCGTCAATTTGAGTAGAAAAGGTAGATAAAAGTAAGGGAAAAAGAACGTTTCCAAGTTAAAAGCAGTAAAATTCGTCCACTTGTAAATCTTCAAGTACAATTAGAGACAGAATAGTTAATACACAGAGAAGGGGGGATATGCATTGCCCACCATTAACGCTCGTCTCTCAACCCACACCCTTTCTTCCCACAAACCTCGACAAAGCTACGCCTTGTTGTTGTTGGTGGTGGTAAGTGGAGGTTTCCAGAGAGAGGAAGTGAAAAAGAAGAAGAAAAGGACTCAATTTATTCACACAGAGAGTGAAAGGTAGAAATATTGTTGGGTAATTTTCATTTCCCCCCAGATGCACTTTCAATGGGGAAAAATGAAGACCAAAGTCTGCAGCAACAAAGAGGGCAGGGTATTGAATCAGGGAACAATGAAGGACACTCAGGATTCTTGGGTGGGAGATGTTGGATGGTCTTGTCGAGGCTTTCGAATGAGTTCAGTTTCAGATGTGTTTTTGTTTTGTTACTCAGCTTGTCGGTTTTGCTGCCTGGGATCTTCTGGATCCTTCCTATGCGATCTTTGAACCTTGGGTTTGATGCTAAGCAAGCTATTAAACTCAGTGGTAAGATTTCTTTCAAACTTAGTTTCACATCTTCTGTGTGATTAGGGATTAATTCAGGGTTTTTATGATGCCTCTAGTTACTAAGTATGTTGATTTTTCAATGCATTATTTGGGGTTTAATTTAGATCCTAATTTTTTAGAGCTGTTGGGCATTTCCCTGATTGATGTCTCATTTACCTTGTAATTATGTTGATTCTCTGACGGCTTCTGTTTCAAATTGATACCTGATATTTAATTTACCCATATGGTACTTGTGAATGACTCTTATAGATTCAAAATTTTATTTTTAATCTGTAATTCTGGTGTTCTAGAAAATGCTGTTTGATTTGTTTTTCTTTCATAATTTTCATGTTTTTCAGGTAGGAAAATTGTAGTGTTTTGACTTGTTGTTTTAATGGATGTTGTCGGCAAAGGCCGAAGGGGCATGTATTTGTATAACCTTCTTGTAGAATTTCTTGTGAGACCATGTTCTTTTTCTTTATTACTATATGGGACTGTATTTTCTATTTTAGTACAATTTATTTTTATGCTAAAATGCTGTTCGAATCTAAATCGTGTCGTAGGAAGTGATTGTTTTGCTATATTTAGAGTATTTCTCTTTTTAGCAAAAGAAGCAAACGCTTAATGGTTTGTTTCAATGCTTTCCTCCCCTTTTTTCTTGTAAATAAAAATGTAACATGTCTGAGACAAGGGATATATTTTATTGTTCACCATACCTTAATTGATAACCAGTTGATCATATAGAAACCAGTGATTTGATGTTGTGTCATTTAATCCAATGGTGTTCCTTGACTTGTTATTTATTCCTTAATTGGAATGCAGTATGCGTCTTTTTGCTTCGATTGTATTTCCATCAGAATGAACAACCTTTTTGCTTCAATTATTTCTTCCTTGTTTCTTGCTTATACATTCATTTATTCTTTACAGCCCCGGTTCATGCATGTTTCACCCTTCAGAAACCAGTTTCAGAGCTTGTTCAGCATATTGAAAAGTTAGAGTATGATATCTATGAAGAAATAGGTGTTCCGGATACCAAGGTACTACTCTCAACTTCTTCCATCGCATTACATATAGTTACCTCTATATTATATGAAAACTTGATGTAAAAGTGACACTTTCTCAACAGGTGGCTATCTTATCCATGCATCGGTCGGGTCTATCTAATTCTTCTAATGTGGTGTTTGGTGTCCTCTCGAATCCCATAAAGAGTCCAATAAGACCAGTATCCCTTAGTGTGCTGAGATCATCTTTGATTGAGCTGTTTCTTCGGCAATCCAATCTAACTTTGACAACTTCAATTTTTGGGCAGCCTTCTGACTTTGAGCTTTTGAAGTTTCATGGGGGCATCACTGTAATTCCTGTACAATCTGCTTCCATATTTCAGATAACACAGTTTCTGTTTAATTTTACTTTGTATAACTCGATATCCGAAATAGAGGACAAATGCATTGTGTTGAAGGATCAACTCAAGTATGGATTACGGCTGAGGTCTTATGAGGTATGATATCAGTCTTGAGCAATTTTGACCAACAATTTCATCAATGCTTTATTTTTATTTTTTTTTGGTATAATAACCCTAGTATAGGAAATTAAGATCATGTAGTTCCATCATTGCAATGGAACATCAGTCATGGGTTGTGGGGAGAGTGAAGAGGAAGTTCTGTTTGCCATATGGTTTTATTCCCTTTGATGACCTAATGTTTGAGTCCTATTTGTTTGTTGCAGAACTTGTTTGTGCAATTAACCAACAAAAATGGTTCCACTCTGTCATCACCAGTCATAGTTCAGGCTTCAGTGATGTCTGATAATTATGGTAACCTTCTTCCTCAAAGATTAAAGCAGTTGGCTCAAATCATCACACACTCTCCTGCGAGGAATCTTGGTCTGAATAACTCGGTCTTTGGTAAAGTTAAAAGCATTAGCTTATCATCTTGCTTGAAGGGTAAACTTCATTCTCCCCTTCCCACTCTTTCGCCGGCTTCGGCTCCAGTGCCATCCATTTCACCGCATCCTAATTCCGCACCAACTCATCCTCCAGCATTGGCACCCGATATTGCTGCTTCTCCATCTGCTCGTAGCCCCCTGCCTTCCGTGGATTCTAGAAGCAGTCTCAACCCTTCTCTTCCTCCAATTTCTCCTTCCCCTGCATCTTCTAGTGCAGTGACTCACTCCCCTCCCCCTTGTCCATATTCTCCTTCTGCATTTCCTCCAAGCCCTCCATTAAGATCTCATTCCAACTTAATTCCTAGCCCCCCATCAGTAATTAGTCCTCAGTCACAGTGGTCCCCGAGTCTACCACCATTATCTTCAGTGTCTTATGGATCCCGTTCCGGCCAAGGTATGGAGCATACAAAAGTCCCAGTTTCTGCACCACCGGCTAAGTCTCCTTCAGTGCAATCTCCATCATGTAAGCATCTATGCTAAGTGAACTATGTGATTCTGCTTATATTCCTTTTCCAATCTATAATGAATAAGATTCATCATGTTTTCATCTATCTGTGGCTTGTTAATGGTGGTTTCAACCTTGGAAATGTCAGTTGGATATGCATTTATTTTTAATCATCAATCCTATTTCAATTACTAGTCGTAATGATTGTTTTGTGATCCTTGTCCTGCAGCTGTAGCAGTACGTGTTTTCCCTGCCGAATTCTGTTTATTAGGAGTTCTGGGACTGGGAGTCTTGATCTTTCCATGATCGAATTGATTCATTGTGCCATACCATCCAAAGTTCCAACACATCCGAAAGTCCATGGCAGGTCCAATTTTGATATGGCAAGGACGGTAGAACCACACAAAAAGTGTTGAAGTTTTTCCTTTTCCTTCTGTCAAAGCAATCAATCTATCCGCAGCTGAGATGGAAAGATGAACTGCTGGTCGAAGCCGGAGAGTTGGTAGGCCACTTCGCCTACGATGTCTTCACAAAAGAAAAAATGCGGGATGTTTTCCCCAAAGGGGATAGCTCCTAGAGGTGGTTTGGCTACTCCTCGCCGGTTTGAAGAACCGTCTCCCATATTGATTGAAGTGTAAAGAATCTGATGTTCCCTTATAATGTAGGGTAAAGGCGAAATGTAAAAAGTAAAAACTAGTGTTTTATACTAATGAAGGAGAGGTAGTTATTGATAGTTGTATGAGAATGGATTATATACGCTATTCGCATGATTCATGCTATATGAAATTTGTTTATATTCTTATATTTTTAAATCATTAATTCAAACTCAAGTATATTTCTGGAAACTGGAAACTGGAAAGTACTCTTTCACTTTTTGGCTTGGACCAAGAAGATGAGCCCACAACTAGACAACGACACGATCCAAACTCAAACAGACAGTTGATTCGACTCGCCGAGTCAACTCACTTATGTTTTATCGCCAATCGGATTGGGTTGGATCCATCAAAAACCACCCCAAATCCCTTCTGCCTTTTGCTCTTCCACTTGTCCTCTTACGAAGCTAAATATTGCCAACAACTTTCTCTCCGCCCAAACACGCGAGAATGTCTCATATAGTGTTCCAAGCTTCTCCACTTCACAAGACGTTATTAAAAACGAATCTGCGCCCCCAGGCTCATCCTTTATCGTGTAAGCTCAAGAAGAATCCAACAGTGAGATGTTTGTCCTATTCTTCAATCGACGGTGTGGATTCCTCCGTCGCTGATCTCGAGCTTTGTTTCTCAGCACCGTCGGCTCCGGTGGGGTTCTGTTCTTCGGGGTCGAGTGAGGTTGGGCCGGTTATGGAAGGAGGAAAATACGGTGCGTTTGGTGCGGTTACTTTGGAGAAAGGGAAGCTTGATATGTCTCAGAAACAGACGACGTCAAGCCCTGAGGTTGGTTTTCAAAGTTTTAACGTTTGCCTATTGAGTTAATTAAGCTTAATTAGAGCAAGCACTTCCTTAGTATTTAGGTATCAAAACTTTGCAAATGTTTAAAGCTTATTATTTATCAATTACGAAGAGAAAAGGGTTGTCTTGAATTTCATTAACGATTTTAGATACTCTGATAAAAATATTTTTAAAATGTAGAATGAATTCAGATGGAAATTTAGCTTATTTATGTTATTTAAGCTTAAAGAAGCAAGCATATATACTTCCTTTCCTGCTAGAAAGTCTTTACCTTTTGTTAAATTAATGAAATTTGAACTGTTTACCTCTCATAACGTGTATTTTCAAGATAGGGTTTTAAACATTTGTTTAGGAACAAAACCCTGCAACATACACTGATGAAAATGGAATTCACTTCGACCTTTTGGTGTTATTTTTTTTGTAGAACTCTTAAACTTTTGCAGTGCTAATTGCTAAATTACGAACACAGTTATTTTTGTTTGAATTTTAAGGTATTCTGTCTAGAAGTGATTTAGCATGCATGATTTACATTAACTACAGTAGTTGGTTTGTTAAAATATCATTCACATAGCAATTAGCAAGTTATGGAGTTACTTCAGGTATGTGCCCGATGTATTGCTTAGACATCTTTATATTTATGCTACTGTCGATTGTGTATGAGGATTTGGGTTTGGATGCTTGTTGTATGAACCTCAATAATTAGCTTTTAGTGTTTTCAGTGTCAGGTTCTTCTCTTTTTTCTTTATCATAAATCAGATGTTTACTTCTTGGTGTTGTTTATTATTTGTTTCCTTGAGAACATTTTCCAAAATGTTGGAGCGATCAGCTAATACATTTGAAATTAAAGCTTGCAACTGGGGGAGGTGGTGGAGATATTGGAAAGAAAATCAATCATGGTGGTGGAGATGGAGGTGATGATGACGGAGATGATGATGATTATTTCGATGACTTTGATGATGAGGGGGAGGGAGACGAAGGTGGACTCTTTAGGACTCGGATGTTTCTGGAAGAGGTGTGATATCAGAGTCTAGCAGATTCATTATGCATACTTACAACTTATTTAGCTAAATGCTTAGTGAATAAATATTCACTTGAATTTTGATTTTTCCATCATTTTCTCCCAGCTTTTTGATCGAAAATTTGTAGATGCTGTATTGAACGAGTGGCACAAGACAATGATGGACTTGCCTGCTGGCTTCCGACAAGCTTATGAAATGGTTTAGTAACTTTTCTTATTGGTGTACCACATGGTCAGGAACTTCTTGTTTGTGGTCTGATGCTGACCAAAGCTTTTGTCTTCAGGGATTTGTCAGTTCCGCGCAAATGGTAAAATTCTTAGCAATTAATGCCAGGCCAACCACCAGTAGATTTATTTCTCGAACACTCCCACAAGGAATGTCTAGGGCATTTATTGGCAGGTAATTCTTGATATACTAATGTTCACCACTTGAGGATGTGTCCAACAATCTGAACGAAATGAATATTTGATCATAGCATACTGTTGAATCCATCGTTGATGCACATAATCTTTTTCTGTTTTTAGGATGCTTGCAGATCCTGCCTTTTTATACAGACTTCTTTAGAGGAGGTTGCTACAATTGGCTCTTCCGTTTGGTGGGAGGTGAAGAATCGAAAGGATAGGTGATTTTAAATAGCATGATGAGATGAATGTTTCCCTTGTTTATCCACTTTTGTAAATCAAACTAATAGACTTCCTTTACTTTGTCTACAGGATTAAGCAGGAATGGGATCTGGCTCTAATGAACGTTCTCACAGTGGCAGCTTGCAATGCTCTTGTAGTTTGGTCTCTTGCACCGTGTCGTTCTTATGGAAACACCTTCCGGTTTGACTTGCAAAACACATTGCAGAAGCTTCCAAACAACATATTTGAACGGAGTTACCCATTTAGAGAATTTGACTTGCAAAAGAGAATCCATTCTCTTTTCTACAAGGCTGCAGAGTTGAGTATAGTTGGATTAGCTGCTGGAGCAGTGCAAGGCTCTTTGTCAAATTTTCTAGCCAGTAAAAAGAAGGAAAAGTAAGTAGATTTCACTGATATTCAGTTATCCTTTTATTCCAATTATTTGGAAAGAAGAATATTTTCTTCTTTTTAGCAGGCGTCTTTTACTTGTGCATTAATGGTGGCCTTTCTCAACTGTTGGAAGGTTATCTGTGACAATTCCATCTGTGGGTACCAATGCACTCGGTTATGGTGCTTTCCTTGGACTTTATGCAAACCTTAGATATCAGATTTTATGTGGATTTGATCAAGCAGTCGTCAACCATTTTGATGTCATTGGTGTAGCATTGTTCTTCAGTACGGCTTTGAGGTCTCTCTCTCTCTCTCTCTCTCTCTCTCTCTCTCATGCTCATCTCCGCCTTCCACATCCCTTTCTTTGTTTCTCTCGATTTTGATGTGCCAAGTGCTTATGACAATTTTGCTTGGTGATTCCTTTCTTCTTTTTGTTGATGACTTAAATGGAGTTTGTGGTATTTTTTGCCTCACCTAACTGGTCCTGTGCAGGGTTTTGAATGTTCAATTAGGCGAGAGATCAAGGCTGGCTTGGCTAGGTGTTGAGGTGGATCCGCTCGTTCAGTCAGATAACCTCTTAAAAGCTTACAATAGACCTTCTGAGGATGGCGCTAGGTCATCTTCTAAATGGTTTATATCCAAGAATGCCATTGTTTCCAGTCTTGGACTTCTTGGCATCAGACAAGGAAATGCAGATTCTGTTGCCAATGGGGAAACTGGAGCTCCAAAGACCAGGAGAAAGAGAATTGTCCGGAAGAAGGTAACTGCACGATCTACATAGTTGGCATAACTAGCATGACCGTCCAATTTTGCTGCTTGATGAAGAGAGTTGAACTTGAAAAGAACCTCCACGAGGTGTGTGGACTCGCTATGATTTCTGTCTACTGCTGATTACTGGCTAAAGAAATCCACATTTGTAGATTATTGGGGGGAAAAGAGTTCTTGACTGCTTGTTTTCGTTTTTGGATTATATGTTAAATATTGTCATATTCAATGAAGTGCTACACTCCAACTTGGGCCCTTAATAAATTCCAAGGGATATTTTTTGGTAGATCCTTGTTTACAAAGATGAACGACAATCCAGGTCCAGGGTTTTGCAAAGTTTATATGGCGTTATGTATCTAGGAAATTGAAGTAAACATGTGGTCTAACTATGGGATTCAAACCCAAAGTGCCCGTCTAATCTGTTTTCCAACATCATTGTGGATTTTCTTAAGATACTATGTTTAAATCTTGAACTAACCTTTCAAAATTATTTTTATTGTACTTTCCAAAAGCACTAATAAAAAGCAATACGAGACTCTATGTTTAGCTATGATAGAGGCAAGGTATCGATTGGTTAAGGAAGTAAGCAAAGTCGGTCTTTTTGGATTCTGCCAGCAACTGCACGTATTCTCCCCCCATTTCAACAAGTTATGCTCTTTTAAAACCATACTACATCGTTGTCTCCAAGTCCCTATTGCTTGCAAATTGACTCTACAATGGCATTGCCTCGTAATCGTAATCCCATTTTATTTTTCTGCATTTTCATTATCTTTGCATCAGGTAACTTCATTTTAGTTGCATCTATTTTCTTTTGTAAGTTTGTGTGGTAAGTTGTAAACGTAATCATTTTGCATTTATATTTGATAAGGTGCAACAAAGCCGGCAAATGCCAAAAATTTCACCCTTGTGAATCAGTGCAAAGAGACAATATGGCCCGCGATCATCACAGACGGAAGCAACTTCCACGGCGAAGGGTTTATGTTGAAATCAGGCGAAACTGCTTTCTACAATGCCCCAAATGGTAGTGGCCGCATATGGGGTCGAACAGGTTGCAGTTTCGATAAAAACGGCAATGGAACATGCCAGACAGGCAACTGTGGCACTTCCATTAATTGTACAAGCTCCGGTAGCTTCCCTGTTACCATTGCCCAATTCACCCTCGGCGATACTGATTACTACGATGTTAGTCTCGTGGATGGCTTTAATTTGCCTATAGTGATTAAGCCTGGTGGTGGTAAAGGAAACTGCAGCACTGCCGGTTGTGACGGAGACTTGAGGCAAAATTGTTCGTCGGATCTTGTTTTCAAGAAAGATGGGAAGGTTGTTGGTTGTAGAAGCGCCTGCGATGCCTTCAATACTGACGAATATTGTTGCCGTGGCACGTATGAAGATCCAGTTGCTTGTTTGCCTACAAATTATTCCAAGAGTTTCAAACAAGTTTGCCCTGCAGCATCTAGCTATGCTTATGATGATAGTGTTAGTATCATAACTTGCTCTGCATCAGATTACATGGTGGCATTTTGTGCCACAAGGTAAAGCAACATCATAAATTCAAAACTGCAATATGTGTGTGCCGTGTGGAATTGAGAACAGGGTATTTGCTCTGCCTCTGGTTTATTAAGATCACTGATGTGTTTGGTGCTGGTTTCAGGAACAATACAATCTGCACCTTTCATGATAACAAGCTTGTTTGCAGTGTTACATCAGAGGGCTGCAAACTATTTTCTCAAATATGGAGGATTGTGATGCTGGCATTACCATTGGCTTCCATTTTACATATTTTCTCTTAGCAAACTCTGCTCAAACTTGTTTTGATGGTATGCATTGCTGTCTTTTGTGTGTGAAAATTAAAGGATTCTTTTGGTCTGCAGGAAACCTGGAACTTGAAGAAAAAAGAACATAAAATTTGGTTTCTGTATACTGTCAAAAGTCTGTGTTCCCCAGCCCCTGGCCCTGGGCAGTCCATGTTTATATTTCAATGATTTCTTGGTTTGAATCTCAATATTTGCAACCCTTTTCTATGCTGAGGTGACGAGCATAAAAGAATTTAATAGGAGTATTTCAAAAAGATCTTACTGTAGTTTATGTGGGCAAGAGCAAGAATTACTTTGCCACATATTCTAGTTCAGCAAAGTTCTACAAACATGGGTGATGGAATTCAACGTCTTCTGTACAGGGGCGGTTCAAAGATTTTGGGGGCCTTGTGTAATTTATTAAAATATGATCTTTAGAAGTAATTGTCTATAACTTCCACTAGTTATAGAATTGTATCCCTTAGAAGTAAATGTCCTTTCTAGGAGCGCATGTGCGATCGTTTCTATTGCGTCTGTCCAAAACCTTACTACTTCTACTGAAACAATAGTAATAGTAATAATCAATAAGATTCTATAATCAATTGTCGCATTTAAGAAATAATTATAATATTTTAACAATTATAACTAATCTTTCTTAATAGCGTTTTTAAAATTTTCAATAAATTTCAAAATTAACATCATCTAATGAACGTAGTTTATTAAAATTTGGAGCCTTTTTTTTTCGGGGCCTCTGTGTGGTCGCTCCTTTCGGACCTGTGCAAACCCCCCACCGGTTTTGTATCAGCCGCTATAGTGAGCCATAGCTCTAGGAAGCTTAAGAATCCTTAATCATGGAACAGGTGGCACAGGTAACGATTTAATGAACATTTTAAGATATTTTATAAAATTTGAAAGTAGGGTGATTAAAATAAATATTTTATTATAATTTAGTGATTATACGTGAATTGTACCCGTAATTAAAATACAGGGACTAAAATTATAATTTAGAATAGTTTTAAACCCCCATGATTCAATAAAGAAGAAAAAAAAAGGAATTTTGCGGAAGAGAACAAAACCCAAAACCCTAACAACTACTGAACTTTGAAAGAAGGAAAGGAAGAAAGAAAGAAAGAAAGAAGATGGTTGTGAGGATTCGATTAGCGAGGTTCGGATGCAAAAACAAGCCATTTTACAGGGTGATGGCTGCCGATAGCAGATCCCCAAGGGACGGGAAGCATCTAGAGGTCCTTGGTTACTACAACCCTTTGCCAGGTCTTCTTCCTTCTCTGGTTTTTGGTATTTTGAATCGCCATTTTTCTTCATCTGATTCAATCAGCAAAATTGTTTAGAAATTTCTATTCATCCGTTCCTTTTGTACAGGACAGGATGGAGGTAAACGAATGGGACTCAAATTTGAAAGAGTCAAGTAAGTTTCAATATTTCACTCTAATTTCCTACATTTTGCTCAAAACTTTGTTTTCTGATTTGGAAATGTTACCATTTTGTTATAGAATTTTATTCATTGTGAATTATTAAATCTGTGAACTGTTCTGGACTGCAAACACCTGGAATCAGTTTGTAGAATTTTATTCCCGTAGAAACAATTTTAGGGTCTATTGCTATGGATGTTTGGCCTTCTGAATTGTACATTGTTATAAGATAGTATGGGAGTGAAAGACTTAGTGAGGGAGATTTTTTTTTTCTGATTTGGAACTTGACGGGAAGAACATTTTTGTTCTGCTAGGCATTCAGGGTTGGCAGAATATGGGACACAACTTAACTCTTGGAAATTTGATACGAAACATTTGAAGACGTTCTAACAGGAAATTAGCAATTAGGGTTACCGAAGGAGAGTCCTCAAAGCAAGTCGCATGTTAGGTGTGTGTCATAGTTGCTGCAAACCCAATTCAGTCTTGCAAGAGTTATCTTGTTCCAGAAAAGGCTATAAGTCAGTAATTTTGTTTATAGTTCCTTGGATTCATGTAATTGACTGTTGTTCCCCTTGCTTGCGCTGTCAAGATGTCTGTTAAAGTTGTGGAGAAAGAGATGAATTGCTTTTAGTGCTTAAGCTTGACAACAAATCAACAATCATAGTGTTGTTCTACTACTTCTAGTGCGTAAAAGCTTCTATTGTCACTGTTTCCTACAGGTACTGGTTGTCGGTCGGGGCACAGCCTTCAGATCCGGTCCAACACATTCTTTTCAGAGCTGGATTATTGCCCCCACCTCCTATGGTGGTAATGGGACGCAAGAGCGGACCACATGACATGCGTCCTGTTGACCCTATGACGGGACGTGTTTTGAATTTGGAAAAACCGGATGCTCACAACCAACAAGACAGTGGTGAAGATGAAAATAATATTGAATGATTGTAAGTGTTTGTTTGAAGATTAACATTCGCCTTATGCGGAAACTGCTAGATCTACTACTTGATCATTATATTTCATATTTTTTGTTTCTTTTATTTGTTCTTTGTGTTATGGATTCATTTGGTCAGCTAGAAACCTGGAAGAGCATGAAAAAAAGAATATAAAATTCGGGTTGTATCGGTATAATACCAACAATTATGTGTCCCAATTTCAATATTTGCAACACTTTTATATTGCCCAGAGTAAGAATAAACTTGGCACATATATTGTTGCAGCTATGTCTACAAAAATGGGTGAAAGAAATCAATCTAACTTTGCCTTTTGGTACATACCATTCAGGAACTGATTTTTCACTATAAAACTACCCAGTGTAAATGGATGTAAGAAAAGAAACTATGTCTCGAATTTCTGTGCATCCTTTCTGCTTACCTTTTTATCAGTTTGTTTTCTTTGATTCACTGATTTGGACTCCTCATCTTCAAATGGTAGTACAATTAGGGGGGATGCCGGCACCGTAAGCCTACCTCTTTCAGGAAGCTTAGGAATCTCTTGACCATTTCCCTCCTGAATTCGAGCTCTCGAGTGAAAACGTCACATACAACAAATGCAAGAAGCCAAGAACATACTTGAAAGGTATAATGAGAAAAATAATTACTATCACAGTTCCCACTCTTGCAAGTAGATATTAAGCGCAAAATGCAAGGCTATCAATTTGTTCATATATCAGCATAATCAATATGTTTTCAATGGTAATAGAAGAAAAAGGACCTTAAGAGAAGATTTTGTGAGTGCATGAGCATTGTGATGAACATTAATCTCTGGAATGCATGTTCCTGTAAAAATATCGATAACACATGAAACAGGTAAGAAACACGAGAAAACGAGTCAGAAATGATAAAAATGGACATAAAGCTTTCATATAACCACTCTACAGACCTTGAGGCAGGGCCAGGGATGCAGATCAGAGGCATTCCTGGACAGGAACCTAAAGCAGCAATACTCGAACTCCACCAAATGAAGAGCATCATCAGATTCGGGTTTAGGGTACTAAAATGGTTTTCTAGAGTTAAATTCAGTATTAAGCCAGAAAAGAAAAACATGGTACGGCGCACGTGTTTTATGGCGCGTCAACCATACTTCCCTCACACCGACACTGTAAGCCCATGTTGTACTTCTTTTGCTTTGAAGACATAGCTAATAGCTTCAATCTAATTCACTCTCCCCCGCCCCGCTAAATCGCCGATTTATTTTCTTTCCGCTCGGGGCCAAAGACTAGTCCGCCAAATCCCTCACCATGGATTTCGCGTTGAGAATAGCCTTGAAATCCATCGGTATTTTAATCTTCCTTGTATTATCAACTCGATTAACATCGGTCGATGCTTCAATCCACATCTACCAGAAACAGCTCTTCAGTGAAGTCGGCAATGCTTACCTTCTTCCCGGAGGTGGCGAAGGCCTCGAAGATTCTCTCTCATCCGACAACTCAGCCACCGACGGCCGCTCTTTTATTCGGTAAAAGCATTGAAATATTTCGTCTACTTAATTTTTGAATGTAGAATGTAGCGTTGTTTTATCGATTTTGGATTCGATCTGTTAGAAAGTCAAGTCATTGACGCTTGTCGCGTTGACAGATTTACAATCTATGCCATACTAGTGTAGAGGGCCTAGAGGATCAATGGAAGATACATTATAGTTCCTTTTACTTTGCCTTAGAAATTTAAGAAATGAACCTTCTAAATTTTAGTATTGTTAATCGCATATTGTCAATCGAGGTTGAAATGATTATATGAGCAGATCTAAATTTTCTGGGGCGTTATAATTTGATAAAATGTATAATTAGTTCTGCAATTTAGAAATTGTGTAGGTGTATATGTAAAATAACTATGTCCATCCATTAGTAAAACTAAAATTTTAGCTGCTGAATGAATGGTTCCATTTTCAAAATCCGATGCATTGATTGTAATTTTCATATAGATTTGAAAATATCACATTTTGGAGGACTCCGGACGCTGCAGATGAACAATCTGAGATGGAACATAGTACCGGGTTGATACAAGCGGTGATTTTCGAGGCAGCTGATAGAAACAATATTGGCGGTTCAGCTTATGGTGGACAGAGGTCAATATGTTGCACCCCTGATCTTGCTAAGCTGGAAGGTTGCAAGCAAGGTGAAGTCATTAGGATACCTTCTGCAACCGAGATTAATTGGCCTATTGTTTTAAATATACAGTTCAGTGGGAATGATTTATCAACACATATGGACAACACAGAGGTTTCTATCCAGAAAACCGGGATGTATAATTTGTTTTTTATAGCATGTGATCCAAAACTCAAGGGAACAGTTATGAGTGGGAAGACAGTATGGAAGAACCCTGGTGGTTATTTGCCCGGGAGAATGGCTCCATTGATGAAGTTCTATGTGTTCATGGCAATTGCTTATTTGTTGCTTAGTGCCATTTGGTTCCGGCAATACGTGAGGTTCTGGGAAGATGTCCTACAACTTCAGCACTGCATCGCTGTTGTAATTGGTCTGGGATTGTTTGAAATGATATTTTGGTATCTTGATTATTCAAATTTCAATAAAACAGGAATGAGACCTGTTGTAGTTACAGCTTGGGTTGTAACAGTTGGAGCTATAAAGAAAACACTTTCTCGACTTCTCATACTTTCAGTTTCTATGGGCTATGGTGTTGTACGCCCGACTTTAGGTGGTCTTACCTCAAAGGTGCTTCTTATTGGAGCCACTTATTTTTTGGCATCTGAATTGTTGGACATTACCGAGCATGTAGGGACCATCAATGACATATCGGGAAGAGCAAGACTCTTCCTAGCCCTTCCTGATGCTTTCCTGGATGCATTTTTGATTTTATGGATTTTTACCTCTCTTTCGAAAACACTAGAGCAGTTACAGGTATTTCGTAGTTTTCTTCTTCTTTTTCTGATTGAATGATTCGAGATGTTAAGTTTCTCCTATGAGATAATTGTGCTTATTCTTTTCCATGTCATTATTTTTTTTCATCCAGGCAAAGAGAATATCAGTAAGTAAAGTTGGATCTGTATAGGAAATTCTCAAACGCACTAGCTGTGGTAAACAAAATAATTATTCTATTTTATATTTAACTTCATCAGTTCGTTTGGACTTTAACGATCGATGTCCATTTTAATACCAAATCAATAATTCATCGGTGTATTTGACACTTTTTAAAGCATTATGGTCAGATTGATACTAAACTCATAGTATGGTGACTATATGTGTAATTTACCCAAAATATATATACTAGTAGTTTGGGAAAAGTTAAAGAAACTAAATTAAATTTTTAAAAAATAAATCATAAAATTAAAGTGATTTTATATAATCTAAAATTTAATAAATTATTCAAAGACGCAAGAGACATAAAGAGAGTTGACAAATTAATTTTTTAAAGTAATATTACAAGAGAAGAAAAAAAAGAATTGAGGTTTAGTTCAAATATTTGATGAGTTATATTCTATTAGAATTAATCTGATATAATATAATAATTTTAGGGACTGAAATTATTATTAAACCATGTCATGTCATAATTTTTGTTAAATATTTAACAGTCGATGACCAAAATAATAATGAAATAAACTGTTAACAATAATTTTGATGAAAAAATTTAGTTTGGTGATCAACCCAAAAAAAATGATAGTTGGATGATCATTTGTGTAGTTTTTTTTTATAGAAAATAATTTAATTAAAATTTTATTTTAAATATTTATTAATTATATATTGAGTTTTTAAAATTTTTAATACTTATTAATTAATTTAATGATATTCAATAATATTCATCGTTAATGATATTCAATAATATTTGACGTACGTTATAGACTTATCCTAAAATTAATTACTTTTTAGAATTTTGAATAAAGAAAAGCAACCACTGCAGCATAAAGCCGCTCCCTTACTCAACTGTCCTAGGCACGTGAACCGTTCGTTAACCCCTTTTTTCATGACAGTGCGTGAACCGCCAACGAGGCTGGCGTCATCTACACTTAAACTCACTGAGCCCCCAATTATCGGCGCGTCTTTTAACAACTCCCAAATGCACGGAAATCTCAACGTCCCACGAAAATGGTGAAATTCAGAACACTCAAACGCGCGTCTATTCAGCGCCTAAACCAAACCCCGCACGTCTTTTGGTTTTATTTTTAAAAAAAATGTCATTGACCCGACCCGGATTTAGATTCGTCGAGTCATTTCTACGCTACTCTTTTCCTATTTTCTGAACAATATAGCTCGCTTTGACGCTTACCACTCCCTCTCTTTCAATCCCTCTATTTCGTCGCTAATTCTTCCGATTTCATCGCTAAAAACAAACCCCTAAAGTCCCATCACTCTCATTTTCTATAACCTTATTTTATTTCAAAAATTTCAATCTCATTTTGCCTGGTACGTCCGTCGCCGATCTTTGCTTTTCACGTCGAATTTTTCAGCTTTTAATTAACTTCACCGGAGAAGAAAAGAATATAGGAAACTTCATTTTTTACTCTTTGAGCTTTGAAGATTTCCCACCCTCTTTTTAATTAAAATTATTTTAATCTTAAATACTTCCAAGTTCCTTCTTTTTTGTCCTTTATTTTTTGAAGTAAATATTGAATTCGATAATTGTAGATCTTAGATTGATCAAGGCTGAAAGTTCCATGTGGGTAGAATCGCAGTTTCATGTTCTCCTTTGATTATTTAATCAAATAATTAACTGTATTATCGCGTGGATCTATCGATAAAAGCATGTTGTTTCGATTGTTTTAAGTTTATATATCTATATAAAGAAATCTATTAATTCTGGGTGTTCTTTTATCAGATGATCTAAGACTTGGTATCTTCAACTAACTCGTTATCTCGATCTAGATTTCCACAGCTTTTTTCGAAAACAGGTGAGATACTTTGAAATTCACCCTTCTAAATTATGAATTGTCCCTTCATATTCGGGTCTCCCTTTGATTGGGGTTGTTCTTTTTGCCATGTTCAATGAAGGATGATCTAATTGACGTGGATGATGGGACATGGGTGTCAATTGTATCAAGGGTTTTCTTTTCTGTTGATGTTTTTGTTGATGATTTGATTGACTTTTTTTTTTTTTTTTTTTTTTGCGGTAGATGATTTATTTCACTTCTATAATGAGCACCTGGATGTGAATTTTATCAATGATAAGGACTAAGGAGCATACTGAATTTTCATTTTGTTTATGGATCTTAAAATTTGGTGTTATTAGACTTTCTTTTAATATTAACTTCAATATCAAGTCAGTGGTGGATTGCTCTCAAGCAATTTGCTAGCATAGTGAGGGCAGTGAGGATTTTTTTACCGATGGCTAGAGAATAACTTGTGGTTTGGAAATGAGGATTTACACCCCCTCCTAGCCTCGATTTGATTTTGTTCCCTAAATGCTAGAAAGTTGTGTCAGTTTCCAATTACAAACATATCATTATTAGAAAAGAGCATATCAGTGTAATAAAGAAGAGGATAAGGGCGTAATGTAGCTTTTTTTTTTTTTTTTATAGATTTGGTCATGGTCTGCTTGTAATTGGCATTGTGAGATTTGAATTGGAGTTATCATTTTATCTTTTTTGTGTCTAGTGACATGAAGTGCTTAGGGTTAGCAGCCGAATATCGCATGTTGTCTGTTAATTATCAGTTTCTGTGATCCATTTAGTAGCCAAAGTGTTATTTGCAAGTAAGGCAACTTTTTATTTTGATTAAGGCTGCATGCCAGCTTCGATACATCTTTAGATAGACTGTTCTATCAATTTTGGGAATGTGAAGCCTCCTCTTATCTATATGCTCCCTTTTAGTTTTGATAAAGATTGTGTGCTCTAGGGACAAAAGAGGGAGATAACAAGAAAAATGTGTCTGTCTGCATTTGTATGTGTAAAAGCAAACTCTGGGCGTCTGTTGCCTCAATAGTATCTCATCATTCTTCCAAGGGTTATGTATATATTTTTGGGACATTGCTGGTCGTGAGTTTATAAGAGAGATATCATCATGCACATGCATGATCCATTTCACAACTACTTTGATATCCTCAAACAGAGTAAATTCCAAATTACTCAAATGAAGTACAGAAGGTTTCTTTCTAAACCATATTCGAAACTACTGTTTAGATATCATGTTTTATAGGCCACAAGTTACCATTAGCTTTAGAGCAATTACAAGCACACTGAATGATTTATATGTTATTTACCAGTATATGTTGATTTTAGATTGTTTCTACTGTCATGAGATTTTTTTGATTGCGCAATATTGTTTTGAGGTGTAGTTTGCAAATGGCAAAAGGAAGCAAAGGACGACGTGGAACTTCTTTCAGGCAATTCAGGTCAACCCCATACTCATTGCCCTCACGTCGTCAAGGGATCTCTGGGGATTTGTGCCACAAAAAATGTTCCAAACCTTTGGAT
The DNA here is from genome assembly GCA_035048815.1 of Abelmoschus esculentus. NCBI lineage: Eukaryota > Viridiplantae > Streptophyta > Magnoliopsida > Malvales > Malvaceae > Abelmoschus > Abelmoschus esculentus. Next base: position 208,610 of record JAUCBN010000012.1, read on the forward strand.
AAGAAAGATTGGAAAGATGTAACATGTTCTGTTTGCATGGAGTGCCCTCACAATGCTGTTCTTCTTCTTTGTTCATCCCACGACAAGGGCTGCCGTCCCTACATGTGTGGAACTAGCTTCCGATATTCAAACTGCCTTGACCAGTACAAAAAGTTCTACAGTAAAGTAATCCCTTCGAATCATGAAGAATCTTTGCATAGTTCCATTGACGATCCCGTTCTAGCACCAGAGGTTAAGAAGTGTGAAGTGACGGCACTTGCATGTCCGCTTTGCAGGGGTCAAGTGAAAGGGTGGACTGTGGTGGAACCTGCAAGGGAATATTTAAATGCTAAAAAGAGAAGCTGCATGCAGGATGAGTGCACCTTTGTTGGGACTTTTAAGGAACTAAGGAAACACATGAAAGCAGATCATCCTTGTGCAAGGCCTCGTGAAGTGGATCCTACTCTTGAGCAGAAATGGAGAAGGCTTGAACGAGAGCGTGAGAGAGAGGATGTGATCAGCACGATAAGGTCAGCCATGCCAGGGGCAATGGTTTTTGGGGATTATGTTATAGAAGGAAATCGTCATGATTTTGAGACTGATGAAGAGGATGATGGTCTTGAAGCAGATCCTGCAGAAATGAATGGAAGCTTTGAAGTAGGCTTAGATAGTAATAATTTCATGAACTTTTTTCTTCTGTTGCATGCGTTTGGGTCATCAGGTAATAATGACCTTGGTAGACATCCAAGGGAACCTACACATGCGGCAGATGAGGATGTCGTTGATAATCGTCACAGTTCTCCTGCTGGGGATTTGGGTTCCTCTGGTCAAGATGATGGTGAGAACGATGGTGGTGATATTTCTTTGGTTAGCCGCCTTCGCCAGCATGGCAGACTTCTTTTAGGACATTCAGGTAGAAGACGTAGACGAAGAGAAGCCACTGTCGGTCACTTCTAGATCAAAGTTATACCTCTAAAAGGAGGGGAAATGGGAAAGGTTACACATCTCCTAGTGTTAGACAAAAAATAGGTTAAAACACCAAAGAATATACCTTGAATTCACAGTAATTTACTATCTCATTCATTTTAGGTGGCTTCTCACAAGGTTGTCTGGGAAAGTAAATGATGGAAGAAAGGTGTTTTTCATTTGTTGTTGGTGCATTCATAATTCCTTTTCCTTGTGTTTATTTGACAACATGCAGTTTGTTCAGTTAACATTTGCTAATCATCTATCATTTGTATATAGAGACCTGTTACCTGTATTGTCCAAAATAAGCCTCAGGCCTTTCCCCAGGATGAGGATGCAGGGAAGAAGACTATGCACAGATTGAAAAGTCTTCAGATGTAGTCAAACACTTGATTTATGGAAATGTGCCCTGTAATGAGTCAAATATTCTAACTATTCTTGATTTCTCTCTCTCCTCTGTTTATCTGCATGGTAGAGATTACACAAACCTTTGAGAGATGATACAAATATGGAGTAATAGGCATGAGATCCATTAAAATAGATGGTAAAATTTATAATTTTATACGTTGGTTAAGAATAATTGATTCATTAAAATTTTATATTATATAAATAAATCATATTTCTCTCCCTTTTCTGTAATAATTTATATATTAATCTTTACCCTCCAAAAAAAGTAAAACTTGAATCTCAACCATTCACAAAAAGAGAAACTTTTCGTGTAAGAGGATTATATATAAAATATTTGCCTACATCCAAATCGAGTTGCTAGCCGCTGTTTCGAGCGGGAAGAATGAAAAACGGAAGAACCCTGTACTCCTCACAAAACACGAACAGTTTTTTTGAAGGACAAAGGTGACGCAGGAAAAATGAGGGACAACGCACGCGGCCGTAACACCGACTCATTCCATTCTTCACTAGCACAACACTCCCGAGATTCCGATGCAAGCTTTGCCAGCAGTCGACCCTCTTCTATCACTGCGGGCCGCGCACTCTCCGCCGTTGAACCCTACGCCGACCGCGCCTTCCAAGCGGTTACCATCCGTTATATAAACCAATTCTTCTCCTCCCATTCAATTCCGCCCCTCTCCTCCAAACCCTCTCAAGCACCTTCCGCTAAAGACCTCTCAAATATCCTCACCTCTCTTCTTTCTCTTCTCGGTTTCCCTTGCTCCAAACTCGAAGACGACCTAGGTCTGCTACTGAAATCCCTTAATTGCCCCTTTAAGTTCAACAAATCTTCCCTCCGTGCTCCTAATACCCCCCACTACTGGCCTAACTGGCTTGGTATCGTTCACTGGCTGGTCCAGCTTGCAATCTATAATGAAACCTTATCTCAGAACAACACCACTTCCTTTGCTCAAAACGATAGAATTACTGAATATGTCTTGGAATGTTATAGGCGGTTTATACGAGGAGAGGATGATTTAGTGGAGGTTCTGGATAAGGAGTTCATGGAGAAGTTCGAGAAAGAGAAGGAAAATGTGGTGGAGAACTGCAGGGCTTTGGAGAAGAGTGTTGGGGAACTGGAGGCTCAGGCCGAGAGATTAAGGACCGGGCCAACGGATAGGGAAAGATTAGAGAAGGAAAAGAGTGTGTTAGAAGAAGACGTGAAGAAGTTTAACATTATGATCGCAGAGTTTACAGGGATGGTTGCTATGTTGGAGAAGATGTTGGAGGAGAGGCAGAAGGAATTGAATGCCAAGGAAGAGGAGAGGAATCGAATTTGCAAGGAGAATGAGGAGATTAAGAAGAGAGTGGAGTTGCAAACTTTTAATGCTAGAGATGTGGAGAGGATGAAGAGAGAGATGCAGGCTGTGGAGAAGGATATTGTGGACGCGGAGGTTGCGAGAAATTCATGGGAGGATAAGTCTTGGGATCTTGATTCCGATATAGTGCAGAAGTTTAAGGAGCTTGCTACACTTGCAATGGAATGCAACCAAGCAATTAAGAGGTTTCCTGAGCTTTTAGTTTGCTAACTTTATCCTGTGACCGGTGTTACATATTTATATTTCTAATGATATTTTTTTGAACGCATATGTGGAATTTGGTTTCCTACGATTAGAAAGTTTGAACTTTGGATTAGTGAATTCTTCCTTGTAGAAAGTTGAATTTAGATGCATTAGATTTTAGTCATTGCAGTTAAAAACTAAGGTAATGGATATTGGGATACATCATTGCTATTGGATAAATGCTCTATTTAAACTCTCCTTAGGTGTATTATTGAACTTTTGACCTAAAATTTCTTGAGTAGTACTATCTTTTCCTTGGTTCTAGTGTATCCCAAATTTTTATTTTGAGGTTTGTAAGGTAATTTTTAGAGCTATTCTGATTCTGACCTTTTCCCAAAAATCTTGGATGAGCTTCTTTTCCCCTCCTGCTCCAGATCATTGTCTCCGACTCTGTTCTGTTTAGTCTGCGTTAAGATTCTAAACTCGTCTCTACTGTATTGTTCTTTGTTTTGGTATGCTTTAATTTTTTATTTTGAGTTTATTGTCAACTTGTGTAGTTCTTTCTCCTAATTCTTTGTACCAGTTAACAGTGAAGCACTGATGATCTCATTTTTTGTGGTGGTTTTAGGTTAAAGCTTGGTAATGATTTTCAGTACGAGCTGAATACAAAAGGTTCAACACCTGTTGAGGTTATGGGGATTGACTACAAAACTACACTTAAGCCTGAGCTCGAAAGCTATGTTGACAAAATAAGAGAGAGTTCTAAGAGAAAGTTGGAAGACATGATTGTTCTTCAACAACAATCAAAAGACAATGCTTCCAAGATTGAGGACAAGAAAAACAGTATTGCTGCATTTCAATCCCACATTGGTGAAGTAAGTAGTTTTAAATCAAGTCTTAACACAATGGTAGCATTAACCAAAGCCTTTGTTCAGTCTTGTCTTAATTAAATCAGAATTTATAAGCCATACTTTTTGGGGAATATAAATAGTAAGGTGTGTGGCTCTAACAGTAGCAACTGATCAGACGGAACATATAATTCTTGAAATTGATGTTCCAAAGTTGAGATTCATGCTTAAAGTTATTCTTGATGGCCCAGTCCCTTCTCTCTTATTATACGAAATCTCTGAAATTCACTTAAATCATCCATGGCAGATAGGTCCTTTCGTTTTCCTTAATTACGATCCAGGACCAGTTATCTAAGCATGTAGGCAGTGCAGGATGATGCCTGTATTAGTTTTCACATCATATAACCCTTTTTTGTTGTTTAATTGGGCTAACATTTTCAGTTCCTTGTGGAAAATGTGATGAACAGGAGAAGAAAAAACCACGGCTTTCCTTGATGTTTTTCTTGTTGCATTCCTCAACAGGCTGCCAACCACTGTATATCTTGGGTTCAAGAACTTCAAAATTTCGCTATTCAATCTTGACCTTGTTTTGTTCTTCCCTTAACCCTTGTGTCCAAAGATATCTCTTATGTTTTGACCTTTTTTATCACTAATATTTGCCTGCATTCTATTTGATTGATGCTAATGCTGAAAATGAAAAAAAAAAAAAATGCCAGTAACGCTCAAACTTATAGTTTGCAAAGAGCCGTTATTTTGAAATTATCCTCCTAATCAATGGTTCTTGTTAGGTTGAAGCCCAGTTAAATTTAGTCCAGAAGGAAATGCAGGAATGTGATCATAGATCTGCAGCAGAAGCCAGGAAAATGGTTGAGGATATCCAAGCTGATACTCATAAATTAGATATCATGGAAAGAGAAAAGGCAGAGGTTCTAAAGGTAGGCCTTTTATTGGTCTTCTGCTTCTTTGGTTAAAAATAAATAGATAAACAGATTATGGAATGTTCTAATAAGTTAAGGGCATTACTCTATCAGCAAAAGCAAGTTTTTTCTTTTCAAGGTGAACCGTGAATGCCCCTAACAATACAATTTGTGAGAAATTTCAGTACAGTTACTGAGATAATGGTACAAGTGCCTGTACGGCCTCTAATCAAAATTCTCTTTTCCCCTGCATGAAAGGCTTCGCAACAGAGGTTGCAAGAAGAGATTCAACAAAGTGAAGAGGAGATTCAAATGCATGCACGCCAACTCTTAATGGTGGCTGATACAGTGTCGAAATATAAAGAAAATGTTGAGTCCATGGTTTCAAAGATGAAGGTTACTCTCTCTGAAACTGCTGCTGCCGTATCCGATGCATACAAGGGTTCATTGCCAGCACAGTTCACTGGTAGTAGTGCCAATGCAAGCAAGTAGTATTAAACTGAAAATCTGCAGATCTATTATTAGGGTTAGTCTGTTCACTTGAACCTCAAACAACTATACTTCTCACTGCCAGATTCATCCTTTTATGTAAATGTTTTGATTCAAATCTATGATGCTTTTTTGCTAGTGCTTAGTTCTTTTTATGTTTGTTTGTTTGGTAAGTCCAAATGCCAATCATGTAATACCATTTTGCCCTTTTATTTTCATTTATAGTTAGCAACATTCCTTTATGGTTAATCATAGCATGGCAAATTATTGCACCAGTCGTTTTTGTTTACTTTCAGTATATTTTTAGTTACTGATTTTAAAAAACGACTAGTAAGGTCATTGACCTTATTGTTTTCAGGGCGTAAAATTTTGATCACTACAACGTCGTTAGAATATTGATGAAAAGATGATGGCACAATAAAAAATGATAAATTACTTAAATTGTCTTTAAACTATTATTATATTTTTGTTTATTTTTAATTTGACCTTTTATATTTTTATCATCTTAAAAAAAATATAATAATAGTTTAAGAATTATTTAAGGAATTTATTGTTTTTTATTGTGTCACATCTTTAACGAAATTTAACGTTAGAGTAATTATTTACATCTCGAAAACGATAGTGACTTCGATGTTTTTCTTTTAAATCAGTGACTAAAAGTATATTGAGTGTAAACAAATATGATTAACGCGGTAATTTACCCATTATAAAATTCAATAGGATAGTGGGACTAAAACCATAATTAGATTTATTTTCTTTAAAAAATGGTGTTGAAGCGTCGTCGTTTTTATTTTCTATGGGTCTCGATGGTAACCTGCATTTTTGAATTCCGATCTAACTACAAAAAGGCTCCAAACAACTATTGAGCGGGAAAAGGAAAAGCTGAGAAGCGAGAGTTCCTATAAACGCCAAGCAGATCTAAACAAAGGAAACTCAAAATTCAAACACCGCTAGCGATTTGACGGAGAAAAAAATGAGGGCCACCGCACGCGCCCGTAACACCGACACATTCCATCCTCCGGTATCACAACAATCTCGTGATTCCGATGCTAGCTTTGCCAGTAGTCGACCCTCTTCGGTCGCCATGGGCCGCGCCATCTCCGCCGCCGAACCCTACGCCGACCGCGCCTTCCAAGTGACGACCATTCGTTCTGTCAATGCCTTCTTCTCCTCCCATTCAATCCCACCCATCTCTACCAAACCCTCTCAAGCACCTTCCGCTAAAGATCTCTTGAACATACTCACCTCACTTCTTTCCCTTATTGGTTTCCCTTGCTCCAAACTCGAAGACGACCTAGGTTTTCTACTGAAATCCCTAAACTGTCCCTTCAAGTTCAACAAATCTACCCTCCGTGCCCCTAATAGCCCCCACAATTGGCCTAATTGGCTTGGTATAATCCACTGGCTGGTCCAGCTTGCGATCTACAATGAAAATTTATCTCAGAACTCCGCGTCTTCTTTTGCTCAAAACGATAGAATCACTGAATATGCTTTGGAATGTTATACACGGTTTATACGAGAGGAGGATGATATAGTGGAGGTTTTGGATAAGGAGTTCGTGGAAAAGCTTGAGAAAGAGAAGGAAAATGTGGTGGAGAACTGCAGGGCTTTGGAGAAGAGTGTTGGAGAACTGGAGGCTCAAGCCGAAGGGTTAAGGACCGGGCCAACGGAGAAGGAAAGATTAGAGAAGGAAAAGAGTGTGTTGGAAGAAGATGTGAAGAAGTTTCACGCAATGATCGCAGAGTTTACAGGGAGGGTTGCTGCCTTGGAGAAGATGTTGGAGGAAAAGCAAAAGGAATTGGATGCAAAGGAAGAAGAGAGGAATCAAATTTGCGAGGAGAATGAAGAGCTTAAGAAGAGAGTGGAGCTGCAAACTTTTAATGCTAAAGATGTGGAGAGGATGAAGAGAGAGATGCAGGCTGTGGAGAAAGATATTGTGGAGGCAGAGATTGCGCGAAATTCATGGGAGGATAAATCTTGGGATCTTGATTCCGATATAGGGCAGAAGTTTAAGGATCTTACTACACTTGCAATGGAATGCAACCAAGCAATTAGGAGGTTTTCTGAGCTTTTAGTTTGCTTATCTTTATCCTGTGTTACATATTTATTTTTATATGATATCTTTTGAACATATTGCTTATGTATTTGATGTTGAGTTTGGTTTCCTAGTACTAGACAGTTTAAATTATGGACTAGTGAATACTTCCTTGTAGTTGAAAGTGGAATTATGGTGCATTAGTTGTTAGTCATAGCAGGTGAAAATTAGGGTAAAGGAAATTGGGATACATCATTTTTTTTCTTTTATTCCAGGTAAAATTTCCTTAACGTATCGACTACGGTAGGGCAGGAGGAGTTCTATTAGACAACCCGTGCTTTTTTTTTTTCACAAATGGAAAGTTTCGGATACAATTCGTATATCGGCCACATTATCATATATAACACAAAATTTCTCCACCGATTCCTTCTAGTCGAGCCTCCCGGTCTGTCATTATACCCCGAGAAGTAGAAAGAATTACAATCCCCATCCCGCCTAAAATTCTAGGAATTTGTTGATAGTTAGAATAGATTCGTAGACCTGGTCGACTGATCCGTCGTAAATTTAAAATAGTTCTATGTGGTCCTTTCCTATTCCTTCTATGTCGTAGGGTTAAAACCAAAAAATATTTGTTGCGTTCCCGATGTTTCCTTACGTTATCGATAAAACCTTCTCGTAAAAGTACTTTTACAATGTTTTCAGTGATGTTAGTAGATCCTATTTGTTAAGCGATGCTCAATTTTAAACAATTTGTTGCATTCATTTCCTTGAGATCTGACTACCTTAGTACTTAGGTGTACGATTGAACTTCTGACCCCAAAATTGTTGATTATTACTATATTTTCCTTTGTTACTGTGTATTGCGAAATTTTATATTGAGGTTGTAAGAAACAATGCTCCTGTTTTAAGAGGTATTCTGGCCATTGTCGCAAGGGTCTTGGATGAGTTTCTTTTCCCCTTTTGCTCAAGATCGTTGTCTCTGCCTCTGTTCAGTGAAGTCTGGCTTATTCTAAATTTGTGTTTGCCGTATTGTTCATTGTTTTGGTGTGCTTGAATTTGTTATTTTAAGTATGATGTCAACTTGTGTAGTTCTTTTGCCTAGTTATTGGTAACAATTAATCGCACTTCTATCTTTTCTGTGGTGGTTTTAGGTTAAAGCTTGGTAATGATTTTCAGTATGAGCTGAATGCTAATGGTTCAACACCTGCTGAGGTGATGGGAATTGACTACAAAGCTACACTTAAGCTTGAGCTTGAAAGCTATGCTGACAAAATAAGGGAGAGTTCTAAGAGAAAGTTTGAAGACATGATTGTCCTTCAACAAGAATCAAAAGAAATGGATGCCAAGATTGAGGGCAAGAAAAACAGCATTGCTGCACTTCAATCCCATATCGATGAAGTAAGTAGTTTTATGTCAGGTTTGCACACTACGATAGAATTATTGCTGTATACTGATATTATTGTTTTGTTCTACTTTGTGTAATGTGTTGTTTGTCATGATTTGCCTGTATATATCTATCATGATTTTGACCTTTGCACCATGTTTTCTTCCCGAAGCCTTGATTCTATCTCATTCCATCTTTATGAAGATCGAAAAGTTCTATAGACCATAGTTTTGTTCCATATAAAATGTTAAGCAGCTAATCAGTTGGAATAGATGGTTCCTGAAATTTGATATTCCAAAGCTACTCTTCATGCTTAAAGTTTTGCTGGATGGCTCAGATCCTTTCTTCTTAGATGCAAGAATTTCTCAATTTTGAAACATAACTTGCAGGGGTACTCTATTTAATCATCATCTCATTTTATTCTTCCGTTAACCTTCATGCCCAGAGATATCTCTTATCTTTTCACCCTTTTTTCCCGCTAATATTTGTCTGCATTCTATTTGATTGGTGCTGCTAATGCTTAAAATACCAATAAAATTTGCCAGTAATTCTTAAACCCATAGTCTGTAAAGCGCCATATTTTTAAAAATTAACATCCTATATTAATCATTCTTGTTAGGTTGAGGCCCAAATAAATTTATGCAAGAAGGAAGTGCAGGAATGTGATCATAGATCTAATGCAGAAGCCAAGAAAATGATTGAGGATGTTCAGTTTGAGGCTCATAATTTAGATATCGCAGAAGGAGAAGCGGCAGAGATTCAAAAAGTAGGCCTTCTTCTCCTTCATTGGTTACAAATAAATAGATAAATATAATGTTAGAAATTCAAATACTGTAGTTATAGTAAGGGTATGAGTGCCTGCATGATCCCTAATAAAAATTCTTTATTTTCCCTGGATAAAGGCTTCACAACTGAGGTTGCAAGAAGCAATTCAACAAAGTGAAGAGGAAATTCAAATGCATGCACGTCAGCTCTTTATGGTCGTTGATTCTGTGTCGAAATATAAAGAGCATGTTGAATCCAAAATCTCAGAGATGAGGTCTGGTCTCTCGGAAACAGCTGCTGCAATATCAGTGGCATACAAGGGTTCATTGCCAGTACAGTTCACTGATAGTTTCAATGCATGTTAGCAATAAGAAACTGAAAATCAGTAATCTTGTGATTAAGGTTAGTCTTTTCTCTTGTTGCTCAAACAACTAGTTCACCTGTAATCCTTGTTTGTATGGAGTCAGATTTGATTTGATTCTATTTAAGGATTCTTTTTAGCGTTAAAATGCAGACAATCTCTTCTCATTCTCATACGTGAAAGGTCTTTTGGCTATGGAATTATACTATTTTTTCGACGTCTAATTTTTTTATTCTACTTTAATTCTTAAACTGTTATCGTCCAGGGCAACCGATATTCGGCTGCATCGGACAGGATAACGAATGAAGTAACCAACGCACAGCCGGAAGTGTGGATGAGTTGGATACTTTATTCCATTTTTTTTAATTTCATTTTTGCTCCCTTATTATTGTTTTTATTTTTATTATTATAATGAAGAGGGAATTTTTGATGTAAAATTATTTTAATATTTAATTCTTAAATTTGGATGAAAAGTAATTTTGACTAAAAAATAGTATTTTAATTATTTTTTAAAACCAAAATTATTTAAAAAGCAACCATAAACAAAGTCTAATCGAGTGGACCATTTTAGTCATTTTTTGTTTAAACCATAAACTGCTCTCCCTAGATAGAGCGTGGTTTATGTGACAAACAAAGTAGAGAGACTAGATTTCAGGATTTAAAAACGTACAGGAATTGAATGTAGAATTAAACCCTTATTTCTTTATATCTCTTACCGAGTCTCACTTACTGTCCCAGCAAGCGAAGTCACTTGAAAAGACAAAAAAGGCCACCGAATTTTCTTCGTCTCCCTCAATCTCTTTCAAAAGCAGTGAACCACTGTAGCTCCAACGAGGATAAAAACATAGAGATATTGGGAGAGCTACTGAGTCAGTGAGTGAGAGAGGGAGGCTTTTGTCTTCTTTGGGAAGCAGCTAAAAAATGCCACCTACCCATGCCCCAGAAACGAGTTCATCCACCCCCAACGGCGGCAGCCACTCCCACACCGCCCCACCTATCCAACGCCACCAAGCTTTCTACCCTCGTTCTTCCTCTTCCTCCGCCTCTTTCAAAGGCTGTTGTTGCTGTCTCTTCCTTCTCTTTTCCTTCTTAGCCCTTCTAGTTCTAGCTGTCGTCCTTGTCCTTGTCCTTGCCGTTAAACCCAAGAAGCCCCAGTTCGATCTCCAACAAGTAGGGGTTCAATACATGGGCATTTCCACACCCAATCCTTCCTCCTTCGACGGCACCGCCACCACCGTCGCTACCACCACCACGACCGCTTCTTTGTCTCTGACCATCCGCATGCTTTTCACGGCGGTGAATCCCAATAAAGTAGGTATCAAGTACGGCGAGTCGAGGTTCACCGTTATGTACCGCGGGATTCCTTTGGGGAAAGCTTCGATCCCCGGGTTTTACCAAGAAGCTCACAGCACTAGAAACGTTGAGGCAACCATTGCCGTCGATCGAGCTAACATAATGCAAGCCGACGCTGCTGATTTAATCAGAGATGCCTCGCTTTATGACCGTGTCGAGCTTCGAGTGTTGGGCGATGTTGGCGCCAAGATCCGTGTGCTGGATTTCGATTCTCCCGGCGTTCAGGTCACGTCTTTAACTTCCTCATTTAGAAACAATTTAAACCCATTTATTTTTTTAATGAAAATTTAAACCCATTTCTAGCTGCCGCGCATTGTCTTCCATTAACTTTCTAATTGTATGATTAAGCCATTGACGATTATAATTAAAAACGCCGATAGAGTTGGCTGCCACCGCCATCCCCACCACCCCAGTAGCTGTCACGTTCAACTTTTTGGGGTTATGTTTGAATTTTACTGACTTTCACCACTCTTTTTTGTTTTGTTATCCATGCTAACTCTCACCCTGAATGGAAGGGGATTTTTTTTCCTTGGATACTATTTTTACCGGAAGATACATGATAGTTTAATTTTGATTCTATGTGTTCAAATTAATAATTATATTAGTTTGGATTGCTAAACTTTTACATTGTAACAAAATTCTCTCACTTGATAGGAATGTACTTCGTTTTTGATGCACTTTATTTAATCATGATTTCTTTGAATTATTTATCTATTTGGATTTAGGGTTATTCATTTTTCTTGGTATTTGTTGGAGCATGATGTTGCCGCTGCCTGGGTTCGTAGCATAAATCAACAGGGTTTCATTTAATTATTTATGGGGTAGAAATGAACATAAATATTTTGTTTGTTTGCTGGTTTCTTTCCACGTGAAATTGGCTACAAAGTGGCGTATCCCTTGGACCCACTTTACTTCTCTGCAACAGTGGGATCCACATCCCCTGAATTTCTTTTATTCTGTGATCCACAAGTTTTAAACTTTCTTCTTCAAAATTTCTTGTCTCACTGGATAGGAAAACAATGTTGAGTGACTTTGTCACTTTCATAATTTTCCAGACAAGTTTTGTTATTCAATCTTTTTATATATATTGTTCGTTTGATTTGACTCAATTATGTGTGTTTGAGTGGACAGGTATCTGTGGATTGTGGCATAGTCATTAGTCCAAGAAGTCAGTTACTTACAGACAAGCAATGTGGATTTGATGGACTGAGGGTTTAAAACACAAACTCCTTTCGGTTCATATGGGTTGAAGACAAAAAGGTACAGTGGGAAAGCTTAGGCGAAGAAGATTCTAATTGGGAAATTCATTTTTCCCCCAAAGATTTTTCACATGTTTTTTATTAGTTCCTTCGGTTTTAAGGAAGAAAAAAGGGGGGGTTAGGGTCTATCTAACTTCTTGTATGTTCCATTGTAAAGTTGTCATGTGGGTGTCTGATCTTCATATATTATTCCCAGTCTGCAGTTTTCATCCAACTGCCAAAGTATCTTCCTCTCATTTTTCCTTCCATGCAATTATTTTTGTTGACATTCAAAGGACTAGGACTAGGACTAGGACTAGGACCCTACCCAATGTCTTCAACAGTCTCTGGAACTGGAAGGTGGGTACTCGTTCACTTTTGAAAACTATTCTGGCAGAAATAGCACTAGACTGATGTGTCCAATTTTATGGTCTTTCTTGTGGGCTGGGTTATGAATTTTTAAAGGAAAAACTGTCGTATAAAGAAACAAAAACTCTTCTCAGTGCCCATGTAGATGTGTCTCTCACTAAATTAGAATCAGACACGTTCCATCCTTGATCCATTTTGATACTACTGAATAACTCTTGCCAATGGAAGAACAAGTCATCAATTGAACACCTAGACCTAGACCTAGACCTAGCCTAGCCTAGGGGTAGGTAGTAGAAAGAAATAGAGCAGCTGTGCCTGCCTGTGTAGCCCGGGGACCAGAGTTGTAGAGATGAGCTGGAGACTGGAGTGGATTGTTTCAAGGCATAACCGGGACGGAAGAATACAACACTAAAACGGAAAGAGATCCTCCAGTCACTGGGAGTAGTACACACTCCTGACCGTTAGGTGAGTAACTTAGATTCCGTGTTTAAATTCTATAGTTCATATCAGATCTAAATATCAACTAAAGAAAGACTTAAGATTACGATTCCATCTTTGCTCCATACAGTTAACATTTGATCCCTAAGTTAGGGAAATTACTTATAATTAATAAAACAATGATAATACGACGAAATGACATAACCGGTCCCTACATTTTATAATACTGAGAGTAAAGGACTGCTAAGCCGGCAGTATCTCGGGCAGCGGAGGTTCCTCGTTTTTTCTCTTTCTCTGGTTTCTGCTCCATGCACAGTGCTTTGCTTCGCGTTTCTCAAATAAAATTTACCCGCTCAAGTTTGAAGTTTCCTATGATCCAATCACCGGAAACAAAAAGGCCTAAAAAGACAAGTGAGCAACCAAGTGGAGAAAATATACCTGAAATTTCGGGGATGTCATGGCGTCTTCTAAGGGGACTAAGACCATGTCACAGACGAATCCCGACGTGCCACGTCAGACATCCCTGTGCTCTTCGCTCTCCACTCTCCTCAGCGATCTCCAAAACCGAACTAAGAACTGTCTTAACTCCATGACTATGGACGATCTCTTGAAAAACATCTACTTGTCGACACAGCAACCGACTACTTCTTCCGACGCCCATGCGCAGCTCCTCCGCGCTTCCATCTCACGCGAAGGTAGTTTCTCGCTCCCGAAGGATGTGGCGAATAAGCCCATCGACGAGGTTTGGAAGGAGATCGTCGCCGGAGGCGGAGGCGATCAAAGGGAGGAAGGTCAGCTGGAAGAGATGACTTTGGAGGATTTTTTGATGAAAGCTGGAGCGGTTAGAGAAGTGGATGTCAGGGGAGTTGTTAATCAGGTGGAAGTAGGTGCAGGTGTTTATCCTGTGGATCCCGTCGTTATCAACGGTGCTGGAAGTCAGTTTCCGGCGTTTGGAAACAACGGCGACGTCGATCATCATAGGTTGGTCCTGGTGCCAGCAGGTGGAGGCACGATGAGAGGTAAACGACGCGCCGTGGAGGAACCTCCTTTAGACAAAGCGACGCAGCAGAAACAGAGGAGGAGGATCAAGAACAGAGAATCCGCTGCTAGGTCTAGAGAACGCAAACAGGTCAGGCTCTCCTTTCTGAATTCTGTTTGGCTGCCCAGAAAACAAGATAAATAATACTTGGCTTGTCTCATTGGGGTTTCAATTGTATTGCTCTCACATTTAGGCATATACTGTTGAATTGGAATCTATGGTTTCAGATTTGGAAGAAGAGAAGGCTCGGCTGCTAAGAGAAGAGGTACATTGGGTGCTAAATTGTAATGATTTTAGATCACATTCTAGAATTCCAGTCGTTTCCCATTGCCCAGCTTCATGAACTATTTGAGTTCTAAATGTTTGATCAAAATTAAAATGTGTTTTAAAATAATTCCAAAGTTAATCCTTGTACATAAATCAACATGTTGTATCCTTTCAAGTATATTCATTCATAATCATAATATGAACTGAAAGAGCCGAGATTTTTGCCCCCTTTTCTTTTTAATCTGGTTTTCGTCAAGTTGTATCTAGACACTGTTAATCTTTGACAATCAACATACATTGCAGGCTGAGTTGAACAAGGAGAGGTTGAAGCAGGTATGTCGCTTTGTTTAATCTTTCAATTAAATTACACTATGCGCTTCAAATGTCTCTAGATTTCTTCAGCCTATTTTATGAATCATCAATCATCAATTCTTCAAAATCCAATCATTGGTTTAGTGATCGATGTTAGGAGATGTCTTTTATATGCTAGTAAAAGAACATTCGGCAAACATTGAATAAATGTATTTTCACCTTGGAGTTGATTTCTTTTCATAATACATCATAATGAGTTAAGAGCTCGTCACTATGATGGCAGCTTCTTTTTTGCCATGATAATAACGATTCATATTCAAGAATGTGCTGACTGTTTAACCTAATTGATACACCTTGTGGTCTAACTCTAATGCAGTTGAAGAAGAACATCATCCCCGTCGTGGAGAAGCAAAGACCACGCCGTTCTTTCCATGGACTGGTAAATTTGTGGCAGCTGCTCCTTATCTTTTTCTTGTCAATGCTGTGTCCACTATCGAAGCTATAGGAAATCACTGCAAGAACCCAACTGAAACCGAAGTGGGGTATTGGAACTGACAGCAAGAACCAAAAAACAACAACCAAGTTTCAAGCTTGAAGATTTTACCCATGAGGAAGATCTTTTGAGAAACTAAAGTTTTCGGTGTGGAAGAAGATGCATTTTGCATAGGTTAGGCATTTGTGAATTAAAAAGGAAGAAAAGGAATCTCTTTAGTCATTTATACTGTAAATCCTGTCAGAAGGGGAAGATGGTAGGCCAGGCCCGAGAACTGATCTAACTCAACCTGAGTGTACAAATTCGTAAGGATATTGAAGTGGCATCACTTCCTTTCCCTAGACTCGTTTATATTTTGTGCGGCTATGATAAAAGCTGAACGTGGTGCCATTAAGTTTTGTTGGGCTAAAAATGTAAAAGAATTGATGTGTGACAGAACGCCGAACACACCTATTAATCTTAGTGTAATTTCATTGAAACAATAATATTAGTGTAACACAAACATGTATCGGCTGATCGAAAAACAATAATGTATTGGATCCTAATGCTTTTAAATTGTCTCCATTTCTCAGACAATAATTATAATTACTGATTTCAAGTCTTCATTGATTACAGTATATAAAAACTACAAACATCAATGGCAGCAAATGTTTTTTACAGTACTGTTTGTCATCTTCAGCTATCGTGCTGACTCTTTTATTGCATGGAATAGAATATATCATTCATGTCTTCTATCTATGGGCTATCTGTTTGATAAGATTCGATCATAAAGCGACACAGCTTGTACCCAGCTTGTATGGGAACTGATCGTGGTCTTATAATGGTGCACTGCTACCGAACGAGCTTCCTAGATTCGGATGAGAAGCTTGATGAAGGGAGATTCTGATGGTATGGCTTTCAGATGATTTGTATATATCTATACACTCCTCAAGGTCAGCGTCGCATGTCAAGAGAACCCATTCATCATCGTCATCCAAGTATTTGAGATCAACTCTGGTGATGTCTTCGATGTTAAAACGCTTCACAATCTCTTGTTGCAAGTCTATGAAACCCCAATTCAGTTGCAAGATGAATCGTATTTTAACTTCTCCGAACATAGCTTTTACTCTCAAGGTGCCCCCAGCTGGTAAATTCTGGCTGACAGGTTCCAGGAACGGAGGTAGAATCTCGAAATTAGGATGCTCGCCAATTGTTTCGGTTCTTGCAGGTAGCTTCGGCTCCTCTTGATTCAAGGAGTGCAATTCAGCATCACCGAGAACCCTCTGTAGTGCTCCACCGGGATCCTCCAATGCCAACCCACCTGCTCTACCCAAAGCATTGATACTGGTACTCTGCTGCATCGCTCCAGTGGAATAACACGTACTCGAACCCAAGCTCTGGCTGGATGAAGAAGATTGAGATTTTGAAGCAGAAGCTCCTTGACCGAACATGCCGCTTTCAAGTTGAGGTTCAGATGGCATAGAAAGGTTACTAATCTTCAACGTTGAAGATGGACCGTGACTAGAAAAGTTTGGTGAGCTCAGTTCAGGGAAGCTCGAATAGAATGAGCCTATTTGAATGGCTCCCTCAGCACCTTGAACCGAGTCCATCACAAGTTGGAGCTTTCTTAAAGAGTGGCCTACCTTCTTAATTTTTCGAGATGGCCATCGAGTGATCCCGTGTTGCCTGCATATCCTTTTCAGAGTAGTCGGGCACACTGTAATAGAATAAACTCGGTAAGCAACTCGAACGAGCTGGGTACTCTTTAATGCTAATGCAAGAATGCCAAGACACTTGTAGTTGTTTTTCCAACATTTAAATTTCTCAGTCTATATGATATTTCAAAAATTGAGTAGTTACTTTGATCAACAAGCATTATTTCGTTAAATAGAAATCTAGACATCAGACAAGAATACAAGGCTTGTCAATATAATGAAATATTTTCTTACCGCCAATACTCTTAGCAGCATCTTTAAGACTCCCTGCAAAGTACTGTCGAAGATCCTGCAAGCTGATTGTCTTCTCCATTTTCTTTCGTCTCCTCTCACCTGCTTTTTTACCGGCTAAAATGTGAAGCCCACCTGAAGAAGAGTCAACGCCACCAACGTCAACACTAGTCTTGGTTCCAGCATTTTGGTGAACATGTCCGAAATCCAAGAGTACATGCTTATTGTATAACTCTAGCTGCAGATCTTCCCAGTGGGTTGTCAACTTGAATTCTTCTTTGGGTTCTTCTTTTTGATATTCCCATGAGACAGAAACACCTTTACCCTTCTGTTGGGCTTCCATCATGTGTGCAATCCATGACTCCTCCTCCGGAGAGCTCTCTTTTGACGGAAAATTCCTAAATTGAGTTTCTTCTTTGTCTGATCTTGAATCCGAAGTAACTACCATTTCATTAACCGGAACTATCACTTCTTCCTCGAGCTCTTTGTCCACAAATACGTGCAAGCTCCAGCAAGCCTGTTGCATAAAACCGGACAATGCGTTCAGCATACGCTTTTGTGCTTCGCTGTCATGACAATCCCTCGGCAAGAATAACTCCAAAACGAATGCAACCGATCTGGTAAAAGTGCTTTGTAGCGGGACAGCTACAGCAGCACGCAAACCAAACATCCTTGCATGGTGAGAGAGAGGATAATTCGTCTTACTGAAGGCAGTTACATCAGTTGCGAAACAGCGCTTGTTTGTAGTGAAGGCTCTGCCAACTATTCCTTGGCCTCGGAGTAGGTGATGTTCAGAGCACGCCTCTAGGTAGCCCGAAAGACCTTCATCAGCCACAAACCAAGCAGAATCCAAGGTGGAAATGCAACGATAGAAGTTCTCGTCAGAATGTCGGCATCCACTTTTACCTTGATTGAGGCACGGTGCCCATGTTAGACCCAAAGGCAGCTTATGTCTCTTGCAGATGGATCTTAGAACCTCGGCAATGTCAGGCAATGCAGCTTGATACAACTCGTTACAGGGCTGTGAAATCAGAGGACTTGTTTTGTCTCAGAAAAAGAACCATAGAAATTCCGAACAGTCGAAACTATAGACTTAAGATGCTGTTGTCTTTACCTCAACACCAGGCGGAGTGAAGCCGTGTGAGCTCCTTAGATCAACGGCCTGCGTGTAGATACAGTTGATTTAAACCAGAATATGAGAATAGAAGAGGACTCTATGGGTGACAAACGAGTAATATGTAATAAACAAATACATAACCACTGGCTCTTCTGAAAGGTTTTTTATGTATTTAATTCACTTCTCTGAAAAATGAAAAGTCAATTACCATATCAGGTATGCAATGAAGTTATTATAAAAATGAAGAAAAACTAGGGACAGTTGGTGCATTAAAATACGAAAAATCCGTAACCGATGACTGTGAAGTATGCCAGTGGCACAATGCATCACATACAACAAGCAATCTTAGAATCAGAAAGATGCATAAGCAGACACAATACGAATTAGGGCTAGAAGATGTCTATGATGTTAAAATGACTCATGAGGTTTATTCGAAACGGTCAACGAGCACACTCTCCTGCGCTGTTTAACGGATGGTAAACAAAGAACATGAAGATTATGAAGGAAACAGAGGAGACCTCAAGAGCTTTGCAGACGTGTTCAAGTTCCGGGTGATAATTGATCTTTTGAGTAGTTGAGACAACCTCAACAACGCCCAAGCAAGTTCCACTCCCTCGTTCGAAAACAGGAAGAGCAAGTGATCCACCAACATTGTATTTTTGTGCGACATTGATACGCGTATATTCATCGGTTCTGAAGAAACGAACATCAGGTGTCCACTCAGGTAACTTCCCCAAAAAGACACGACCAGGCAAGCCAATAGATTCCTTTGAGTCCTCCTCGGCTGGGAAGTTGTAGGATTCTGAGACATCTCTAAAGTTTTCGAGACTCTTGCTGTTCGAGTTGAGCAAATAAGGCTGACCTTCCGTCGTAAGAACATGCTTCCCCCCTCTTTTTACAGGCACCCAGATTTGGATAAGAACATCCCTATCTTTTGTAGATTCCTTCAAATATCCAATAGCCTGCATTAGCCTCTCTTTAACAGATGACGAACAACCAGATTCCGCCCTCGGTCCTATCCACCATCTATTTGCCAACTCGGTGTCTTGGACTACGAAACTTCCTGGTTGCGACATCGATGTAGCGTTTCCAACAGCCACCCAGTGTTCCGATCGACTTTGAGAAGGGTCCGGAACCATTGTTTCCGCCTCTCCTTGATGCATTTGATGCAAGCTCTGAGAAGGGTCATTCGGATTCGGACCACCAGATGTTGAAGGACCAGGCTGCATAAAGTTGAACCCATCGCTAGTCTCTAACCAGCATCCTTCAAACAAGAGTTCATCCATATAATCGAAATCCATGGCAGCGGCAGCATCAGAGAAGTTCTCGAATGTAGAATTCGGTGCGAATCCGCCATCGCCTTCCATTTCGAAAAAAAATGCTTCCAAAATTTTCTTCTAAACCAGAGCCTGTTAGCGTATATTACATTGCAATTGCAAACACTATCATGAACCGAAACACAGAAGCAGAGTGAAGATGAAAAACAAAAAGAGGAATTTCCAGTAAAGATTCATTTTCCCGGTATCCAAACACCCAATCTGTCCAAAACGCAGAAACATCGTCAACCAAACCTAAAACAAATTATCCAACATCAGCACCAAGTATCCAAACGCATGCAGTAATTCATCGGCTTTGTAACAAACACAAAATTTTTAAAAAAAAAACATTGCTTAAACACGTATTGTTGGTTACAAATTCCAGATTTTACAATTAAAAAAAGGAAAACGGACATATAATGAAGCGAAAACAAAGGAGATGAAAGCTAGTACTCACTTTACAAAGAATCTCCGAGAAAAACCCAGTTTTTTTTTTCCTTCAGCTGTGCACTGTTTGAGTGAAAGCTCCCTTTGTTTTACACCCCAAAAGAAGAAAAAAAACATAGAGAAACTCTATGAACAAAGCAATTTCAATCACAGTGATTTTACTATGCGCGTGAAGAATATTCCCTCTCTATGGAAAAAGCATAGGACCCCACTTCCAGAGTCAAATGCTATTTTCTATTTTTTAAGCATAATGATAAGAAATTTGATTCAGATTTCAATTCGATTTGATTCATCTACATGGTTAAAACAACACTGCTACAGTTTTGTTTTTGTTTAAAGATTAGATCCATATCCACGACGAATATAATCTGTCTCTCAGGTTGGAGATTCGTTCAATCCACTTGACTCAAAGAATCTTCGGACAGCCTACATGTGATAAGTTTAGCTCTGTGTCTGAAAATCCAATCCTTTCCAGTTTCATCGGTTCTTTCTATAATTAGTAAGATCCAATTGGAAAGTTACATTAGACCAATACTGCAAAGGGTCGGGTTGGTTGTCATGGAAAAAAAATCTTCATAATCATGTATCATCTTAAAGAAAAATTAAAATTTTAATTTTAATTTTAAATCATAACTTTAATTTTTATGTGATGGAACTTTTAAAAAATAAGGTATGTCTAATATTAGGAAAATGAAATCTTTTGGGGGTGAACATGATCGTATGCATGTGATGATACTCAATTTTTTTAATTTTTATTAACACGTTATCTTACGTAAGTGACGATTTTTTTATAATAAAGATATAGTTATTATAAAAAAACATATTTTTTTAAATAAACATATATATTGTTATTTGCATAAGACGATAAATAATTAAAAAAATAATCGTTGTCGATTACTTACAACGATCCTTATAATTTTTCTCTTATTTTCTTAAATAATATTGGATACACTTCATTTCTTTATTTTTATTTTATTTTATGGGCACTATTTTCCTAAAAACTCCCCTAAAATAGTTGAATCTCTTCGCAAAGTGTCTCTCAATATCTGGTGAGTCCATGTCTCCCTTGTGTTGTTTTTTCTGTAGTTGCCGCATCCCAGAAACTGTCTTAGCCTTACACTTTTGATTAATAACTCCCTATTGGCTATTATTACTTTCTTTCTTTCTTTCCTGATTAAACAATTTTCCTTCCATGTTCATGGTTCATGGTTCATGGTCGAAACATCTCCTGGTTTCATGTTTCAGAAACCTGCTTGCTCGAGGAAAACAGGCAGGACCTACACTTGTTGCTTTATCAGGGGACAACAAAGAAAATAACTTCTCAAATCTCAAAGCTAAAATCTGTACCCAATGATGATGATTCCACTAACATAGATTAATGAGTAATAATTAAAGTGATGATGCAATAAGATAACGATGGTATAATATGTTTAATGACTTTGATTAGTCATCGAAAGAGAAAGAAAATAGTAATGCATCGACCATCAAAAAGTCATAAACCATGATTTCATTATTTAAAAAATCGCCCTCCCACATATTAAAAAAAATTGCACCCCAACAAAATTATTTTTTTAAAAATATCATATTATAAATATGTAATTATAAAATTGATCTTAAAATATAGTATTATGTCAATACAAAGATACATATCGACAAAATAAGATCATCGAGGTTTAATGGTGAAGGATAAAAATCAACAACAAACAATATTAAAAGAATACATATTACAATAATAAGACACGTTGGCAATACGATCATTATCACAACTTAATCGTGAATAAGAGTGATAATTGTGAGTTGTATCCAAATTTAATTTAAGTGTCCAAAATAAAGAGATTAATAGTCAAAAGAATGTTATTTTTTGATCGATCGTATATCAAACAACTTACTAATAAAAGAAAAATATATTAAAAGACAAAGAATACGTAATAATTCTATATCGTATATAATTCTTAAACTTAAAAGATAAAATATATATATCGATGACTAACAATCAAAACTAAAACTAATAGCATTGTCTATCGTTATAATATAGTTGAAAGTTGGTACTTTATTTTTTTTTAAATGGTTTCGCCTGAATGGTGCTTAGACGTTGTTAATTTTGAAATTCCGAAGTCAACTAATCTATCCAATTTGAATAATAATAAATTAATAGCAATAATTGTATAATCAAGGCTGTGGATTGTCCGGGCAAAATAGAATCAATGGCAGATACTAAAGGGGATTCATTGATGATGTATGCCCCATACCTAGAACAGGTTTTTATTTATAGGACAGATTCTTCTGATCATAAGGGAGGGTTCAAGTGCATTTATAATAATCAATGATGGAGATATTAAAAGAAATTAGTTTTATAACGAAAGGAATCAATACAAATGGTAAATAAATTTAATATGATTCGAGTATGTCTTAAGTTCAGAACTTAATGTATGTAAAAATTTATCATAAAAGACTCATCACCCAAATCAAACTTGTAATCTTAATTAGTCTAAGCAAAATTTTAAGAAATCGGAGTGATAAAAAAAATCAGTTTTATGAATATTATTGCTGTTTTCTACACATTTATGTGATGTGTTTTTGAGTTGGAGCTGAAGCTGAAGCATCCCATCAGACTTCATTTCAATATAATTCAGTCATGGATCCATAGTTGTTGAAGACTTGTTTTCCTGGTGGCAGTTTGACATTGAATTTGTCAACTCATTTTTCTAATCTTTAATAAACCTCACTTGGTTTATATTTTCAAAGTCATTTAATTTGTTTTTATGTTAGGTTGGAAAATAAAATATTTTCGAAGGAATCAAGTGAATCCACTGATCGTTATACACACAAAATTGTAGAGCCTATCTAAAAGTTCACAAGAGCATCCAAGAAAAGAAATCAACCTTTTTTCCTTGTGTAAATATTCTTCTTCCACTTCACAAAAGAAAACAAGTTTGATACTAGTACGAAAATTTAAATACTTCTTCACACTAATCATTCACACGCTGGGATGCTTAGAGCTTTCTGGTCAACAAATTCTTGCCTGGAGTCAAGGGCGAAGTCAGAACAGTATTTGTAGGGGCAAAAGACATTATGTTTAGATAGAAATGATCTTCGGGGAGGCAGGGGCAGTTTTTTGTTTAGGCCTGGAAACGGGAGTCAAATAGGATGGGACTTGACCAGGGTCGATCTTCATCAATTTAGTCCGTTTCTTTCTGTGGTCCGGATCAGCATTACCCCACGAAGAAGGCAACTCCAGGATGTTACACTGGGTGGGAGAAAGCGGACACAGGATCATCAGAACCAACGTTTTCATACATTTTCGAGATAGAAACCAGAAGAAACAATGAAGCATTGAAAGAGCAAAATAGGGTGGAAGTATTGCTTTTGTAGGGACGGTCGTGTCGGCAGTTACTAAAAGAGTGTTTGAAATTGGGAGGGTTTTTTAGTTACATGTTGGAAGCATGGGATGGTTAGACAATGACCCTGGGGTATGTATGCAGGATGCTTCACTGCATCTACAAAACGATATCACGAAAGATCTTTTTAATATACAGTATTTTTATTCTTCAAAAGAATATATATCCAGAAAAAAGACAGACAAGGTTTAGTAGCAGCAACTCAAAGGAACGTTTCAGCACTATATACGACAATACAGTTTGGAAGTCGATACTGTCCATAAGCTTTCCCCTAGGAAAATACAAGGAATTCGAGTTTAAGAACTACAGTAAATTATCACATTAGCCTGTGAATGCAGAGAAGCTAGGGAGGGAAGAAGATTTGAAAAAGTCTGCACGTTTGTGCAACGCTTTCTTTTACAACTTACAACACTCAATGCATCGGAGATCACCTTTTATTTGTATGATTGGCCCTGTTGATTGGAGGGTTGTGCTTTAGCCATCTTCATAGTTTTTCCCAGGACGTTTAAAACGGCAGCACGCTGCAACTCTTTCGCTGCAATAATGGGGGAGGGGAAAATGTTAATATAAATCAAAACATGAATGCCACTAATTTCATACCTTATACCACTTCACGGATAAATTACTAGCACATGGATGACAAGATGCTATTATCTATAAACATACCAAATCTATACATGCATTTAGATAAACACACAACAGGGATGAATTACCTTCCTCTAGTGAGAGTTGGATTGATCTTTTTTCAAGTTCAACAGCCTGTTTACTGAGTTCAACTGCAGAAAGTGATCGAAGCACTGACAACATAACATCAAACAACTTTATAAGTATTATAAGATTTTATGATTGAGAGACTCAATATGGTAAGAATGATTCACAAAGCACATAGGCATACTCTGCGTGTAATCCTCTAAATTGGACTGCTCCAGTTTTTTCAATAGCATCTGCAATTGATAATACCGTTCTTCAAAGTGAAGCTTTTTAGTTCCCTTTGGACTATCCAATCCAGAGGCAGTAGAAACGACTGTATGCTGATTGGATTCTAAAGGTGCTAATCTCGTAGCAGGCTTTCCGGGAGGTAAAGGCGTGGAAGGTTTGGCAGACGAGCTCGTTGAGGGTGGCATCGGGAGTGGTGCAAATGCCGGAAAACAAGAAACTTTAGCCTCATTTATTTCAGGCTTTTTTTGGTTAATTCCCTCTACTTGACTAGCATGCCTTGGCTGTTGGCAATTGTTCGTGCTGCTACAGTCGAACGCACAGTTCTTCCCTAATTCAGCTTCAGGTTTTCTACGAACATAGACAAGATGACCATTTATAGCACTAGTGCTTGGCAATTGGCAGTGCGAAGGACTCACAGGGCATTCGGGGGAAGGTCTCTTAGTTCCAGAAACCTTAGTAGGATCAGTAACTGGTGCTTTGTCTTTAGAAACCGAAGAGCTTGCCGTAGAGTAAGGCACAGTTCTATGTTCATTCTGCAGATCTCTCAATGGCGTCTTCTTTTCACCAACTGGAGGTGGTTTATCGCAAGGGGGCGAGTTATTTTCAGGATTCCGCAGTCCGTATTCACTGATTTTGGAGTCTATCGTTTGTTGACCCATCTGATGTTTTTTTATTCTGGTAACAAGAAGACTGAGATCATGATAACATAAACCGAATTAAAATTAATGATGTAGTTCTTAAACTAAAGAAGGAAAAGCAGATTGTTGGAGATATAATTTTCAAACCCGAATGACCAAATATGGCTTTTTCGTGGAATCTAATGCATATTGCTTTCCATAATTGACCAGCAAGAACCCAGATCACTAAATATATTAAAGTTATCTTTTGCCTTAAACCGAAAATAACTATTAAATGAAACTAAGCAAGGTAAAGCTGTAATCAGTACCCAATAGTAGTTCACAAAGGAAAATTTATCAGATTCATGAAAGCCAAGCAAACTATGGAGTAAATACTACCAACAAGAGAAAATTTTTTGTCAGCCGTTAATACACACACAAATAGGTGGTGATATGACTACCACACATGACCACCACTAACACTGTCACGATATTATTGATAATATCATCATAAGTGTTCTAAATTGGCGAATAAGAAAATCCTAAGAACCAAATTCTAAAGAGACTGAAACTTGTTTATCACATACAGCATTTACCTCTTGAGCCTTCTCTTCATGTTTGCGGTTGTGTACGAGAAGAAGAATACACAACAGCCATTTAAAACATTACAAAAGAACAAAGATTATGGATGATTTTCACAAGATAAATAGTTTTCATGCAAGGAGTTCGACCTTAGGCAGAACATTCTCAAGGGAAGTGAATAGTCAACACTTTTGGAATCTCTTCCGGTTTGTGGTTATGGACAATTATCATGGAAATTCAATACTAAGGATCGAGGTAAACCACCTATGTCCGATAAAACGTAGACCTCTGGTTGTGTTTCCTACCTGACTAGTGCTAATAAAAGCCACTATTTTCTTTACAGATTACACATATTGTTCCCGACCGGGAAGAGAAAGAAAGGTAAATGATTGGAACAAAAGGCATGCTAAGGTCGTAATTCAAAACGAAATTAATGTTACCCCATCATTAACAACCACCACACACAGTGAAGTTATTGCTAGGGTCGTAATTCAAAACGAAATTAATGTTATAAAATAATAGAACTCATATCATTTGAGAATAAAATGTATACCTAAAATACATTTACAATTACAAATGAATATTCATTTTTGGAATCAATATATACATATTTCAATCCAAAACAAAGCAAACTATAGATTTCCAATAAGCTCCATAAAATTCTGAGGAATTCATGAAACAATATCTAGGTACACTAAGAAATAGGGAAAGCAATATGATCATCTACACACATTCACCATGCATTTTCCGTTTAATTTACTCTTTAGTGGAAACAAGATACAAACTTGGCATTGCAAAATATAACAAATTAGGTTAATATCACTAGAAATCAAACAAAGAACATTTAACTCAATAAACGTCAGAATTAAAGATTATAACAATTTAAAACAAAAGTTAACAGGCAGAAATAAAAACTAAAAATACAAAAGCATGACGATTTGCAGAAAATACAAAAGACCCAGTGACCAGAGTGCTTCATTTAATACAAATTAAACAACTTTTCGGGACATGGGTTCAGCCAAATGCATTCAAGGAAAAATACCCATTGAATCAAAATGCATAAATCAGCATAAAAAATCGAAATATTCATGAAAGGTATCAAAGTTGATCATATTCAAAACACTCAAGATTACCTAAAAATTAAAAGAAAAGGCACCGATTAAGGAAAATGAATCGCTGCAAAAACAATTAGGAAGCAAACCTTGAATCAAAACAGAGGAAGACAATACGTTTACCTTAACTCATTTAGAACGCGGAGAAATAAAGAAAAATAAGAGCGAAAGATCGGTATCAAGAGCCAGGGAATTTTGCCTCTAACGAAGTAGTTTTATTTACCGTTTAGACCTTTGAACTTTTTAATTTTTAGTTTCCATGGAAATATTACATGGAGGCACACTAGTCTTTAGATATTTATATATTCCCCATAACTTTAGGAAAAGTATATGATAGCGTCATTGCTTGCCGATGGACTATGGCATATCTTATTATGACTTATTCTAATTATTATTTTTTAATTCCAATTATTACCAGCTGAAATAAAGATAAAATATTTTAAATCCAAAATTTTGTTAGATTGAGGTAAAAGAAATTTATATTCGATCCTTAATTTTCTTATCCAAAACCAAAATAACCGTCATGCAAGAACACTTTAATTGCACATAGGTATACTTTTGTGATTACAGGAAGAAATTTATCTTCCAACATTATGTGCTCCGAATACTGATCATAAACCTATAAAATCCTATAATCCGAATTATTAAGTCTTGACAAAAGTGGCCTTGGTATGGGTGCAGAAACTTAGATGAAAATCGTCTAGTACGACCATAACGATCAAATTGATTATATTCATAACAATTGTTGTTGCTTTCTCTTCGACTTTTTTTGTCGGCATGTTTTGATTTTAACATGTTTCTTTATGTTTTGAAAGATTTTATGTATAATTAATAATATTCGAGTACTACTAAGATTTGTTATAAGGATAATTCTCTTAATCTAATTTGTTTCGTTTATGATATTAAAATTAAATAAATTTTATATTGATCGAAATAAATTATTTAAAATTTATTATTAAGAAATTATTTAAAATTTCCTTCAAATAGTTAGATTTATCCAAAGATTTACCTTCCTTGGATTGCACATTTATAGGTGCATCTATTATCTACACTAAAATTTGCCTTCCTCTAAGTTTATAGAACAACCCACCGTTCTTTAATATATTAGATTCCTTGTAGCAGAGTTTCATTGTAAGTAAATCATTTCTTTACTCAACTTCACTTGCCTATCATTTGTTTTAATTATAATATCAGATATCATTTAGTACCTAAAAAAGAGAGTAATATAAAAAGAAAAATTATATCATGTTATTCATAAATTAATTATTAAAAATATTTATATAATTATTTCTTTTATTTATATGTTTTCAAAATGAATCTTCACTCATATTTATTATTAATTCATTTTAAAAATAATTTTTTGAAGTGAAGATTCACTTTGAAAAATATATGACATAAAAAAATAATGATACGAGTGAATTTTAATGGTTGATCCTATGAACACGTAATGAGATGTACCCATAATATAATTTATCAATATAAAGAAAAATAAAGAACTTTTTTTTTTCGGAAGAGAAAAATCTCAATTAGGTTAATAAATAATGCTCCCGTTGTAATAGGATATTAAACAACTAAACGATCATAATAGCACATCAAAAATGAGTATTATAAGAAATTTCATACGATCGTAAATTTAATAAGAATTCAAAACAACAAAATTTTAATATAAAAATCTTTAAAAAATCGATATAAATAAGTAATATTAAAACTGACGAGTGAAAAAAAATAAAAACGACGCAAGAACGAGAAAAAAGCTTTAAGAATAGTTTTTCTTCTTACTTAAAATTATGATTTTCAGAGATTATTATCATATTAAGGTGCATGGAAAATGAATTTAATTTACTTATATCTAACTAACCATCTTAATCACCTAGGTAAAATAAAAGTTCTGTTACAAATATGAAAAAAAAAATGTTTGCAATAACTATATTTGATTTTTTAATTTTATTTTTTATCGTTATTAATATTTAAATTAAATATTATAAATATTTATTATGCAGGTAATCCTCTAATTTGAGAATCGATATAACAAATGTGTCCGGGAATTAGGTTGGTGAACAATTTCAATGAATCATATTATCCACGCGCCTTATTCTGGAGTTGGCGTTATCATTTCTTGTCAGGATGGAGACAAAGGAAAGTCTCGAAAAACATGTGCCGACACGTGATGGGAGGAAACACGAATTATGTCTCTATTGCATCCAATGCACACCAAAATATGAAGATAAATAAAAAATATTCAATAAATTATATAAAAAACAATTTTAAATTAAAAATATTTTTATAAATATGATATTATTACGTGAATAAGATGCTTACGAACATTTTAATGTTCGCGTTAGATATAATAACCGAAAATTTTTAATAATTTTTTAATTGATATAAATAAAGAGTCAAAATCAATAATAATAAAATAAATAAATAAATTAGGTATAATATTTAAAATTTAAATATTCGGATAAACATATCACTTTTTTTAACCAACATGTTTGTCGCAATACTTTAGTTGAGATCCGTTGAATATCATTTTGGGTAAGTATATATATCTAACCAGGTTTACGCGCCATTAGCGTCTGCGACTGCAAGCCAATACAAAAGAAAAACAGATAAAAATATTTCTTTTTATTTGAAAAAGAATAGTGAAATACAATAGACAGTATATATAAAAAGTGATTATTTTGAAAAAAGAAAATTCACATGAAAATAGTATGATGCTGACGAATCTGAAAGAGCTTATTTTCTCTATGAAAATGAAGAGAAGGAGGAGAGAACGTAACCACAAGAACATACTTCTTCACGGTTCTAACGACTTTTGTATCGACCTGAACCGGATTCTGTGGCGGAAACGGCACCGTATATTCTCCGTCGTCTCCTTCGCATCCGGTTGTCTCATCCTTTTGTTCTTCGCAGTCTTCATTTTCTGTCCTCCTCCCACCGCCAACAATCCTTTCCTTCCTTTGCACTCTTTGGTATGTCATCACATTCTCGCCATTATGCGTTTATTTTTTGTTTCTCCAACTTCGAGAAATAAAATTAATATTCTTTTTTTCATGTGTTTTATTTAAATGTTTGTTTAGATGAGGACCGTGGAATCCAATTTTGACGCGGTGTTTCAGGTTCCGGTACGATTTTCTTTTATTATTTCTTTTTCCATTTTAGTATTAAGTGTTTAATCTTAGATTCTTAATGCCATTTATTTGTATTTCAGTTTGATGACTAGTTTGGATCTTAAAATCGGTTTTGATTAATTAATTTTGATGTTGTTTAGGGAATTAAAGGAAATTTAGATCATGATCTATGGAGTTCGCGTCGCTCAAAGTTCTATTACGGATGCAGCAACGCCTCTGAGATGTTTCAAAGTAAATATTCCATTATTTTGAATTCGTATTTTAGTTATTGTTTCTATTTAATCATTTTTTAAAATTTTGGTTTTGCTGTATAAATCTTGATTCCTTATCTATTTGGAATTACCTTTAAATTTAATACCGTCTCTGTTGTTGAAATTCGGTTTCTGGAAAAGAATAGTTTTCAACTTTTTATATTGTTGATTGGTTTGTAAGTTAATAAAGTATTAGGCTGCTTTCTTCTTCTTCTTCTCATACTATTTGTTCATTGTTTCAGCTGCTGATGTGAAAACACATCCCAATCGGTACTTGTTGATCTCCACCAGTGGAGGATTAAATCAACAGAGAACAGGGGTAAGTTTTCTGAAACAGACGTTATACCTTCTGCTTTGCTTATGTTTGTTGCTTATTGGAATTGCAAGTCAATGTTGATTTTTATGGCCACAGATTGTAGATTCTGTTGTAGCAGCATATATCTTAAATGCAACTCTGGTAATCCCCAAGCTTGACCAGCGTTCTTACTGGAAAGATACCAGGTGTTCAGTGATAGTCTTGTTTAATCTAAAACCAGAGGCATTATTTATATTCTGTTTTCATATGTGCTGGGTTATTTGATGCAGTGGTTTTGCTGAAATATTCAATGTTGACCGGTTCATTTCATATCTCTCCCGGGATGTTCGAATCGTCAAAGAGCTACCACTGGTGGGAGATAAACCTTGGATACCACGTCGCATGAGTCTTCCGAGGAAGTGCAATGAGAAATGTTATCTGAATCGTGTTCTACCTGTTCTAATTAAAAAGAATGTAAGTAACTCTAATTTTGAAGTTCCACTTGTCTCAATTCCTAAACTTTGTTGATGGGTAAATGCTCTGGCAAAAGAACAGTATAAATAATCTGATCATTTACAAGATTTAAATGTTCACTAAATTGCGATTCTGGAGATAGGAAATGGTTTAGCAACCAATACCTTGCCAAGTCTAACCATGAGTGGAGAACATAAATCGAACCAGATACATCTGCTTAGGCATATAGTTAGAAAACCTTATTATCAGTATCCACAAAGACAAGCTATTGGTTTGAAAGGCTTTAGTGGTTTTTGTGAGCATCACTAATATCAAGTTGTAGTTGTAGAGACGTATTACCGTCATATCTTGGTAAGAATCCTCCTCATTCACCAAGAAAGATGAATCTAATATATCTTTTCAAATGTTAAAATAACTATGATGGTCTCTCTCTTGATTTTTTTTTTTCATGAAACAAGAACAACATATGGAAACTGACAATTTCTTCTCCATCCCTTTTCATGATGCAGGCTGTTGAGATTAGAAAGTTTGATTATAGGCTTTCAAATAGGTTGGAAACAGATCTACAAAAGCTTAGATGTAGGGTGAATTATCATGCCCTAACATTCACAGATCCCCTGCTGGAAATGGGTGGACTCTTGGTTGAAAGGATGAAGATGAAAACCATGCATTTCATTGCATTGCATTTGAGGTAAAGGGCACTCTGTTATTAGTTGTTATTCACGCAGTCTTTAGATACTCTTCTAATTGTCATTAATTGATGAAATTTGGCCACTGCAATGGCTGTATATTCAATGTTAAAACAGTTGGTCTCAACATATTTACTGTAAAAGAATATAGGACTTTATTAATGCAGGTTGTTATGCCATTTTCCATAGGTTTGAACCTGATATGCTTGCATTCACCGGATGTGATTATGGTGGAGGAGAAAAGGAAAGGAAGGAACTTGGAGCAATCCGGAAGAGGTGGAAAACTTTACATGTAAGGCCATGCAAACTGTTAAAATACACATCTTTAAACATACCTTCTGAAAGTATTTGAACATGTTTATTTTGTCATGAGCTGCAGTTGAGCAACCCCGCAAAGATGAGAAGGCAAGGGAGATGCCCACTAACTCCAGAGGAAATCGGTCTAATGCTGAGAGCATTGGGTTTTGGAAGAGATGTTCATGTTTATGTGGCGTCAGGTGAAGTATACGGAGGTGAAGAAAGGTTAGCCCCGCTCAAAGCACTCTTCCCTAACTACTATTCAAAAGAGACTATAGCCACTGAGGAGGAGTTGGCACCATTTTCAAAGTTTTCGGGTCGCATGGCTGCACTAGATTACATTGTTTGTGATGGGAGCGATGTTTTCGTCTCGAACAATAATGGAAACATGGCAAGAATGTTAGCTGGACGAAGGTAGGCAACTCTACATAAATACACAGTTGTTTGCTATATATATTCCCAAATATGTTTTTGTCTATTTACAGGAGATACTTCGGGCACAAACCAACAATTCGACCTAACGCTAAGAAGCTGTACAAACTGTTCTTGGCCCGAAACAACATGACATGGGACGCGTTCGCCACCCAGGTTAAAGCTTTTCAGATCGGATTCATGGGAGCGCCCAAAGAAGTGAAACCTCGCAGAGGTGAGTTCCATGAAAACCCACGTAGCTGTATATGTGAGGCCGAGGGAACCGAAACTATTAAAAAACAACCCCCCGTGGATTACGATGCAAATAAGAACAATGTTAGGAATGCTACCAAAGTGACTGATGAACATGAGACCGCTGAGGATGATCCAGATTGGACCGATGCCGAATATTTAGGCAACAACACTAAAGAACTTCCCGATACGGACCTCAATGCGTCAAACAAACAAGAACAACCTGAAGTGGAAATGTTATTTTCAGACTAAAAAGAAGAAATTGAAGCAGGTTGGGAGAGTCGATAATGAATTATATTATTAATTAGATATTTTTTTCACCCTCACATTCTTTGGCATTCTTTTTTACGATGATATATATCGGAGAATGGAGGTTGCTGCCATGGACAACGATTTTAGCAAAGGCATGGGTAGTGGCAACGACAACGGTGGAGGTTAGTTTAGTACATCCCTGTTCAGTAAATGTAATTGGCATGCGAGTAGAAGAAAGTTATCTTTCATTTGTGGTCTTAAAGAAAAAAAGAAGTCTAATGAAAGGAGAATGCATCGATCTGTCTCTCAATCTCTAGTGTATTAGTGTTCTACTGCGAGGCAGATGAAGTACAGCAAAACAAATGGACTAGGAGTGTTCATTATTAATAGTTTTTTGTATTTATACATATATTGAACGTTGTATTTGTATATTCATTTTACAGAGATCAGGTTTTTATATATTAAAGTAGTATACTAAGTTTGTATTTACAGTTTTATTTGCATGAATTGTAAGATTTAGCAGGTAGCATAAGGGTTTTTTATTCAACTGGTAGCATAAGAAAATGATGATGGAAGTGATTATCCTTTTCGCGGATGTTTTTCAAAAGGGAATGATTGATTACGAAATGCCTTTTATTTTTTAATATGAATTAAAAAAATTTATCTATTAGAGTAAACTTTTTCTGTCTTAGATGAAAATTATTTTAAAAAATTCAACCGATTAGAGTCAGAATATTTTGTTAAAAAATTCAACAAATATATCAATAATTAATTTAGTATAACCATTTTGATCCAAAACTTTACCAATTTAATCATTTTAGTCTTTAAATTTTATTATTTTTTAATTTTATTTTATCAATTAATCCAAAATGACAAAACAATAACGATTTGTTAAATATGCGTATAAATTTGATTTTATTATCCAAAGAATATATCCATGTTTCTTATCCTCCCATATGGCCATATCCCTATTCCATATCATGAGTAAGCAATTTATAGTGTGAAACGGCATCGTCGCACCGTAAGCAATGTTTTAGAAATTAGAAGCAGGAGAGAAAGCATACGTGGCATAAATGATAACTCGTAATCCACTTGGAATGAAGCGACGTGGCAAGATTCACATCCTTAGTTTTCCTTCTCTCTCTCAACAGACTAAAAAAGGGTACACAGCAAACTCAATACACAGACCGAGCAAAGCAAACACAAGACGAGAGCAATGGCGTTGAGACTACCCACTCAGCTGGCGACACGTGGCAATTTCCACCACAACCACAGAAATGCATCCACCGCGCTGTCATGGAGGCGGACTCTGTCACCGGACACTCTACTAATCCCCTCCTCCTCTCTAGTCACCAGTAAGCACCTCAGTTTCTTCATTTTGCTCCAAATCAAACGCTGCGTCCATCTCAATTATTCTCTTGTTTTGGCCTCCGGCAGAGAAATCGCATGCGAAACAGTTGGTAACTTGCAGTGCCAGTGGAAGTACTCAGGCTGTGAATTTGGCTCCGGGAACTCCCGTCAGGCCGACCAGCATACTAGTCGTTGGCGCCACAGGAACTCTAGGGAGACAAATCGTGAGACGCGCGCTCGATGAAGGGTACGACGTAAGGTGCCTCGTTCGGCCGAGACCCGCTCCTGCTGACTTCCTCCGTGATTGGGGCGCCACCGTTGTCAACGTAAGATCTTGGTCTAATTATGATTTTAACCCCTATACTGTGCTGAAATTATAATTCAATTCCTTTACTTTAATTTTTTATAATTTAGTTTCTCTATTTTTATAATCTATAATATTTTTAGACATTATAAAGTAATGATGTGAAAATCTTTTATTGTTATCCAAAATTTAGAACATGTAATAAACTGGGTGCTCTTAAAAATTTATAATTTTATTTAATTTATCCAAATGTACTGCTTTCACCCTTTTTAAGATCTGCCCTTTATTGCATATTTTTGAGCAGGCAGACCTTAGTAAACCAGAGACTATACCTGCAACATTGGTTGGTGTCCATACGGTTATCGATTGTGCCACGGGCCGTCCAGAAGAGCCTATTAAAACGGTATCATTGTATAGTTATGGTTAATCTTACTGTTTTGTTTCAATGTTTTGATTTTGCTCAAACTTTGTGTCGTCTAATTATCATGTGTTTTGTTTAGGTAGATTGGGAGGGAAAAGTTGCTCTTATACAATGTGCAAAAGCAATGGGGATTCAGAAGTATGTGTTCTTTTCCATTCACAATTGTGGTAAGCATCCCGAAGTTCCACTAATGGAGATCAAATATTGCACTGAGAAGTTCCTTCAGGACTCCGGCTTAACCCACATCACAATCCGGCTATGCGGTTTCATGCAAGTAAATGTTATCTAAAACTCGAGCTTTGCTGATATGCGTTGTGTGTATGCTTTAGAGTGAACATATGAATAGAATTGTGATTTCTTGGAAGAACCAGTATGATTGAATTAGTGTATGTGTTTGAAGTTTGAACCTAGCTTCTTTTTTGTATTTAAGCTGTGTTGTTATAGATGGTTGTTTCCACAATCTGTCAGGGTCTTATCGGCCAATATGCAGTACCTATACTGGAAGAGAAGTCCGTGTGGGGGACAGATGCTCCAACAAGAATTGCCTACATGGACACACAGGTTACACATACATAAATTGTTTCATCGATTGGTTTCGTGTTATTGATCATGGGATTTCGGTCTTTAGTCTAGTTTTATTTTGGGTTTAGGATATTGCTCGATTGACATTTATAGCTTTGCGCAATGAGAAAATTAATGGCAAGCTTCTCACATTTGCTGGTCCTCGTGCCTGGACAACCCAAGAGGTATATAAGTCTTTATTCTTGATGACTGACATTGTATTGCTGATCTTTCACATTTTGTGATTATTTCTGGTGAATTATTACAAAGATACTGCAATGTTTTATCTTTCGTATCATCAATGACATGTTAACATAATGCCATTCCTAAGTACTGATATGGAACTCTTGCGAAAAAAAAAAGCCACTGATTTGTTCTGTGTTAAATTTTCTTAATTTAAGGTGATAGCATTATGTGAGAGGCTCGCAGGGCAAGATGCTAACGTTACCACAGTTCCGGTTACCATCTTAAGATTTACACGCCAGCTGACTCGGTTCTTCGAGTGGACAAATGACGTTGCTGATAGATTGGCATTTTCAGAGGTAAATAAGTGGTTATTTTTCTCATCATCTGCTCGGTGTGATCCCGTATTAGATAGTTATGCCTGTGTCCATCTTTCTCTAGATCCTTTTCAAAGATACTAATGTTGTGCACATTGTCAGGTTCTTACAAGTGACACAGTTTTCTCGGCACCTATGACCGAGACATACAATCTTCTCGGCGTGGATCCAAAGGATATAGTTTCACTGGAAAAGTATCTTCAGGACTACTTCACAAACATTTTGAAGAAACTGAAAGACATCAAAGCTCAATCAAAGCAAACAGACATCATATTTTGAGAGAATATAATCTACTTGTAAGTTGTAATTACCTTGTGTTATATAGGCAAAGATACTGAATTTCTTCTTATTGTGTGAGATCATTTCCATGGTCCAATTCTTACCGATCAAATTTAGACAGCAATTTTGCTTTTAATCCCGAAGAAAACATGTTTCAGTAGCTGTTCTAGTGCTTACAAATATTAATTCAAATGGGCCTAAAATGGACCAGCTTCAAAAGGCTTTTCAAATGGAATAAGTGCAAAACTAGTTGGGACTGAATATAGGGACCTAATAAATATTTAAACCAAAAGATTTGAGAGGTCAATGTTAATTTGATTAACATTCAAATTATAAGTACTAAAATTATATTATTTTTTAATTAACTACGATAGATATAATAATATTTGTTCTAAATTATATTTTCAACTATTGGACATTAATTGTTCAATCACTATGTTGTCATATTGATGTTCGAATCCGCGATCTAAAAAAAACAATCAATCTCTTATTTACCGAAAACATGATAATTCATACTCCTAAAATTATATTAACAAAAAAGAATAGGATGACTATTTGACTCATTCTTTGTTTATCCTTCACATGCATAGAGATAACCACCCTATTACCATTATAATAACAAGATATATATTTTATGTATTAGTAATGTACAATTTCATACAAGTTATAAAAAATAAAAGTAAATTCACTTAATTTCTACTGATGTGACATCGTTAATTCATTGATAAGAATAAAATTAGGTCTTGTGATTACATCAAATATGGATCTATTATAATATAATTCTAGTTACTGTCATAATGGCAAATGCAATTCCATTTATAGATCTACCCATCTCTATTCCTTTGTGACTAAAAGAAAAAGGTGGATTAGGTATAATAAATTGCACTTGGCACAAAAATGGGAAATGGAAATGCATGTGCTACTCACTCCAACCTCAATAAAACTATAGTTTCTATTCTTTGACGTATTGCAAGGGTTTCTTTCTCTCTCTTTGCCATGCAGAGGAATAGATTTAGATATGTAATTGGATAGGTGTAATATTAAAAAAATATCTCTAATATTAATGCAGTAGTTATTTTAATTTTAATTTTTAAAGTAATTTAATTTAATATTTTGTTTTGAGAAAAAAAATTCTGCAGGTTTAGTCGATTAATAGTAAATGATTTGAAATGACATGACGAATTTATACGACAGTGCATACTACGATAGCAATTTCACATAGGTAAATATATTGACTTTATATATGATATATCAATAAAAAAATAATCATATAAAATTGTATACGATATATTTTTTCTAACGTATCATTCTTTCAAGTTATTTATTATCGGTTGATTATTTTTCTTTCATATAGTTTTAAATTATAAAATAGATATGTATTATATAAGAAATTACTAATGTTTTAATGAAGATAGAATGATTGAATACTACACCACAGATTCAAATAACTCTAGTTTTGTCCGCGAGGCATTCGTTGCGGCCAATGGGGCTGGTGTGGAACCACTGACCTCCGCTGCCTCGTAGATGGTTGTCAAAGTAATTGTGCTGATGGAGACTGACATTCAACCCAACCCGGAGTAAAAGCCAATACAAAAGTTCCTGGCCACAGATTCAAATTACTTGTTGCTGATATCTATGTTAGATTTCTCGATAATAAAAGCCAATACAAAAGTTGTAGAGGTTGGCCTGGTATTATATGCCATACAAAAGTAACTGGTGTTTCAATTTATGGGTGCATGATTTCACAGTTGAATTCTGCAAAATTTTCATTTACTCAAACTCTGCTGCAATCGTGAATAATATAATATGCATAGCATGGTGGACAGTGGTTCTGTACATCCTTTTTTAGCCTACCAGAAAAGTATCACCATCCCTGTCACACTTTCTTAGAAGTACATACAATATTGATCAACACAGATGCTCACTCTTTCTTTTTATATTGCCGACCTGTTGCTTATGCTTCTACGTACCTTTCTCTCTTCTTGCCTAAATAGCAAGAAAGAGGCTAAACTGCCGTTATGTAATCACTCATTTTTAATCTGATTTTAGTACTTGTAGTATTATTGTAGTAGTAATATTATTAATAAAAATAGAAGGAAAAAAAAGGGAGAAAAAAATGAAATGAGAAAGGAGAAGAAGAAGAAGAAAGAAAAGGAAAAGTGGTGTAGGATTAGAATCCCACATTGGTGGGAAACACCACTTGTTCCTCTCTCATTGCCTATAAAACGAGGGGATGAGGAGTCTTTTAAAGGTGGAACCAATTGGGTGAGGGTATTACCTTATAATCCTAATTTGAGAGTTTAGCTCTCCCCAAGTTTTGGGTGGTTTGGTCGAGTTTTATTTTTAGGATTCGATCTAGTTAAAAATTTTGAAAGGGTCGTGGTAGATCTCGGTGGGGAGTTTATTGGGTTAGCTATTAGAATTTTTAGGTATAATTTCTATCTTTGTATTTTTAATATTTTTAATGAAATATGATTGTTTATTATTAGATTTTAATTTATGTTTTAGATTAATATTTATAGTTGTTTTAATTTATGTTGTAGATTAATATTAATTTATGTTTATGTTTTAGATTAATATTTATGTATGTTTTAATTTATGTTTTTTAAATTAATCTTTTATTTGTTAGATTAATATTTATGTTTTTATGTATTTTCATGTAATATTTTTAATTTATTTGTCATATTTAAGATTGCATGTTTATCTTAATTAATTAATGCGGGCCCTTAAATTCGGTCGTAAGCGAGGCCAACTCCAGTATAGTGGTGGTGGTTCGGATGCTTACTTTCGGGTTTAGGTGCTTTAAAATAAATGCGCACATTTAATTAAAAATTAATTCGATCGTCAAATTAGCCCGAAAAGTTTAATATTATTAAAGCGGTAATTATTAAAGTACCAATTTTGGGCGGTGTGGGGGTGCTAATCCTTCCCCATCCGTAACCGACTCCCGAACCCCAACTTTTCAAATTTTTGGTTTTATGGTGTCCGGTCTACCTAAACGGCCGGTGACGACTCCAATTTTTCAAAAATCAATTTTTAAACGAAACCCCCACGTGGAAGACATTAATTTTCAAAACAACACATCAAAAATGTTTTCCAATTCGAAAAAGAGCATTTTAGCGAAACTCGTTTTTTAATATCGCTACACGTTATACGTGGTACACTTGTAATCCATAGCATTAGGTCCAAAGCATTGTTTCTTTACAGGATTCCACAATCATTGAACCATGAACCTTATTCCTTTAACACCGTTCATGTTGTAGCCGTTCCCATCTGCATCCGTTGAAACTTGACCCACATACGCATCACCAGCACCTGAACCATACTTTCCTTGACACAAGTCCACGATTTCGCTCGGTGCAGTTGGATTAACACTAGCATAACATGCATTCACAAGTGGGTTACTCGCAGCTTCGGCCAGCTCATGAGCTATAACACTGATTATCCCATCAACTCCAACATCCCCGCATTATAGTGTTACCCCCATTGGCATTCGGTGGTGGTGGCATCCCGGTAGGGAATGTCAAATGGATAGGCACACAGGGATTGAAGCTTTGATTGGTGCAAGATGGTAAAGGAACAAGATAACAAATTTAAATTAAAATAATTTGTGATAAATTTGACTATTCAGTGAGTTTAGTCCAGTGACTAACACACCCAATTATTCTCTGGTGGGTTGGAGGTTTAAGTCTCTACTTCTTTATTGTAGATTTTTCACCATATCATTGCTTGAAAAAAATAACAAAAAAATATTATGTTACTATTTTCGTTAACTTTTAACTATAAAATAATAATTTAAAAATGAAAAATAATGTCAGATGTTATTTTTTCTAAAGAATAGCTAAAATATTAAAACAGATAAAATATTAAATATGCTGTTATTCTTATTTTTAATGCAATTTTATGGAAAATTATCCTCAAACTATTATACATCTCTGTTATTACAAAATTTGAATTTTTTTTACAGAGCGATAATATATTTTATCCATTAAAAGTGATAAATTGACTTGAGATTTCGGATTTGAACCGGTTTTATTCAATACGAGATTTAGTATTAATACAAAGATGATATCTGAAATCCAAAATAAACTGGATTAAATTGAATCTAACTTAATTTTTAGTTGAACTTGTATAGATTTGATCTAATTTTTAACCTAATCATATAGATCGAAACCGATTTTCAAGCGAACTGAATGAACCCAAACCGAAATTATCAAAACCAAAGATAACCCGAAATAAAATAAAATTATTAAAAGAAATAATTAAGATTTGATGTGAAGTATTGTATTACCCAACAAAAAAACCAAATATATTAACTTCATGAAATCATATACGTTTAAAATCTCATCTGACTTGAGAATTCGACTAAAACATATCGATCTCTTATTGAGCATATGTGGACTCGATCTGAAATGAATCGACCCAAAATACACGATCCAAAAATTAATCGAACCAAAGTGACACGATCTAATTTAATACCCACCCTGAATAACTATCAACCCAAATTAAAACTGAACTAGATTATATCTAATCCGAACTAAAACAAACCCAAAAAAAATCAAAACCGAACCTAAAACTATTTTAAAATTGCCATCTCTTAATCGGATTTAAACAGTAACTTAAAAATAAAAAAAACTTAAGCTTGGTGCAGGAGAATCCAAATTCAAGCATTTTTTTGGTACAAATAGAAAAATATTTTACATCTAAGATATATTAACATATACGATACTTTGAGAAATAAAATAGGAAGGACTATCTCTTGTAAAAGAAACTAAAATTATATTTGAATAAAAATATCTTTAAAAATTATACTAAATTTTTTAAACCCAACCATAAATTATGACCTTAAGTACTAAATTTTAACCTTAATTTTTAATATAAGATGTACCTATAAATAGAAACATAATGCTAAAATATATTTATAGAATAAAAAGGTGACACCAATATTACTAAATATTCTCTCTGTCGGTACTATCATATTCTCAGTTTAAGATAATATTTTTTATGCATGCATGTGATTCACTGTTATTGCATGTTGATGGTCTAGTCTAGAAAGGACAACCCCACTGGTTGCTGAACACAAAGCCGAAGGGTTTTATCCCTTCTATTTTAAGTAAAGATTTTGAAATACTGCCTAGTGCGAACCAGATACGTAGGATCATTTCTCCATTATCGAGTAGATTTGCAATCACATTTTCCTGGAAATTTTTGAGATTCCTATCCAAACAATTGGTTGTTACAGCCATCCGCCGCATGCATTAAACGTTTCCATTTTTTAATGGGAATCTGAAATCTGCCAGCTCCGAGATGGCAAGAAGCCATGCTCCTCGGTACTTACAATATTGGCACGTTTCTCCATCGTCCAACTATTTATACGAAACTTTATCTACTCAAACTTCATCACTTCCAAACACATTCAGAACAATGAGACTTTTGGCATGGTTGGTTTCCTCTTTCTTCTTAGCCTGTGTACTAGCCCTAAGCTCAGCAGAGCAATGCGGTGAGCAAAATCAAGGTCTTCCTTGTCCGGGAGGTTTATGTTGTAGCAAATGGGGATTTTGTGGCAGCACCGACATTTACTGTCTCCCAGAAAATGGTTGCCAACTGAATTGCACTAGCGGCGATGACAGTGGCGGCGATGACAGTGGCGGCGATGACGGTGGCAGCGATGACGGTGGCAGCGATGACGGTGGTGATGACCCTGTCGACGGTGGTGCACTAGGAGAGATATTGTCAAGAGAAATGTTCGAAGCGATGCTGCCATATAGAAATGACCCTCGCTGCTATGCCGTTAACTTCTACACTTATAATGCTTTCATAAAAGCTGCAAAATCTTATCCAGCATTTGCTGCAACCGGCGATAAGGAAACTCGGAAGAGGGAAGTAGCTGCTTTCTTAGGACAAACTTCCCACGAAACTACCGGTAAATTTGAGTAAATAATATCATACATCCGTCTAAATCACCTTAAAAAAGATTTTTATTTTAACAATTAATTTTATGATTTTGAAGGCGGATGGTCGACAGCGCCAGGCGGTCCTTATTCCTGGGGATATTGCTTTAATGAGGAACTAGGTTGTCAAACTTATTGTCAGCCAGACCCTAGGTACCCTTGTGCTGCTGGTCAAACTTACTGTGGCCGAGGCCCCATACAACTTTCATGGTAACATCATCACTTTCCACTAACAAAATCTTGTTTTTGTTGACATTTCTGTAACTTATTTCCAATTGGATGCCACAGGAACTATAACTATGGCCAATTTGGAGAAAGCATAGGGCGAAAGGACAAGCTTTTACAAAAGCCTGCCACCTTAAAAACCAATTCCACGTTGGCCTTTGAGTCTGCTTTATGGTTCTGGATGACTCCACAGGCACCGAAACCTTCTTGTCACGACGTTATTACCGGAGCATGGATACCTTCATCCGGAGACATTGCGGCGGGACGAATTCCGGGGTACGGTATGACCACGAATATTATCAATGGTGGTCTGGAATGCGGTTCTTCTGGTCCAGATTATAGAGTAGAGGATCGCATTGGGTTCTATAAACGCTACTCTGAGTTGCTTGGAGTTAGCTATGGCGACAAACTTGACTGTTATAACATGAGGCCTTACGGATATCAGATGGTGGAGACGATGTAGCTTTGGGATCAAATGATGTCAGTAATGAACAACAAGTGTAAGCTTTTGGAATGGTAAAATAAAGGCATTAGAACAGGGTTCTATGCTATGTTGTAGAAGACCGTTTTTAGTGCTTAATCATGGAAATTAACGTCTTTAAATGACGATGTACGCTGGAGATTATTAAAATAATGCTCGATATCTGAGTGAAAAAAAATAATATTATGTCCTGACTATTTAAATTCGAATAATTAATCTATAAATTTAATATGAAATGTTCAAACA
The DNA here is from genome assembly GCA_035048815.1 of Abelmoschus esculentus. Taxonomy (NCBI): domain Eukaryota; kingdom Viridiplantae; phylum Streptophyta; class Magnoliopsida; order Malvales; family Malvaceae; genus Abelmoschus; species Abelmoschus esculentus. Next base: position 251,692 of record JAUCBN010000012.1, read on the forward strand.
ACTTTAATAACGATATTAAAATTTAAATTGATTTATCATTAAAATTAAAATTTATATGACAGTGCATACTACGATAGCAATTTTACATAGGTAAATATATTGACTTTATATATGATATATCAATCAAAAAATAATCATATAACATTGTATACGATATATTTTTTTCTAACGTATCATTCTTGCAAGTTATTTATTGTCGGTTGATTAATGATTTTCATTCACAAATGAGTCATTTTGACCTAAAATAAAATGATCAGATTAAATTATTTTTTTAAAAAATATGAATTGAAGTGATAAATTAATTCTTAGATACATTTTTTAACATTATACCAATTTAATATTAAACTTTGAACCAATTCGATTAAATTTAAAAATTTTAAAGTGACCATTTAAAATGACATGAAAATTTACTCCCTACTTCTATGGTATCTCATAGTGGGGACCAAACAATTGAAATCCAAAAGATTTTCTTTTTAAACTCTGCGGTTGTTATTATATCCCTTAAAAGGAAAACCTGTAAAAAATAATTAATTACGAGTAATTAAATTTTAATTCGATCGATATTCGAGTAGAGTCTACTTTACATTTATATTTAACCAAACCTTCCACACTGACATCCTCCCTTCCATTCCTTTCTACTTTTGCTTTTATTCTGACTCTAGTTTTCTCTTTGTTGATGCCTGAGACAAGTTGGTTTCAATGATGATTTTATTCTACATTGTGTCCCATTTGCCCTTGGAAGACTGCAGTGCCTGGGCCAACTTTCTAAGTTTTGTTATTCAAGTCTTAGACAAAATATTTGACTGGAAACGGCGAAGAATAACTAGAGCTCCAAGTGTTTGTGCAGGGAAGGAAGAATAGGCAATAGGCAATAGGCAATAGGCAATAGGAATCACATCGATTGGGATCATACAAACACCAGGATTGAAAGCAAATCAAGGAAAAGCAAAGGTGGATGCATGGGGAGTTGGGAGAAAGTAGGATACAACACGAAGATACTTCTTTTTACTCTCTGGATAGAAAGAGAAGTGGTCTTCACAAAGAAAAAATACTTTTAGATTTAAATTTTAAAAATAATAGTATTAAAAATAACATATAAATTATGAAATAAACTTCAACCATAAAATTATATTTTATATAGGATGAATCGATGAAAATATCAAAGACTTAATATATTAATTTTTAATATTTAATATATAATTAATAATTCATTAACGTTGAATACCAATAAATTAATTAATAAAAATTAAGAATATTAAAAATTTAATATATAATCATTTAATATTTTATTTTACATAATTTATATTTATATATTTAATTTTAAAATTTTTAATTTACATTAATTAATTTAATATTATTTAACAGTATTTGAAGAAGCATGTCGTATTTTATATATATATATATTGCAAAGTGGAGTCTAATATATATTTGGGCATCCTATTCTTACAGTTAAGTAACTGTCAAGCTGATGTGCAAAGCATGAGTCTGGAGGTGTGAGTCAAACGAAAATCTTGACAATGTTTGTTTAGTCAGAAAATTACAGTATTTTTTAAATGTGGGCTCCTCCATTGTCATATATTAATATAAAACTTGAGTTCATTTTTATTAAATGAATTATTTATGTAGCTTTTACTTGATATATTCTTTTAACAACCGTTAATAAAATTTTTTAATTTAAATTATTAAAAAATTCTAAAAAATATATATAAGTTGACCCCTTTCTGACCGTTAAAATTACAAACGATGGTAAGATTTAAATACAAGCAGGCAGGCAGCATCAGGTGTGGAAGTTTCTTTCAAACCAAACAACACTCTTCAGTCTTCCCCTTCACTTTAATTTCTTTGAAGATGGAGTTTGGGTTGTCACTACCACCGACCCAGAATCCAAAACTAGAAACAAAAAGCATTAAATTTCTCTTCTTTTTCCAAATCTCCTAACTTTGTTTTTTAAATAATAACCAATTACGTACTATTAAATAATACAAAAAGGTAGATTGAAGACAGCTCCAGGAATCGACACACCGACGCACTGTTTCGAGAAGAGTTGTTTCCATCTTTTTTTCTTTGTCTTCTTTCTACTTTCTGTTTATGTTACAACCCAGACGACACACTCCTTGCTGGCAAAGATTCCCATTTTATCTTTTCTTTCTCATACCCTGAAATTTTCCCGAGAAACAATCACCATTAACATGTTTTCTGTTTCCTACATCTAAATAAGACACTAATCCTTTTTTGTCGGGGGGAAGTCATGGGATGTTCTAGTTCAAAGCTAGACGATCTCCCTGCGGTGGCTCTTTGTCGAGAAAGATGTGCTTTTTTAGACGAAGCGATTCAGCAACGATTTGCTTTAGCTGAAGCTCACTTTGCTTACACTGCTTCATTGAAGTTATTTGGTCAGTCTTTAAATAATTTCATCGAGCATGATTTTGGTACCACTTCGGAGGCGTCGCCGCCTACTTCTCCGCCGTCTCATGATCAACTCAAGAGTAAAGCGGTGGATCAGGTTGAAGTCGGGTCAAGTTCACCCAAAAAAGATGATGTTTCTCACCGCCATTCCCATTCCAATTCCGGGTCTCATCTTCGTTTCCATTCGGATTCGGATGAAGATGATTCGAGCGATTATTTGCACCTTTCGGATCATTCTTCTCCTTTGCACGGCGGCGGCGGCGGCGGCGGTCAGATAGAGTATATTCACCGGAATTATCCCAATTATGGAGCTTTTGAAACGGGGTCTTTTCCAGGTGGGTTTATGCATACGAATTTTATGAAGAAACAACCAACGCCGTCTATTCTTTATGCACAAAGGCCTATGAATCCAGAGACTGTTTATATGGGTGAATCTTCATCATCATCATCTTATTATTATCCTTATTCTGATCTAGGTAATGATAATCCTAGTTCTAGTTCATACCTTAATCCGGGTTACCCAAATTACGGTGGTTTCAGTAATTATTCTCCTTATCTGGCGCCTAGTTATGAGTCTTCAATGGAAAAGTCAGTGGCGGCATCATTATCCTCGAAGCCGCCACCGCCTTCACCTCCCAGAGTTTCAGCTTGGGATTTTTTAAACCCTTTTCAGAGTTATGAAAATTACCAACCTCCTTATACCCCGAGTAGGGACTCAAGGGAGGTGAGAGAAGAGGAAGGGATCCCTGATTTGGAAGATGAGGATTATCAACACGAAGTAGTTAAAGAAGTGCACGGGGATCAGAAATTTGTAGATGGAAGTGGGTATTCGAATCCGCCGGATGAAGATGACAATGGCCAAGTTGCTAGCAATGAAGCAGAGGCTTCACATTGTAGGAGGAGGTCGAATGATGGGATGGAGAATGACGGGGTGGAATATGAGGTTCATGTGTTGGATAAAAAAATTGTGGGTGATGAGAAGGCCGAAGAATATGGAAATAGGCCACAAACCGTTCCGAAGAATGCTTTTGAGTTGGCTCGAGAGATACAGGTTCAGTTTGTGAGAGCTTCCGAGTCGGGGAGTGAAATTGCCAAGTTACTTGAGGTGGGAACACTTCACTATCAGCGCAAATATGGTATTTTTTTTCTTCTTCTTGTGACTATACATCACTTATGAATTGAAAAGTGTGAATTTTTGCTACAATTATAAGTTTTTTATGTGTAGATTGATTAGATTATTTTTCCCTTTATTGTAATGCTAAATGTGGGATTTGAGTATTTTTGTGAAACAGGTTCCAAGATGTTGCATGTAGTTAATCCATTATCAGTAGTATCATCATTTCAGCCATCTACTTCTGAAACTGCCGAGTCTTCATCTTCGACCGAAAATACTGATCCAACTTTACTAGACTTAAGTGCAGAATTGATCAGAAAATCGAAAAACCTTTCCTCTACTTTGCAGAAGGTGTATCTTTGGGAAAAGAAACTCTACAATGAAGTAAAGGTATCTGTTTTAACTGTCATGGTTATCTCAAAATGCTGTATGGACTACTTGATTCATAGCTATTCTTGTTTTGCATTTGGTTCCTCTTCATTTCAATGTATTGAGTTGTTTGATTGTATGTTATTTCTTGCTACTGTTGTTTTAATTTAATTTAATTTAATTTGATATATGTCATTAAGAACCGTTTCTCTGGATGTTACTGATCAAAGATATTCATTCACCTTTGAAGGGGCTAAATGTTATAGCATTTTGTGCTTGTTTCTCCATCCCATTTAGGAACATCGTTGATAATTTTGAGTTAATTTTTCGGTTGTATTACAATGGCTTAGCATCCTATGAAATGCAGGCTGAAGAGAAGTTGCGGGTTGCTTATGACCAGAAATGTCGCAAGTTGAAACGACTGGATGAAAAGGGTGCTGAAGCTAATAAAGTTGATTCAACCCGGAATATAATCAGTAGCCTATCCACAAAGTTAAGAATTGCAATTCAAGTTGTTGGCAAGATATCGGTGACCATAAATAAGATCAGGGACGATGAACTATGGCCACTGCTCAGTGAACTGATTGAAGGGTATTTTTTTCTTTTACTGGTTGTTCGACTCGTTGCATTTTCCTATCTCTTTCTGCTCCATCTACTTACATTGCTCTTTAGTCTCGGTAATTTGCTTTTAGCTTGTAATAATGTACAATCGAGTGACAACCTTTGTATATACGACCGTCACTTTTACATTTTTCTCATGTTTCCTCATAATTCTTTTATCCAGGTTAAGCAGAATGTGGAAATGTATGCTTGAATGCCATCGTAGTCAGTATCAGGTGATTAGAGAAGCCAAAACATTAGGTTATATCGGATCAGGCAAAAACTTTAATGAATTTCATGCAGCAGCACCAACAATCTTCAAACTTTAAGAAAGAGGGGACAAAAATTATTCATTTATTTTCGGATTCGAACTAAATCAGATTTTAAATAATAAATTCTAAAATAACTATAAAGGTTGGTACAAAAAGATTCGAATTTAAGTACTTTTGAGACTAAAAATAAAAATTATAATCATATTCAACTGAATCTAATTTCTAATATATTGTAACAAATACAATATTTTATAAAATAAAATAGGAAGAGTCATATTTTAAAGAAAATCTTTATATTTAAATAAAAATTACCATAAAAATATATTTTATCTTAAAATTTTTAAACCTAATCATATATTAGAACTTTAAATGTGACACCAATATTACCAGATATTGTTTCTGTCGGTAATGTCATAATACCGGTTGAAGATAATAATTTTTATGCATGCATGTGATTCACTGTTATTGCCATGATCTAGTCAAGAAAAGACAACCCAAGTGGTCCCCTAAACAGTGAACATAACATTCTATATTTGTATTCCTTATAGAAACACAAAGCTAAAGAGTTTTACCCGTTCTAGTTTAAAGAAAGATGTTGAAGTTATATGATAAGAGAAAGAACAAGAAGTGGATACTACGAAGTGCGAACCAGACACGTAGGACCATTTCTGCAATATCGAGCAGATTTGCATTTACATTTTCCTGAAAATTTTATCAACTCTGCACGCAAAACTATACAAACGGATTAAGAGGAAAATGATTGTTTATTACAGCATCGAGATCCGTACCAGGGTGCTGTTTGGGTTCACGGAGATTGCAGATGAGATGGAATCCCAAACAATTGAATTAAAGGCGGTTGTTACAGCCATCCGCATGCATTAAACGTTTCCATCTTTTAATGGGAATCTGAAATCTGCCAGCTTCAAGATGGCAAGAAGCCATGCTCCTCGGTACTTATAATATTGCCACGTTTCTCCATCGTCCAACTATTTATACGTAACATCATCCACTCAAACTTCATCACTTGCAAACACGTTCTGAACAATGAGATTTTTGGCATTGTTAGTTTCTTCTTTCTTCTTAGCCTATGTACTAGCCCTAAGCTCAGCAGCGCAATGCGGTGAGCAAAATCATGGTCTTCCTTGTCCGGGAGGTTTATGTTGTAGCAAATGGGGATATTGTGGCAGCACCGAAGCTTACTGCCTCCCAGAAAGTGGTTGCCAAATGAATTGCACTGGCGGGGATGACAGTGGTGGCGATGACGGTGGTGATGACCCTGTCGACGGTGGTGCACTAGGAGAGATATTATCAAGAGAAATGTTCGAAGAGATGTTGGCATATAGAAATGACCCTCGCTGCTATGCCGTTAACTTCTACACTTATAATGCTTTCATAAAAGCTGCAAAGTCTTATCCTGCATTTGCTGCAACCGGCGATGAGGAAACTCGGAAGAGGGAAGTAGCTGCTTTCTTAGGCCAAACTTCCCACGAAACTACCGGTAAATTTGTGTAAATAATATCACACATCAGTCTAAATCACAGACATCTTAAAAAAAGATTTATTTTAACAAATAATTTGTTGATTTTGAAGGCGGATGGCCAACCGCACCAGGCGGTCCTTACTCCTGGGGATATTGCTTTAAAGAGGAAATAGGTTGTCCAGCTTTATGTCAGCCAGACCCTTGGTACCCTTGTGCTGCTGGTCAAACTTACTGTGGCCGAGGCCCCATACAACTTTCATGGTAACTTCATTTCTTTCCACTAACAAAATCTTGTTTTTACATTTCTGTAACTTATTTCAAGTTGGATGCCACAGGAACTATAACTATGGCCAATTTGGAGAAAGCATAGGGCGAAAAGACGAGCTTTTACAAAACCCTACCAGCTTAAAAACCAATTCTACATTGTCCTTTGAGTCTGCTTTATGGTTCTGGATGACTCCACAGTCACCGAAACCTTCTTGTCACGACGTTATGACCGGAGCATGGATACCTACGGCCCAAGACATCGCTGCTGGACGACTTGCGGGGTACGGTATGACCACGAATATTATCAATGGTGGTTTGGAATGTGGTTTTGGTGGTCCAGATGCTAGAGTAGAGGATCGTATTGGGTTCTATAAACGGTACTGTGACTTGCTTGGAGTTGGCTATGGCGACAATCTTAACTGTTATAACATGAGGCCTTACGGATTTCTGCTGGTGGAGACGATGTAGGTTTGGGGATCAAATGATGGCAGTAATGAACAAGAAGTGTAAGTGTAAGCTGTAGGAATTAGAACAGGGTTCTATGCTATGTTGTAGGAGACCGTTTTTACTTTTTAGTGCTAATCATGTGAAATAACGTCTTTAAATGCCGATGTAAGACGCAGATTAATATAATATCCAGGTGGAGAATTAAAATCTTTTGACTCTTTTATTTGTTTTTTTTATGTTTCTGTTGAAAATTTATTAAAAAATTAAATTTTAAACTCTAATATTTATTTTTTATATCTTAAACCTTAAGTCTTATACCCAAAAAATATACCATACTCTTAATTTCATAAACCCTAACCAAAACCCCTAATCTAAAACCATAAACCCTCTATTTTGAAATGGAAGCAAGAGGAAAGGATAGACGATTTGCACCCACGCGAAAGGATATATTTATGTCCAAAAGATCTGAATTCGAATAATTTATTTATAAATTAAGTATAAATTATCAAATAATTTTATAAATTACAATAATACGGTAATATAATACAGTACGAAATGCTAAAAAAATATAAAATTCAACTTCATTCTAAAATACCAATTTGAAAAAATAAATCAAGTTGAAATGACTTATTAAATAAATAAAAAGTTAAGTTAGATCTTAAAGTCGAGTTCAAAAATCTAATTAAATATATAAAATAAATATTAAATTAAACATTTAAACTAAATTGGAATGGCAAAATATATGCTTATATTAAGAGAAAAGGTGAGAATAAAATAACATCTTCTTTTAAGAATATTAATCTCGTTGATGGACTTTGATCATTGAAAATTTGAATGTGTTTTTATTTCATCATAACAATTTATCTGAATTATTTATTTTGATAAATTAATTATGTAAGTATTATTAAATATTTTAAATTGGATAACAAGATGCATCTAAACATTGATAAAAAATTTTAAAAAATATATATCATTTTTTTAACAAGCTAATAGTGATTGCAGTAGTATGTGTTATAGAATATAATCTTCTATCATTGGATATCGATGGCTCAATCGCTTTGCAAACATCGCTGAAGATCAAACCAAATAACAAAATCTCTCATAATATAATTTGGTTAAAAATATAAATTGGTTAAAAAATATATATTTAAATTAATTGGTTAAAATTGGTTAAAAAAAATTGGTTAAAATATATATTTTAAATAACATTAAAAAATAACAAAATCTTATTGGTTAAAAATGGTTTGAAAAAAAAATGGAGAAATGAGCGGTTAAAATTGAATGAGACTATGACTGATGTAGTAAACCAAATCCATAATATAATTTTTTCAGTTATTAGGTAGTTATTTAAAGATAAATGAACTTAATTACTTAGACTATAAATGACGTGATAAACATGATTCATGATATAATTTTTTTAACAATGATTTATATTTATTTTAGGTGGATAAGTGTCTAACTTTAAAATATAAAGTTTTATTTACATTTATTCATATATAAATTATAATTAAAATTTAATTAAAAAAATTTATTTATAAAAATATTTTTAAATTCGTCACTATAACCGTTGGCTACCCATACCATGCACATGCACCAATACCCACTTCCTTCCAAAAATTGTCCATGCAACAACGACTTTATTTCCCTCTATGTGGCTTCATCTTTTTTTTTTCATTAGAAAAAACTACAAGCTGTTTTTCTATTCAATTAAATAGGATCACAGTACACATACAAGACAATGGTGTGAATCAGCAATAGCCGGCCCATGTGTTAAGCATGATGCTTTACATCTTGGTTACTAAATTGATGGATACAAAATTTAATAGGTCGAAGATATAATATATATAAATATATAAAATTAAATATGTTATATTTTAATAAAGGATTAGGATCAGTTTATATCATGTAAAATTTTAAAAAAATTATATTATTTTTAAATTATTAATTAAAAAAATTGTTAATATTTTATAAAATAAATTTGTTATTTGCATATGAGAAACTAAAATCTTTGATTTGAACCAATATTATATATTTAACGTATATAGCATAAAATTAATAAATTCATGACTTAATTAATTTATATTTTTAACTCGAATCGATCGAATATATAAAAGTAAATGACATTGTTGAGCATCTTTCTTTCTACATCACCGCATGTTAATCGTTTTCATTTTTTTTATTAATAAACGTTTTTTATATTTATAATATATGATAAAAAAAACATTAAAAACTTTGCATCCTGTAGTCACGTTTCCGATAATCCGACTCTATATATGGAATCCCCTCGTCTCGAACTTCATCAAACGCAAAGTCGATAAATATCTACAAATAGGTTTTAAATAATGAAAATCTGGTTGTTGTTAGTTTCCGGTTTGTTATTTTCCTATGTATTCCTAAGCATAGCTGAGCAATGCGGATGGCAAGTCGGTGGTGCTGAGTGTCCCGGAGGCCTATGCTGTAGCAAATTTGGTTGGTGTGGAACCACCGATGACTACTGCCTCGTTAAAAAAGGTTGCCAAAGTAATTGCGCAGGAGATGACGGTGGTGACGATGGTGGTGATGACGGTGGCGATGATGGTGGTGACGACCAAGACGGTGGTGCGCTCGGTGAGATTCTAACGAAGGAGATGTTTGAAGAGATGTTTCCGTATAGAAACAGCCCGAGTTGTCATGCCGTCGGGTTCTACACGTACAACGCTTTCATAGCCGCTGCAAAGTTGTATCCGGCATTTGCTGCGACCGGGGACGCAGAGATTCGGAAAAGGGAAGTTTCGGCTTTCTTAGGCCAAACATCCCACGAAACTACTGGTGATTTTTCTAATTTTTTGAAAGTTGATATCCATTATCCATGCAGCGTTCACCTGATATTAGTAAAATAAGGTTAATTATATGTTTTTTCGAGATTTTGATTTCTGATTTTGTTCCTGTTTGTAGGTGGACAAGGGTGGGACGCACCAGGTGGTTCATATGCATGGGGATATTGCTATAAAGAGGAAATAGGTTGCCCTCCATACTATTGTCAGGAGGACCCAAGGTGGCCTTGTGTCCCTGGTCAAAACTATTGTGGCCGAGGTCCCATGCAAGTTTCTTGGTAAATTTCATCCCTCACCATTTGCTTTCTATTATAATTACACAAAACTAGTCTTTTTTGGCTTGTTTGTAAGTTGAATATTGAGTTTGATATGCCAGGAACTATAACTATGGGCAATTTGGAGAATCCATAGGACAGAAGGATCTGCTTTTACAAAACCCTGCCTTGCTAGCAACCAACGCTACAATGTCATTCGAGTCTGCTCTCTGGTTTTGGATGACCCCGCAATCTCCCAAGCCTTCTTGCCATGACGTGATCACAGGAGCATGGATACCTACACCTGCTGATATCGCGGCTGGTCGGCTTCCCGGGTACGGTGTGATCACCAATATTATCAATGGTGGGATAGAATGCGGTAAAGGCGTTTCGAACCCTTATGTCGAGGATCGGATTGGGTTTTATAAGAATTTCAGTGATAAGCTTGGAGTTAGCTATGGCGAAAACCTTGACTGCTACAACCAGAGGCCTTTCGGATGGGGCCTGTTGGTCGACTCAATGTAGCTTTTGGTGCCAAATGACAGCAGTAGTAGTAAACAATAAGCACCAGCTTTATGCTTCTGAAAATAAAAATAGTAGATCGTGTTGCCCAGCGGCTTAGCGTTCCTACTTAATCATGTGAAATAGTCATGTTGCCTTGTGACATCGCCGTGTGCTTGAAGTATGTGAAAATGGAATAGCCGTTTCATAAAGTATGTTGCTTTTGGCCGAAAAAAAAACATACAACTTTTATATTCCACTTTAAAAATATTAAAAATTAAATTATAAACTTTAATCTTAATTTTTACGTATTAAAATTTAAATTTTATATTCTAAAAATATATTATATACCTGATTCTTTAAACTTTAAATCTAATTCTTTTAAAATAGGGACACAAAAAAAACATGATTAGATACGATCAACATTTAATCTGTATAATTTTTTGACAATTTTTATAAACCATTTTTTTTAACAGGAGCCACTAGTTTTATTAGAAGGGGAAATACTCAAAAATTATAATCAGGCTTTATAATTATTATTATAAACAAAATATATGATTTAAATATTTTTTAAAATTAACTACTTTAGATTATACAAAGATCGTATATAAATATATAAAAAAATTTATCTAAAAGATTCAAACTAAAAATATATACAAACAAATATAATTAGATCGACAAACGAACCATAAAAGATGATTAAATAATTGAAAGACTATTAAAAATCGTAAATAAGAACGAACGTCATGAGAAACTATCTATAAATATAAATTACTTATCTAAATTCAATTTGAGAGTTTAGAGCCATGCAAATCAACGTGATTATAAATAAACAAAGTTTTAACTAGTTTATGCATCATCAAATTCAATACTAAAAAAACATAAAATAAAAAATAATCAAATAATTAAAGGAGAATAGAAAAATATATAAAAAAACAAAGATAAAAGTACTAACAAAATTATAGTTATTTTTAAAAATAAAAAAAATTACGATAAATGATCAACATTAAAATCGATATTATTATCAGCTAAATAAAATTAAAAAAAAAATCTTGAATATAGGAAATTTCCTTCCTCCCAGTTAAAAGAAAGAAAATAAATGTCTGCACATTTCCAGAAGCATTAATTAACAGCTAAAATGAAAAATGGCAATAGCTAAAGTCTTCTGTCTTTATTCAATTGTCAAGTGTCAAGTCAAGTCCTTAATTCAATGATTTTTTTTTTCTGATTTGAAAACTAAAGTTCAAATAGTAATATTATTAATGGACTTCCATTAATTTTAATATGTAAGTATTATAATATTCAAATATATACTTTAAAAGTTAAAATGTTATTGATAACACATTTTTAAATCAAATAAGTATAGGGACTGGATTCATGAAATTAAAAATAAAGGGTTTAAATTCTAAAAGATCAAAGTTATAGAGATTAGATGCATGATTCAATCGGTTTTATAATTTATATGAGGTTTAACAATCTGAACTATTTATAATAATTGATTACTCGAATGCTTCGTTTTTAATTTTAAAATTCAGTGACCAATTTGTAAATTTTCTGTATTTGTTTTGCATCAAAATTCCAATTTTCCATTAAATTAAAACACCAAAAGTTACATCAGAAGAATTAGTCCCCACTCATCCTCTTAGGCTTGAACTAAGTAAACAGTTGGGTGATCCACATCATATCAGATACTTGGAAGCCTTAATTACACAACATCAAGCCTCATCTAAACTAATTGAACCTTTTTGCAGAGTAATTTAGCCACTAGACATTCAAGATGTTGGCATAAGTTGTGAGATTCTGAAACCAAGGACTGTTAAACTGTGCCCAAAACTGATCCTGTGTCCAGTCACTAAGCATTTTGGGCATCTGAAGCTCTGGTAATTTCTCACTGCCTAATGGAAACTGCAGAGATGTAGAAGATGGTTTCTTCTCTGATGTTTTCTCGTCTTCCAGTTCTTTCTTGAACAACATCTGGGCCTGGGGTGCTGCGACTGGTGCCACCAAACCCTCTTTTGGGCTGAAAAATGAAATTGTTTCCATGGATGATGACGGTGGAGAAGATGATGGAGATGTGTTGCTGTTCTTCAGTAGCTTGAACTCTTCCTCCATTGCTGCCCTTTGCTCAAGAACTTTCAATGAAGTTGCTTTCCTATACACCTTGCACAATACTACATCCTGTACAGGAACAGAATAGGAGTTAAGAATTAGGGATAAAACATAAATATGGGAAAATGAGAAATAAATTTATAATAATTTATTTTTAAATATATGTAAGAACAAAAATATTTGTGTTGGAGATAAGAGCTTATCTCACTTACAATAAAAGAACATTTTTTTAAAAAAAATAAAGTTTTGAAGTCAAAACTCAAGTCTTTTTAGAAACTAATGAGTTTTATAGGTATAATTATGATTCCAGTCCTTGTACTTTTAAAAGTTTGAAATTCTGCTTCCAATTGAGAATGAGAAAGGTCTATAGTATAGTACTATAGTCTACCTTTGGCCAGGAGCAACCATCCGGGAGACGATACTCATTCATCACCCAATCGGTCTTGCTTCCTCGTGGAGCTCTCCCTTTATAGAACACCAGAGTCTTTTTCAGGCCAATCACGCGCTTCGGTTCCGATAAACTCACGATTTTCCGGTCGGAGCCTGTGGCTTTCCAGAACCCATTGTCGGTAGTCCTGTTAGGCCTCCCACCACTGCCATGCTTCCTATCTCTCGGCACAAAGAAATACCACTCCCTCTCTCCAACCTTGGACAACCCTGTGAAGAAAACAACAATGTTGTCAAGTGCTTATCTCAGTTAAACAAGAAAACAGAATCATATATATATATATATATATATATATACATACATACCAGGCAAGTCCCAGGGATCATGGCGATAGATGTTGAGGAATCCGATGACATCGTAATGGAAAATCTTGTCGAACATCATGTTTTTGAGGTAAAATTCGAGTAGCTCTTCCTCTGTTGGATGGAACCGGAAGCCTGGGAGTTTAATCTTGGAGGTGTTATCATCCATACCGGACTGGCTGCTCATTGTGGTATACCCAATCCTATATATGTATATAATAGGAGAATGTAAGGTAGAAAATGATGCTGCATGCAAAAGACACAAGGTTTGGTTGATCAACATGGGCTTATTTATACATGTGTCGGACAGGAAAAACAAGAAGCATTTACCAAGTCAGCAGCAAACAGTTTGGTCAAATTCTACAAAAGACCTTGTACTATATGTTTTAAACGGTTTTGTCATGTACAATAATTTGATCCTCTTTTAACTCCCTCTACCTTTTTGAAATGTCCATTTTCAATTCTAAACTCAAATTTCCCCTGCAATTCCATTAAATAGATGTGTCATATGTGACTTATTTTTTAAACATGCGCCGACATGGTGTATACGCTTGTCATTTTTGTACAATTAGATTAAAATTTAAATAATTGTTTTAACTATTAGGGATGACAGGGGTCAAATATATAATTTTTATGATTATTCAAATTTATACAATTTATTCTCATACCTACCGATTGTATACTTTGTACTTGTTAAAAATAGAAAATAACAAATATTACTACGAGATTACACCGGATGTTCAAAACAAGTAAAACAAACCACCTCAACTTGTGGACAAAATTAAGGAGACATAGTTTGTCTCAGGATAAATCTGTCAAAATGGTATAAGGTAGGGAGCTTTTATATAATTTCATCCAAAACAATGTTGATGGTAGACAGAAAAGTCATGTGGGACTTTATAAGCATCTGCAAGACAGGGGGAAGTGACTGTGTGAGGTCTGGTCTTGTTTCATGGTGGAACCCACGCGGTATTAGCCCCATAAAGTCAGCAGTGACAAGTGACCAGGGTGGACGTGGACGACGAGGATTGATTCGTGATTTCTTGTCTTTTTTGTTTTGTTTTGTGGGCTAATAATAACTAAGCTCTTGCTCGGAAATTCCAGAGGATTGCTATTTGTGGCAGCGAACAACGGGTCGAAACGGTTATCTCATTTTTATGTATACATAATAGAGCGTTAAATTTAAATTTTAAAGTTAATGATTATAATTAGAATTTTAAAAAATAAAAATAAAATATATTTTTTAAGGTTTAAAATTTAAAATATAAAAAATTAAAATTAAAATTAAAATTTAATATTTTAAAATTTTTAATTAAAAACCTGATTAAAAATATAATAAAGAGGTATATGATTTTTACCTGCAAACAACCGTTTGTTTTCCAGGTAGACTTTGTGCCATAGATTGCAGATGAGTCATCTGGTCTTTTTGCCAAACTTTGTAATTTAGCTTTATTTGAATCAGTCATATGGGATACTGTATCTTAAATTATGTGTCCCATAGTTGGTTTTAGACATATAAATATGTACGAGGTCTTACGGCCAAAAAAATAAATAGGAATATATATTAATACAATCCCAAAAAATAATGATGGATGTTATATTTAAGTTATAAAATTTAAATTTTAATTTATAGTTTTAAATTCGATTCTAAATTTTAAGTCTAATCTTAAATATTTAAACTTTAAAACTAAAAAAACATGTATATTAAAATAATTTTTATATTTAATTTGAATTAACTTATGAAAAATAATTTGATACAAGAACTTTTTAATTTTAAAATTTAAAAATTAAGTTAAAATTTATAGTTTAATTGTAAAACATATAATTTAAAGAGTATAATTAAGATATAGGATTTAAGCTTATAAGATATTAAAATTATGAAACTAAATTTTAAATTTTATAATTTAAATATAAAATGTTATATAATTTATATATCAAAATATAATTTTTAATCTATTAATAAATCAGACATTAATAATTATAAAAAAATAAAAAAAAATTAGAAATACGATATTAATTTGAAGCGGTGAAGCCGTAATTTTAGAGCTTGATATTATATAATTTTGGGACCCATAGAACATGTGTGTGAACATGTTAATTGAAAAGCATTACTAAACTGTGGACCTGAGGACTCCACTCAAGATTAAAACGGCACAAACAAAAGTGATTCTTATATAGACTTGTCGGAAATTAATAAACAAATCACTATTATCTAGTATTAATTAATCTAATCAGATAAAATATTAAAATTTTCCGTATAAAATTAAATAATTAAATTTTGATTTTATAAATATATATAAATTATACAAAACAATTTATTTCATTACGAATATTTATAATAATAGATTTAAATTAATTAATATATATATATCACTTATCTCAAAACTTAATTAATTAATTAATTAATTAAATGCACCACTTATAAACAAACTAATACTTTTTTTATTCCAAAAGATTTGATTTTATTAAGAGCAAAAATTATATACAACTAAACTATTATCCAGCTTATTAATTTTATTATCGGTGGGTCAATCGATTTTATTTATGACTCCATATCAATAAAGACTTTAATGTTTTTGAAAATGT
This sequence comes from Abelmoschus esculentus, assembly GCA_035048815.1. Lineage (NCBI taxonomy): Eukaryota > Viridiplantae > Streptophyta > Magnoliopsida > Malvales > Malvaceae > Abelmoschus > Abelmoschus esculentus. Next base: position 267,660 of record JAUCBN010000012.1, read on the forward strand.
GAATTGGAAATGAAAAGAGAATCTCCGCGTTCTTAGCATAAATTGTCTCATATACACTACTAGGACGAGTTGAGATAAATGGATTCAATAGATCGTAGGCTGTCGTACTCATGTATGTAAAATGATTTTGATTAATTTTAAAGGATAATAAATTTCAAATGAATTTAAATTAATATATCACTCTAATCAAATTCTATCACTTTGGTCATCCACTTTAGATTGAACATCAGCTGTCGTGTAATTAATGGATATTTTTATAACGTTTTTTTTCAAACGCAGATGGAAGGACTTAATTGAAACTGAATCTTAGTTTTGAGGATACAATTTGAATAACTACAATATATCGGACCGAATATTAAAATATTCTTAGACCTAAAGACAGATTTAGTTTTCAAATTAAAAAAAATGATTTTAGACGTTAATTTTGTTTAGACTCTTTTAACACTCAAAATTTAATTTTTTTTCTTCAAATTAAACTTACTAATGGAAAAAGTAATGGATCTTTTAAATTGACGTCAACAATATTCTCTTTTTACCAATATTTTTTTCTGTCAATTGGTTTGATTTGACAAAAAATAAAAAATTCGAGGGTTAAAAAGACAAAAAAAAATAAAGACTAAAATGGTATTTTTTATAAATCCGAGGAGTAAAAATTGTTAAATGAAAGCAAGGTAGTTTTGGCTTCCGTTTCCCAGTATTTGCTTGCTAACACAGGCTAAAGAACAAAATCTCACATGAAATACAGTAGTACGGGAAACACGGTTTCACTTATCTCCGGCAGCTGCAACAACTAAATTTATTAAAACTGAATCGAATCGAATTTTATCTTCAACCTCTATATTTCAAAATTTGACCTAAATTTTAATACTGTTTGCCTATAATGCAATATTCTCTACTTTTACCCTGGATTGAATAGAGTAGCGGTCCAATTTAGGGAATTAATTCAATTTTTTTTTTTTTGCATTAATGGTTTTGAACGAGGACTGGTTGAATACTGACGATGACCATTGATTTTGAAACTTGAAAATGGATCACAAACAGACACACCAGAGGGACTCATTCAGGATGAGTGCACAAAAACTTAAAGCAAATTTCCAGGAGGTATAAAGACACTCACATTTCATACAGTTGGTCTTCAAAGAGACAGTTCTAGGATGAAACTTTGAGATTTTAAATTTAGTGTATATAATAAATAATTATTCTGAGTTTATTCACGAGTTTTTGAGTCAAATTTAGATCAACTCGACTTGTTAAGACCTCGAGTTGTGTTCGAGTATGAGTCAAGCTCACTCGAGTCAAGTTTTAATTGAGCTTCAATCAAACCGAACCCAACTAGCTTGCAAGTTTATTAGGTTCATTATCATGATAGTCCAAATACACCCTATTTGAATTTTCATTTTAAAATTTAAACTTTATTTGAAATTTTTTCGAGTTAAGTTTATGAAATTTCGAGTCAAATCAAGATAAGTTGAGTATTTTCGTCTCGAATCAAGTCGAGTTATTCAATTTTTTCAAATCGATTCAAGTTACCTATTTAATATGATCTTTTTACTCGTGTGGCGGACATGAGTGATTCGGATGGCAATTGGTGTTGAGAGTTGTTTCAACACTTGATCTATTTTCTTTCGAATTGTCGCGTTGGAAGGGCCATAGGGTTTGCTTTGTAGCCATAGGATGGTTGGATCGGGAGGATAAAGGGTTCACAAAATCCGCTAATGAGATTCATGTTGGGAAAACGTCTACAATGGATGAACCAAAGGGTCGCATAGTTCACTTCTGATACTCGTTGTCCGGTATGTGGAGCTTCGATGGAAGACATCAACCATGTTCTAAGGTTATATACCCTCACGTAGCAATAGAGACGATGCTTATTAGAGGCGAGAAACTGGATGAATTTTTAAGAATGGATATGAGAAGTTGGATACGGGACACTTCACAGGACTGGTTCAGTGCCACACTCATAGATATTACAGTTTTTATTAATAACTTTACAAGTTTCATCTGCATTCATATATCTTAAAAAAGCGTACATAAATACAGAATTTGTGATTTATTATATATCTAACTATCAAGCTAATCTTCATATCCATGTTCTAATGTATAGTTTAGTTTCACTTCTCGGTCTCCTCATTACCAACTCCCATCATCACAAGGAGAACAACCTTCTTGTGCAATGTCAGTGATTTGAACTCCGGAATCATAAATCTGTCCAGGTTTCCAGTCAGCTGGAAGCACACTCTTTGCCCAGATCCACTTTCCATCATATCCAGATGTTACCACAATTCTGAATTGCAATGCACCAGTTGGGACTCTGCTGGTATCCCAAACTGCCCCATAGTTCCTACTCATGAAACTCCAATTCGAAGACCCGACCTGAAACGATAATTAAATCGATTTGTTTGATCCGAAATTCAGTATCAATAATGAAACAGGCTTTGAGTTTGAAAAACAGGGCTAACCTGAGCTACATCAATGGCAGTAACCTCTGTTTGACCACCTTGATACAACAATTTAATTGCCAAGTAATGAGGGTTTTGGCTTGATTCTTCAACTCTAACAGATAGGTTCTGCTTTTTGTACTCACAAGGTATCCTATTTTCATAGATTCATCAGTAAAGTAACAATGGTCAGTATAAATCCCAAGCAAAGTTTTTTAAACATTGTTTATTGGACAAAGAAATTATAAAAAAATAATGAAAGATATTGGACCGTTATAGTCATTAATGAGCCTGCTGGGGTGTCTCACAATATGTTAACTTGGTCCTAGCAGCCAGCAGGGCTCGACTATTTTTGGAGGTGGGTGAAACAAAATCATAAGGGTAAAATTCTGTTTTTAGTCCTTATCTTATGCGTGAGTTATAGATTTAATCTCTATATTCTAATTTGACCCATTTTAGGTCTTGTACTGTTTGAATCTTGAAATTTTAATGATTACGACGATATAAAGGATAATATGATTAAATTATGTAACTAATTTGAAAAATATATGAAAATCAATAATTTAGATATTATCACTAATAACGAATTTTGACCTTTTAAAAGTATTAAAAAATATTATATTTGAAGCAACTAGCAAGTAGCAAGCTCACCTTTTATATTCCACGTCCACAATCCCAAGTTTCAAAACGTCTCGGACCATGCCCTGGTTAGCCATGGCCATGAAAGCTCTGCTACTAAGAACAAAGTCAGTTTGATTATTGTGATTGAGATCAGTTAGTGTCACCTTAGTCCCTGTAGTGCTGCACAGTTTTGGATCTTTACATCTTATCTGCAAAAAATAATGTTACTAAATCAAAAGTCAAATCTCAAAGAAATGTTAAAAGAAGAAATCCTAAGTAATACAAACCTGAAAGCAAGCACCGCAACCAGCTCCTTGTTTGTAAAGGGAAGAAACAGCAGCTGCAAGTCGTCCACCGCCGAGGCTTGATGCCAAGGAACCATATCCACAAGCTCCAGCTGCAAACAATCAAACCAGAAAAACAAATGTTACCCACCAAATCTTTCACAAAACTATGGTCTGGGTCTTTGCCAGTTTTGATTTTCAAGTGAGAAAACGAGTCTGGGTATAATTACATGCAAGTGGAGCGTCTGAGGAGAAATAAGCAGCTTTGGATTTGTGCACGCATCGATCACAAGCAGTAGCAGAAGAAAGGAGAAGGAAAAATAAGCAGAGAAAGTAAGCCATTTGTTGTTGTGCAAAGCAAGATGGGTTTTATCAGATTATTTATAGGTGAATAAGATTCGTGTGCCTGTGGAGTCCAGTTGAGCATTTTCTGAAAACCATGGATTGATTTCCTTATACTTTGAATATTGGTTGATACTCGGTAAGGCTTACATATGAAAGAGACACGCATTTTGCTTAAGCGCGGAGTGACCAAAAAGGCAAAAGAAAGTGGGGAAAAGTAGTGGATTTTTGTCACCGACTCTTTGCCTATGTCTAAACAGCTGTCCCTGTAGCTGTAATAAAAACTTGAAGACTTCCTATACTTACATTAGATTTTACATCAACGTAATTATATAATAGTATATGTTTAATTTTTTAATTATATCGATGGAGTCGAACATAAATTATCGACTTAAAAAAAATAAATTATAAAAAAAACATGGGAAAGGGAATATGATGAATATATTGGACCGTTGTATCCATTAATGAGCCTGCTGTGTTGTCCATTGTGTGTTGGTTGAAGCAGGAGTTGATTTTCATTTTTTATGACTTGGTGTTTGAACTAGGGCCTATTCACCAGCTAATCTCTTCATCTGGCTTTTCATTCCAACCAATTTTTTTTATGATTCTATGGTTGAATACTGAATAGGCTATTTACTTTAAAATAGACCCGTAATGGGTTTGCTATTCTTGAATAACCAACCAAACATGGCGTAACAACAAAATCAGTTTGATTATTATAATTGTTTTATGACATGGGATATAATTAGCATATATTGATAATCTAAAGATAAAATCATAATGTTTAAAAAGATCGTGATTAATTTAAAATAAGTATCATAATTTAAGAGAAGCAACAACGGCTGCAAGTCGTCCACCGGTGAAGTTTAATGCCAAGGAACATATTCGCAAGCTCTGACTATAAATATCAAAATTAGTGTGTAATTTGATCTCATCTCATTTAATAAATTTTAAATATAATTATAATCCTACATAGAAAGAAAGGAAGAAAATATTCTAACAGAAAAAAATAATAGATCTAAAACCTATGACTTAAATTTTGCTTTATTCAACGGCATGAACCCTAATAGTTTACTTATCTCTTGTATCTTCTTGGTTAGAATTAGATTAATATAAAATAACTAGAAAATTCACGTTAGACAATAACAATAATAAAATTATTTTTATTTAAAATTTACTTCAACAATAAATCTCAAGAAAAACACTGAGACTTATTCAAACATAAGGGAAATATATAGCTATTTTTTTAACCCTAAGAGGTAATCATCTTTTTCTTTTACCCAAATTATTATTCAAACTCTTTATATTCTTTTCTTTATCTTGACATCACCAAGATCCATCATCACAAGGAGAGCAGTTTTCTTGTGCAATGGCAGTCAATTGAACTTTAGAATTATAAATCTGTCCAGGTTTCCAGTCAGCTGGAAGCACATTCTTTGCCCAAATCCACTTCTTTTGACGCCCATGTGATACTGCAAATCTGAAATCTAATGCACCATTTGGGACTGTATTTGTATCCCAAACTGCGCCATAGATCCTTTTCATGAAAATCCAATTCGGAGAACCAGCCTGAAACGACAATGAAATCGATTTGTTTCATCCCAGATCTCGTACCAGTAATGAAAAAAACTTTGAATTTGAAAAAACAGGGCTCACCTGAGCTACATTGATGGACAAAATCTCTGTTTGACCACCTTGGTACAACAACTTAATTGCCAAGTAATAAGGGTTTTTGCTGGAGTCTTCAACTCTAATAGCTATGTTCTGGTTTTTGTATTCACAGGGTACCCTGTTTTCACATTGTTTATTAGGTTCTATTTTCCCCATAATTTAATGTTTAAAGCAACTTTACCTTTTATATTCCACATCTATAGTCCCAAGTTTCAAAATGTCTCGGACCTTGTTCGGGTTAGCCATAGCCATGAAAGCTTTGCTGCTAAGAAGAAACTCAGTTTGGCCATTGTGATTGAGATCAGTTAGTGTCACCTTTGTTCCTGTGTGGCTGCACAACTTTGGATCCTTACATCTTATCTGTAAAAACATGTTACAAAATCAAAAATCAAATGTCGAGAAACAATAAAAAATGTTAAAACAATGAACTTGAATGTAGTAATAGAAGTAATACAAACCTGAAAGCAAGCACCACAACCGGCTCCTTGTTTATATAGGGACGAAACAGCAGATGCAAGGCGTCCACCTCCGAAGTTTAATGCCAAGGAACCATATCCACAAGCTCCGGCTGCAAATAATCAAACCCCAAAAACAAATGTTACCCACCAAATTGTTGACAAAAATATGATCTGGGTCTCTGTCAGTTTTAAATATCGAGTGAGAAAACGAATCTGGGTATAATTACATGCAAGTGGAGCGTCTGAGGGGAAATAAGCAGCCTTAGATTTGTGCACGCATCGATCACAAGCAGTAGCAGAAGAAACGAGAAGAAGTAACCAAAGAAAGTGGGCCATTTCTTTTTGGACAGACAGCTGCAATAAGAACTTGAAGACTTGTATAGTATTCTATAGGTATCGATTATATCTGAAATCGAATTGAGGTTAATCAATGGAATAAAAGGAATGGAGACATCCTCCAAGATTAATACATATCGAAGTGAAAAAAAGACAATTAGAGAATAGAAGAGACGATGCTTTTATATAAGAAACGTATGAGGATATTTTAAATCAAAAAAAGAAAATTTATTCCTTAAGTTTCTCAATGGATCCTCTTTTATCTCGCATGATGTCTTTGAAATTAGAAAAAATAATTGATTGAAAAATTAAAAATAATAACTTTTAATCTGTCAAACATTAAAAAAAAATTATTTTTTAATAAATATAAAATATGTGTTGAAGATATAAATAATATTAAAATATTTGTCTCATCCAAATTACATTACCCACACAACATGTTAAGAGAATGTGTTCCTTTAGCATAATATAAGTTGGGTCAATGGAGTCTAATGTGGACACAAGTTGTGCCTTATTCAGTGACAAGCGTCGAATTGTCAAATAAATAATTCCTATTTCTCAAATTAAATAAAAAAATAGTATAGAGAAAGTAGGGTCGATCCACAGGGACTAAGAAATTTCCAACGTTGAATTGAATTGATACTGATCCAAAAAAAACAATAAATTAGAAAATGGGGTTTGATATTAAAAAAAACTAAAAATAATCTTAATCTAATAATAACTGAAATTAAATGAAAATAAATATTTGAAGTAATAAATTTAAAGGATATAGCCTCAAGCTTTGTTTCGCCTCAATTCCAAATTGATCATCGAAATAGATTTTACTTCAAGATCCATGCCAGTTACAGTCTACAAGGCCCAACCCTTATAACTTTCTTCTCTCTTCGGTAAACCAATATTCCCAAGTCTATCTCCGGAATTCGGTCTTTGCTGGACTAACCACGCCTATCGCCGTTAGCGCTAATACAACTTTAAGCACTGGAAAAGCCTGACTCGAGTTATAGCGTCTCACAGAGAATCGAACCCGATCTTGATTTCCCTTAGTGGACCGCCACCAAGTTTGTTCACAGGAAGCCAAATTTGCTACCAGCCGATTTTTCTTCCCAACGATAGATCTAAACAATCTTCAAGTCAACGTGCACTTTTTGAAATGAAGGCGTCGAGATCATTAAAGGAAAAGCCGATTGCCAATCCTTGATTTTAGAAAATCAAGAATGTTATCCGAAGGAATTAAGTGCTTCACGATTCTCACAATATGGATTGAGTCGTCACTAGCTTTCGGCTAAATGAAAGTTTAGCTAAGCATGATTGAGATCATACTTAGCATTTTCTAAAAGAAAAGAAATAAAAAAAAAAACTCAAAGTAAATAAAAACTTGAAAGAACTTTTATAACCCAAAGGAAAAGTGAAAATGAAGTACATCTCAAGCTTTACCTCTATGGGTATTTATACTATTCTAAAACCCTAAAAATGTAACAATTCAAAATTTAAAAAAAATAAAAAAGATAAAGATAAAGATAAATGTTCTAAAATTTAAAATTTAAATTCCTAAGATAAATCTTCAAGATAATTCTCAAATAATCCATTCATCCTTCTAGAATATATGACTGGACTATCTTCTAGAAACTTTTGCTGACTGGATAATCCAAATCTGCCAGATCGAAAAGCGTCGTGCGACTTCAGTCATAAAAAAAATGCAGAATTCACTATTTTTTGTTGGTTCTGAAAAATAAGTTCCTACACTGAAAATGATCAAAATAGAACCAAATTAGTAATATCAAATCGACAATGGGAAATAATTATTAATAAAAAAATATATAAATTCGAACACTCATCAAATTCCCCCTCACTTATTCAATGCTTGTCCTCAAGCATACTCAAATTCTCATTTTCGTCACTTATCAAAATTCACTCAAAAAGTTTATGTCAAATCCCATGTACATGCATGAATTAAAGAAGTTAGACAAGACAACCAAATAAAGGTGACATGATATTTCAATAAACAATAATTAACCAAATGAATAAAAGGTAGATATGCAGAGCTTTTGCTATTTGCTTGTGAGACGAAATCAAATCAAGTTTAGATCCTTCATGAATAACGATTGGCGGAGTGTGAGTTTTATTTTCCTCCCCTTTTATATCACTCTCTTTTTTTCTTTTTTTTGAAAGAGATTATTTTTCTCTTTTTTTTATTTTTTTTTCAAGCGCTTTATTATTTTCTTTTTTCAAAGGACATTTTTTTCTTTTCTTTTTTTAGCGCTACTCTCATTAACTCTAACTCTGTAGTCTCGACTCGTCACCGAATCTTTGAACTGGAAACGAGATGACAACCCAAGCACCTCGCCCCGGTTTTCTAATCCGGTCACATTCAAACGATCTACCACTCACAATCGTCTCAAAAAAATAATCATGTACCTGAAGATAACATCATTATTAACAAAACAAGCACAAACTCATATTTAAGCAACACTAACAATTATACCATAAGGTTAAAAACTTTCACCAAAACATCTAATCATCTTCAAGTTAATTATCCATGCATAACAAAATTAATTCAAGCTTGTAAACAAGGGATTATGATAAAACTAACAAGTCAACCCAGATAAACAACAATCGTAAGAACTTAAAATATACCTTCAAACTAACATGAACAAGTAAGGAGAAATATAACCACTCCCCTTCACTTTAAGCATATTATCTCAATATGAAAATTAAAGTACAAGAGAAGGAATAGAGATACTCCCCGTGTCTAAAGTAAATTTAGTTGTCGACAACTTTGGAGGCCATTTACAATTTTCCAAATTTCATGCACGACAAAGCCATTCAAATCTGGAGAAAATTCTGTGTAAATTTATTTGAAAATAAATTAGATGAGAAAAAAAAATAATAATAAAAATAAATAAAAGAAGAAAGAAAATAAATAAATAGAGAAAATGGGTTGCCTCCCATTGAGCGCTTTGTTTAACGTCGTTTAGCTCGACGACCTGATTTAGACCACAGGTTCTTCTAAAATTATCTCTTCGATCAAGCAAGCTTGATTATTCTCATAATACGTCTTTAACCTTTGACCATTAACTTTAAAACAAACCCCCTTATCATCTTGAATTTCGACTGTACCATGAGGAAACACTTTAGTTATAGTGAAAGGTCCAAGCCACTTTGATCGTAGTTTTCCTGCAAAAATTTTGAACTTTGAGTTAAAAAGTAAAACCTTTTGTCCAATGGAAAAAGTTTTAAAGGAAATTCTACGATCGTGAAATTCTTTTGTTTTGTCCTGGTATATTCGAGCACTATCATAGGCATTCCTACGGATTTCCTCCAATTCCTGAATATGAAGCTTTCTAGTTTCGCCAACTGCATCCATCTCCATGTTACATTCTTTAACTGCCCAATATGCCTTGTGTTCCAACTCAACCGGTAAATGACATGGCTTACCATAGACTAGGCGATATGGAGACATGCCAATAGGACCCTTATAAGCAGTTCGATACTCCCACAAGGCATCAATCAATTTTAAACTCCAATCTTTGCGGTTCGGCTTAACTACCTTCTCAAGAATCGCTTTGATCTCTCGATTTGATACTTCTGCTTGACCATTCGTTTGAGGATGGTAAGAAGTAGCGATCCGTTGTGTCACTCCATATTTTTTCATAAGTGTTTCAATGACACGATTGACAAAATGCTTTCCGCGATCGCTTATGATTGCTCGCGGCGTGCCAAACCTAGAAAAGATAAAATTCTTTAGAAATTCAACAGTAGTTTTGGCATCATTATTTCGAGTAGCTTTAGCCTCTATCCACTTAGACACGTAGTCAACAACAAGAATTATGTAACAATTTCCAAAAGATGAGATGAAGGGTCCCATAATAGTCTATTCCCCATATATCAAAAATTTCACAAACATGAATAGGGTTTAGAGGCATTTCATTTCTTCTACTTAAATTGCCAACATGTTGACATTTTTCACATGATTTGCAAAATTTATAAGTGTCACGAAAAATATCAGGCCAAAAGAATCCACATTCTAGAATCTTATGCGCAGTTCGCTTCGGTCCGAAATGACCTCCACAAGAATAAGAGTGACAAAAATTAAGTATAGAATTTACCTCATTTTCTGCAATACATCGCCTTATTACCTGATCCGAACAATGCTTCCAAAGATATGGGTCATCCCAAATATAAAAACGAGATTCACGCTTAATTCGTTTTACCTCGGATTGTGATAGGTCTGAAGGTAATTCTCCTGTGGCTAAATAGTTAACTATGTCCGCATACCATGGAGATATTCCTTGAGCCAAAAATAAGTTTTCCTCTGGAAATTCTTCTCGTACTGCTGTATCAGTTGAGATGATGGGAAGTCGACTTAGATGATCTGCTACTAAATTCTCTCGTCCCTTCTTATCCTTGATTTCCAGATTAAACTCTTGTAAGAGTAAAATCCAACGGATTAGTCGCGGTTTTGCTTCTTTCTTGCTTAACAAATATTTCAAAGCTGCATGATCAGAATAAACAATTATTTTAGTTCCCAAAAGATATGAAAGAAATTTCTCTAAAGCAAAAACAATTGCAAACAATTCTTTTTCTGTTGTAGAATAATTTCGTTGCGTTGTATCCAAAGTTTTGGATGCATATGATATGACGTGTGATTCTTTCCCTATCTTTTGTCCAAGAACCGCTCCTACACTCCAATCGCTTGCGTCGCACATAACCTCAAAAGGGTACTCCCAATTTGGTGGTTGGACTATGGGTGCCGAAACTAACTTTTCTTTAAGGATGTCGAAGGCACGTTTACATTCAGAATTGAAATCGAAGGTTTTATCTTTTTGTAACAAGTTGCAAAGTGGTTGCGCCACCTTGGAAAAATATTTAATAAATCTACGATAAAAACCTGCATGTCCAAGAAATGAGCGAACTTCCCTCACATTTGTGGGGTATGGAAGTGAGCGAATAACATCAACCTTAGCTTTATCAACAGTAATACCATTAGATGAAACAATATGGCCTAAAATCAAACCTTTCTCAACCATAAAATGACACTTTTCATAATTTAATACAAGATTAAATTCTAGACATCGCTTAAGTATTTTCGTTAAATTTACTAAACACTCACCAAAGGAATTACCGTAAACCGTGAAGTCATCCATGAACACTTCGATCCCTTTTTCGATGTAATCAGAAAATATACTTACCATACATCTTTAAAATGTGGCTGGTGCATTGCAAAGCCCAAACGGCATACGTCGATATGCAAACGTACCAAATGGACACGTAAAGGTGGTTTTCTCTTAATCTTCGGGCGCCACAGGAATTTGGAAAAAACCTGAAAATCCATCAAGACAGCAATAATGAGATTTTCCGGCTAACCTTTCTATCATTTGATCAATAAATGGAAGTGGAAAATGATCTTTTTTTGTTAAAGCGTTTAATTTTCTATAATCGATATAAACTCTCCACCCGTTTTGGACTCGTGTAGGAACAAGTTCACCTTCAGGATTCTCAATTACCGTGACTCCAGTTTTCTTTGGAACCACATGGATAGGACTTACCCAACTACTGTCAGATATTGGATAGATCATATCGACATCTAAAAGTTTCTGAATTTCTTTTTTTACCACTTCCATCATTGGAGGATTTAGGCGTCTCTGACATTCTCGGGTTGGTTTGACTCCTTCCACCTTTATTTTGTGCATACAAGTCGATGGACTAAGCCCTTTAATGTCGGCTATAGTCCACCCAATTGCCTCTTTGTAAGCTTTCAAAACTGTGACTAAATTTTCTTCTTCCTCCATTGAAAGCTTGTTCGATATGATGACCGGTAACGTGGCGTTATCTTCCAAAAATGCGTATTTAAGGTGTTCCGGTAACTGTTTTAATTCGACCTTAGGTGCCTGTAAAATAGAAGGCAAAATTTTAGTTTTATTTGAGGTAAGGCATTTATCAGAACTAATTGAAAAAAATTCCTCAAACTCTCTGATATCTTCCTCGAAGTCTTCCAACTCCCTGCACATATCATCTATAAAATTAGATTCAAAAAATTCTTCAATAGTAGGCTCAATAACATCAATAAAACTAATATTAGCCACAGTTTCTGGATACTTCATTGCTTTATAAACATCAAATTTGACAACCTCACCATCGAACTCCATTGTAAGGATTCCACTCCTCACATCAATTTTTGCATGCGCTGTACTTAGAAAGGGTCTTCCAAGTAAAATTTCGGATGACATGTTGGTTCGGTCATCTTCTATGTCGATAACATAGAAGTCTGCTGGAAAAATTAAATCATTTACCTTTACGAAAACGTTTTCAAGAACTCCTTCAGGGTAAACAACGGACCTGTCGACGAGCTGAATTGTTACACCTGTTTCCTTCAAAGATCTCTTTCTCTTCGGCTTGTTTGTCGCGTTTTACTAGCCTTGATGGAAAAGGAGGCGGAACAGCATAAGGAGATGGTGTAAGGGTGGCTTGTGATTTATCTTCCTTCTCTTTCTGAGGTAACATGACATTTTCCTTAGGTTCGATAACAGTATCGCTTCTCAAGGTGATTGCACTTACGTTTTGTCGCGGATTTGGCTCGGTCTGTGAAGGCAATTTTCCTTGTGATTCCAAACGTCCCATAGTTTGAGCAAGTTGACTCATTTGCTTGTCTAGTTCTTGCAAATGAGCTTCGATACGGTTTTGGAATTTCTCTTGGGATAATGCCAACCGTTCAACGATAGATTCTAAAGAAGGTTTCGACGGTTGATATTGTTGATGTATTGGGGGTTTCGGTTGGTATACTTGGTTTGGTCTCATATTAGTTCCATAGTTGAGGTTTGGATGATCTTTCCATCCCGGATTATAGGTGTTGGCATTAGGATCATATCGTCTCTGGGGAGGTCCTGGAAAGTTTCCAACAACATTTACTTGGGCAGTAGTATCTTCTTGAAGCATAGGACAACAATCCGTAGGATGGTCTGACATGGTACAAATTCCGCATAGGCGAGCTTGGGTTATTTTTCCTGCGAACAAAGTTTGAACTATATTAGTAAGTTTATCAATTTTTTCTTCAATTGAAGGAGTACTTATCTCATGAACCCGTCTAACAGGTTCATTTGAGCGAAATTGTTGTGCATTGGCAGCCATGGTTGAAATGAGATTCCTAGCTGCAGTGGGAGTCATATTCACGAAAGCCCCCCACTAGCTGCGTCGATCATTTTCATCTCCATTGGAAGCAATCCTTCGTAGAAGTATTGGAGGAGAGTCTGCTCGGTTAGTCCATGTTGTGGACAACTGGCACAAAGTTTTTTAAATCGCTCCCAGTAGTCATATAAAGATTCTTCATCTTTCTGTCGGATCCCCAAAATGCTTCTCCTTAATTCACTTGCTTTCGCTGCAGGAAAGAACCTGTCAAGAAATATTCGTGCCATGTCAGTCCAGGTATTTATTGAACCAGGAGGTAAATAAAATAACCAATCTTTTGCCGCGTCGGCTAAAGAAAAAGGAAATGCACGAAGTTTTATTTGATCTTCGGATACTCCCTGCGGTTTCATACTCAGACAAACCATATGAAACTCTTTTAAATGCTTGTGTGGATTTTCATTCTACAAGCCGCGAAAAGTTGGAAGTAAATGTATCAAACCAGTTTTAAGTTCAAATGGTGTTTCGCCATTTGGAAACGTGATACACAGTGGTTGTTGTTCATCAGGTGCTGCAGCTAACTCTCGAATTGTTTGTTCAACCATTTGTTATGATCCTTCGTCGTCAGAAGTAAGTAACTCCTCGGTGTAAGAAATTTCCTCAAAATCAGGATTTGGTTGAAGGTCTCGATTCAACCTTTTGCGTCTAAGGGTCTCTCCACGCAGCCTCCGGGCAAGAGCTTCGATCTCGGGTTCGTAATCTACTAGTTTTCCCGGAAGTGACCTGGTCATAGATCAAAACAAAACAATATTAGTAATTTTACCGAAGTCCCCGGCAACGGCGCCAATTTGACAAGCGTCGAATTGTCAAATAAATAATTCCTATTTCTCAAATTAAATAAAAGAATAGTATAGAGAAAGTAGGGTCGATCCACAGGGACTAAGAAATTTCCAACGTTGAATTGAATTGATCCTGATCCAAAAAAAACAATAAATTAGAAAATGGGGTTTGATATTAAAAAAAACTAAAAATAATCTTAATCTAATAATAACTGAAATTAAATAAAAATAAATATTTGAAGTAATAAATTTAAAGGATATAGCCTCAAGCTTTGTTTCGCCTCAATTCCAAATTGATCATCGAAATAGATTTTACTTCAAGATCCATGCCAGTTACAGTACAAGGCCCAACCCTTATAACTTTCTTCTCTCTTCGGTAAACCAATATTCCCAACTCCGGAATTCGGTCTTTGCTGGACTAACCACGCCTATCGCCGTTAGCGCCAATACAACTTTAAGCACTGGAAAAGCCTGACTCGAGTTATAGCGTCTCACAGAGAATCGAACCCGATCTTGATTTCCCTTAGTGGACCGCCACCAAGTTTGTTCACAGGAAGCCAAATTTGCTACCAGCCGATTTTTCTTCCCAACGATAGATCTAAACAATCTTCAAGTCAACGTGCACTTTTTGAAATGAAGGCGTCGAGATCATTAAAGGAAAAGCCGATTGCCAATCCTTGATTTTAGAAAATCAAGAATGTTATCCGAAGGAATTAAGTGCTTCACGATTCTCACAATATGGATTGAGTCGTCACTAGCTTTCGGCTAAATGAAAGTTTAGCTAAGCATGATTGAGATCATACTTAGCATTTTCTAAAAGAAAAGAAATAAAAAAAAACTCAAAGTAAATAAAAACTTGAAAGAACTTTTATAACCCAAAGGAAAAGTGAAAATGAAATACATCTCAAGCTTTACCTCTATGGGTATTTATACTATTCTAAAACCCTAAAAATGTAACAATTCAAAATTTAAAAAAAATAAAAAAGATAAAGATAAAGATAAATGTTCTAAAATTTAAAATTTAAATTCCTAAGATAAATCTTCAAGATAATTCTCAAATAATCCATTCATCCTTCTAGAATATATGACTGGACTATCTTCTAGAAACTTTTGCTGACTGGATAATCCAAATCTGCCAGATCGAAAAGCGTCGTGCGACTTCAGTCATAAAAAAAATGCAGAATTCACTATTTTTTGTTGGTTCTGAAAAATAAGTTCCTACACTGAAAATGATCAAAATAGAACCAAATTAGTAATATCAAATCGACAATGGAAAATAATTATTAATAAAAAAATATATAAATTCGAACACTCATCATTCAGCTGCATGAAACTTGATACTTTGTCCTCAAAAGAATGTGAGCCTTTGGAGAAATTATACCATGGGTCAGTCTTACTACGTCATCCATGAGATCAATCACTAAAAACTACTCACTTCATAAATTTTTAATTTTTCAAGTGAATATTCACTTGAATAATTTTTAGTGGTTGGTCTCATGGACACGTGATAAGATTTACCTATGATATAATTTTTCGAGCCTTTGGCATTATATTCGGTAAGTTGCTGGCTTCTTGGGGTCCCCCTTTGAGGATTCCGGTGACCAATCAATATCATATAAGATGACAGAATTATTGCTTAATCATACTAATAATTAATGTGTTATATCATGTTGTCAGACGTTTAATCGAGATTATTTATATAAAAGTTATTTTTATTTAAAGATATTTCATGAATCTTTGATAATGATTATACACCTCATTTAACAGAATTTACATAACTTATCATCATCGATCGTTATTATATATGTTTTATTTATTGATATTTTTTTAACTGAATTGAGGTCTTAAATCGTAAATAGTTACAAGAATACATTAGTAATGTACCTTTTCACGTAGTCAAAGTTCTTAATTTTTTAGATAATAAAAGCATAACTATATATATCGGCAAAATTTGATGGAATAATCTAACTCTAATTTTATTTTAATTAATAGGAATCCTCAAAAATTATTTGAGGATTTAAGTTAAAATTTATAGTTTCGGAAGTAAGATATTACTTGTTCCTAATGTTGTGACAATAACGTCACTTGCATATAGCTATGTTTTTTCGAACTGAATCGAACTTAAAAAGAAGATTGAACTAATAATTTTATTCGAATTAGGGCATGTCGTTATCTACACATTATGTTAGAATCTTTGCATTCATGCAATGTCAGTTTTTACGTAAAAGTTGGTAAAATCTTTTTTTTTAATATTGATTGTTGAATCGAACAATTTTTTTGAATCAGTTGATCTAATGCATTGTGCCATTATATTGTCACTTACATCTTTAGACTATTTTATTTTACAATTATAAATAGAGAAAACTTAATAAAATAGATATAAAATAATACCAATTTTTATTTATTACCAACTTGATCTCAAGAGGGAAACTGAGATTTATTCAAACCAGAGGAAAACAGGTGGATATTTTTCCAACCATAAGAGGAAATTATTTTTTTATTCAAACTCTGCAGATTCTTTATTTCTTTGTTCATCTTCTCATCACCAACTCCCATCATCACAAGGAGAGCAAATTTCCTGTGCAATGTCAGTGATTTGAACTCCAGTATCATAAATTTGTCCAGATTTCCAGTCAGCTGGAAGCACACTCTGTGCCCAAACCGATTTCCCATCTAGACCAAGTGTTACCATAAATCTGAACTGCAATGCACCAGTTGGGACTTTGCTTGTATCCCAAACTGCCCCATAGTTCCTACTCATGGGGGTCCAGTTCGGAGACCCGACCTGAAACGAAAATTAAATCAGTTTGTTTCGTCTGGGATTCGGTATCAATGATAAAACAGGTTTTGAGTTTGAAAAAACAGGTTTTGAGTTTGAAAAAACAGGTCTAACCTGAGCTACATCCATGGAAGTAACCTCTGTTTGACCACCTTGGTACAACAACTTAATTGCCAAGTAATTAGGGTTGTTGCTTGAGTCTTCAACTCTAATAGATAGGTTCTGGTTTTGGTATACACAAGGTATTCTGTTTTCACATATTCATCAGTGAACAGTACAAGAACAAGATCAATTATTTACGCATTGTACAATGACTAAGAGAGAAATTTTGACCTTTTGTATTCGATGTCCACAATCCCAAGTTTCAAAACGTCTTGGTCCACGCCCTGGTTAGCCATGGCCTTGAATGCTGTGCCGCTAACAACAAAGTCAGTTTGGTTATTGAGATTGAGATCAGTTACTGTCACATTTGTCCCTGTGGTGCTGCACAGGTTTGGATCCTTACATCTTATCTGTAAAAACAATGGTATAAAACCAAAACTCAAATGTCCGAGAAACAATAGGAAATGTTAAAAGAATGAACCCAAAAGTGGCTATAGTAATAGTAATACAGACCTGAAAGCAAGCACCACAACCAGCTCCTCCTTTGTAAAGGGAAGCAACAGCAGCTGCAAGTCGTCCATCGGTGAAGTTTAATGCTAAGGAAGCATATCCACAAGCTCCGGCTGCAAATAACAAAACCCAAAAAACAAATGTTACCCACCAAATCTTTCACAAAACTATGATCTGGGTCTTTGCCAGTTTTGATTATCGAGTGAGAGAACGAATCTGGGTATAATTACATGCAAGTGGAGCGTCTGAGGTGAAAAAATCAGCCTTGGATTGGTGCACGCATCGATCACAAGCAGTAGCAGAAGAAATGAGAAGGAAAAGCAAGCAGAGAAAGTGAGCCATTTCTTGTTGGACAAAGTATCTTATTGTTAGATTAAGTTTTTAAGCTTGTGTTACAAATGAAAAAATGCAACCTTTATATAGGAAACATACAGTGGCATTTCATTCCAAAGGAGGGAAATTTCATCCCCAAATTTCTCAACCGATCCTATAAAAAAGAAAATGGTGTTTGAAAGTTCGAAAATGTGTGGCTTTTAATTGGTCAAATATTCGAGAAAAATTAATAAAATAAATAAATAATACACATTAAATAATAGCAACCATAGATTGTCCAACCTGCAAATTATAATCAACATGTTAAAAACTTATGAAACCGAAGTTACATAGGTAAATATGTGTATGGTTTGAAAACTAGGCTAACCTCAGCTACATCAATGCCTACAATCTCAGTCTGGCCGACTTGGAAAAGCAATTTGATCTGCAGGTAATATGGTCTTTGGCTTGATTCTTCAACTCTAACAGCTAAGTTCTGGTCTTCGTATACACTTGCTATTCTTTTATATTCAATGTTCACAATCCCAAGTTTGTAAATGTCCCGGGCCATGCCGTCGTGTGCCATTTCGAGTAAAGCGAAGAAGCCGAGAACAGAGTCGATCCGGTTATCGTAATTGTGAACGATTAGTGTCACGTTAGCACCTGCAAAGCTTTGGATCCTTACATCGTATCTGCAAACAGCAAAAACATGGTGCAACAATTAAGAAACAGTAAGAAATGTTAAAAAAAAGGGGGCAAGAGTAGTAGTAATACAAATTACCTGAAAGCAAGCACCACAATCAGCTCCTCCTTTGTAAAGGGAAGAAACACCGGCTGCAGCTACGTACGTGTGAGTGCACCGACTGAAGTGGCGAAAGAAGCTTTGGATTGGTGCACACATCGATCACAGGCAGTGGCAGAAGAAAGGAGAAGGAAAAGTAACCAAACAGAGTCATATGAGTAGCAAAGAGAGATGGGGTTTATGCGGGTCGGTAATGCTTAATTTTGTAACCTTTGTTTTAAGGTTATTTAATTTTATTTTAAATAGAATTAAGTTATGTTTAAAAATATTAATTTGTTTTTACTATTTTTTTTAAGAAGTGTTTTTACTATTTGGATAGTAGGTATTTTTTTTATTATTTAATCTGTAAATAGTAGGTATATTTTTTTTTTGAGATATCCCTAAGCAAGTGTTGTTTTAAAAATATTTTTTTAGTTTTTTTAAACTTATATTGAGTGTTGTTTTTGAGTTAAGAGAAGAGCAATACTACAAGAGTTCACTCTATCTTTCGAGTGTACGAAATTTGGAGAGCCGTGTCAACCTCAGGGGTCGTTTGTCTATTGTAGCGATTGCACACATCGGGACGAATTCACTTCTAAAGCAGTAGTTGATACCACGACACGGTTTGATTTCAAATAATTATTTTATTATTTTCTAGTTAGTTCTAATGCCTCGTTTTGTAACAATCTATTTTTCTAACAATGTGTTTGTTTATACACGAAGAATGAAGATTAGTATGGACAACACGGTTGTAAAATTAATTATTAAATTGTTATTATATTCGAATTAAGTCAAAAGCAACATAATATTTTTGGAGAAATAATTAATTTTAAAAATAAAAAAAATATAATTGTTAAATGTATTAAATCACTTTAAAATAAACTAAATTAATAGATTATAAATTTTGAAGAATAAAATTAGATTATACCATTATTTGTTATGAAATTAGAATAAAAAAGGACGTATTTGTTATGAAATTCATAATTTGGTGACTTGAAGTGTAGTTTATTTTCTTTAAAAAGATCATTCCAACTAACTCCATTGGCTGGCTCTATACATCGAGTCTGGAAACTCTATTGAAGAATTTTCTGGGTAGGTCCTTTTTTCCCCTTAAATCGATGATGAGTAATAAAAGGGCAAGGATGAGCTTGGACAAGGCGGTGGTCGATGTTTGGCAACGGGAACTCGGGGGAATCTCAACTAGGAATTTCGCCCAACGCCTTGCTGCTTCTGAGGTTCTAACTCTTTATTCCTCTCCTGGATATCCCTTATTCCCGTTTTATTCATGGATTAATTGTTCATGTTTAAGCTAATCTGATCTTGTTAGTTTGCAACTGTTGTTGATCTGAAGTTGTAAAAGTCATTGATGGGTGCCAAATGATGATGATTAGTGATGGGGAAAACAGTGATAAAAATGTCTTCTTTCATAAGGATTTATATAAAAAAAAATGATCTTTTTCTTTTTATTTGGGAAAAAAGTGATTGGAAAATCAGCATTTGCTCTTTCGCAATGAATGGATTGATACCTTGAAGGTGGAGTAACAAATTTGTTATCTTTTACGAATTTCTATGGTGCAGGATCTTGTGCTCCGGCTTGAAATTTATAAGAAACTGGAAAAGCACCAAGGTTGTGTAAACACGGTGAGCTTTAATGCTGATGGCAACATTTTAGTATCCGGCTCTGATGACTTGCGGGTTATTATATGGGATTGGGAAACTGGTCTTGCCAAACTTTCTTTCCAGTCAGGTCATGCGGACAATGTTTTCCAAGCAAGATTCATGCCTTACACAGACGATCGCAGCTTGGTTACCTGTGCTGCAGATGGGGAGGTCAATTTCTTATTTAGGAATGCAACAATTTTCTAGTATTTACGAAAAATTTCTTAGGATTGATTTGCTACATGAATCTCAACCCGTTGAGCTTAAATGTTGGTGATTTAAATGGAAAAGGAGTCGGTTTGCAGAGTCTAACAAGTATTATGTGCATGTTTTCATTGAGAAGGAAAATGGGGATTAAATAGAAAAGGAATGCTATGCGGGTAACATGTATCATGTGTTTAAGCAAAGTCTTCTATACTGTGAATTTAAGGAGCTGTTTCTCTTAATTGTAGGTTCGACATGCTCAAATTCTGGAACACAGTGTCGAAACTAAGCTGCTGGCCAAACATCAGGGCTGGGCTCATAAATTGGCCATTGAACCAGGAAGCCCTCATATAATTTACACTTGCGGCGAAGATGGGTTAGTGTATCATGTGAGTTGTTTTAACTGCATATTCATCATCATTATTTCTTTAAAAGTTCTTTTAGGTGGCTGAGTTGGACTACCTTTTGAGGAGTCCAATTTTGATATCTAGTTGTCTGCGATTGATTCTTTTCTTGTCCTATAGCTGATGGATACAACTCTGTCACTTGCATTTCAGATCGATCTTAGAACTGCTGAAGCTACTGAACTTTTCACATGCTATCCAATTGATGATAGCAGAGCATACATGGGAGCTATCAATCTCAATGCTATTGCAATTGATCCGAGGAATCCAAATCTCTTTGCAGTTGCAGGATCCGATGAGTATACTTGCCTTTATGATATACGCAAATATAAGTGGGATGGCTCGACTGATTTCGGTCAACCTGCTGATTGTTTTTGCCCCCCGCATTTGATTGGTGATGGTCTAATCCGAATTACAGGTTTGGCCTTTTCAGATCATAGCGAGCTACTAGCATCCTACCATAATGAGTTCATATATCTCTTTACGCGAGATATGGGACTGGGGCACAATCCAGCCTTGGCATCTTCATCATCTGCATCAACTATGGATGCCAATGACAAAGCTATTCCTCAAGTATATAAAGGACATAGAAACCTTGAGACAGTGAAAGGTGTGAACTTCTTTGGACCTAAATCAGAGTACGTTGTGAGTGGATCTGACTGTGGTCGAATATTTATGTGGAAGAAGAAAAGCGGAGAGCTAGTCCGTGTTATGGAAGCAGATAAGCATGTGGTCAACTGTATCGAATCTCATCCCCATAGTACTGTTCTTGCTAGCAGTGGCATCGAGTCCGATGTCAAGATATGGACTCCAAAGGCTCTTCATAAAGCTATTCTTCCAACAAACATTGAACAGGTATGTATTGTCCTAATCTCTTATAGAAAGAAAATTACGAAAACAAACATCAAACAGGCTGTCTTACTTCTAAAGATTTATGAGAACCAGAGGAGCTGATCTCTCTGCTATTACTTCTTTGCAAAAGGTTCCTAAAACACGTTGCTTTCATGTTTTTTGCCTCGATGATGAGAATGATACCTTTTTGACATTAAAGAATAAAGATGATGGTGAGAAAACCTAGCCGGCCCTATGATGATATGAAGATGATAGCAATGACAATTGTAAAAGGAAATTTTTTCTTTCCAGTTATAATGATGCTAATGATTAACGATTTTATTGTAATTTTGTACTTTCTGTCTCCAGTGCAAACCAAAACCTAGAGGTTGGATGTACAGAATAACATCACCCGAGGACCTGATGTTGCGGTTACTTTCATGGCAAAGGTGGGGGAGTAGACCGGAACAAAATGGAGAAAACTCATCAGCAGGAGGGGAAGAACTTTTAGATCTTATATTGCTATCTGACACCAAGAGCGATGATGCTTCTTCGGATGACGGAGAGAATGCTTCCGGTCCGGACGACTTATTCAGTTGAATGATAATATTGTGGTAGCCCTGTCGAGTCACTGATCTTGTACATATTCATAGTATCTTATATATATATATATAGCTTTTGTTCGGTCTTCACATAAAAAGTCACCTTTCATGAAATCCTCCATTGATAATGACAGTCGAGAGGCTTTCACCTTCTATAATTTAACTATACAGACATTTTTCACACTCTCATGTCTAAACCTCCATATAATCGCTGCTGTTTTCGTCGCTTAAATTCGAAGGAGCATTCCCAATTGTCAAGCTTGGAATGAAGGCAACCCCCTGTTAAATAAAATGCGGAAAGAGTCGTTTAATTGCATAAGACCGAATCCACAACAGTAAAAAGAATACCTGGTTACTTTTATTCCAAGTAAAAAGTTCTTACCAATGTAATTGCAATGCACGAGATACTAAAGCCAGGGAAATGAAATGGTGCCTCTTCAGATAGGAATAATGCTGGATAACAGGAAAAGTCGGTGGTTAATTGACCTTAAACAGTTAAAAAAGTAAAAATAAAAATGGGGGTGGGGGTAGAACATACCAAACTTTACTAACCTGTGAGAGGACTAAAAATCAATGGAGCAATGATGTTGGCCAATGAACTCACTCCTGAAATGCATCCTTGAGCTTTCCCCTGATTATAACATGTTTTAAACAGCTAAATTTATGCATGAAGATAAGATTCAAAACAACGGAGATCAAGTTACCTGCTCTGTGGCACCAACTTGTTTCGAAACAATGCTGCGTAACTGTATAATTCATAATTAGGATTCAATAGGAAGACATCGCCTTTCAGGTAACAGAACAAAGGTCACCATGAAATGACATTAAAAGGAAGAACTTACAGATGGTGTTGCAAAAACCATCACAGCATATAATGCAGTAATTGCATACGGAACCTGCAGGTGAATAGCGGGATCATTCGAAGAAAGGAGTTATAAATACGGATAAGCGACTATCGCAAAAATGTGACATGAAAGAAATATGAATGAAATTACCCTAGGTGACCAGGCCAAGCTGTAGAGAGTGGCCTGCAAAAATAAAAACAGTTAAAGAAATCCATCAGTAATATGTCTTCCAAGCATGGTTACAATGCCATCAACATAAGTTGAGAAATCCAACTCTTACATGTATACATGAAACCAAGAGTCCTAATGAAAGCAACTTTCCATCTCCTATGGGAGATACCAACAAGGGCAAGATAAACAACTGCAGGAATATGATTCAGAAACATACAAGAATAATAATGTTTTGCCGATTCTAGATTAACGAAAGAATCGAAATAATTACAGGAAATGTATTGTTGGTGATTTTATACCTGCGAAACGGTGGCTATAATCCCAACAATTAGCATCAAATCAGCAAATTGGTTCTTGTCGAAGTGGAAGCGAGCCTTTAAATAGTACTGCAGGGTCACAAATTTTGAACTATAATCAGAGACTTTAAAACTATGGCAAAAGATCATTATTTTCACAATTAGGAAGGGAAAAAAGGCATACCATTAACGAAGACATCATTCCACCCTCTGCAAGATTGTAGAAGAAAGCAACCAGTGCTGCTTGGGAAAATGATGGACTGAAATTACAACTTCATCAGTCATTTCAACATTGATAAGCCAAATGTGTGTATGTATAACAGAGCAGAGCAATACCTGCTCTTGAGCAAGCAAATAATGTCCCCAAGGGATGGAATTTTCTTGAACACAGGAATCTTTTTAGGTAAACTATTGCCATCTTTTTGAATGGCATCTTCACTTTCTTTCAAGATTGGTTGTGTCATACTGTCATCTCGATCGGGTATACTTTCCTCGAGGAATATTCTCATGTAGACTACCACGAGCATCGATGCAAACGTAGCGACCTGCAAATTTTATATAAGGCAATGAGTAAAAGTGCAATTTGGATGTTGCAGAGAAGACTTGAGGGGAAGAAAAAAGACCTGAAATGTGGAGCCAGTGGAGAGGAACCGAGCTGCTAAGGTCGCACATACGAATGCACCAGAGGTTATACCTGAGAGAATTCCAAACGCAGATGCCCTTTGGCTATCTGATATGTTGTCTGCCTGAAAACGAAATACCATAACATCAGCTTTAAATTATTATATTCGTGCTTATGATAGTTTTTTCGTGTCATTTCATGTTAAAGTATTGAGCTTATAATTTAGGATTAGTTACCAAATAAGCAAGAGCAAGGCAGTTAAGACTGCCTTCACAGATCATGGCAGTGAGCGTCTTGAGCGTGTAATACGCATAAAAATAATTGGTTGTTCGGCTGCATGCCAATATAGCTGCAAGAAGACAATTCATGTATAAAACTCAAATATTCTGTATTCATGCCAATATTCGTGTTTAACACTCGTGAATTCGGCTAATATATATACATGACAAAGCTGCTGTTGCATTGAATGTTACACGTTATGTTACACCAATATCAACAACAGTATGTGTAACACTAAGTTTATGTATCAAAATATTTCTCGATATTATATCTGTGTGTATATGGGGGGCAGTGGTGGTGAAACATCAGTAGGCTACTAGCGAGAAGAAACTGGATGAAATGCGTGATGACATGTAGTAGTACCATACGTACCGAAGGGGATAATGGACAAGGTCATAGGCAAAGTGAGGAGAGATTTCCTGCCATACTGATCCGACAGATTCCCAATAAGTGGCATCATCAGAGCCGTCCCTACTCCGATCACCTGCATGATTCCATCACATCAGACGCGTCACAACAATGGTGTGACCCCGATTATTTACCATGCTCCACATGTGATCTGCTCCATACCGACTCTACCCTTCCAGGATATCCTATCCTATCCTGATGTAAGAATACATGGTGGGGTTTGAAAGAAAACCAAACCTCTTTCTTTTAAGTTGAAATTAAAGAATAAATGACAAGGTTTGAAATGGACCCTTCTGATTTAAACTGTGTCCCCAGTTGCATGAATTTTCATAATAAGAAGTTGTCTGGTTTCCCAAGTGTCACGAGAGAGACATACGAGAGTTAAAGCAGACTTGTCGAGTTACCAGTGAGGGAATTTGTTCGAATTCTAACAGTGATGCATAATATGTCTTGTTTGAATCTTATACATCGCTTGCACATTACAAATTTTCCGAGATGACATCTTGCGTATTACGGAATCTGTTTGCTTACAAGGGACAATTTCTGCATTCATTGCCTATGAAAGATACTATCCCAAGTCCCAACATATAGGATAAACCCTAAAAATATCTTTTAATAAAATAAAATAATAATTATTCTTAATTTTTAAATCGATATCAATAGACCAAATATAGTTGTTAAACAGATATATATCTTATGAACAAAGCACCTTTTCAGTAGTGGGCCATTTCGGTACCACCCTAAACCCTAACAATAGAATATACTCTAATTTCTCTAAATTTTATACTAAATTTTAATCTTAAATTTTAATCTTAAATTTAAATTTTTAGTACAAAATATAGATAATAAATAATTTCTATTTATATCTTATATGTATATTGTAGGTTACTGGATCAAACATGTTAAAAAGAGAGATAATATTGGTAAAGACGTGGAGTATAGGAGGATTATTTGTCTCTTAACACATTCCTTGCTACAAGTACAAGTATTTAGAATTTACACAAATTATTTTAAATATGCTACACATCATATTTGAATTTGTATCTAATATCCAAACTGGTTAACTGATGACATAATCTATAGATACTAAAAACTTAATTAAATTTGTAAAAAAATTATATCATATGTTATTTCTGTTACGTTACTAAAAGACCAATCAATCAAATGTATATTATAAAAAAGAAATTGATGGAAATTTACTTTAAAAAATAAATAAAATAAAAATTTATTATTGGATAGGTCATGTGAGTAATAATTATTCCAAAAAATTTAAAGATCGGTAAGAATTCATGAAACGTTCTTTTAAAAATAAAAATTATTATATTTTTATGTAACAATGTATATATAAGTGTAATTACGAAGGTAGTTAAAAAATATTATCAGTTTCATAAAAGAACTTCGAAGGAAAGATTGGCAACAGGGAACTGAATCCCAAGTTTAACCGTAAAATATTATCGGTATAGGGCACGTGGATCCAAGACATGCAAATTCGGCAGTAAAACGACCGACGTGTTCTACTTTAACTGAAAAACTGTGTATTTCTTCGACAATCGGTACAAACGCAACGAGAAAGACAGACAGACGACAGTACTTTGCGTTATCAGTACGACGGTCAAACAACCGGGGAAATAAAACGGTGAAACTTTTCCCAGAATTTAGGGACATGAACTGAAATTTAACAGTGATGATAATAAATGAAGGAAGAAGAAGAAGAAGAAACGTACGGCTTGCTGGAAACCGGAGAGGTAAATGGCGAGTGAGCATTCGTAGGCGCCTGGGCAAAGGGCGAACATGGTGACATCTGTGATCGCCGGAGCCACTATGAAGGTTGCGAAGCAGGACATGAAAACGGTGACGTACAGATGGGTTAGTGCTTTTAGCTTCTTCTCCATTGTTGTTTTTGTTTTTCTTGTCTGTGTCTCTCTCACTTCTTTGAACTAATGGAAAAAGCAAACAGATATAGAGGAAAGCTAGGAACTGGGGAAGAGAAAGAACGGGTTACTGGATTCTCACTCATTTAAGATAATTAATGGGTCTAATAATGCTCTCAGTCCTTGCACTTTTTTTGAATTTTTAAATTGTCTCTTTTTAATTAAAAAAATGTTTACCTCTTTAGGTGTTTATGTTTAAATGATAAAAAGATTTAAAAAATAAATTTTAAACTCTAATTTTTAATGTGGGGCATAAACAAAAAGACTTACTTTTTAAATCAATTAAGTAGGGACTAAATTCCATGAATTAAAAGTGGAGAGTAAATCTCAGAAAGTATAAGGATTGCAAACATAATTAAACCCACTACAAATCTATAGGTAAGAGATTCGTGGGTTCATGTTAGATTTTTTTCCTTCTCTTTTTCCCTTATTTTTATTCTAAAATTGACCGGTAACGGAAATTGCAACAAAAAGGAAAGAAAACAAATTAAATTAATACCTTTGTTTTTTCTATTTAACTATTATTGTGTATTGATAGTGACAGAGGTGACACAAATGAAAAAAAAAGTTAAATTGGGTTGAAACCCTCGCATTGCTTTATATTATTTCAAATTAGTCACTCTATTTAATAAGTATCAATTTCATATCTATACTAATAAAATTGTTTCTACTAATATAAGGATTAGATTGATATTTTTTTTTTTGATGTAAAAAGGAATGCAACTACGAGCCTCGTTAAAAACCTCCCTAAACCTAAATGGAGGAAAAGAGTACTCGTAACGGCATTAAACAAATTTAAGCAAAACTTAAACCCCTAAAACATCAAGCCAAACCTATGGACTTGTCCCGATCAAGTAAAATCCGAACTGCATTAGGTGGTTCCAAGAACACTCGCACTAAATCCTCAGTATTTCGCATGATCTTAGCCAACATATCTGCTACTCCATTAGCCTCTCTTCCCGCATGCACAATCCTAACGTCCCATGCACGTACAATCAACTCACTAATCAGAAGAACAAGATTGCGATGGGCGATGTCAACCAACAACCCTTGTATCAAGGCCACGGCTGTAGTGTTGTCAAGTTCAAGCACCACCTTACGGTACCCTAATTCTTATGCTAATGTTAAACCGTCAAAAGCAGCCCACAATTCTGCGCAGATCACCGAGCAACGACCAATGCGCCGCCCAACACCACGAATCCATTCACCGTCGGCGTCCCGGATGATTCCTCCAGCGATTGCAACCAACGGATTTCCTCCCACCGCTCCATCCGTATTAACTTTAACCCATCCTTCATCCGATCGGCACCATTATTTACACAACCCTCTTCGCTGCTGTTGTTTGTGAATTTCCATAGCAGCCACAATTTCCTTTGCATACGACACACAGTAATCCACAACGTTACCAACTAATTCTCTTCCACTATCAAACACAAAAACACATCGTCTCTTCCAAAGGATCCAGCAAGTTGTTGCAAACAAAATCGTCCACCAATTACTATTACTCTTTAAGTTGGCTTGTAACCAATCGCGATTACTTCCGTTAAAAAAGCTACGCCATAGGTTTTGCGGCACCAGCTTATCCCAAACCTGCCTCGCCCGTCTACACGTTCTCAACACATGGTTTATATCCTCATCTTCTACACCGCACACAGGGCATAGGCTGCTGTTACCAAAATGTCGATGGGTTCTTTCATTGTTCGTCATCAACCTATCATGGTTTAACAACCATAAAAAAGTTCTGATCCGTTGTGGAACCGGAAGACGCCAAATGAACTTCCATGAATCCTCCTCAAGGAGCACCTCTGGCCCCAGAATATGATAGGCTGATGCGGTTGAGAATATACGTGTTTCAGTCCATCTCCAAACTAGCGAGTCATTCCCAAATCCAGCATGTGGCGGAACAACGCTTGCCAACTGATCCAAGGACTCGCGAGGCAATGCCAACGCAAGCTTGCTCTAATCCCAAGCCCCTGTTACCGTTAGCATGCTAGCAACACTCACGTGAGGAGGATCACCGGGTAGAAGGTATTTTGTCGCTAAAGGCTCTCTTCCATCTAACCACACGTCCCACCAAAAATCAACTTTCCACCCATTACGAACTTGCCAACACATGCTTTGCTTTATTGCTTCCCAACAATGACTCACACCTTGCCAAAGCCTCGAGGAGTTTCGTCGATAAATTTTACTAGGCAATTCTCCAATCTATTTATACTTATCCCTTAGTACCTGGACCCATAGCTTGTCCTTACTACAAACCAAGTGATATCCTACCTTCATAAGGAAAGCACAATTTTGGTTCTGCACATCACGAAAACCTAAACCTCCCATATTTGATGGCTTTTTTACAATATCCCATTTTACAAGGTTGATAGCATTATGGTCTGGTGTTATACCCCAAACAAAATGACGAACACGTTTCTCAATTTCATCACAAATACCTTTAGGTAGCCAGGTAGTTTGCATTGTATAAATTGGTATAGCCTGTAACACAGCCTTCGCTAGAGTAATTCTCCCGGCTAATGCCAATGATTTTGCTTTCCAACCCGATAAACGTTGATCAATCTTCTCTATCAGATATTGGTAAGTGGCCCGTGTAACGCGCTTATGTAGAAGCGGCACACCCAAGTACTTCCCCAAATCATCTACTATCTCAAACCCAAAATGGTTCGCTATGCTTTGTTTTTGCTCTAAGCTGCAATTATTAGAAAAGAATATTTGGGTTTTAGAAACACTAACTCGGTGTTCTGACGACATACAGAAATCCTGGAGGACTTCCTGAACAATTTTAGCCTGCTTCAACGATGCCTCCGTAAATAATACCAGATCATCTGCAAAAAACAAGTGCGATAAGCCCGGGCCACCACGAGAAAGCTGAATCTGCTTCCATTGTCCATCAAGGATTCGTCGATCAATCGCCTTCGCTAACTGCTCCATACAAATGACAAATAAATAAGGTGAAAGTGGATCCCCCTGTCTCACCCCGCGAGAAGGCTGAAACGAATCTGTCATCTCTCCATTCCAGATAATTCTTGTAGTAACCGAAGTTATACATTTTAAAATCCACCAAATAAAACGGTCAAGAAGCCCTAACCCATAAAGAGAGCTTTCTATAAAATCCCAGCTTAATCTATCATAGGCTTTTTCCAAATCAACCTTAATCGCCATCCAAGGTTTGGAGTCTTTCTTCTTTCCCATCGTATGAATTACCTCTTGAGCTAGAATAATATTATCCGTGATATGACGTCCTGGTACAAAACTTGACTGAGTTGAAGATATCCAGTTCGGTAACAGAGGCTTAAGTCTATTAACCAGAATCTTAGTAATAACTTTGTACAATATCGTGCACAAGCTGATAGGTCTAAATTGTTTAATACTCTCTGGTTTAGCAACTTTAGGAATTAATACAAGTAAGGTTTGGTTAGTGATGTCGCCTAGATTTCCAGTCGCAAAGAACTCTCGAACAAAAGACACCACCGACTGCCCTACAACATCCCAATTCCTCTGAAAAAACTCCGCATGAAAGGCATCAATACCTGGTGCTTTATGCGGATTCATCAAAAATATAACTACACGGACTTCAGCTGGCGATACATCCCGTAACAATAGTCTTTGCTGGCTCTCGGACACCTGTGAATGTTCACTCAAATCATTACGGTCCAAATTGACAACCGGTTTAGCAGTGTAAAGTTTTGAGAAAAAATCGATAGCATGATCCTCTAAAACGGTTGACTCCGAGCACCAACTTCCGTCATCTAGGCGAAGCATGCGAATAGTATTGTGCCTCCTCCGATTAAGGGTGGTGGAGTGGAAAAATTTTGTATTACGGTCACCTTGGTCAAGCCATTTACTCTGAGACTTTTGAAACCATAAGCTTTCCTCCTGCTCAAGGACAACATTCAACTCAGATTTCAGTTTAATCTCTAAGTCTAAGAGAAACGGATTATGTCTTCTATCAATAGCTCTCTCAATTCCCCCGATTCGGGCAAGAAGTCGCCTCTTTTTTTTCCCAATATGGCCAAACACATCCTTATTCCATTGACGACTTTTTTCCTGAAATGAAAAAAGGCTATCAAACACATTTATATTGTTATCCTAGCTCTCATGTAATAACCGCTTAAAATCTGGGTGATCATTCCATGCTGACACAAACCAGAAAGGCCGTTGACCATTTCGATTCCTATCCGCCTCAGTCACCAATAAAATTGGACGATGATCAGACCCCATCAAAGGTAGATGCAGGACATTTGAAGACGCAAAAAAATCATACCACTTTGCATTACAAAGGAAGCGGTCAAGCCTTTGACTCAAGTTACCCCTCTGCCAAGTAAAGCGTGGACCACTGAAACCCATATCAATAAGCCCCGTTCGGAAGATAAACTCACTAAACTGCGCGCAAGTCCCACTCTCCGAGTCGATCCACCTGACCGCTCATCAGAACTTACTATAGCATTAAAGTCTCCACCAACCAGCCACGGTATTCCAGGCCCTGGATCCAGGACCTCAAGTTGATCCCAGAGGAATCGACGTTTGCCCCACTCTGGGCTTGCATACACAAACGTAGCTTGGAATTGTACATTTGATCTAGAATCCACACCAATTCCATGTACAAACTGGTTTGAAACAGTAAGAACATCAAACCTAACGCTGGTTTTCCATTATTATCTTTTAAGACCCGTTTCTGATTTTCATCCGCAATACGAATAACCGTATGTTTTTCCGTAGGCAACTTAGAAGGAACATTCTGCACCGTGCTTTGTGTCTCATTACCAATACTGGTGACCTGCAAACTCTTAACTTGTTCCTGCTCATTATATGCCTTAGAATTGTCAATCACTGCTTTGTGATCATCTCATCCGCATTCATTTGCGACCCAGTAGCTTCCATAAGAGGAACAATATTAGATGGTCTTGCTATGTCCGTGATGATTTAAACCTGTTGTGTACCCTTATTCACAGATGGCTCATGAACCACCACAACCTCTTTACCTTTCATTACCCTCTTTGAATTAGAACTATGATCGACCCTAGGAATTGGGGCCTGGCCAATCCCTTGCGTCGAAGTTTGCTCTTCTACCGTCATATTATCTATCCAACATTCAACACAGCAAACCGCGAACCCGTCGACTTAGCAGCCCTCGAATCAGAAGAGTTTTGTCCCTTAGCAATTCGTTGGGTTCCCCGTCGTCGTTTCTCCACCTGCATCCACGGCCCATACATCTCAGCAGCTTTTGGTGTTGGTTCCACAATTTTGGGTTGTGCCCCCTGCTTCTGAACTTCCGCACATAATTCCTTAGTATGTCCGTACTTCCCACATCCAAAACAAATCAACGGCAAACCTTCATATTCTATCCGTTGGAACTTACCATCAATTATCATACCAGGTAGTAGTGGCTGGTCCAGTCTCACCATAACCGCAAGCCGTGCAAACCTCCCTCGACGACCCTCCATCGTGTTAAAATCAACCCGAATAACCTCTCCAACTAGTCCTGCAATTGCATTAAACAAATGTTTCGAATAATAGCGATAGGGTAATCCAGGCAGTCTTACCCATGCCAAAATCTGTTTAGGATGATCTTCAGCTGTCGAAAACTCCCTCGACCAAGGCTGGACAGTCAAGTAGCTTCCGTAAATCATCCATGGGCCACCAGAAACTACCTTGTCATAGTCCGTATCAAGACTAAACTTGATCAAGTAATAATCGCTATCTAGATCAATGATCGAGAAATCTCCCATCGGATTCCATAGTGTCTGTATTCTATTCTTCAAAGCCCTGAGTCCAATTAAGCGCCCCAAGAGTCTTACTATCATCGCCTTTGCCAACTTTGCATCAATCTGCTTATGAACCCTATCGGAAAACCGAATCTCAGGAACCGGACCATCTCTGCTAATAATAATATCGTCATTGGCTAATTCCACTTCCAACGACTTTAGAAAATTATCCTCCTTATTACTTTCAGCGGAACGCATCGCAACATCTCGAAAAGAAACTCTCTTCCCAATATCAATAGGTTCTTGTCTACTTTTTAGCCCAGACGCCACCACTGACGTTAACATGATATCACCGTCTCTAGACAATAACCCTATTATTTTTTCCATGTCCGCCCCACTATCAAGATCCATATACGCTAAATCTCTTCCTTGGTGAACTGCCATCTCTGACCCAAGACCATTCCTCGTATCCGAAACCCCATTGTCAAACATAAATAAATTTCGTCGTCTTGACCTTTCGTGTAGAAAGAACTCTCTCCGATCGGCGATCACAGAAGATCACTTGAGCGAAATCTGATGAGACAATTGGATGTCTTGAAACGAAAAATCGAAACACTATTAGATTGATCATTTAATAATGAATTAATTGACTTGAACCTTTCCGTATAATAAAATAATTAAATTGATCCATTTAATAGCCTTAGTTTACACCTATTCCTATAGTGAAAAAAATATTAAGTGTTTTTCAATTTCATTTCATTTTTAAAATTTAGAATAATATAAATTGATTTTTTATTTAAAATATATAATTTTAATAAATAAACACGAATAAATTTTATTATTATAAAAAATATAGTTTACAAACAAACTTAATTCAAATTTGATTTTTTACGTTCATACGTCATTCTTAACTCAATCCATCGTCAATAAGGAAAAGTTATTAGGTAAACCCTGTTCACCACGTCATCTATGGTCTCAATTAATCAGGACCGTTGATCTTAATTTTTTTTCAAGTGAATTATCACCTCTTTCCTACATGGACTTAGTGGGTGGTAGTTATTAGGTAGTTATTTAAATATCAACGGTCATGATTGCTTGGACTATGAATGACATGGTAAACATATTTCACCTAATAATCTCTCGCGAATAATACCTCTCACAAATCAACAAATATACCAATTAATTAATGGGACAATTTTTTCAATCCCTTTAAAGTGAAAATACAAGTTAATTGATGTTCTACCTAACGTCGGGCAAATCATTGAACAAATAATTCCATTTTATTAATATTCCTTTGAAAACGAGTTGATTCCAGCTTTGTGAACCTACAGGATGACACTTGGCAGATTTCTCCCGATCGAGTTCGTTAGGGCTCTAGGCAGAGCCACCGCGCATCAACACAGCGAAAACATGGTAGCAGAAATGGAAGGGAAGGCATCACCGAGACAGAGAGTTTTAAATAGAAGCAATAACTACATGTTAGAAGCCATTGAAAGGGATAAGAATCATGGTGACGGTGTTGTTGTTTCTGTTGTCGATGAAGATGGTGTTTTGAGGGTGAAGATTGTGGTGAGGAAGAAAGTGCTGGGAATGATCAATGGGGGCGGTTCTGATTATAATCATCTCCGATCGTCACTTGAAGAACGCTTGCATCTCTTTCCGAGGAAGCAGTTTTTCAGGTGCAATGCGTTTGTAAAGAATGTCCGCCATGGTTGGAGCCCTGACCTTCAAAGCATCCCAGAGGAATGAAGATTGTACGATGATGGGAAGTAATTTGACAATGCTGCGAGACAGACACTTCGTTGGCAATGTAGTTCGAGCGAGGTGTGTTCATTCAATTGACGGAATCAAATTAATCAATTATTTTAATTGTTAATCGATCCAAAAATTATTTAAAAATTATTAATTAAGCTAAAAAGATTAAATTAATTTGGTTGATGTGCTACTAAAAGGTAAATCTCTAACTTCATAATTAAAGAATAAGGTAATTAACCACATCTTATGATTAGATTTTTTTTGATATTTTAATGATCTAGAGTTAATATATATATAGTAATATAGAAAAATTATCAAATATTTAATATTTTTAATCAATTTAATTAATTATTTTACTTGAAACTAAATTAATCAATAACTTTAAAAAAAAAATTAGCTAATCAAACATTTAATTAATTAAGATAAATTTTATTTCAGCGATTAATTTAGTTTTACTTAAATAATAATCACCCCTCCTATGAAACTTTCAAATTTTCATCAAAATCTTACAAGTTGACTCGTTTCACGATATATATCTTCAATTTCATTTGTATATCCCACATATAATTAATTTAAAAATATATATTAATTAAATTAATATTTTATCAATAAATTATATAATATTAAAACTCTATAAAAAACATTTCAATATAAAAAAAATAAACGATGTTCAAGTTTTATAAAACCAAGATACGGTTTTCACATTTTATATTTTCCACCGACTTCCTCCATTAACGTCACACTCATGGGTTTTTTTTTTTCTAAAAAATACAGAAACATATGTTTTAAAGAAACTAAATTTCTCTTACAGACCAACACCTAAGCTCCCTCGAAGTTGTAGCGAACGTTCCCTTTTTCCTTTGCATGACGTTTAACACTTTGGTAAAGCAGAGAAAAACTTAATTAAGGATAATAAATCACATCCTTTCAGCACACCAAAATATTTTATAATTTGGTGGTCCACTGACGATATAAAATACTTGATCGAATAAATCTGTTATATATGATTTTTTAAAAAAAAATTATCGTGTTAAATTTTTCTAATTCCTTTAATGTTTTAAGATTATTTGAATTTTTTAATAATACTATCATAAGCGTTTTTTTTCTCCGTTAGATTTAAAGAGACTTATAAGAAATCTGATAGTATTTTTTTAGAAAAAAATAACTATATTAAACTTAAATTATTTTCCTCACGTAGAATTAATCTTAAATGATTTTTCTATTATTTATTTTCGCCATTCGAATGTAAAATTTTATTTATAATCTCAACGTTAAATCTATATTTATCATATTTTGATCCAAGTTTACAAAAAAATTTCAGTAATTAAATGAATTTCATAAAAATAGTGAAATTTTCAATAATTACCTCATTTCCCCCATGTACTTACAAATACAAAAAAAAAAAAAAAAAAAAGTTAAAAGTAAAGGAAAAAATGAAAAAAAAAATATTAATCTCTTTTTACAAATTTATCCCATATCTACCGGTCAACGCTCAACCTTCTCCCCCTGAGCGGAGAAGGAAGGGCTGCGATCTCAGTTTCAGTCAATTTTACCATCGTCTTCATCATAATCATCATCTCTCCTGTCGGAAAATGCCTCCTTGACCTTCCCCCAAACGACATCGTACAGCCACGAAACGCACCCACATTCACGGCAACACCTTTCCTTAACCTTCTCGAACAATCCCTTTTCGCCGGCCACTGGCTGACTCCCCATGGGCTGCAAATAAGCCAAGGCCGCGTGTTTAACCAGCGGATTCCTTATGGGAATTTCATGCCAGCTTGAATTATGTACTTTCGGCGAAGCGATCCCCGCTACCGAGGGAGCCGCAGACGGCGATGAAGACGAAGACGTAGGCATCAAGTCTTTCAAACTCGTGTAAGAAACCGACTTTACGGTGATCATCTCTATGTCTGAAAGCTGTGATATCGAACTGAGGCCGTTGTTGT
This sequence comes from Abelmoschus esculentus, assembly GCA_035048815.1. Taxonomy (NCBI): domain Eukaryota; kingdom Viridiplantae; phylum Streptophyta; class Magnoliopsida; order Malvales; family Malvaceae; genus Abelmoschus; species Abelmoschus esculentus. Next base: position 303,919 of record JAUCBN010000012.1, read on the forward strand.
GTAAGAGAAAAGTTGGTGAACGAGAGCTTATGTTGGAATCTTTGTTTCTGTCTGTGCTTGCATCCATGAATCAAAACAAAATTGCTAATTTTTCAAGCTTTTGAGCAATGGTGGATTTGGTTTAATATATAAAGATTGAACAAATTAAAACAAAACAAAAAAATGGTTCTTTATTTCTTCTTTGTAGGCAGACTGATCTTGTAAGAACTTTCAGGGAACGGCCATTTTTAAGGTTGTTGTTCTGAAGGGATTGGGTGCTGGTGAAGAGTATATTTTGAGGAGAAAAGGTGGAGCGTTGGTTTAAATGAAACCAGTAAGACTGAAGACATTTGTCGAATGGAGAATTAACAAGACTTGTCTAATTCTAAGTGGACTGGAGCTTTGATGATGGCTATGCGCGTGTGGAAATATTAAACTGGTTGAATGGAATTACAACGTGGTACAGTGTCGTATGTCACAGAGGAAACTGGCAGTAGTTACTAGTTAATGTCGGATGTGGATTGTTTGTTCTTCCTGGTTTACATGCATAGTATCATGTCAACAATATCGGTTGAATTTGGATTAAGAAAAAAAAACATAAAGGTTTAAAATTTATCCAAAATCTTAAAATATTAAACTTTTAAATAATCTTTTAAATGTTCTTTATTTTTTTTAACAAATTTTGATACTTGTAAGTCGTAAAGTGAGAGGCTTTAGGTAATGTACAAAAAGTAAATCAATGGACTCATTTCTTGGGCCTAATGCAATGTCTCGAATATACCATCTCCTAAGGCTAAAGCCTGTCACTTTGCGACTGGGAGAAGACTTACCGCCGACGGCAGAGCTTCCTTATCTTCCTCTTCCCGAACAAACGGTACCGTTTGCTTTACTTTCTGGGTTATTTCTTCTCTTTGTTGTTCTTGCCTATTTCGGAGTTTCCATTCATTTTAAGTTTGCCTGGGAAGGGAAACTGAAATGATACAAGTGAACAGAACATGTTTTTGCCATCCGTGTATTTGTTTTGTCTTAGGTTAATTTATAGCATTATATGTTTCTTCTTGAACAGTGGGCAAGACTATTATAACAAATCAAGTTTGGCACGATGATTATTGCTTCTAGGTTGCCGGCAAATTCTTCAGGTTTTTGTTGTGTACTATGTTCTTCTTTTCTTTCTTTTTCACTATTTGATAATGCTTTTGATGTTTTTCCCTTACATTTCAATTTTGTAGGTTTGCTTAATTCAAGTTATCATAAGCAATCTTTTCAGACAAACAGATACCAAAGAACTAGATGTGCTTGTTACATAATTAAACAATCGGCTTCTGAAAAGGTAATCTTTATATGTAATATTGTCTTAAATTCTGTTTATGATCAGCTGGTTTTGTTAGAGCAATACTGCTTGTTTAATCTCAAACCTTTTGTTGTTGTAGATTTCTAGAGGAAGTTCTCCTAGGAAACCTTGCACGAGCAGGCATGTCGTTTCTGTGGGAAGTAACCATCACCGATTGAGTTTCAACGATGAGCCACCCGAGGAACCTTTCTGGCTAAGTCTGATTAGAGAAACCATATGGTAATGCACTGAAGAATGCTCTTTTATTCTAGCTTCATGCAAGAAGCCTGTGATAGATAATGCTCTTTTCCGCTGCATGATACAAGCATAATAGTTGATTGATATATCTACCTTTCATCGAGTTACCGATGCTTGATGCTTGTAGGGGCATAAGATCTTTGTCTGTGTTTCTGGTTGAGCAACCTAGTCAACTGAAATACATAGAGTGGCCAAGCTTCATAAGCACGGTGAGTAATGAGTACCGGAGAAACTAAGTTGCCCTTGGAAGTCGTGGAACTGTCTGTATGATAACCGATTAGTATATGCTCAAAGCCTCAAACTTGTTCATCGATTTTGTTGCAGCTGAAGACTGTCATTTTAACTCTTGCTCTAGTTGCCGGGCTCATCGTTGCACTAGCATCAGCCGACTCCATCCTCTGCTATATTTTAGCTTTGTTGCTCAGAAGAACCTTTTGATAATTGAGTTTTTCCCTCAAAAGAACACCTTCAATGATATATGTGTATATCCCTTGAATGTTGAAAGTGTTTTTCGCTGCGAAGTATGAACGAACTGGAACGTTTGAAATGCAAGGGAAATTATCACAGTATTAAAATGGCAAACTGAACCAACAGAATAAGAATGTGAGGTATGATCTGCATAATACGAGATTAACACAGTATTAAAATGGCAAACTGAACCAACAGAAGAACAAAAGGAGACTATTATATATTAAGAACCATGAAAATTATCACAGGAAATAAACTATTACGATAGTCACCTTGTACTCTTTCTCTAGTTCTTTGGAGTTTTTTGACATACAATAAGCTAAATGAAGGTATTAGTTTCCAGTTAAAAGTTGCAGTGTACATTAAAGAATCAAAGGCTTGCTCCACTCTTATCGCTTATCGGAAGCTATCTGGTATTCACACAAGAAAATGATACAAAAAAGAAGAAAAAACATGCAATATGGTCAGGTGCCACCAGCGTCGGTTGGGGTGGCACAAGGAGCCAGTATATTAGGAGGGAAGTTAACTCCTCCCCCTCTAACGGATAGATTAAGGGCCTTAATCGAGCTAGCCCTGCTTATAAGGTTCGAGTCGAGGAACACCACAATTACTGTGATGTCGTCGTGGAAATGCCGGCGGACACCGCGGTCAATCTTCTTCAAGTCGGAATATCTCATTTCTCGTTTCTTTGCTGCTTCTTTTAGAGCAGCTTTTACCAGTCTCTTTGCACTTCCCTGCATGGTCCGAAACCAATAGGTTAATATATTCACAGTTCTTTTGGTACCCCTGTTTTAAGATCGCCCCTCATCATGCATGTATTTGCATGATACACAAGCAAATGTCATTTTTCTGCAGGTATGCACGCAGGAAGATGAGCGGAAAAACACTACTCGTTACAGGCATATTATTCACAGTTTGCCGGTTTACAATAAAAATATCAATATTTAACCAAATGGAAGTTAAAACTAAGGAGAAAGGCCTTCATACTTGAACCAAATGGAAGTTTGAATAATAGGATAAAGTAACAAGATAAACGATACCAAACATTGAAGCATAAACTTACATTTCGGGGATGATTTTGAACTATATCGACAGCCTCTTGATTACTTAGATGCTCCCATAGCCCATCCGATGCAAATATAACGTATTGATCTTGTGGTTGCAGCTGGTACTCTGATATTGATGGGTCTGCACTCAATATAGGCTTTTTAAAAGGTTCACGAAGGCGGAATTTTTGATATAGAGGCTCCCTGTTGAACTCGGCCTTTTTCAGATACACGTCACCAATAGACCTAGAAATCTGAAAGATCAAGAATTATATCAATTAACAATCGAAAAAAGTGAGACGAGAGAACAAACCATGGAACCAGAGAAAGGACATTACGATATTGAATTCCTGGACATATGCATACATTTGCGGAATGTACTGATACCTCACCTCACTCTATACAAGAATTATATCAGGTTGTGCGCCATTCTGGTCAAGCTTAAAGTTTTTTAACAGAAAGGTTAAGTTGCTGTAGAAGGAAATTTGTACATAAAAGGGAACTGCCCATGGCAGCAAAAGGATCTCGCATGAAATCCACGAAACAAGTTCTAATTCTACTAACATATAGCTTTCTGAGAAACTTTATAATATGCATAAAGATTCCATATTGATTTGTCGCAACTTGCTCAAGAGGTTTCTCAACGAATTTGATGCTTTGATTTGATCAAGCATCGGAATCGTGTTGTGTGGATTCTAATCAGAAGGTAGAAAATCCGAGAAGTACATTTAAATAAGTACTTATGGGCCATGGTAGAAGAACTAGGTCTCCAATCTCAAGCAGTCAACAACATCCTCCATGCTTTCTTTAAGGGAGGTTCATTTTTCAAGACATGGCTCCGACTCTCTTCCAAAGCCATCACAACGAGAATTCATAGTTTAGTCTCTCTATGCACACGTAAAACACATAACTGTAAAAACTGATAGTAACTAAAATCTAGCAGGGATACCCCCTTTCACCAAATCACCAATGTGATGCCTATCATTGGATAACCATAAAATCACTTCCTCTCGTGAGATCAACAGACAGTTGGAAGATTTTTCTCATCTCCTTTTATATTTCATGCATCCAACTGGAATCAGTAATTATACTGGGCTCGAGAACTCCAACCTATCTTTACCACATAGAGGGAAGGATATCACACAGCCGGTATATACCCTTGCCTTGGAAAAATATTAAAGGCTGGTTTTAGTTTTTAATTCTAAACAGTACCGAGGTTCATGCCCTTCTCTTAGAATTTAGGATAAATCAAGCTAGCAGTAACAACTTTTCAAACATCCAGAAATAGCATGCACTAGAGTGCTCAATTTGGACAAGAAATCGTTTCAAGCTCTCCATGCATCTGCAACGATGATGCGATTCGTGCTTGTTCCTTATCTTACATTGTTGCTCTTGTAGAAGAAGGTGATATAAGCAACAAACCAGTGGTTCATTCCTCAATCACTTACCACAGCTATGCAAAAGCATGGCCACATCTCCTACTCATCTTAGCCATTAAATTACTACTATTTAAAAATTTAAATTAAAAAGTTGTGTGTATTGTTAAACATACCTGTATGAGGCCTTTTACACGCCATACATTATGCTTCAAAACTACAATTTGCGAATCATCAGGGTGCAATGACTGCATCTCCCGTCTTACAGACTCTATACACACATTATGCTCTGCCGACAGCTGAATGGCTAGAACCTCCCCTGTCGCCTTCACAGCTCTCCCCAAGACAGCACGGGAATCGCCAAGGTTGGCAACATAAAGAGTTCTATCACAGATAACACCAACCAGGCAGCAGGATCCAACAGCTGCGATTTGCGGTTTCATAGGCCACTGTTTGGTAACAAGGGACAAAAAACCCTCTTCTGTTGCTTGATATGCCTTCCGTATCACATCAGCTGACATCCCTTGTTGCTCTGAAGTGAATCCTGAACATAACAAATATCAACAGTGCAAAAGTGAGCATGGGAAAATAACAAAAGTATCCTTCGGTTTCGATTCGGAACAAACCCTTAGCTATGGCTGCAACAAGTTTACCACAACAACTTTCAATCATTTCATTGCCTACTAATATTTCCTACTTCATTAAAAAGTAAATAAAGGGCAACAAAAAGTTATAGCCCTAGCAAACGCTTTGTGCTTACTCTTAAGATGTTGAAAGAGATGATCGTTGATGTAGCGGGAAGTCTCTGGGCCTCCATGTCCATCATATACACCAACAAAAGTACCATAGGGACCCAACTCGTGTGAACTCAAACAACCAGACTCCAGCTGGCTCTGGTCCTCAAGTAAATTATTGGCCTGAACCACTGCCATTGAGAACTCACCATTGATGTGCTGCCCCGAGTCCTTGTACCACAAGAGGCCCTCTTGGCGACCTCCAGCTTCAGAATTTGTGCGAACGTATCGAGCCGAGCTCGGTCGAAAACAGGCACTCAAAAACTTCATCAACCCAGATAACATCCCTCATCTCATCTACAAAACCCTAATCCTCCTTATTAAGAAATCACAAAAAACTGAAAACAAAGCACCGGAACACTGCAGCAACAGCACAACAAGAAAACAAAGCACGCCAAAAAGGTTAGCAACAGTTCAAATTGCAGCAACTGCAAACTAGTATCTTCCACAGCTCCAAAAGTGAAACAACCCCAACTAGAAAGTACAAAACACTAGGAGATCAATAAATGATGTCTTAGTTATTAACATCGAGCTCAAACAACAGAAACCGGTCCTTCTTAAAACAGGAAAGACCGTGACCGTACAAGCTCCTGCTGAAAAAAAATCAACACAAAAGGTTTTTGGGGAAAACAAGGGAATCGGTCAAAGATCACTTCTTTTTTCCAACAAAGTAGTTTGGTCGGCTATTATGATATCCAGAAGGTCTAATGTTTCACATTGAGAACGTCAAACAAAACCCCAGATTCACAAAACTCTTTAGACCCATTAATCATTCATAATTCAACTTATACTTCCCGCACCAAGTACAGGGAAAGTCCAAAAGTAGAAAGCTTACCTTCTAATTAGATCACTTGGGGTTATATGCTTGGAAGGGAAGATCTGGGAATAGAAAGTAAGAAACTTCATGCGGGGTAAGGAACTTTGAATTAGCAGATCTATGGATCAGTCGAGACAAAGGAAAAGAAAAGGTTGTGTTTTGGAGGTAATTGAAGAAGAAGAAAAATAAAGAGCAATGAAATGGGTGAGCTCGAAAAAAGAGTCCTTTATGTGAAAAGATTTCGTCTTGGTCCCTAAAAAATACACATAAAAAAACTCTCTTTCTCCCCCTTATCTCTCTTGTTTCTCTCAGCAGACAAGACCCATAAAAGACCAACAATGGAGAGCTCGAAGCCAGCAAAGCAAAGGTCCAGTTTTGGGCTCCACCCCCCATTGTTGGGAATCTAGAAAAAAAATTACAAAAACATGGAAAAAGAGAAGCTTTCCTAAGCTTAATAGTGAATGAAATTAAGGTTTTATGGGGAAATGATTTATGACATCAACCCATTGTTAAAGTACCAGTAATGGAGGATGAGCATAGAGAGGATGAGGACACGGCAGGTAAGGAGGAAGGAAGAATGGGTGACACCACAACAAACTTGGGACCCACACAAGAGCAAGGAATGCGACGAGGAACCCGGAAGAGAAGGGCGCCAACTCATCTAACGGATTTCGTTTGTTGAATCATAAGTGTATAAAAGAAGAGCGGATGTAAACGTGAAAACCATGAATGAAAATCTATGAATTCTCTTCTCTAAAACTTTCTTTTCTACTCTCCCTCTCTCATTTTTCACGAGTTCGTAACATTTGGTGCTTTCATTGAGTTTTTGATCCACGATGGTCAATAACACAGACGCTATCAAGTCTCTTCAGGAGGCTTCAGCACGCCACGATCAGACTCTTACCTCCCTTCAATCGACAACCGACGACAATGCCAAGACTCTCCAGGATGTGCTGCGCCAGCTTGCTGTTATTTCAGCTAAATTGGGTCAATCTCACATCTCGACAATGGAGCATGAAGAATCTAGTGACGCCCGATTCGTTCGGGGTAAGGCGAAGCTTAAGGGGCCTGGCGACGATGATTTTCCATTTTCCCCTAAACCTGTGTCTGTCGAACTGCCATTGTTTACCGGCAAGGATCCTGAGGAATGGGTGGCGGTGGCTCAAGATTTTTTTGATTTTTATGGCACCGAGGACCATCATCGTGTTACGATGGCCTCGTTTCGCATGGAGGGCACAGCCAGGAAATGGTTTCGCTGGATGCAGCGACATCGTCAACTAGCAGGTTGGAATCATTTAGTGGAAGCCATTAAACGATGGTTTGCAACCATCGAGCTTGAATCTCCCGAAGGTCAATTGACCAAGCTCTTGCAAACATCTACGGTCGCGGATTATCAGTCCCAATTTGAGGATTTGGCCCTACGGACAACCAATCTTCCGGAATCATTCATGGCGCAATGTTTCGTATCGGGTCTCCATTCAGATATTAAAACTGAAGTTTTAGGGCATCGGGCTACAACCATGCACGACGTGGTTTCTTTAGCTCGGTTCCACGAAACAAAGTTGGCTACCCTCGGACGTTCTCCTGGTTCCAAACTTCCACCACTCTTACCAACACCTTCAAACTTCACACAGGCTGCCAAGGCTTTGCCTGGACGTCCTCCACCTGTGGATTCAGTGGATAGTAAATTTCTACGCCGGATATCGGCTGTCGAGGCCCAAATCCGTCGTGAGAAAGGCTTATGTTATTATTGCGACGCCAAGTATGTGCCGGGGCACAAATGCAAGGATCCCCAACTTTTTATGTTGGATGAGGACGGGGAGGGACAATCCGAGGCTACCATTCCGGAGTCCAATTTAGTCGATCAATTGACTACTGATCAACCGTTGGTTTCATTCAATGCTTTGGCAGGTTTTTCCAACCCCAACACCCTACGTGTAACTGGGATTATTCAGGGTCGACAGGTGCAAATCCTTATTGATGGGGTAGTACGCACAACTTTGTACAAGCCCGTGTGGCTAAATACTTGGGATTACATGTGGCACCCGCACCTAATTTCAGTGTGCTAGTTGGCAATGGAGCTAAGTTACAAAATGAAGGGTGTGTCCGCAACTTATCGGTGACGGTTCAAGGCACGGATATACAGGCTGATTTCTATGTGTTGCCATTGCAAGAGACTGAAATGGTACTCGGGGTCGCTTGGTTAGCAACTCTTGGTCCGGTTACTATGGATTTTCGCTCACTCACCTTTGAATTTCAGACAAATGAGTTCGTCATCTTTGGAAGGGTGAATCTTATTTGGCAAGTCAATAAATTCAGCTTCATTCCCTTCGTCGTCTCACTGCAACCGACGCGATCGCGGAATTGTTTTGTCTCCAGGTTACAACCTCAATCGATGCAACATCCGCGACTCCTGCTTCCGAGACTTCTGTTTCTGATTTACAGGCATTACTTCAGCAGTTTGCTTCGGTATTTCTCGCTCCACACGGCCTACCTACAGCCCGTGCTACGGATCATGCTATCAACCTTGAACCAGGAAAGGCACCGGTCAATGTCAGACCATATCGATACCCCCACTTTCAGAAAACGGAAATTGAGAATCAGGTGAAACACATGCTGGAAACCGGAATTATCAGAGAAAGCACCAGCCCATTTTCTTCTCCGGTGATTTTGGTTAAGAAGAAAGACGGTACTTGGCGATTTTGTGTCGACTATCGCGCTCTTAATGCAATTACATTGAAAGATAAGTTCCCTATCCCGACCGTTGATGAACTTTTCGATGAATTGGGTCATGCATGCTATTTTTCCAAATTGGATTTGTTGGCAGGGTACCACCAAATTCGAGTTCGAGACAAAGATATTTTGAAGACGGCATTCCGAACACATGAGGGCCATTACGAATTCTTGGTTATGCCCTTCGGATTAACCAACGCCCCATCTACTTTTCAAGCCACCATGAACACAATCTTCAAGCCATTTTTGCGTAAATTTGTTCTCATTTTTCTGGATGACATTCTGGTCTTTAGTAGCAGTTGGTCCGATCATTTGGAGCATCTTCGATTGGTTCTTCAGACTTTAAAGGCACATGGTTTGGTCGCCAAACGATCCAAATGTACATTTGGGCAGGAGTCGGTCGAATACTTGGGACACATTGTGTCTCGGCAAGGCTTGAAGGTTGATCCAACTAAGGTGCAGGCAATCCAGGCTTGGCCGATTCCATCATCGGTGAAGGACATCAGGAGTTTCTTGGGTCTCGCAAGTTACTACCGTCGATTTATACGCGGTTTCGCCATAATTGCTGCACCTCTGTCCGACTTGTTGAAAAAGGGGGTCTTGTTTCATTGGACAACTTCAACTCAGTCCGCCTTTGAAACTTTGAAACTTCAATTATGTTCTGCTCCAATTCTGATATTACCATCCTTTGATAAGGATTTTGTGGTCGAAACCGATGCCTCCGGAGTTGGTATTGGTGCTGTTCTGGTCCAAGACAGTCGCCCAGTGGCTTACTACAGTCAAAAACTTAGTCCTAGGATGCAGGCTGCGTCGACATATCATCGCGAGATGTATGCGATCACTCAGGCTGTTGGAAAGTGGCGTCAATATCTTTTGGGTCGAAAGTTCGTTATTCTCTCTGATCAGAAGGCCTTACGCGAGCTAACACAACAGACAATTCAGACTCCCGAACAACAACATTGGTTGTCCAAGCTTATTGGCTATGATTTTGAGATCCGATATCGTCCGGGTAAACTCAACAACGTTGCTGATGCCCTTTCCCGTGAGACCACTGCTGTTCTCATGGCCTTTAGTCGCCCAATTTTTGGTATAATTTCCGACATTAAGGCCGCTACAGCACATGACCCAACTTTAGTCGACCTTCGCGCTCAGTTGCAGGTTGGGGATGTTTCACACCGGGAGTACACGGAACATGATGGACTGATATTCAAAGCTGGTCGTATTGTGGTACCTAATGAGATTGCTTTACGTTCTATGCTTCTTCGTGAATATCACGATTCCAAGACGGGGGGCCATGCAGGAATCTTACAAACTTTTCAGAGATTGGCAGTAAATTTCTATTGGCCAAGCCTACGTAAGGACGTTCGCGAATTTGTGCGAAATTGTGAGACTTGTCAACGAATGAAGAGCGATACACTTGCCCCAGCAGGTCTACTTCAGTCGTTGCCCATTCCCAATCAAGTTTTTGAAGATATTGCATTAGATTTCATTGTTGGGCTACCAAATTCGAAGGGAAAGGAAGCGATTCTAGTAGTGGTCGATCGTCTCACTAAATACGGTCATTTCTTCCCGTTACCCCGCCACTATGACAGCCAATTTGTAGCTCAAACGTTATTGCAGGGGGTTATCAAGCTCCATGGGATTCCTCGATCCATGGTAAGTGACCGTGACAGCATTTTCCTAAGTACTTTATGGCGCGAGTTAGCTCAATTGCAAGGAACGGAGTTATGTATGAGTTCGGCGTATCATCCCCAAACAGATGGCCAAACAGAGGCTCTCAACAAATGTCTTGAGATGTATCTTCGGTGCTTAGCTGCTGACAATCCACACAAATGGGTAGACTATTTACCTTGGGCGGAGTATTGGTACAACACCGCTTATCAATCCTCAGCAGGGATGTCTCCTTTCTTGGCATTGTATGGCCGTGAACCTCCAACGCTTGCTGATTATTTGGAAGGACTTCCTGATACGCCAGCCCGGCGAGCACTGCAAGATCGCGATGCCTTGTTGCGTGAATTGAAACATAATCTGCAGGTTGCTCAATTTCGCATGAAAGACCAAGCTGATAAACATCGTCGTGAACTTGAATTGGAGGTAGGCAGTTGGGTGTTCGTCCGACTACAACCTTATCGACAGCTCTCCGTCCGATTGCGCCAACAACAGAAGTTAAGTCCACGTTTCTTTGGACCTTATCAGGTTTTGCATCGCGTTGGAGCTGTTGCATATAAACTTGACTTACCTGAGACGTCCCGCATTCATCATGTTTTTCACGTTTCGCAGCTGAAACCATGCAGAGGCCACCCTACACATCAAGTTACACCGCTACCATTGTTCCCAGATAAGATACAACCAGTAACGAACCTTGAGGACAAGGTTCCTCCATTAGGAGGGGATGATGTTAAAGTACCAGTAATGGAGGATGAGCATAGAGAGGATGAGGACACGGCAGGTAAGGAGGAAGGAAGAATGGGTGACACCACAACAAACTTGGGACCCACACAGGAGCAAGGAATGCGACGAGGAACCCAGAAGAGAAGGGCGCCAACTCATCTAACGGATTTCGTTTGTTGAATCATAAGTGTATAAAAGAAGAACGGATGTGAACGTGAAAACCATGAATAAAAATCTATGAATTCTCTTCTCTAAAACTTTCTTTTTCTACTCTCCCTCTCTCATTTTTCACGAGTTCGTAACACCCATCCATTAACATTTTTTTATAAAAAATCGATATTCAATCTCACATAAATAAAATCAAATCTCAAAACAAATATTAATCAAATCTAATGTGGTTAACATGTGGCGCCATCTTATATTGCCACGAAACTAATTCCTACCGTTGTTTTTCATCTCTGATCCACTATGTTGTTACACGTGTTAGTTCTATCCAAAGTAGCATGAAATCGGGGTACCTTGGGCGCGGGTTTCTATTACAGGTTCCGGTTAGAAAAAAAACAAGTAACAGAATCAAAACCTGCCTGGTTTATCGCTAAAGTGAAGTGAAAATCTAACTTCAACACTTCTCTGTCAATATCGTTGAAAAAAATACTCCTCCTACATATCTTTGCTTTACGTGTTAAAAATAATATCATTTCTATAATTAATCCTTACTAAGTGTTATTTTAATAATTAATTAACAAACAAAAGAAGCCAAATGTTGGTGTTGAAAACTGAGATTATGTGGTTAGAAGTCCAATAAAATAAGTAATCCGTCTCCATCTAAACCCATTGTTTTTCTTCGCAATCGTACATTTAAAATTGCTTCTCTCAACCATCTTAATCCAAGACCCGAACTCCTTGGACGTTTTCAAATGTTCGTTCGATCCAGGACTAACACAGTTACGTACAGTACAAGTAGTATGTATTTAATCAGTCTCAAAGACTTATGATATCTCAAAAACAAAGTATAATTAATGAAATTATACCATTTAGTTATTTCCTTAATTTATATTCATCCAAAATCTTAAATTAGTTTAAAAGGAGAAATATTTAATAGTAAAAATTCTTTAAAAAATACTTATGGTCAAATTAATCTATAGAATATAATGAAATGTGATAGTGGATAATTGTATATATTTTGTTTTATCGTATCAGATAAGTTATGATTTAGATGTATACAAAAATTATAAAATTAATTATCAATCAATTACTTCATTCAACCAAGAGTATTTATATAAACAACGACTTGACTAATCTTAATTTTGATAAAAGGTGAGTTAATTGTATTACGGATCTTTAAATTATGCTATTAAGTTTAATTTAGTCTTTAAACTTTTAAATATTTTAATTTTATCTTTAAACTATATTTCTTATTTTAAATTAATCATGTTACAAATGATAACTTCCATTATAAATTAATCTCGGAATTGTAAAGTTTTAAATTTTCCTCAAATTACCATTACCAGTTCATGAATTAATTTAAATAAAGGTCATAGTTCAGGGACATATAACAAAATTAATTCTAAAAATTAAATTATTGAGTTATCTTTGATAAACGAGAAAAAAGACGATAAATCATTAAAATAATTGTATCAATTATACATAAAAATTTCAAAACCATTGAACTTCAATTACACGTTTAAAATATTTTAAACACATTGATTCTACAACTGATACAGACATGACTCCATGTACTGGTTTGGAGTCTGCGACACAAAATCTGAAAAATTTCAAAGCCATGACAGAGTACCACGCTACAAGAATAAATATTTTTGCATAGATATGGAGACAGTAGAGAGGGTGAAGTGCACGTAAAATGTTCAGACACAAGTATTCAATTTGTATGTGAAACTGTTAACAGGTTTTGATGAAAGGAACAGATGAAATGGATTCAGCAGCATTCTTGTAGGAGAAGATAAATCACATGTTCATGATGTAGATTCAGTGTATTTGGTTCGGGTACGAGATGATACGAGTACACGATATGAAGACAATATAGGTATATCGTATTGGTTGCGCAAATCTACAAAAATGTACTCGTTTCTCATTGTTTAAAAAGATATTAGGCACAAATCATTTTATCTTAATGGTTAAAGGAATGATTATTGTTTCTGGAGGTCACAAGTTTAAGTGTTAATAACATCATTATAATAATTAAACGATTAATATTTAATGTTAAAAATATATTTTAAAACAGATATTAAAATTTAAATTACGATATCAACCCCAACTTGCTCCTTCTTCCTTAACTGCAGAATAGTACACGTGGGCAAAGGTGACTCCTATTTACGAGTCAAGTCAATCTTGTGGAGGGTAGCCTGTCGTTATTAAATCCAGATAGCCGAGAACAGGATGGATCCCACGTGGGATGGGTCAGATAAATAATGAAAAAGAATTAAAGTACAGATAAAAACAAAATCAGAGAAATTTGAAGTTAAGTTCTGAGTTTGATTGCTACTGAATTTGACAATTAAGAGATTTATTAAAGTTTTTTTTATCTAATGATGTTTTTAATCACTATTCGTTTGAATATTTATATATAAAGCGAGTCATTTAAAAATATTTAAGTTTATATTGAAAATAAAATATTTATTAATCTTTTATTAATATGTTTTACAAACTAACTCATTATGTTTTGCATTTGAGTTTAAACTTTAAAGACAGAGAAAATAATATTAAAAGATAATATTTTTGTACAAAAAATTTTATTTTTGATTAGATAAAGATATCGTATTCACATATCAAGATTCAAACTCATAAAATAAGATAATATAAGTATCCATTTTTATTGTCTGCTCAACTAATTAGTGAATTTCGAAAATAAAATTTTACTTTATTTTATTTTAAATTAATTAAATTTTCAATAGTTTTCGAAAATGATTTTAGAGAAAAAAAATGAAAAGAATATATGCATATATTGAAACATGGATAAGATCATGCAGTCCTGCTCTCTCGAACAGTATATACTGTTAATATCTCACGTTAACAATGTCGTGTCTTAAACTCCCAAAGTTGAACACGATCTGGTGATTAATCTGTGTTCTGTAACAGCTATGCAATGGCCTTTAAGTTATTATACTTTGAGCTTACAAATTTTTATTCAAAGGTGAAGCCCAATGCTTTATTTGGGCTCAGAAGTTGGTAGAACTGCGAACAGAAGCCAACTGATCCAATGCAGCAGTTGAAACTTGAAAGAACCTTTTAATCCAGGAAACTCTCGTGCTGGGAAAACCAGGTGGATTTATCATTTTTCTCTGTTTTTCCTCGCAAATTAGGGTTTTTGTTAGTCTTCCTGTCTCTCTCAGGAAACCCTCAGATTTGCTCCAAAGAATGCCGTGGTGCTGGGTACATTGAATTAAGGAGGAAAACATGGCGTTTTGGCGTAGAATCAATCAATCTAAGCTGCAGATTATATCAAATCAATACAGGATATTTTACTTTCAAACTCCCCATGCATCTTCTGTTCATCAAACGAGGATTTCTTCTGTAGAGAAACCCATTTTCAGTATCGATAATAAGCCCTCTTTTTTTTACTGCAATGCCAGGTCTTTTGCCGCCCCTGTTCAGGTAACTTTGCAAAATTATATCAACTTCCAGTTAATTTAGTGTGTTTTTTTTCATGTTACTTTTGATGAATAGTTGATTGGGTTAATGGCACTAAACGACCCTTAACTATGTCATAGAATATAAATTAGTCTCGAACTTTAAAATATTTCCATTGTTCAAGGACTGTTCCAATCAGTTTATTCCGGCAGTAATGTCAGCTTGTATATGTCTAGAATCGTATCAGGTCTAAGCTGTGAACTAACATCAAAGTTGATGGATTTTGGTTCAATTGGAACATTTTTGAAGTTTATGATTGAATTGATTTAGAATTTGGTTCATAATTTGGGGGTGTCTGGTGCAGTTAATCTTTCCTATTTGATTGCCAACTGGGAAGGGTAGTCTGATTTTGATATTTGGTATTTGAGGGTTAATGTGATGTGTGTGATTGTTTCAGGCTACCAAGAATAAGAAGGTTGAGCTGCAAGACAAGGAAAAGCCACGTTTAAATAAGCAAATCACTGCTAGAGTTGTTAGATTGGTGACACAGGATGGTAGGCAACGGTTAACACAGTGTTCCATATTATTGAGTAAAGGGTTTTTTCTTATGTTATATAACTCTGTATTATGTTTATGGAGGTGTGAATTTGCGAGTAGGATAGGCATTCAAATTAAAAATTCTCAATTGAAGTGAACACAAGAGACACGAATGGAAAGGCTGAATTGAATTGTCTTGAATGGTTTTATGGTAGACGTTTGCTATTATCAATCAGATTCAGATCACGATTTATGAAATTGCAGGCCAGCATTCTGTTGTCTCGATTGATGAAGCATTGCGACAAGCAAGGATGCAGGGTGTTGATTTGGTCGAGGTAAAAAGGCATTATTTTAGGTGTACTTTTTGTTTGGTATCGGAACATTCTGTCATTTACTTTTATTTCATTATATACTATAAGGGAGCTTTCGTCAGTGACCGTCCACTCTTCTGATTTTTTCCCCAAAGAATAATCTAATTGCCCAGTTTTATCTCTCTGGGATCTGACAGAAGTCTATCATTTACGTAGGTTCAAAAAAAGGTTGACCCACCGGTTTGCAAACTGATGGACTATAACAAGGAAACATACCAACGACGTCAAAAGGAAAAGGAAATTGCTAAAAGCAAGGTAAGTTGTAAGTTGAATGATTCAAGTTCATTTGGCTCAGGAAGAACTAGCAAATATACAGTGCTATGACATGAATATTTTCTACTCTAAGTTGTGTTTCACTTGATTACCATTTTTTTTCTGAAATAAGATTTCCTCCAAGTTTAGAAACCTATTTTTTACAGAACAAAAGGTTCTGTTAGACCCGGATAATAAAAGCAACAGCAGACCTTGCACCTGTAGTTTTGTAACTTCAACAATATCTTTGCTTTGCACTATTGCTGTGCACTGCTCTTTTACGTACCTGTAGGGTAGAATTAAGATATTCAGCTGGCAACTAAGTTGGTCTATGTTCTTCTAATGAACTCGTTGTCACCTTGGCTTTTCTGGCATATAAGTTAATTATTCAACACTTCCGAAAGGTGTCATGGCATATTCAATGCATTGAATGACAATAAATCATATTTTGTTCCTCATTTTTCTGATATGAACCAACCATCATAATTCATGCTGACTAATTTTGTCTTTGTTTGTCAATGTGCGGACATGCCTGTTTTCAAACAATGTTAGCTTACACCTTTTTTTAAAATAATTTTGTATTTCTGTAGGCAGGGGAGACAGTGAAGAAAGGAGTGTGTAATATTCGATTCACTGGGAAAATAGTAAGTTCATTTTCTAAAGAAATTCTGTCATCTTTTTCTTGTTGTTCATCGAATATTTTTACAACTTGAAGTCTTGAAACCGTGGTGTATAACATAAATCAACTATATGTGCTAAAGATGTTAGAAACTGAAACATGTTTTGAGGCTGAACAACATGGTGACTGCTGGCATGAGCATTTTATTAAGCTTTTTATCTACTTGGTATTCATCCATGGCTGATACATGAATATAAGCCGATTTTTGGAATCTTCAACTAAAATCTTGAACATATATAGATGGGAACCATGAGTCCATGACAAGATTCTTCTGCTTCTGCAGGAAGAAAAAGACCTAAAGTTGAAGGCAGAAAATGTCATAAGATTAATGGAACGCGGTTACCGAGTAAAGGTACTTCCATTCTTTATAAAGGACTAATGATTTAAGTACACCTATATATGTTTTAATGGTGCTGAATTCTAACGAATATTTAATGGGTGTCATCTGTTGTTCTCCATTAGTGTATGGCCATGGCCAAGAGTAAGGAGGATGAAGTCAAGGACTTGGGAGAAATATTGTCTCGTCTCACAAAATTGGTATCTTACGCTCCTACGCTTGGGTCCCATATGGACTTTTGATTCATTATTTATGCCTTCTCTTTCCCCGAATCTCCACTTATTTCCGAACCTTTTTTTCAGATTGAAGGTGTATGTGTTGTGGAAAGTGGACCAAATGTGGAGAAAACAAATGCATATGTGATTGTCAAGCACGTTAAATTTGGCCCGACAAAGAAAGGTGGTGGAAAAAAATCGAAAGTTGCCAATGGGGATATGGTTGAAACTTCTACTGAATCAGCTACTGATAACCAAAGGTCCGTGGATGAATCTACGGGATCTGGATCGGAGTCCGAAGATGCAACATTTTCAGATGAAGATGACCTGCCACCTGTGCAAATGCAGGATGTAAATGTCGACAACAGATACAAAAGAAGTGAACCAAGTAAGCAGTTCCCGCCTGGTAACTCAGTTAGGTCAGAGCCTCAGTTCCCATCATATCCACGACAGGAACCGCCTAATATGAGCCGGAGTACAAGAGAGTCAGTCAAGTCAGAACCTCAGTTCCTATATCCACCACGGCAACCACCTGCACGTATGGGCCAGAATACAAGGCAAGTAGACAGATCAGAACCCCGGTTCCCATATCCACCACGGCAACCACCTCCACACATGGGCCAGAATACAAGTCAGGCAGACAGATCAGATCCTCAGTTCCCATATCCACCACGGCAACCACCCCAAAACATGAATGCTCCATCCTCAGCTAAAGGTACTAAGCAAGTCGAGAATGAAACTTCAAAGCCTCCCACGAGCTTTGGAATATTTAGCAGTCTGAATGCAAATTCCTCTGGCAAGCAGGGTACGGCAGTGGATGCACCCACGAGCAACGAGGGAAACCGGTATGCATCCGTAAGAAATTGTGTCATGGGTGGAAATGTTGCTAATACGAACTCTGCTGGATCACAGTTCAACAGTAGTCGGAAGCCTGACAACAATTCGGGTGGACAAGACCAGTTTGGGATATTTAGTACTCCAAATAGAAAACCTTAGTCAAACTGGGCTCGTAGGAGATATACAAATTTGGTTAGTCTCACAGCCAATGCCAGATGCAATTTTGGTCATCAAGAAAACCTTATTTATTACTCACCATTCTTGTTTTTCGAGTAATTGATGTTTTATTGTATCAACATGGATATGCATGCTGCTCCTCACCGTCGTATGGATGATATGGTGAACCGAGTGGACAATACATTTCATTATTACATGTTTTTGTAATAATAAGAGGAAACAAACAATTCGGTGTTCCATTTGGCTTGATTTATATATGATAAGGATTAATTATATTATATAAAACCCACGGTTTTATATTAATTTAGTACCTAATAAATAAATGGTTGAGATTTAAATTTTTTTCCTTAAAAATATTCACGTTGTTTAGTTTTGATTTATGTTATTAATTTATGAAAAAAAATATTTTACACATGTGTGCGGAGAACTTGTTTTCGAAAGCATTTAGTTTTTAAGGTTTTATTTTTTGTTGTTATGTTTTAAAGTTTGAAAAAAAAATTATGATTTAGTACAAGATAAACTTAATATAAATTACATAAAACTGACGTGATAAATAAACATCAGTACACCACTTTTACTCCGTGATAAAAAATCATCATTGTGTATAATTTAATACGTTATATTAAATTTCACATTTACAAATAATATATATAAATAAAAATTTAAATAAAGATGTATTAAATAATATAATATATCAGTCACAATCCAACTAAATAAATCATTAGTGATATATATTATACAAATAAATTATTTTGACCTAATTTACTTAAATAATAACAATTTTTTATTTATACAAAAAAATTATTTTATTAAAAAACCACTAGATGGATTCGAGACCCATATTTTTTACCCCTTCCATATATTAGAACTTCGTCTCAAGCTCAACGTAATCAAACTTTTGCAAAAGGGCCTTGACCCAGTGTTATCAAACTCGGTCCAGAAAACTGACCCGCTCTTTTCTTGGATCCGATCATTTGAGTTAACTATGAAAGCCGAACATAAGCGAGCCCTAGCGGTACGCAGCACTGCCACTGATTCCTGGAGAAAAAAAAAGGAAAAAAAAAAAATCTCTAATAGCTCGCGGTGAATTTGTTGCTTGTTTCGAAAAGGTAGATTTCTTAAATTTCGGTTTCCAAGCTCTAATAATCATTTCCACTTCTGAGAAATTACGACGAATGAGAAAGTAAATCTTTGAATTTGAAATTTGGATAAGCTTTTATAGATTCAGCGTTTACTTAATCAGAAAGCTGAGTTTAAGTTTTAAATTAGAGTGAATATTAGGTTAATCACTGGAAGTAGTTGAGTTAATCAGCTTCTTTAATGTTTCTGTTCGGTGTTTATTCTGTCTTCAGATTCTTGTTTTTGCCTGTTAATTGCAGATTATAATTGAGTAAAACATGGATTTCGATGAATATGACTATTTAGAAAAAACGGTTGAAAATCCTGAGATTCAAAAGGGGAAGAAGGAAGATGGTAACAGCAGAGTTGATAATGTTAAATCCGAGGAGAGGAGTCGTAGTCGGACTTCAAAGCTTAAGAGGGAGGAGAGAGTTGAAGATAGTGATGATGATCTTAGTCATTCCAAACGCCCAAAATCACGAGATGAATCACTGCGTGATCTTGACCGGCACAAGGAACGAGGCTCATCTCGTCGCAGGTCACAGTCTAGAGATGGTGAAAAGGATAGGCACAGGAGTAGCAGAGAACATAGAGTCAAGGACAGGGACAAGGAGGATAGGAATGGGAGAGACAGAGAGAAGGAACGTGAACGAAATAGGAGAGAGCGTGATCATGAGAGGGACAGGGAGATAGAGCAGTCAAGTAGAAGCAAGAGTCGATCAGAAAGAGAACATGAGAAGAGTCATGACCGGGAGTTTAGAGAAAGGGAAAAAGAGAGAGAGCCAAGGGAACGGGATAGAGAAAGCAGGTATCCATGCATTTCATCATCATTTCCATTTGTTCAGCTTTTGTTTTTTTTGTGCATGTTTGTCTTGTTACATTTCGCTCCAGAAATGCTGTAATACTTACCTGTAAATATTTGTTTGGCGTGTATAATTATTTTAGTTTGTTCATATTTTATTAGTAACTTTAACAGCTAGATCTCTTTCTATATTTGCGAGTACTGTGTATAGTATAATATGATCTTCATTTAAGCAGTACTTGTGTACACTGGTTCAGATGCATCATGGCTTCGTCTGAGATTGTTCTTTTTACATGCCGATCTTGAGTCAAAAAGGTTTAAATTTACAGTCTCTATTTGCTTGAACAGTTTTTCCTTTATTATTACAAATTTATATTTTCGGGGAGGGTGTGTGTGTGGCTAACAATATAACCATTTGCTTGAAACTTACATTTGTCAGGACTGTGTTATTTTCTTATGACTGAATATTCAAACACTTCTTTTCATCTATAATATTGAAAAGGTTGAAAATTACATTTACTATTATAGCTTGCTATAATTTATTTTTATTAAGAATGCTAGTGTTGCATTCTGTCAAAAGATGCCACCTACAGGATAGTGAGGCTACTATCTTGTGCCTGTTGAAATTTATGGTTTATCAAGGAAATTATTATTTAGCTGCCTATGTGATTTGAGCCACCCTGTTTTGGGGAGACATAAGAAATGGGATCTTTGGGAGACCTGTACTTGCATTGAACTTTTTTTCCTAGTTGAAAATGTAATATGAAATAGGGATGGCTGAAATTGTAAATTATTTGTAGTTTATGTTGTGTACTGATAGTGTGATTTGGTGATGATTGTATATGACATTAGAATTGATTAATAGGTATATTTTCTTCTTCCTCTGGTATTAGTAAGTAGGTTATGTTTGAGAATTTTAAATTTACTTTGAGGATTGCAAGTTTCTTCATTGTGTTCTAGATGTTGCAATGGGTTATTGTCGGTGATGTGAGCAAATGATTTATTAGTTCATTTAATGCAAGCTTTGTTGTTCTAGTAAGCAATGTGATATAGATATTTTCTCTCTGTTATTGGTGTCCTGTTTCCCTTTGTATCTCAAAAAGTTGGCATTGCTATATATGAGACCCATTCAACACCACACCCGTCTTGATGTATAACCATGTAGAAGATCTAGATAATCAAAAGCTTTCTATGCCATAGATATGTTCTACCAATTGTTTCCTTGAAGTATAATTCCCATTGCTTAATG
This sequence comes from Abelmoschus esculentus, assembly GCA_035048815.1. NCBI lineage: Eukaryota > Viridiplantae > Streptophyta > Magnoliopsida > Malvales > Malvaceae > Abelmoschus > Abelmoschus esculentus. Next base: position 325,274 of record JAUCBN010000012.1, read on the forward strand.
GGTTTTATACTTTTATCTAAATGAGTTCTTAAGTTTTTCCTACAGCTCTTAAGTTTCATATAGTTGTGCTTTTTATTCAGTCTTCTAAATTCTGAATATTGAACATAGATTCTGGGAACGCGCAGATGTGCTAGATCAATGCTCAGATGGTTTTTCTGGCAATTGGGCCAGTCACTGGAAACTCGGGTCATGTGTTTTAAATGTTTCTTCCTAGACTATATTTGAAAGCTTGCCGGAGTTTCAGTCTTGGAGGTTTTGACCGGAGTGGTGATATCATGTTATGATTTCCGTATCATCCACCTTTAAAAAATGAGTTGCTTAATCGTATCTATTCTGTTGCAGAAATGCTGGTGAGGGTATGATGGGCTTTACTTAAGCTTTAAAGAAGCAGTTCATCTTCATGTTCTGTGGAATAGCAGATTGGCCACCCTCTTTTTTTTTTTCTTCTTTTTGCAGGATATAATCATTAAAACATTGTCTTGAAGTTTTAGGTTTTAGGTAACCATAGTGTTTCCTTCCATTGTCTCATTTTTGATTTTGATGTTTTAGAGTCAAGGTGTAATGTTGACTTTGTGTAGTTCCCTGCAGGACCATGTAACAAGGGTTTGACATTTTTATGCATGTCGGAGAGAAAATATTGATGCCATTCTGGACTTTCCTTTTCTTTTTTTGTTAATTTTTTGGGGCACTGATTGCATAAAGCGTAGGTTTGGGATATTTCTTCACTTCCCAGAATCAGAAACACTCTCCCTACTTGTCTTCACCTTTTGTTGCACATCCTTATAACTTGTGCGTGGTTCCTTTTAGACAATTAAATTTATTTTTTTGTGTTTTCCCTCCTTTTCGCAGGAGATATAAAGACAAAAAGGATGATGTAGCAGAGGCTGAGGTTGATCCAGAAAGGGATCAGAGGACTGTGTTTGTGTATCAGGTATTAATGCATTCTCATTTTTGTGGCCCTGATATTTTTTCCTCATAGCTGCTGATTTTAAATATTGTAAGCGACTCCTGACAGATATCCTTGAAGGCTAATGAAAGAGATGTTTATGAGTTCTTCTCTAGGGCTGGCAAGGTGATCTCTTACTTAAACGTCATTGTCTCATCTCCATTTTTTAACGTGATGAAACTTTTCTTCATTAACCCATCTCTAGGGCTGGAATTTGTTACCACAATTAGTTTCCGTGTAGCTATACCCAATTATTTATGATAATAATTCATGCATTCCAATTTCTTTTGATGTTATATTTAAATTGGTTTACTGATCTTTCAGTGTCGAATCTGATTGAAACTATTTAAATCACATTTAAGTCATAGAATGATGATTAGTAAGAATCTGTTGATTTTGATTTATACAAAAATTTTGAAGAGGTTTAGTATATGTATAATGTGAACTACCCAGATTCTTTCGGCTGTAAATTTAAATCTTCACAGATGTGGGCAAATACTCTGACAAGTTTGTGTGTATCTCTATGATGGATGCTGTTGTGTTTTCCTCTTATTTTCCTGCATGCTTATTAATCATAATTTTCAGGTGCGAGATGTTCGCCTCATAATGGATCGAAATTCAAGACGTTCCAAAGGAGTTGGGTAAGTGTAAAGTAAACCTTAATGATTATCTTGCCACTTTTAGGTGCTAGTTGGTTGTTGCATGGTATAGACCTTCTAGATTGTTATTTAAAAATATTTATTTTTGTGTGTCAACTGTCAAACATATCTGTTACTTCATTTGGCTATGCAGGTACGTTGAGTTCTATGATGTGATGTCAGTCCCTATGGCTATAGCACTTTCTGGACAGCCTCTTCTTGGCCAACCAGTGATGGTCAAACCATCAGAAGCTGAGAAGAATCTTGTTCAGCCAACTACATCTGTGGCAGCAGGACAGACAGGTCAATTTGCTGCTGGGGGGAGAAGGTTGTATGTTGGGAACCTACATTTCAACATTACAGAAGAACAACTACGTCAGGTAAAAGATTGTAGGGAGTGTAATGTAAACTTCGATGTTTGAGACAGGGTCTTAATTATTGGTTTTGGTGCTCTTAGTTTTTAATTACTCAGGTTTTGGGTTGTAATCTGGAAAACTTTGTTCATGAATCAGTTAACATGCTGATCTAACTCAAGAAGAGTAAATGGAAGATTTGTGAGGGAAATATTCGAACAGATATAAGAGGGTAAAACCTACTCATGGCATTCATGTGACTTTAGAATTTCCAATCAAGGAGATGACATTAGATGCCTAACAATAACTTTTGAGCTTCAAAGGATGCTAACTATGGAAAACAGAAACTCTTCAGTGTGGTAAAAACTTGGTTGCAATGTTGACTTGGGAGAAAAGTTCCCACTCAAGAGACTTTGACATATACAGAACCAATACCCCTTTTCTTGTTTCTTTACCAAGTTGTTCATAACCATTTTTACAAATAACAATAATATAACTCTTGAACTCAAGTTTCCCCTCTTCTCTGATGAGAATTTGCATTTTACATTCATTTGCATCAGTTTGACCTAAATAAGTAATCAAGTAGGTTGGTAAGCAATATGAAATGAGCTCTTAGATATGCATTTTTGCATGATGTCTTTAATGTTAGGTTTGTTGTTAGTCTTATTCTTGTGGTATTTGATCAATAGAGCTTCTCTTAGTCATCTTTTATAGGTTTTAAGTTTCCTTTCTTGCTAAACCTAAAAATGAAGTGCTATCACTATATCATACTTTTTACTGGATTTATATTGCTGATTTCCTTGTATAAATTGCTCAGGTTTTTGAACCTTTTGGTACTGTGGAGCTGGTTCAGTTGCCTCCTGATGAAACTGGTCATTGTAAGGGTTTTGGTTTTGTCCAGGTAATACCAAAAGTAAACAATCTGAGAATAATTGTGATTTACTTATCTGGTTGAGAGTGGAAGTGCATGTACCACCCACCCACCCACCCACCAAAAAAAAAACTTTGAGATCAAATAGCTGTGCTTTTGCCATTTACTGAAAAACTTTATCAAACAGGCCTTGATACAGTGCTTAGATTATTCCTGAGAGATGGCCTTATCTCCAAGATGCTTAGTGGTGTCTGTCCTTGAGAGATAATTGAATGGTTGATTTTCTTGCAGTTTTCTCGACTGGAAGATGCTAAGAATGCATTGAATTTGAATGGACAACTAGAGATTGCAGGTCGAGTTATCAAGGTAAGCAGGCAGCATCATGAATTAATGTTTTAGTTTCTTTTGGGCAGCATATATTCTTTACTATCCGATTTAAGGTTCCTACTGATTTGAACCTAATTATGATAACATAGACTAGAAGTCTAGAATATATTCTTCTAAGATACTTTACTGAAGCTTTGACGAATCTTAGATAGAATAGACTTTCATAGGTGACTAATCACATTTGAATAAAATATATTAGTAGTGACCCCCCCGACTTGCGATTTATGTCTCCCTTGCCAAATTCGTGTTCAACATGTCAGAACAACTAGCAAACATGGTATTTCTAATCATACAGGCTACATCGCTTTCTATATGGAACAAAGAAGCCTCATTATAGTCACCAGTGGAAATTCTGATGATATATTTTTGTCTGGTTATCGTCAAATCTCACATATGATTGAAGGCATTTAACTTCAATCTTTCACCGAATCACCATACAAAGAAAAGAAAAATAGAAAATGAACCTACAGAGACTTAAGTTATTTATGTATATGTGTGTTTTCTTTTTCCATCTGTTTAGGTATCAACTGTTACTGATCAAGGTCCATTGCAAGATGCTGGGACAAATGCCACTGATCTTGATGATGATGAAGGTGGCTTTGTGAGTGTTATCCATTCTCTTCTCTTCTTTCTCTTTTCGTTAATGCATCTAAAGAGGTATCTGATGGCTAAGAATGGTTGCCGTTGAACCAACCTTTGGAAGATAGTTCTTTGTTGAGAATGCGTATTAGGTAGGATGCAAACACACACACAATCATCCTCGGATTGTCAGACACTGAAATTTATTCAAGAAGGCCCTCTGGCAGTCTCAAGAATGATAGCCAACCAATGTGAAGTCATAAGAGTCCCCTTGACCGTCCTATGTTTGTCATTGTTTTGCTAGTTTTCTGTATCTAACAAATTTGGATAGTTTTGGCACATGTTTTTTCCGGACTTTTTCAGGAAACTAACAACATTGTTTTTATGAATTTCAGTCTCTCAATTCATCATCTCGAGCGCAACTCATGGCAAAGCTGGACCGCAGTGGCGTTGCATCTAGGTTTGCTTCCATCAACTATGTATTTATTTTATTTACAAGTTATCTGCCTGACAATGTGTTTTCTCCTCTATATACAGTATTACTGGCTCCATAGGCATGCCTCCTAATATCACTGGCCTTGGTGCTTCAACGGCGCCAATCCTTGTGCCTCCTACCATTTCTGGACTTCCAGGTGGTCTACAAGTCCCTACTAATGGCTTCCCTATTATCGACACAATTGGAGTCCCTAGTGAATGCCTTTTGTTGAAGAATATGTTCGATCCAAATCTCGAGGTTGGTGTTGTAGCTTGCTTGCTAGATTTTTTTTAACGTCTTTGCCTAATCATATGATATCCTTTGCGACAGACGGAACCCGACTTTCATTTGGATATCAAAGAAGATGTTAATGAGGAATGTTCAAAATTTGGAAAATTGAAGCATATATACGTGGACAGGTAATTCCTTGCATCCTGCTGCTCCTATACACAAAATCTGGTTTCGAGAATGTATTTATGCGATATAATTGACCGATGCCATTTGATCGTTACATCTCTCATTCAAACTTTTCATCTCCCTTGAACAGGGACAGTGCTGGATTTGTCTACTTGCGATTTGAAGATACGCAAGGTGCGATAAACGCACAACGGAACTTACATGGAAGATGGTTCGCCGGGAAAATGATCACGGCGACATACATGGTACCTCAAACCTACGAGGCAAAGTTTCCGGACAGTAACAGATAGTTGAACGGTGTATATAACCTAAGACACTGTCTGAAATCACGAGGGTTATATTTTCGTTGGGAATCATGAACGACTATATTAGTACAAAGACGTATCGACAACGCAGTAATTTGTATGGTAACTTAAAAAATTCTCTATTCTGACTTCTATGCACTAATTTCGTTTTTCTTGGCTTTGATTAATGTACCAAATCCGTTTTATCTTTGCTAAATTGAAGAATGTTTTTTTTATAAATATCAGTTTTTCGATCTAATTGTTCTATTCATAATATCGGTGTCCATGTTTTATTCTTGTAATAATATTATTATTAGTTTTTGGTCAAGTTCGTGGATTATAAAGTTTTTTCTTCTTTGGGTTTAGTTTTTTTTTATTTAATAAATATCAGATTGTACAAGTTCATGTATTTAGATTATATAACCTGGTCTATTTTTACGTTATTTATTTTATTTGGGTTTAAAATTTAAAATTTAAGTTTTAGGTTTGTAAATAAAATTATGTAGTTTAAATTTTATATAACCTCTTTATCAAGTAATATTCTTTTTCATAAATTTTTTTTATTATAATTTGAACACTGGTAGTTTTCTTTTAAATTTAAATGATTAGTTGTAAGTAGATGTTAACTTTTTATCAATTAATTTGATTACATTTTTGGTCTGTTTTTAATCTATATATTTGTATTTGGTATATAAACAGGGGTATCCACCGTAGCGTCCTGCCAGTGAAGTGACCTACAATTAAAAATTAAAATAAACTATATTGATAATCACTAATTTTTAGAATATTATTATTTTTATTGTTAATTTTAAAATAAAAATATCATAATTATTTTTAATTTTTTTTATTATAGTCCCTTTCCTGAAATAAATGTTTTTAGCTCTCAAATAAATGTTTACCTCCAAAATATTTTTTTAATCATGTAATCACCTTCATTCGAAAAATCTCTTTTAATTTAAATCATATTGAAACATAAGTTTTATTGGAGTTTTTATTTTTATTTTATTTTTTGGTATGTTATAATTGATATGAGTATTTCAAACCTAAAACAATTTTAATTTTGTAATTTTTAAAAAATATTACTCCAAACCGGTATAAGATATTTTACTGGAGCAAGTTTTTTCAGTTTTTATAAAACATTTACAGCGGTATAAGATATTTTAATCCCTCAAACGTATTTACACATATAAATTAATTCTTCAATATTAACTATAAACCACATTTACTTGCACAACAAATATGGATTATTTATACATTATTATACTGGGGTAAATTAATTCCTCATTATTATCCGTGAATTACTAATTTCAAATTTCTGGATAATAGATTTTAACACCTAAACCAGACTTCGTTACCCATTATCTGAATCTGTTATCCGTAAAACAATATAGAGAATAAATATTCAAAGGTTAACATTGGCAACTGCTTTGATCCTGCAGATAGTAATTAGAATATTGAAGTACGAAAATAAACCAGAATCATGCAGATGAACCCAAACCAAATGACTTGACAAGGGTGCTCACTCTATCTGCGAAAGCTTTGGATGTAATCTTTTTACCGGGGACGTGAAACGGGTTCGAGACGGCATCAACATATGCAGCATGGAACCTCCTGAAAAACTATTCATTTGAAAGCAAAAATAAGTCAGATTCCGTAATAACAAGTTTGTCTAATTACTAGCAAAGCATCATGCTCGTTAACATTATCATTCAACAAATACATAGAACAAGTTCTAGTTGGGAATCTTAACCACCCCATCTGAAACAATAACAAATAATATAATTCTACAATAGAACCATCAAAAATACTAAGAAATCAGCAAATATGCATGGCTAAAATATGTTTGGTTTCACTTTCAAGTTTCAACAGAAACAACCTCCCCAGAGTTTCTTTAGAAGTATTGTAATAAACCGGCAAGCATGGTAGATAGAAATATATCATGATAATTTACTCAAAAGTTTACCACTCTCCAGATTTCTCCTTTCTATTATTTCTATAGATTGTCATCACCCAAGACTAGAGAGTACAGCCTTGCATTGCCTAGAGGTTACGGCTAGAGCTTAGGCAGTGTCGACTAAACAATAAACATGAAGAGAAACTCAGCTAAATCCATTCAATGCCAACACTAGTGCATGCATGGTCTCTAGATACTAAGGTGCTTAAAACCTGGCTATAGAGTATAGACCCGTGGTGTTGAAAGTTCTAATTACATCAAGCAAAGATGGAGAGGTGAAAATAAATATATTACTAGAAACAATGCATTACTACAATCAATATTGCCTATCTCCACTGAATAAAGCAAACAAAATCAAAATAACAGATTCATAGACTTATAATGCAATCTTAAACTCCTACCATCATTGTCAGGAACAGAAATACTTACATTTCTGACATCGGCATCTCTAACATCTAAATCCGTAGTTACTAAAATGAACTTCACCTTTGTGTTAGTCAAATAACCATAGCTGCATTCAACAACACCATCCACATCAAGTTAGACATTGCAAAAATCACAAATCAAAACATCACAAAGAATTCCAAATCAAACGTAAAACAATGTATAGAGGTTAGCTTCTTACACTTTATAATTTTCAGTAGGATAAAGCAAGCCCAGAAACGTTTCGTTCAATGTCGGCCCGGATTTTTTCGGATTGTTCACTACAAATATATATATAAACAAAAGTATGATCCAACACCAGATGTTCAACATCTATAATTTGAAATCAAAATTAACGGAATTTTCACTTAGATTGAAACTTTACCCTAAATATGCCTGATCCAGATCCCAATCTCTCAAAGAAGAAAGAATAAGTAAATCCTTAAATTGAAGTTATAATTTGATTACCTCGTTCGTCGACGACATCGAGGGAGCAATGTACGATGTGGTGGAGTTTCAGTGCATCATCGGCGTCGGTGAAGCTCTGTATGTACAGAGGATTGTTCTGTTCATCCAATCGCGATATATGAAAAAACAGATCATCAGAAAAATAAAAAGATTTTCGATTTATGAAAGAAAGAATGGAGTAGATCGGAGGCCGTACCTGATGACCGACGACGGCGACGCACACGATCATCTTCTCTCCGATTTCGCTCCGGCGGTAATCTAAAGAGGAATTTTGGAGTCTTTTTTTAAGCCGGTAGCGTTAAGTGGGTATGAAATTTTAAGGTGTTCTCGAGTGTCTGTAAAATATACTTTTTAATAACTTTATAAATTATAATGAATCAAGCAATAAAATTTCGATAATAAAAATAGTGAATCAATAAGTAATTTAATTAAAAATATTTATTTTAAAACTAGCGATTATAAAAATCGATAAAGTTATCTACGATAATACTATTAATTTTGACTTTAATATTTTAAATTTTAAAATAATTTTATAATTGTTTATTTAATTTAATTTTTAGTTTATTTTTTAATAAAATTACATGTAAATTTATAGTTGAATAATAATTTTTTAACAATATTATTTTAATATGATAAGAGAATAAAACTTTAAATATATTTTTTAATTAAAAAATATATATTTGTATTAAAAATATATACTTTTGATATTTATTTTTTTATTTAAATTTGTAATTATTAATTCGATTTAACTTACATTTTATTCTAAGAATACAAAATTTTCATTAGTGAAATTTCTAAAATATGATTTTTTTAAATATAGTACCAACATTTTATTTCTCAAAACATAATATTTTAAAAATAATTTTAAAAAATTCAACTTTAAACAATAAAATAAATAAAATAAAATTATAACTCTTGATATCGATTTTAATTTTAATTTAATTTAATCTATTTTATTATTTAAAATCTTTTATAATTATTCTTTAAAATTCAAAAATAAAATGATTGATCCAATATTTTAGACAAATAAAACATCATTTATGTTAAATTTCCCTTTTCATCCCTCTGACTCCATCCAACTTCGATCCATTCTGGTATTCGTCTTTCCTTGTACCCAATCCCTTTTGGATCTTCTGAAGAGCATACCGAAAATCATAGCTCTCAAACCATACAAGCATCTAAAAGCATCTTATTATAACAAAAGTAACAACAATCAAAATCAAGAGTCAATCAAACCTAGGCGCAGCACTTGTAAGCATAAAACAAAGGAAAAGGAAAATCATACGACGTTCTTAATGATCCTCCTCTTAGCCAAAAATCTTGCGATGGGAGGCGTAAGTGCGATGGTGATAGGAACACGAACGGGGATCAAGGCCTTGTTACAAATCACGGCCAACGCAAGTGCTCCGCCGCTGGAAGCTGCAAGCTCAGCCGTACGATTCCTTTTCTTCTCTTCGATCACCGCCGTCGGTTCTTCCATCGATTGCGGATATGAGTTTTGGTTCTTTCGGTCATCAGAAAATCCTGGGAGATGTAATTTGTCGAGCAACGATTCGACGTCGACGTTGTTCTTGATGGCTACGTAAAGGCCGGTGATCGAAGCTGCGGAGACCGAGAAATGAACCCCGAGCGCCACTTTCCCGTACTTGTTCAAAAACTGCTTGAATCGGGTTCCACTGGAAGCAGCCATATTTGTTCCCTGATTTGAAACTTCTGGTTTGAAAACGAAACCGAAGATTTTGTGTTTGGCACTTGGAAAAATGGAAATGGTGTGAGATCTAGGGGTTTCTTTCGTTTCATGTTCTTCGCCTAACAAATTCTGGATTTAGCTTTGGAAAAACATTGGGCTGTCCTCTCAGGCTTGCTGTTTTACTTTATCCAATGGGCCTCACGGAAATTATTTTCTTTACAAATGATTTCAAAAACAAGAAAATGACATTGATTTAAAAACTTAAATCAGATAATTTAACATGTTAATTAATTAAAGTATCTGATTTAATTATTACAATTCATAATAAAAAATTAATAATTCAAATTTATTAATTAATTAAATTTATATATATACATAAACTTAATCTAAAATAAACCCACGCATGATTTAAATAAGATCTAAATTAACATTAGAAAGTTGTCCGTATAAATTCTATTTTATTGGTATTATTTCAACTCTTTTAATTATTAATAATTTGAGAACGGTATCAGCAGAGTGGTAGATCTTTGGATGCTTGCTGGATTCCTTGTTTTATATATTTTCTTTTAATAAAGAAAAATGGAAATGTCCAAATCCATGCATGAAATTTAATTTTAATTTAATTTTAAACAAAGTCTAGAGTCCTTTTGCCTTTTGGATATAAAAGTCAACATCTTTGCGTCATACATGACCTTTGCACTAATAAAATTGGTTTATAGACCATTTTAGTACATGAACTTGCTATTTTCCGATGTACTTTTTTAAAAAAATTATATAAGTGAAATTTTAATTATGAAAAATGTAAGAAAATGATATTTAAAAAAAAAACAGTATGATTATGAATAATTGAAGTAATTGAATTTTATTTTAAATAGAAATTACAAATATTGAATCAAAGTTCGAAAATTATAAATATTTTACTTTGCTACAAGAAAACGAGCGAAGTCATTATGTCTTTTCAGTCCATTGGATCATGGAATCAAAGCAGCAATCTTCCTCTGAAATCCACGCCAACTTTTGTCGTACAGGTCAGGCAACAACAACGCCATCCTTCTTTGACGGAAATAATTAATAAAAATAAAGTAAAAAATTAACTATTTACTTATCATGATACATTGATAAATTATTTTATAAAGAAACTACATAAATAACTTAAATAATTAATAAAAATAAAGTAAAAAATTAACGTAATATTACAATACCTGAAAGTTCCAGAGTTTTTGGTGACGGTCAAACTACGAAATCCCGAAGACAAAAGAGTTCATTTTTCAGACAATCCCTTTAGTCAAACTTTCAGATAGAAATTTGGAAACTTTTCAACAATATAATATTGTCCACGGAGGAACAATTGCACTTTGATTCTCTTTTGGTTTCTGAGTTGATCTCAATCTATAGCTTTCTTTCTGGTATTTTCCTCCCCTCTACTTCTTTATCAAAGTTGTCTTTGTTTATTTATTACTGCATAGACTCATATCTGCCTTGGGATTTTGCATGTGCTTTTCAGTTTTTGTTTATAGAAGGTGATATTTTGGAATTAATATGAACAACATCTGTTTGGAAGGGTGGAAAGTGTGGGAAAACATGAAAGAAAGTTGATATATAAACATTAATTTTATGGGTTATCTTCTTCTTCTTCTTCCTCCTCCTCCTCCTCCTCTTTTACTTCTTTTTGATCCTTTGTGACCACCATGACTTGTGAATTTTTGGGTCAAAGTTTTCCTGCGTTTCTCTTGTTAAGGATCGGATCTAAGTTTTCTCATCCTAATTCGAGTTTTTTTCTGTGTGATTAAATTCTAATTTTGCAAATTGTTTTCTGCGGTAAAGGATCAAACACTTGGTATATGGTGAAAGTTCTAATATAGCAAGGATCTTTGTGCTTTACTATTTCAATTGCATGTAATTTTTTTTTGTGTGTGTGGATTTTGTGTTTTAATTTTTTTGTTTCTGTGTTTTGCAAAGGTAAAGGCCATGGATGGGAATGGAAGAGTTCACCCAGATTGTCCAAATGCTGCAAATCCATACCATGAATGTGGTGTCCTCTGCTTGGAGAAGATTGCTGAAGGCAAAGGAACAAAGGCAAAGGAAAAAAGGACATTAAGTAATCAAATCCCATCCTTGCTTAGTTGCTTTATTTCCAGCATTTTATGGTCATTGTTTGTTCAATTCTATGCAAAATCACTGTCCATTTTCCTGTTAGATGTTTAATGGAAAATATGTCGATCTTAAGCTTCATGTGCTATTGATTAGTTCACTGTTATAGATGCAAGGTTGATGACTAGAATCTAGAAGTTTATTTGTGGAACTTTTTGGTCTTAAAACCAATGCATCATCGATCCAAAGGAAGATTTGGTCTGTCATGTTGGTTGAGTACTCATTAGCGTTTTGCACAAACCAAGGTTCGAATTTGTTAGTAGTTTCATTTCGTGGTGATCTGTAAGTACCACTAGTAGTCCTCTTTGAGGGCTCCCCTTGGACTGGATAGCTTCCCTGACCTAAACTTTCATTTATCAAAAAATGTCAATGATTGATAGTAATTAGTATGTGTGTATGAGAAAAATGTCTCCGGGGAAAGAGTGTGTTCGGAATATATGTTTGTTCATGTGTCGGTCAACTGTGGTTTGATTAAGCTCACCGACACGATGATTTGAATTTTCTGGTTAGGACCTTAGGACTTGGTTTTCCCTCGTCTGTAATTTGATTTTATTTTTGTTGAAGGACTATAGTTTCATTTTTAGCTTGGCTGATAAGGAGATGTTTGCAAGGTTACCATAGGAACGACAAATATGTTATCATTGGCTTATTTTCTGATCGGAGTTTGAAAACGTAAAAAAGTGGTAAAGGAACATAGTTGTGCATAATCAAAGGAATGACCAGGTAGAGTGCAACCAAATTGCCCTAAAGCATCTAACTCATGCAAAAGATGTGAAGTAGAACATAAAAGAATTCGTTGCGGATGCTTAGGCTGTGGTAATATTCTGATATTTTATTTGTTTTGGTTTGGCACAATATTGCGGCTGAGGTAATTTTTATTCTGATAGACTTTTATATATTTTTGATAGTTTGGTAACATCGATGGACTCCACGAAATTGATGTTTCTTTCAAGGTGCAAGCAATGTTACATGTTCCTGACTACACTTGTTGTCATTGTAGGTTCAAAATTTCTTGATGTCTCGAGAAGCTTTGGTAGGAAAAAGAAATCTGAATCTCTGCCAAAGACCCCTCAAGCACTTGAAAGCCCCCATGGAGCAGGTGCAGTTTACCCTGGTGACCCTAGGTCACCTCGGTCTCATTTTTCTAGGAAGAAGTTGGAAGTGGAGAATGGTGAGTCGTTTTCTTCCTCTGAGCAACACTCCGGAGAGATATATTCTCAAGATCAATCGTTTGAGAAGACACCAATTCAATACTCTCAACCTTTGCAGACGTCCGGAAAACTCATGGTAGGTTCCTCTCTCTCATTGGAAAACTTGCACAACCGCACACATGCATACGTAAGCATTAGTTGTTCTCGGCTTCGCATCCATGTAATCCACTCTTATGCCGTTTTTCTCTTACAGCCCCCTGCTGATGCACCAACCAAATTTAAACAAGAAGAGAAGGTACAAGATTCACCGAAGATTAGTTCAGATACAAACACTAAGGATGCAAGAGATGCCCTTAGCTCAGCCTTTAGTTTCTTAGGGATTGGTCAAGCTCAAGAGGAGAGTGACGAGGAGGAAGAGGTCGAATCTGTTATCTCTGATTCTTGTGTATCTGTTGGAAAATACCATGTGAAAACAAGCATCTCCACGGTTCTACGGTCGATTTTAGACAAGTACGGAGACATAGCAGCTAATTGTCATTTGGAATCAGCTTCGATGCGTGCTTATTATTTAGAGTGCTTGTGTGCTGTAGTTCAAGATCTACATTCCACTCCGTTCAAGCAACTGACCAAAGCAAAAATAAAAGAGATGTTTGCTGTTCTCAAGGATGTAGAATCTGCAGGTATCGATGTTGGTTGGCTGCGTGCCCTGCTCAACGAAATCTCGGAAGCCGTTGAGCTAGTTAGTCAACGCACAACCTTCGAAGCTAAAAGGTCCATACACGACCAATCTTTAGAATCAGTAAAGAAAGAACTAGACTTGAAAGTGGAAGACCTAGCTCAGAAAGAAAAAGAGGTCGCCGTTGCACGAGAACAAGTCATGGAAACCAAGGCCCGTTTAGATGAAATCGAGCATCAGTGTTCCGAATTGGACAAAACCATTTCGACCATAGTGTCGATCATGGATAAATTCCAGGGCAAATCTCTGGCAGATGAGCTCTTGTGATGGTATTTGATAAGCAATACTTGATATGTTGTCATTTATTATTACCTTTTGTTTGATACTTGAATATAGTGTCATGGAAGTAACTGTGTAGAGCGAATTAGGTAAAAGTTTTTTCTTGAATAATTGAACTGCCAAGGAGAGTTGAGCCCTTGATCTTTAGCCACAAGGCTTAAGTATTGCGGGCGTTTGTTTATTTACATATTCAGTGTATTTATCTACTTCATTAGTCATAAGCATGTTCTGCTGACACTCGAAAGAACCAAATGGTGTGTTCCTTTTTCTCTTTAGTTGGTTGGGTAACTTCTGAAGGATCCCAAAGTCTTGATAGCAGCAGCTCGAAGAAGATACTGATGGTAAGCAGCCGCTGCAACAGCTCCGACTAATGGACCGACCCAGAAAATCCACTGTCCATTCACCATTGTCACATACCAAAACATTAATCCACTGTCTATCCAGAAAAGTTTTAGTTTTTGTTGAGCTGAGAAGAGAAAACAATGAGTTTTTCCATAGAAGAGAGAAAAAAGAAGGGTGTACAGCAAGACCATGTGAGAGCTAATTATCTCTGGGTAGGGATCAACACAAAATCAAATCCAGAAAATTAAAAAAAAAAAACTCTAAAAAATATAAAATTTATGTTGAATTGATAAATCATAATAGCAAATGGTAATTACACTTTTAAAAATTTATGTTCAATTGATTATGTCCCATGGTTGATCAATTTTCCTTATCACTTTTTTCCTGGAAAACATGCTTCCCTCCTTGCCTAAGAAATCAAAGCTTCTATACTAGCCTTCTTTGCTGTACTACAGACAGGGCAACAATCAAGAAAAGCTGAACAATCTTTGCATGAACAAAGATGTCTGCAAGGAAGAAACAAAACACACGAACTTCGAGAATTGCAACATTTACACAACATCAGTGTCTTTGTCTCAACAAATCCTCTGTTCTTCTCTTCCTCTGTTTCTCCACAGCAAGACTCTGCATCATCGACTCCATTGTTGAAACAAAAACCAGCTAAGTTTTGCTGTTGTTGTAACTGTTCGAGCGTGTTGTTCAAAGAAACAACCATTGCTTCGTTCTCTTGTGCCACTCTTCGCCATGTCCGATTCTCCATCTCAAGTTTATTTACAAGATTTTGCAGCTCCATTGTTTTGTTCGTTGCTTTTACGAGCTCAGCATCTTTTTGGCTAAGTAAAAGAGTTGCCTTGGATTCTAAGTTTTCCGCCATGGCCGCAACCTGTTGCTTTCTTTGCTCTTGCAATAACAATCTCAAACTCTCATTCTGGAGAAAAAAAATCAAAACCCGAATCATAAAAGAGCCTCAAACAGACATGCTCAAATGAAAGATAACTTTTTTTGGTTCTAACCTGTGATTTGATAAACTGATCAATCTCACACCTTTGTTCTTCGACTTGCGAAACCATGGTTTCACAAAACATCACAGATTCACCATTGTTTTCAAAACAAAGACCTTGATTTTCCGGTTGCTGTTGTTGTGGCTGAAGTTGCCGCCATTGATGGCCGAGACAGAATCGATTAAACCCGACATTAACATGGCCATTGCCGCCAGAATCAAGGAATCCAACATTATCTGAATATAACTGAGCTTGTACCGCCATTTCCTCCCAACTTTCTTTAAAAAAAAACTCTTTTTCCCCAGAAATTTTCCACCTCTGGCTATTAAAGGGACAGAGAAAACAAGAAGAAAGTGTAGGCCGTTGGGTGTATTTATATAGGTGAGAATTCAGAGTTACTATTATTTTCTTTGCTTAATTTTCTGTCTAATCAAACAACTACGTACACATGCAGATTTGATGACAAAACTATCTGGTCAGAGATTTCAGAGGGTATTTGTTTTGTTTGTTTGCCTTTGAATCAAAACTACACATAAAAAGAAAATTCTAAACTGGGTTTAATTTATAGAACACATGAATCGGTCAAATATTTTTGTTTTTTAAATTTTAGATCCATAAAAGAAACAGAATCTGAGATGTGTATCAGTTCAGTTGGAAACCCTAAAGAATAGGATTCTTATCATAAATATCCCTTGTTATTTTATTTATAGAATTTTATAACAGTTTAATCTAATTTATATGAACATAAATCTTGAATTTTCTTTATTCAGTGTCATAGGGATTTCATTTTCTATCTACTTTGTTTTGTCATTCACATTGCACCTTTTAACTATTGTAAATTCTCTTATTTTATGGATAAAGTTGAAGGACTGGGGTAGAATTAAACCTTTTATAAATGGTAAAATTGTGAATTTAGGAAAATTGTCTAACAAGGCATGGAGGTAATTTTCGAGTAAAAATCTGTCTATTTATCATGTTTTCATACATACCTCTTGCTAAAAATTTCAAAAAAATTAAATTTTAAATCTTAACTTTTCTAAATCCTAAACCTTAAATCATACATCCTAAAAAATACACCACACCCTTAATTCCCTAAAACCTAACCACAACCCTAACCCTACACCCTAAATCTTACGCCCTAAACCTTCTAATTTAAAACGGAGACATAAATGGAGGTATAAGAAAAAGTTAGATAATTTCCGCTCGTAATTTTTACGTACAAGACCACTTGTCTCAGAATTATTAGTAAGAAAGGAACTCAATTATGAAAGGCGTGTGAATTCAATATTGTTCAGAATCCTCAACACTCTAGTACTCCACAACCCACATGGATAAACTTTGCCAGTTTTGGCAATATTGTTCATGATATGTGTGTTTTCTAAAAAACTATTCGACCCACAATTTTGATGGGGATTTTTGCTAACTTACACATGGAGCATAAATCATGGGAAATTTTGTCCAATGTCATCACCTAGATTCTAAAGGGATATATGGTCCGATATGGACAGATGGAGCTAGAAACGTCCATGGAAAAATCCTGGTTATGGAACACAGTTTCCCAGGATTTTTTCGAGATACATACTGTTATTTTTTCATATAAAATAGTGTCAGATTGCAAAGTCTTTAATTTGAAAGCAATGTTTCCGTTTGGATGGGAGTAGGAAGGAGAGACCCCATGAACCCTATTCCTATTCGAATCAACCCTTTAATCACCCCCTTGCCTGCCTGCACGGCTCATCTGTATATAGTGTATTCTTCGGTACACACACCATGTGAAGTTGCGAAGACACCAAGACAACACCCACTGAACCAAAGAAAAATAAACCCCAAGTTCCTATCTACCTGTCTTGGTGCCTTATCTCACTTCATTGACCCCAAGTCAATCTCGTATTGGGTGCGAAGTGTTAGCCACTGCAGCTTCCCAACCACGGGTCTTTGCTTTAGGCAAAGTGGTTTGGTGACATTGGCCCACAATCTAGGCAGTGCCGTCCCCACTCCAAAAGTTGTGTTCGAGTGGTGCACATCGACAGCCTAAGACTAAAACTATCCGCGTTTAAGGAAAAAGGGCTTTTCTCCATGTTGTTTCCAATTTGACAACGATGTAACCATTTTTTCTTAGTTTCTTGTGTAGGAAACACGGTTTTGGTTTCTTGTTTTTTCCAAACTGAAATCACTTGGAAAGAGAGGGAATAGAAATCATGAAAACTGGTGTCGTGTTCGCTCCAAACTCATTACTTCTAAACACTGGCTAACAATAGATTTGATAAAAAAAAATAGATTCAGATTAGCAATATCTGTAGCTTAAGTATAGTTTGAAAGGGACGATACGGCGAGTGGCTGAGAGTTTATTTTGTTATACCGTCGAGTCTGCATCCGTCATGTCCCATCCTTCTGTGCCCCACCGCCACCCTTTTCATTTATTAAAGTCGTATCTTGTGAACCAACAACACTTTCCCAGGCCCCAGTTGGCAGTTGCCAACAATTGCAGACTTCATTCCATTCACAATGGCTACACATCTCCTTCTCTCTCATCACTTATTCATAATGATTTAGGCATGAAATGAAATAATGCTATAATGCTGGTTTTAGTGCCTCAATTATATCAAAATTTGGATGTAATCTATTTATTTTGAAATATTATAATTATATTTTTTTATTTTTAAATTTAAGTGAAAACGTGAATAAATACTTATAATGGGTTGATCAAATAAGATGAGATATTAAATTTTTTAGATTTATGCATGAATGCATGTTCGTAATAGTTAACCATTATTGGTAATATAGAGGGAATATTTTCCTATTAAAAAAATATATTCATGAGTGTAATATATATAGTCTGCGTGATTGGTATAGATATAATTGTGGAGACTTGATGGAACATGCATGAATCTGCAGCACTTAGAATCAAAATGCAATAAACATCTTTAATGCAATAATACTACCAAAAATTCAAGTTTATGTAATATCTATACCTTTGATTATCTTAAATTGAAATCATTAGAATATAAACCATTTAATTAATTATCATGCAAAACTTAGGAAGGCTCAAATTCCATCCATACTGCTCCAATATTCCTGGAAAAAAATAAGTGATAATATGTTGATGATCCCATTAATTTCTCTTCTCTTTTTCTAGGGTTTTGAGCCATGCATCGAGCAACCCATGAAGACAATAAATAAAGCACTACTAGTAATAGGGTTCCCCTTACTGGATCTCTTGAAACATGGATCAT
Organism: Abelmoschus esculentus; assembly: GCA_035048815.1. Taxonomy (NCBI): domain Eukaryota; kingdom Viridiplantae; phylum Streptophyta; class Magnoliopsida; order Malvales; family Malvaceae; genus Abelmoschus; species Abelmoschus esculentus. The sequence continues at coordinate 343,652 of JAUCBN010000012.1, forward strand.
CATCATCGCATTACAGAACAGAGAAACAAGGTAAAGAGTTGCAGTATGTCAGGTTTTCTCTCTACATTGGATACCGACACACGCAACTCATGTTTACCGTAGTCTGTAGTGTTCTTTTTTATGGATGTGTTGCGGTTTGGGCAACGCAGGTTTGAATCTCACCACCAGTCTCGTAGAATTATTTGTATAGAAAAAGGTAGTTTCTCGTTCAAATTCCCCATTCATTCTTGTGTAGAAAAATTGAACCAAAGCTTTATCGTCTTTCGCTGGTATCTCCATTAACGTTTCTTTAAAGCAATTCCAAGATCTGTTTTTTATTTTATTTTTCTAAGTTTGACTTGATGTGGTTTCCAAGAAGCTTGGTTCCGACATTATAACTTAGCCACCAACAAAGAATTGACCATCACCTGCCTTTTATTTATTTTCTTGTTCTTAGTCATGAAAATCAAACAAGAAAATAATGTCTTTTTTATACCAAACTAGCATTGTGTACTAACACCATTATTCGAAATCGAGACATCTTTTATAAATGGTCAACCACGACCATTGGAATTCAATAAATCACATATATGTATAGTTATGGGTGATTATTTAACGGAATTGAATATATTTTTTTTAAATTATTTAAGTTAGTGTATCGTATTTTATAACTCAAACTTTATTTAATTTTTTTGATTCAATTTGAATTTGAGTTTTTATATAAATTTACTTATAATTTATTATATTATAATATAATTTAATTCAAACTTAAATGTTTTTTTTCTAATAATATAATATACATATATTTCTTCATTTTATATCAATATAAATATATCAAGAAAAATTAGAAGTTTCAACACTAATATAAAACTAATCCAATAATTATTAAAATTTTTGAATTATTTAAACTATTTTAAATTTTATTTTATAACTCAAACTTTATTTTAAAAAATACGAGTTGAGTCAAAATAAATTAAATTTCTTTTAATCGAGTATTTCTCAACCCAGTGTACAACAATAAAGTCATTGCATATCTTTCATGACTTTGGCTTTTACTTTCTTCTTTTTACCTTTGAAACAAATGTTGAATTTCTATGACAAAAGGGGTACTACCCAAGCTCGCTGCTCATCCTTTCGTTAATACCTTCTTTTAACTTGAAAGGAAAAGAAATGCTAGAGTGTGAAATTCAAACCGTTGGGGTTGCCTAAATATTGGTTTTGTTTAGTGATGTCAACAAGGATCCATGGATGCCGATTGTTATGAGCCCAACTGAAGGAATTATCAGTATCTTGAACTGTAGGTGGTGAGAAGGGCATTGGCCTTCACCTTTTTATGCTCGACCCAACAGGCGACAAACAATACTCTTTCCTTGGACTTGGACAGATGGAAATCGACTCTCTCGACCAATAATCGAAGCATCGAAAGGACTTTGAGACACCGATGTTATCCAAGATCCGTATCATTTGTAGAGGAAATAATTGCATGATTGTAAACTTGGAACCTGGCATGCAAAGCAAAGTACTAACAATGCATGGCTGATAACTCGCTGTCCGGTTCTCCTCTACCGGGTCAGCCTAAGGTGAGCGGGTCTGTTACTCATTCCCCGCTGTAATGCCCTCTTCCTTAATGAAACTCCCATATGTTTTCATAAATATAGTACGAACAGACTGTAAAGCTAGTACATGATGGCTGCTTTTATGAGCCTAACATTGGTCACTAATCCTACATGAATCGAAGAACAAGACTACCGAGCAGCTCTACAACATGAAGATGGAAAAATAGTCGAGTGGAAAGTGGCTCCTCAACCAAAAATAATAAACTGCAGGGTCTTACCTGATTGCAATGAACAAGGATTCACAAGGAAATTCAAGATCTAATAGTTAATGAATCATAAAAATCCAACTACTTGTTATTTGTCAGCATCAAGAAAGTTAGAAGGCTACTCTAAGGCAATATCAGTCACACAAAAAATTGCAATGCTTGACTACCCCATCCTTTATGGAGCAATAATTGATCAAAACGTCAGTTAAAAGATGTATGGGAGCTTCCCTCAAGTATGCATCTTGCAACCTTCCTAAACAGGATGCATATGGTAAAAGCAAGTTTTCTGCGCTTAGTCGATGCCATGCAAAACCGGATTAGGAATGGCTGACAGCGATGTAGGCTAACCTGCAGCCTCCCATGTGAATCACATGCTACATCTACAATGTGTGGAATACTGGAAGTTGTAAACACCCACTAAGGGTTCACAGTAATGAAACATCAATATTCGATGTTCCCTAATTCTGTAATTCAGCAATAAAAGAATTCACAAAACTTAGACAGATCGAACCATAACTGAACTTGGGCAAAAGGTAAAAACAAAAAACGCTACTCCACACAACACAAAGCATCAATAATTTAAGGGAATAAGGAAAGCATAATGTCGTTGACAGTAATTACCAACAAATCTTCAAGAAAGGTGAGCAAGATGATGAGATAAGGACTTTTATTCAGTTGAATTCAGCTCAGTAAGAAGCCAGACTTTCAGTCAATGCTCACAAATGGTACAGGGTATAAAAATCCAGGGTTCAAGCTTTACAAGTTTGTCTGCTTTAAACCATAAACTAAGAAGACCATAACCAACATCTAATAACCCATTAGAAGGGTTAGAAAACCAAAAAATGACCAGACACCAAAAAAGATAATAAAAAAGCAATGCAACCTGAGGGAAGAAGGTGATGCATCCCAAGGAAACAGCTTTTTGGAAGACAATTATTTATGCTCCATGGATATAAACTAAGACCACAGCAAACCTCTAAAACGACCCATTAGTAGGGTTAAATTGACAGCAGAAATTGATAAAAGGGAAATAAAAAGTCAATGCAACCTGAGGGAAGAAGGTGTTGCATCCCAAGAGAACTGCTCGCTGGAAGAAAAATATAGTACTCCATGGACTGTGGATAATGCTTATCTCAATAGTTTTTCAATCCGTTGTAGTTGGGCGAACTCCTACCAAGAAACAAATATCAGTATCATAGCCAAAACATACTCAGAAGCAGAGTGCTAGAGATTGTATGCAGCAAGAATTAGTTTGGAAACAGTCAATACAGCTCATAATATTCGAAATTTTGCAAGAACAAGTTCAGATGTCTTTTAAGTAAGGCACATGCACCACAAGGACTTGCGCATTTCCTACATTCAACAACAAATATGCTACTTATCTTTAAAACAAATAGCACTCGCCATCATTTTTAACTTTTAACAACTCATGCAGCTATAAACAACCCTTAGATATTCGAATTATGTTCCATTACTAATTTTGGTCCTCGTTTCTCAAGCAAATATTCTTTCATTCCTCTACTAGTCATTCTAAAATCTAATAACTGATGTTATCAACCAGAACAACAAATAAACTATATGGTTATACAGCAAATAACATCAACATAAAAAGAAAAGTACTCCTTATAGCAGCCCTGACAAGGTAAAAGAAGGAAAAATTGAGCAAAAAAGAAAACTAGAATATTAAAATTTTGGATTGGAAATTCCAAGCCACAACTAGATAAGAAGCAAATAACTGCAACCAATATAATAGTTACAGATGATAAAATAAATTAAGAGAAACTAACTTTCCAGTATTCATCATAAATTACATTAAAGAAATCAAGAGAAAGAAATCCTAAAGTTTACCTTTCCTCTTTTTATTGCCAAAAGAATTGCCATTAGACCTTGCACTTCCAACCCCACCTGTAGAATGCTCCTTTGCTCCAGGGTTATGGTTAGGGAAGCACTGATAATTGTCAAAGTCACACCCATATGCTTGTCCATTCAGAGTGGCATCTTCCCCTGTTCTACCTTCAACTCCAGGATGAGGGCAATACATCTGATCATTGCATTGTACATTGCAAGGATTCATCACATAAGCACCAGGAATGTTCATCGGGTTAACAGTAGTGGCCGATTTCTGATAAGGAAACGATCCAATCTCCCCTTCAATTCTTCCTCGGATATCCACAAGCAAACACTTAAGCCTAGCAACCTCAGCCTCCAATGCAGCCTGACCTTGCAGCCTCTTCAACAGCTGCTGGTTAACTGCCCTCAATCTCATAACCTCATCCTCCAACGAGGCAGCTCGTGCCTTAACTTTTTCCCTATACTTCCTGACTGCTTCGCGATTACCCAGGGGACGTTTCTTTGATTTCTCCTTAGATCCAGCAGTGTCATCACTAGCAGTCTTATCCTCAGGCGAGGCAGGCACAATTTTGGTATGAACATGGAAACATGTATGAGTATGAGAGTTATCAGGACCAGGTGGGTTGCATGTATGTGTATGGGTACAAGCATGAGAATCATTGAGTAATTCATCGAAGAAACTGTCCATTGAACAACTGCTTGGAATATCACCTATGTTATTCCCGGAAAACATTTCCTGGTTCGAAAAATCAAGCTCCCCGTCGTCCATTACAGGTAGAAACCCTAGGGGAATCAAAGGTAAACACTTAATTGCAGCTAAGGAGAGATAAACTTGTGATTTTGAACCTGACCCGGATAATGAAGTGTGCCCAATTACAGAATAGCAACATCAAGAATAAAATTAAGAGCATGTAAAAGTTCAAATTTATCCACAACAAAAGAAATCAAGCTACCACACAACATTTTCTGGAAGCAAACATTACGAAATTTAACTAAAAAATCAACGAAAAACGAATCGCACAATTATCATCAACAAAAGGAAAATGAAAAAAAAGTCTTACTCAGATTGAACAACCTGGGAAGACCCGAAATATTAAAATTAAAGGTTCAACAAGAATTCAAAGCGAAGAATGGAAGAAAGAGCAGCGTTGTTACCTTAGATTCGACAACTCGAAACCCTATAATATAAACGGCGGCTCCTTTATTGTGAAGGGAGAAAAAAGGGCGCAAAGAGTAGATGACGAATTAGAAGAAAAGTGAGAATTGGGTAACAAGAAAGTGAAATCTTTATAAGGGAACAAAAATATGATTTTTTTTTTTTTTAATTTTGCAGAAAATGGACGGTGCAGAAACAGAGTAAGATGCTTTGGTTGCAGAGATTCCAGCCGTCCCTTTTTGAGTGCTCTCTGGTCTGAGATCATTTTGCTTCCAATTTATATATACTTAGAGGGACTAGGATGTAAATTAAGAAAATTATGAGTTTACATTTAACATCATTATTTTTTATTTACATTTTATTCCTTTAAAGTTTTATTAAGTTTTTATTTTTTAAAAAATATTTTTATTTAATCTTCTTTTAAAATTTCTCATTTAAGTCTCAGATATATTTTAGAACTTTTTGTTACACCACCAAAACTTTAAATTACCTTCTATTTTTTTACCAAAATCTTCCCCTGATAATTTTTTTTAAAAAAATTTATAAATATTATAATGTGTTATTGAATTGGTTCAAATCATGACATTATCGTTATCTTCTCAACTTGGTATTTTTGTGAAGTTAAAAAAGATATGATGAGGGCTGAAATGAAAATGAAGGAGAAATAAAGGGAGCAAAGAGAGAATATGCTGAAAAAAAGGGAATACATGCAAAAAATTGCTACATTAGATTTAGATGTGGTTTGCTACGCAAAAAAATAAAGGTTAAATTTTATTATTAGTCCATGTACTATGTTTAAGTTATATATTTAATCCTATACAATACTTAGATTATTTTTAGTGTTGTACAAAAACTAATGATAGAATTTAACCAAAATAAAATAAAATATAAGCCAATATATATTATGAAATATCTAATTTAATCCTATACAAATGCAAGGATCTCCATAATTCAATGTCCTAAACAGAGAAGAAATGGCTTCATAATCGCAACAGATTAATCATCCAAGGTTAAAAAATAGGCATGGGACATAACAGAAACCCCATGTTTCATGCAAAACCTGAGACTTTTAAACATATCCTTGTGGCTTGTATAACTGTTTCACGTAGATTGTCGAATGAACTTCGTAACCGTAGAGCTCCTATTATACGGTTCGAAGTTTGATAGTATCTGTTAGCTGAACATTTCCGGTCTGAGATAAAAAAATGGTGAAGGCAATGGCGATATCAAATCGGATTCTTTTCATAACCTTTTTGTCAACCTTGTTGATTACTTCCTGTTTTGCACATGGAAAGAAGAAGAAAGACGGTGGCAGTGATGGTGATGACGACGACGATGGTAACATGGAGGAAGAGTTTAAGGTTTCGGGGACCGAGAAAACAAATGTTACGTATGATGGAAGATCTTTGATCATCAATGGCAGAAGAGAGCTTATTTTTTCGGGTGCAATTCATTACCCTCGCTGTCCCCCAGAGGTATGATACATATATGTGTGTGTACTCTGTGAGTTTTCATTTGCCTGATGCTGATATGTTGTGCTGAACTATTGGGGTGCAGTACTGGGAGGATCTCATTGAAAAGGCTAAACATGGAGGTCTCAACTCGATCGAGACGTACGTTTTCTGGAACGGTCACGAGCCGGTGCAGGGGAAGTACTATTTTGGAGGAGATTATGACTTGGTTAAGTTCATTAAGTTGATCGCCAAGCATAAAATGTTTGCGATTGTGAGGTTTGGTCCGTTTATCCAGGCTGAATGGAACCATGGGTAAAGATTCGAACACTTTCTAACATTCTTATTCAAAGGCGGTTCTATTTTTTATCTTACTAAAAAATCTGCCACTGCTTAACAACATTGCTGATGAACTTCCAGAGGATTGCCTTTCTGGCTAAGAGAGGTTCCCGGCATCATATTCCGTTCAGATAACGAACCGTTCAAGGTAATCGAACATAAGCAGACATCATATGATGACTCGAAAGTTTCTATACAAACTAATAACTCAAGACCTTATCTGAAATGAACTTTTATATGTTGTGCAGCACCACATGAAGAAATTCGTTACCTTGATCGTCGACAAATTGAAAGCAGAGAAGTTGTTTGCTTCTCAAGGAGGACCTATCATTGTAGCTCAGGTTTGATTCATAACACTATTCATTGATTCATCGTGCATATCATTGATTCGTCGCATATTTCGTAGATCGAGAATGAATACAACACTATTCAACTAGCATTCAGAGAAAAAGGAGAGAGCTATATTCAATGGGCTGCAAAGACAGCCCTCAACTTTAACACCGGTGTCCCATGGGTCATGTGCAAGCAGAAGGATGCCCCAGATCCAGTCGTATGTTTATCGAGTTTATCCTTAACTATAAAGAAAATGTATACATTTTTCACTGCTTATTAGTAATTTACACTTACATTGTTCTGCAGATCAATTCCTGCAATGGCAGACACTGTGGAGATACTTTCCCGGGTCCGAACAAGCCCAACAAGCCTTACCTGTGGACTGAGAACTGGACTGCACAGTAAGCATTTGAAGATGTTCACTCGAAAAAGATCAGAGTAAGTTGTGCATTACAGGTTAATGATGTGTCTGTTTCATTACAATTCAGGTACCGAGTATTCGGAGATCCACAATCTCAACGATCAGCGGAAGATTTGGCATACTCGGTCGTTCGGTGGTTCTCCAAGAATGGGACTTTGGTTAACTATTATATGGTAGGAAGAATGACAATCTCCACTGTTCCTTTTGGACATAGCTCTCACCGTTCCTTCTCTTTCTCGTGTTGTGCAGTACTATGGTGGCACGAACTATAACAGAACAAGCGCGGCTTTTGTGTCAACTCGTTACTACGATGAAGCTCCTCTTGATGAATTTGGTGGGATTACGAAACATTGGATTGAAGTGTTTTAGACAGCTAATGACATTGTTCTGTGTGTGCTGTAGGCTTAGCCAGAGAACCAAAATATGGTCATCTCAAGGACGCTCATAGGGCCATAAACTTGTGCAAGAGGGCCCTGTTTTTGGGGACTCCTTCTGTTGAAAAGTTAGGCCTTGGACTAGAGGTAAGCGTTTATATATACACTAATCTAGCAGATTCAATCAGCGAAACCGATCATGGTTACTTAGAGCTTAAGTTATTCTACAATGCAGGCTCGAGTCTGGCAGCAACCGGGAACATCAAACTGTGCAGCTTTCTTATCCAACAATAACACTGTTTCACCGGCTACAGTCCATTTCAAGGGAGGAGAATATTATCTGCTACCTAACTCCATCAGTGTCCTCCCTGACTGCAAGACCATGGTTTACAGCACCCACATGGTTAACTGCGAAACCGAAACCTTTTTTATATATCATCTGATATTTCCACTTACATGCTCGTTGGACGCGGTTAAACATTATTTGATTGTTTAACACAGATCACATCACAACATAACGCAAGAAATATCCTAAGATCAAAAGTTGCTAACAAGATTGAGTGGAAGATGTACAAGGAAGCCCTTCCGAACCAATTCACGAACAAAGCCAATGAGCCATTGGAGTTCTATCATTTGACCAAAGACACAACGGATTACGCTTGGTACTCAGCCACTTTTGTTTTGAGTGAACGCGACTTACCGTTTAAAAAGGGAGCCCGACCAATCATTCGGATCGCAAGTGAAGGACATGGTGTTCATGTCTTTGTGAATGGAGAATACGTAGGCTCTGGACACGGTAGCAAAGTTGAGAAGAGCTTTGTGTATCAGAAAGATGCAAATTTTGTGGCTGCTAAAAACACTATTCATCTCTTGAGTTACACTTTGGGACTTCAGGACAGCGGTGCCTACATGGAGCGTAGGTATGCCGGGCCTCGTTCGATCACCATTCTCGGCTTGAACACTGGTACACTCGATATATCAGCAATTGGCTGGCAGAATCAGGTGGGAATTGAAGGAGAAAAGAAGCAAATATACACAGAGAAAGGCGCACAATCAGTACAGTGGGTAACTGCCACCGGTGATAAACCTATAACATGGTACAAGGTACAAATATAAATTGACAGGTCCTGGGAATTTTGACCTTAAAAAATGTTCTAACATGTTGTTTTTGTAGGGACATTTTGATGCACCTGAAGGAAAAAATCCGGTAGCCATTAAACTGAAAGGTATGGGAAAAGGCATGGTGTGGATCAATGGAAGAAGCATTGGCCGATACTGGATGTCTTACTTGTCTGCTCTTAAACAGCCAACTCAATCCGAGTACGTCTAAAGCCTAAACTCTAAACTATAATAGGTACACGTCCTGTGGTCACATTAGGCCCCGACTAAATCCTCTATTCATGCTTCATGCTTTCAGGTACCATATCCCAAGGACATACCTGAAGCCAACAAAGAACCTGGTTGTTGTATTCGAGGAAGAGGGAGGCAATCCTAAGGACATCGAGATCGCAGTAGTCGATAGAGACACAATCTGCAGTTTCGTGAGCGAAAACCATACGCCATCACCGAGGATATTCAAGAGCGTAAACGGTAAACTACAGGCAAAGTCAAATGACTTGAAGCCCAAGGCAGACCTAACATGTCTGAACCAGAAGAAGATCGTTGCCGTCGAGTTCGCCAGCTTTGGAGATCCCTACGGGTCTTGCGGGATGTACTTCTTCGGTAACTGCACATCTCCCGTATCCAAACAAGTTGTCGAGAAGTTCTGCTTGGGGAAACCGAGTTGCAAGGTTCCATTGGACAAAGCTCATTTCGTCAACCAAAACGATGCATGTCCCAATTTGAAGAAGAAATTGGCCGTCCAAGTCAACTGTGCTTAGCTTGAATTCAGTTACAGATCAACTCTGGAGTTTGGACAAAGCCAAAAACTAATTTCTGAACCGTTAACATTTGAAGTAGGATGATCGTTCACCAGTCAAACCTCAAAATTTATTTATTTATTTTATTCATTTAAAAAAACTATATATATATGTCGAGTTTCTCTTATTACAAACACATACATATGTCTGTATATTCTATTTTAAACAAATAAATGATCCATACAGTCCATTTGCATTGTTTCAAAATGCAATTCGTAGACTTCAACTGTCTTCTTCCTGGCTCTATATTTTTTCACCATGAAGTGCCAATCACAACCCCATTTTCATCATCAACAAAGTGCAAAGTGTAAAAAAAGTGGCTGCCAGACTCGAGCCTGCATTGTAGAATAACTTAAGCCACTTTTTCAATTTTTTCAATTTCTATTTTACGGACATAGTTGTTGATTAAAGATGTTTAAGACTAGATTTTTAGGTCCGGATAAATTTAACGGTGTTAGAAATTGAACATGAATAAAATAATTAATGGGTCTATTTGAATAACCATTAAAATCGATATTTTAGGGTTTAGAAGTACAAAAAATCCCTTTGTTGTAAAAAAATGATACAATATTAAAGTTTTTCATTTGAAGTAAATAACAAAAACACGGACAATGCTCTTGAGACACTTGAATCCATGATATTTTTCCCTTGGGTATATTTTCTCATAAATACAACTTACACCCTAGTTTTTTTTATTGTTCTTCTGGTTTTAGAGTCTAGCTCTGACTAATCTAGATCGATCCGTGTCACACATCTAGTTTTGGTGGATGAGTCTTCCAATAAAAATTTTTTACGTACACAACGTTTCGAACCTGAAACTTGCTTAAATGAAACCAATTCTGCTTACACCCTAGTTTTTAATCACGCTTAAAAAGAGTTAAAATCAGTATTAAACTTTGAAGTAAAAACAAAATAGTGAACTTGTCTTTAATCCAACATCAAATGTGAGGCCAGCGTTGGAGAGTCGGAAAGGTGAAAAAGTAGGTGAATGCTAATTAATATATATATATATAAGCTTTATAAAAATAATTATATAAGCTTTTATATTTTAAATCATAAAATCTAAAATCTAAAATTTTAACTCTAATATCTTAAAATTTAAATTTTAAATTTCAAGCTTTAAATTTTAACCATAAACTTTAAATTTTATATCTAAAATCTAAAATTTTAACTCTAATATCTTAAAATTTAAATTTTAAATTTCAAGCTTTAAATTTTAACCATAAACTTTAAATTTTATATCTTATTCCGAAACTACACGTGGGTGGGTTGAAAAATTGCCCCCCACCCTCGAATTTTTTTCACTTTTATCCCCTTATTTAAATTCTTTTAAAAATTATTTTTAATAAATTTATCCCCTACTTCTGAACATTTATGTTTTACCCCTCAACGCCAAATCATGATTCCGTCCTTATTTTATTCATTAAACTTTTAAACTCTAATTTAAAATTTAAATCTTAATATTAAAATATTTGTATATCAAGTATTTCCTATATATCACCATCCACTTGAGTTGGATGATGATGACATAAGAGTGGAAAAAGTCCTATCATGCGTGGTGGTTGGTGTGTATGCACATTTGTTGCCAAATATTCAATAAAAAACAAAGATAATAACTATAAGCCTACGTTATAGTAAAATGTATTATAAAAAAGGAATTATTATATTCATAGTTAGTATACTTCGAAAAATAAAAAAAAAAATGGCAGGTGAACCAATGCCCGCAAACAACCAAAACCTAACCTCCAAGTCTTCTAGAAAGTAGAAACCCTATTTTCTCTAGCCATTATTATTCTCTCTCATGCATTATAAGATATGATGATAGAAATTTAGTCTCAATTTTATTGGATATAAATATTTAAATTCAAATGTTAACACCTTTAAGATGCTTTTGTTAAATCTGGGTCCATTGTAATGTATATTTTTTTAGTTACATGATTATTAAATTGACATTTTTTATTTCGGAATTCCACATTAGGGAATAAAGTTGTAATATTTTCTACTATATTCAAGTGACTCCCTTTATTTGAAATATTTTCAAAAGAATAGATCTTTATTTAAACAAATTTAAAAATAATATAGACGTATTTGTGTATCTTGTAAATTTTTCGAATTAAGCTGAAAGTTCAAGTGTACATTTTATGGGTTGTTACGGTATTTTTAATTGTTTTCTTGAATAATATTTTTTTTAAATGATTAACCCTTTTTTTATCTTTATTAAGAAAAGATCAAAAGTTACGTGGCATATTATATGTTGTATTTCTTCTGTCTTTTTTACAGTTGGGAGCAGGTAGAAATGAATGGTCTGTAATGATAGTATTCACGTTTACATCGATATTATAAAATATACAATAAACATTAAGATTTGATTTTTAAAAATATAGTCCAATGACATCATTTCAAGCTATAAGCAATTTAGTATTGTTTAAAAAATTTTAGATTTAAAACGTTATATATATTAAATATTTTTATTAAGAGGTTCACCCAAAAAACAGATGTGCGATAATCCAAATTAAACAAAGTATAATCTTGAAAATCAAAAAAATAATATTTTTATTAAGCGGGGATAATATATATATATATATATAACACGTACTATTGAAAACAGCAACATAGCACCTAGAGATAAATTCCAGTGCTTGAATCTGTAATTTTCTCCCGTGGGAATCAAATGGGAAGGTCTCCTTGTTGTGAGAAAGCTCACACCAACAAAGGTGCATGGACCAAGGAAGAAGACGATCGCCTCAGAGCTTACATCCGAGCACACGGAGAAGGTTGCTGGCGCTCCCTCCCGAAAGCCGCTGGCCTCCTCCGTTGCGGCAAAAGCTGCAGACTTCGTTGGATCAACTACTTAAGACCTGACCTTAAACGTGGTAACTTCAGTGAAGAGGAAGATGAACTCATTATCAAACTCCATAGCCTTCTTGGTAACAAGTAAGTACCTGCTATAAATATTGGGTTAATTACACCAAACATCCCAAACTATGGTTTAGTTTCCAAATTGATCATTATACTTCAAAATATTTTCATTTAATCTTTAAAGTATTAGTATTCTAACAATGATCAGGTCCTTCCATTCCAAAATTAAGAATTTTATGTTAGAGGGCCGAAATGAATCATACTATTTTAGTAGGGAGGCAAGGTCGTCCCGTCATCACCTTAATTGTTGAATGTTAGTTCGAAAATAATGTTAATTAAGCATATTTATAATATATATAATTTACTTTTAAATATATGTGTTCATTGCATGAACAACTTAAATAGGACGTGTTTCTCGCATGAATAACATAAATATAAGACGTTGAACAAAGAAATGACTTCTAAATCTTAATGACATTATTTCTTCCTTTTTAACATGTTATACAAAAGATTTTCTTGCAATACATATGCATGTTCAAAATTTGATCATATGTCATATTGGAACTAAAATTTAATGTTTAAAATAGAACATTCTAAAATTTGAAAAACTAATTTAAAATATAAGGCTTAATGTAGGGACATCTGATGCAATTAACCCATAAATATCTGAAAATTTCTGATTGATTTTCTTTTCATAGGTGGTCTCTTATAGCTTCAAGATTACCGGGAAGAACAGACAATGAGATAAAGAACTATTGGAACACACACATAAGAAGAAAGTTATTGAGTCAAGGGATTGATCCCTCGACTCACAGGCAGCTCAACGAGACTGCAGCGGCTCGGGATGTTAACACGATATGTTTCTTCAGCAGTAAAGATGCCGAGAAAAATGAGAAAATGAAGAAAATCTCAGTCGAAGAAAGGTGCCCAGACTTGAATCTGGACCTCAAAATTAGTCCCCCGGCAGAGCCATCTGGTGTTTGTTTTGTATGCAATTCAAGAGTGAATAACAGCAAAGACTGCAGTTGCTGCAACTTTGCTGCTGCTGCTCATGGTAGCTCTAGCAGCAAAGACAACAGTAATGATTACGAGTTCTTAGGGATAAAATCTGGGGTTTTGGATTTTAGAAGTTTGGAAATGAAATAATTAGAGATTTTGATTTTTCTTCTTCTTTAAATTTAGGTAAGATTAACAACCATCAAGTACTAAAAGAAGGCAATATAAGTCTTGAAAGTAAGCTGAGACTCAACATGTACAACCAATGGATATAACTAAATACATTTCAAACGCAAGCTTATGCAAGAGCTTCCCGGGGCGATGGAGATACAAGATACCAAACTAGGTTTCTTCAGGGACTGCCAAGGCATTCTTTGCAGCCTCTGCGGCTGCTTTCTCTGCTTCAATCTCGGCAACAATAGTATCAATTTTGGCTTCTTCTAGTTGCCGCAGTCCATGCTCTTTTGTCATCACAGCTACTTCTATGTTCTTTCCACCACTCTCAACAACCTAATTGTTAGAGAAAGAAAATAGAGATCAAAGGCTATTACATGCAATACATGATCACCAACCACTCTAAAATTCACTGTTGCCACTGGATAAATTTGATCCACAGACAGCATAACCGGTGTATGTGGAGCAATCGAACATGAGAAACCAACAAAACATGCAGAACAACATTTGACACCGAATCACAACGTTTTGATGAATCCTGATAGAAACCAAGGCTCTAGATTGCAGCTTAGTTAAACTTTACAATATTTTGTTTTTAACTATAAATGTCTCGACATCGAGTTACAATAACTGTAGTCTCTTATAAGCTCCAGCAAGTTAAGATAGTTTCAAATAAGTAATGATCAATTCAATACCCCTTTCTTTATGTCCACTGAATTTTCAAGCAACATGGTCACTAAACTTTTATTCTCGAATCGAATTTTGCAGAAATCTATTACGTAAATGATTCTTCATTTTAATTTTTATATTTAAAATATTAGATTTAAACTTTTAATCTTTTTAAAATAACCCAATATCTCATTGCATTAGACTTATTGTCTCATTAGACTAATTCTTAAATAATATTTCTTTAGTTTTTAAACAAATAGCAGTAAAGGCATAGATACAGAGACTCAGAGAGCTTTAAATGCGTATCTTTGGAAAATCTAACCAAACTTTACCAGCACATTCATTTTCAACTTGGGTTTCTTCTCCTGCAACTCATGATATTGAAATCGACCTTGTGATTGTAGACGTAGTGAACTCATGGTGATGATACGCCCGTCGTTGCACCACGTCAGCCGTCAGGTCTTGTCAATAAAAATACTGCAGACATGGGAATCCCTTTCGCCAATCTGTTATGTTTCTCCATTTCCATAGCTATCGACTGACGTGATCCTCTTGCTTCTGTCATAGGTTAAAAATCTTGTGGAGAGGCCTTGGATTCACGTGCATCCATAGACCTTATCTAAGTCAAAAAGTCGGCGGACATTGCATTTGCACCACAAGCTTAGAGTTGGCAGCAACTCAATCTTCTCACCTCATCCACACGAATCTAGCCATGTCTAGCTAGATTGTTCTAAGCCCTTCTAGCTAGCTCGAACCATCTCATTAATGGCTACAACATGTCTATATATCATGTTGTAAACCATGCTTTTTCTTCTGCATGCACATATATACGTTTCTTGGCAGGAAAAAAGGAAGAATCAATGAGGGTATCGGATTTGCTTGCAGCCAACTGGAATCACTTATGGGTTGCTAGTATCTTGTTGTTCAAGTTCATGGAGTTGGCTAAAGTTTTGTGTTTACAAGGAAGATTCCCTACCATTACTCTTCTTCTTTACTCTGCTACTTTTACTGTCATCATTTTATCTGCTGCGTTTGTAGTTGATTTGGCTGCTATGGTTCAATCTATTCTTCGTTCAAAACCAAGTCCAGTTAGCCCTAAAACCTGCAAAGGAGGCATATGTTGGCACAATTTTCCAATTGTTTCTGATGGAATTATCGAATAAGTAGAGCTTCAGTCTCAGAGTCCAAAGTTTGCTGTACAAATGGTGACATTACAGTAACAAACCTGCATTTTTCTCCTGGTTGTATACTTGTATTATTTCGATTAAATTTGGAGTTGATTTCGATCGGATAACTAATCTGAGAGCAGATCCCTCTAAAATTATTTTCTTCATTTACATTGTTCAAAAAGGAAACTTTATTTAGTGACGTCATACTTTTTACTATTTAACTCAACAAGTGTTTAACGATTGTCCATTAAAATATTAAATCTGAGCCAAGTTCGAACAGTTTTGTATCTCTTCGAGTTGAGTTTAAATTGGACTCGAATTTATTCTTAATCATCTCATGTTAAATTACGCAACTCTTGTACATGCTTGCTATCAGTCACCGTCGGCGAGAACACCTACTTCGATGGGTTGACCGTCATTTCACCCCTTTTGGGCCTCGATCTTCACGATGTAGACTGAACATGCCCAACCCACATTCGTCACAGGCTTGTTACTTGTTGCAAACAATGCAGTCAACAGCTTCTTCTTCTTCCTCGGACAAGCCGCAGGCGGTCGCATAACGACATGGACTAGTTTTGGGTCATAACCATAGCAGATAAAAAGTTGTTATAATCAGAGCTGGTACAACGTAAACAAGTCCCGCAACCATTGCACAATCGAGATTTAAATGCCCAGAACACACCCAGGATTTAAGTAAAGCCGCGGCACAACTAACACGAGGGCAAGCCAAAAGATGAAAAATGTCAAAAATTAAATAACCTGCTCTCATTGAGAGTGGAACTCAAGACCTCCCGCTTACTAAACAGGTGCTCTAACCAACTGAGCTATGAGAGCTTGATGATTAGTTTCTCAGATTACAATTTTGTTCTTAATGAACAGTTGAAAGAAAAAATGATACCCTTCACAGACACTACTGTTTCAAATGTGATAAACCCATAGCATGTTCCATTGTGTATAGGAGTGGATAAATGGATATGAAATTATGGATATCCAACACATTATAAAGAAATTAAAAAAAAAAAACTAACCAAATTTTGTTAGGTTGAGTAGGATAAATTAATTTTTTTTTGGTTAAAGTTTAATTTAGAATATTATGGACGAAATATCAGTATCAAATAAGGCTAGAATCTTGTAAATGTAATTATGGATAAGCCCTTATGTGTTTTAGGAGTTGTCTTTTAATATCGAACGAACATTTAATCGACTTTAAATATAAGACTAATATCGAAACTCAATGAATTATATATATCGATGTTTGATGAATTAAGAGACAATGATTCATGTAATTAAAATATAAATCATTGAATTCACAAACTTTATCAATTATCAGTAGCCAAAAATCAAGGGCACCTAACTTTAGATCATAAATGAACAATATTTTCTAGGTGCCAAAATATGGCCCATTTCCATCTTCTCATGAACTCTGAGGTCTTCATGTAGGGACCAAATTAAAAGAAATGTGGAATCAAAGTCGAATTAGAAGTTTTGAGGAGTCAAAGTAAATTTTGTAATGTTTGTAGGACCAAAATACAATTTTACCTTATACTAATTTAAAATGTTGAAGTTTTTAAAGAGACTGAAGAATAAATTTACCGTTTTAGTAGAGTCGAGGCTGCTTCCACCATGCTTTTTTTTACCGACTGTAAATAATGTTGAAATTTGTCTAATAACATCCTAAGTCCCTAATAATTTAAATATTAGTTAAATTAATCTCTATCTAAAGATTATACATGTTGGATAACGTACTTGAAATGCATCATCTGATAAGGACTAATCACCTATCCAATCCATTATGTTCTGGGTGTCATGTGCTGCCAAAATTGGGTCTACCAACAAAAGAAATAAAAGAATGGGGACTAAAAATCATTTCACTTTTCTCTTATAGTTGCAACTGTCATCTTTTTTTTTAAGTTTTGTGTGGGTAAATACACACAAATAGCCACTGAATTATGTTAAAATAATCTATTTTTGCTATTAAACTTTTAATTCGGTTATAAAATAGTCCCTAATAGTTTAAATTTTCTATAATTTAAGAATCACTTTGTAATAATTTGATAAGTTCGAATGATAATTATGCAACATAATGACAATCTCATAAATGAATTAAAATTTAAAGACCATTTTTTGTAACTTTTAAAAATTAATGACTAAAAATATTATTTTAACATAATTCAGTACTGTTTACATACTTTACCTTTTTTTCAGCCTTTTATTGAATAGCATAGCATGCCCATAATCAAGTAGCGAAGGTTACCTTTATCTATCACCATAAAAGCTGATGTTTCTTACACTTTGCAATATCATGATCTTCTAGAATTTGGCAAAATTAGTATCAATGTATGTTAGATTGAATGCTAAGAACATTGATATTTTTTGGATAATATTTTCGGTTTAAATTTTATGAACGAAAAATTTAATATCAAAATTTTTTTTTTGTTTAAAAATTTGGTTTGACTTAAATTTATATATAATATGTATTCGATATAACTACAAATTATAGAAGAAGATTGAAAGTAAAATGTAGTGTTAAATTCCAAATGGATTCTTATCATCCCCAAATGAACAAGTTTTGGTCAAGTAGATGTAC
The DNA here is from genome assembly GCA_035048815.1 of Abelmoschus esculentus. Taxonomy (NCBI): domain Eukaryota; kingdom Viridiplantae; phylum Streptophyta; class Magnoliopsida; order Malvales; family Malvaceae; genus Abelmoschus; species Abelmoschus esculentus. The sequence goes on from JAUCBN010000012.1 coordinate 361,751, forward strand.
TCCGTTTTAGGATTTGATTGCCCAACAAGCAATTCTTAGAGCTTTATTAGTTAGTGTTTTATTGATAAAAGTGGAAGTGGAGGAAAACAATTGGAGTTTCCAATGAAAGAAAAAGTTAACCCATGTTTAGGGGTGATTATTGGGGTTGGTATATACTAATAAAAATAATTAAGTTTGATTTTATTATAAAAAAGTTAAACTGTTCATGTCTCGGATTTAAATTGATTTAAATTCAAAATTAAAATAAACTAGAAGAGTCGAGACACTTGAATGTAAAAATATCTTAAATTCAAAATGATTTGAATAAGTGATATGAATGACTTCATCCAAAATAGAATCATGTTCAAGGTGTACGATTATATACTCATCCTAAAATCGAAAACTTTCTCGGTTAATTATTTATTTTATTAATTGTATGTATCTTAAAATCTGAAATTTCTTATGTTAATTACTTATTTTACTAATTGTACTTATCCTGAAATTTGTGTCCACCTTAAAAATATTTTTAGATCTATCAACAAGATTTAATATACCAATCAAATTGATAGGTCTAAAAATAATTTATAAAGTTAAAAAGGAATCTAAAATAATAATTAAATAAAGGAAAAAGAAGTTTGAGGTGATGGCTAGTTTGTCCCCAAATTAGTACACATGTAACATCAAAGTAATATTACAATTTAGAAGATTATAAAGGAACAAGAGGCACATGTTGGGAGTGATTAAAATGAAAAAGTAATAAAGTAAGATGGTGATAAACATGATTTATACATCTCTAATTAATGTCCTAATAAGCTTTATGCTTAATCACATCCATCCCCATCTCAGTTGGATCTGTTGCTTGAACCTCATAGTGGATGCCATCCAGCACTCTCCTCAGCCCAGCTTTTGATGTTGCGTACAGCATTTTTGCCCTGATTCTGGATGCGGTTGGGGACCTAAAGGAATAAAATAAACACCCATCATTCTTAGTAGCTTTATACTTTAATTCAAATGGGTTTGGACCAGCAATTCAGTGGGTGCCAGTGACATGGAAATTTCTCATGGGTTTTATAAAAGAAAATGAAAAAGGTGGGGTGTTGACTTGGTGAAGGGTGATCAATCACCATTCTAATATTGATATTTCTAAATACTTTTTTATAATGACTCGAATTATTTTTTTAAATGATAATCTTCACATAATTTATTACTAATCTAAGTTATCTATTTAATCTAAAAATCAAATTATATAATACATATTTTATCTCGTATATATATATATTCTTCATCCTATAGATGTACCAAATTTATGTTTGGACAAAAATATGTTTTCCTAGTGCATAGAGATGCTTAGATTCTTATTTTATCAAATCTACCATTATTGATACAATGATGCTTGCCCCCCAAAATAATACTAATGGAAATCTCAATTATTTGATTATTTTTAAACCCATGAGAGGAAAATAATAAGCTAATTATTCTTTCTTATATGTACCATCTCCATGTTACCCTTGTATCAATAATGAAACTCCAATTTTACAAAGGGTAAAATTGTCAACTTGTGTTCTACCGACGAAATGAATCGAAAGAGAATAATTAGCGACGAAGTGAATAGAAAAGACAACAAACCACGCAATGAAGAAGATCTTGCTTTTCCGGCAATTATCAACGGTGACGAAATCGAAATCAAACACTGCATATCGGCAATCGTCGGTGGGTAACGAGGCGGTGAAATCATCGTAGCTCTCACCAGGACTGCCGACCTTATCTACCGTCACCAACCGTGATTTCTCGTCGATCTTGAACACTATATACCGATGCACCTTCTTCCATTTCATCTCCATGAATGAGTTCTTGCACTCATCGGCGATCCACATCCCAGTCGTAGCCTAAAATATCATACTCCCGAATCAAATCGATTACGTATAATTAAACTAAAATGAAACCGAGAGAAAGAACAAAAGAAAGAACTAAATTGATTGTACCATCTTGAACGCCATAGCCATTGTTGAAGAGTTGTTTGACTGAGCTCAATTCTTTCCCTTTTTTCCTCTCTTTTTTCTTCGCTGAAACTTGAAACCGTGGGTGATGAGAATCGAAAGCTGCAAATGGGCTTTATATAAAGAAATACATTTTGGAAATGCCACTAAAGTTCGTTCTAATTACAACTCAGTCTAATGCCAATGCCATAGCTATGTTACGTAAATAGTTTTGTTTTGGAAAAGTAAATTGTAATTTAGGATTTATTGAGAATATTTTTATAATCATTGATATTTTAAATATAGTTTTTGTTTATTTTGAACATTATTAAAAAAATCATCATATTAAATTTTAATAATTTGATAATTTAAGATTTTAGTTTAATGTCATTTATTTTTATATGGGAATAGTTTTTGAATAAATATTATTAATAAAGTTATTTTAGCTAATTACCTTCCTAGTGACTGCAACAGGTCAAATTAGTTACCCTAATCATTGTGCTAGTTAAACATTTACTTATTCCCATTACAATTAATTTGAAGTTTTCACTTTACATTCTTGTGAAGAAAAAATCTTTGGTGACAAATTAAACTATGCAATAATTATTTCCAATAATTAAACTTTGGTGATTAATTTCTCATCTTAGTTAATTGAATATTAATTCGATTTATATATTGTACTTAAATTGATTAATCAATCAATTCCTCACATAAAAAAATTCTCATCTGACCCATCATGTAAATAGTTCTACTTTATAAATTTAAAATTCGAATTTTAATATATACATTTTTTACGAAAGTAATTCGATAGACTGCAACAACAAGAAGTAGATGCAACATTTTTATCTATCATCATAGATATACATATAAGGGTGAACCAATTCAAAGCATGAATGCAGGAAATGGAAGAAGAAATCCAAAAGTGGCTTCTGTAATTGAAAATGCTAACATTTTTTTTGTGTGTGTGTGTGATTGGAAACCGAGAAAAAGTTTTAGCCAAAACATGAAAGCATAAAAACAAAGTCGGAAAAATATACAATGGTCCCATCTTGGATACTGTGTTCTTTGCGTAAAAGCAAATTTAAAGAAAATATTAAAGTTCGTTGGATCGAATGATAAAAAAAATTATCGAGTTTAGAGATAAAAATTTTTGAAAACAAATTTAATTTGATTTAACTTTAGAAGAAAATAATAAGATATGCTCGATTGAGTGTTAAGGATTGTTCGGGTGAGGTATTGAGTTCAAATCTAATTTTTATTTTACAATAAAAAAAAATACGTTTCTTGTATTGCATGCATGTACCTCTCCAAACACCGGCAATCCATGCAGGTTCTTTTCCCCGGCCGTCACCCAACTTTGTTCATTCTTTTAGTTCATAAAAAGGATTTTAAGTCCAAACATTAATTCCAAGATTTCATATCCCTATGATGCCTCGAGTTCTTCCATAAATTTGTCTCAAAAAGGTGTAGCTGACGCGCATTTTGCAAAATTAATAAACAGAAAAACTAATGGAAATTAGTCATCGAATTCGTTTCGGTATATACTTTTTGTATAAAAAAAATCCATGTTAAAAGACGTATTCATCAAAATATTTAACGTAGATTAATTTAAATTAATCAAGATAAAACTATAAAAACCGTGATGACAAAAAAAATACACTGTTTAGATGCCAATCTTTTCTAAGTAATCAAGAACTAAAATTTCAACTAAATTAAGGACCAGGCATATTGAAATCTTGTCTTCAGAATAGTTTTTAGAAAGAAAGAAGAAAGTGTGCCAACCGGAATTACTTAACATTCAATTTTTCAATTATTCGAACATTTAAATTTTAAACTCGAACCCGAAATTTCAAACAACGGTTTCACAAGTGTACAATCGACAACGCAATAATCTGAATTGCATCCGTGGTTAAAGCGGGCAGTTACTAAAGAACAACAACACAGTATCTGAAGTTACAAATTTACGGGGATTCATAGAGTCTACACCATGAGTTCTTCAAGGGAAGGATGAACTACTACGGCTGTTCCGATTGATGGGTAAATGAACATAAACCTCATGAACCTCCTGCTTGTATACTTCTCCTCTATCCCGATCGATCGCGTAGCAAATGTAAACGGTGTCGATCACGTTGTCCAATACATGGACAAAGTAACCTAGAACTATGATTAGCAACATCCATGCGAGAACAGCTACGATATATGTGTTAACTCCTAGGTCGCTAACACCCTGTACGATTGCACATACCTGCATGTATGTTTTCGATTAAATAACAAGCCTGAAAAATCGGGGTTTTCTTTAAGATTGTGTGACGAGAGACTCACCACTATTGCATAAACAGCTGAGACGACAAAAATAACTCCGGCTAACAAACGAGTTGAGATAGTCTCCACGAAGACGGCAGACAGTAGGTTACGCCTTAGAAGCTCGTACGTCATCCTTGCGGATGTGCAGTATGCCTCACCGGTTATAGCTGCGAAGTTGATGGTGAACTTGTTAAGAAAGTCTATTGCGGACAGTAGGGCATTAACGCAACACCGGAGAACAAGATTCACTATCCCGGGAACATCTTCTTGTCTTGCACTGTCAACTGCAGCTCGCACCAAACGGACAACACAAATAAGGAGTCCTGATAAGCAGACGGTGCCAGAAGAAGGGCCAAATGCATTTCTGCAGAGGTTTAGAACCAGGAGGTTAAGAAGATTAACAGGCTATACAACCGCCCATAGTATGCAAATCAGAAACCTAACTGTTCAATGTTATCAGACCATGGGGATAGCAGCCCTCAAAGAATGTCTGGTTCATTAAGTTCATATGTTTCATTAAGTTCATAAATTATCTTAAAGAACTCTATTACAAATGCCTAAACAGAATGCTAAAACACAAATATAAATCATGCTGTCAACTATGTATCTCAACTAATCTTTCGAAAATTAATCACTACAAACCCGGTATTCGACTATTCGTACTTTAACAGACAAAAGAACAAAATTCCAATTCAAACTTGATTTCAGTTACCATCACATTAATGTAGAAACTGTTTATATTAATACATTAAGAACACTGAAATTTACCTCAATGAACTTCTTATACTCCTCTTAGGTTTCGTATCATCCTTCGAGAAGTACCACTGCGCAATGGTGGCACTGATCACATAAGCCTGAGCTTCCACCATTGTAGTCCAAGACCACAACATTGTCAAAATGGCCAATGCATAATAAGCAGGCACCCAGCTATCTTGTTTCCAAACACAAGTATACTCCCCATTGGATTCTTTAGCCACAATTCTCCCATTAAACCGAGCAAACACCAAGAACACAACGATCGGCGCATAACAAACCACCAATCCGAGGGTCAACAACGGTATCACCAAAAACAATCCTAAATTCCTCGACAGAGCATCGGAAGCAACACTGATTATACTCACGGTCAACTCGATTCGATGCCAATTAACCACAATGATCCAAACAACAATCCCAACTATTAACAAAACAAACACAAGCACCAAAATTCGATAAACCAAAGGGAAAGCATCGCTACAAGCCGAACTCAAAGTACAAGCAACGAACCAATAAATATCAAAGAAAATTGGCATGATTATAAAGAAAGGAAGCAACGCATAAACGACATGCTTCGTGTAGTGTTTGAGTAACAAAAGCAAAAGAAAACAAATGGGTACACTTAAAATTAAAGTTACAACAAGGGTCCATATTGAAATTGTCCAAAGACTCGAACTTGAAGAAGAAAAAAAGGGGGAACTTTCGAGAACCCAATTTGAATTTGATGAAGACGAACTAGGCTTAGTGCAAGAAGTGGAATTTGAGTCGTAGGTGAAACTCGAAACGGTGTCGTAGTTGTCATTTCGATTGAAGATTGAGAAAATACCGAAAGCGAAAGTGCAGAGGAGGAAGAGGAGAAAGATGATGAGGAAAGGAAGGTCTTTGAAAGATCTAGGTCCGTAATTGAAGGAGATGTGAAGGAACTGGTTTGAGTCGGGATCTGGATCGGACGGTCCGGGTTGAGATGGTTCCTGTGGCGGGTAGGTGGTGGTCTTGAAGAGGAGAGGCTCGGTTGTTGAAGCGGCGTCGTAGAGAGATGTGGGTTTTGAGATGTTGGTTTCTTCTTCTTTGCTGCCCATTGCAGACTCGAAAGTTTTTTTTCTTTCGTTTGACTCAGTAACACTAATCCGACAACCGGAGAAGACGATGAGTTGGTCGGGATGGATGAAATTGGCTGAGCACGTGGGAATCGTCCATTTCTAAAAGGGATAATTATTTATTAACCTAATCCTTATTTTTAGTTGAATTTCAAGGATCCAAAATAATATTATTCTTGTTTTATTAAATTTATCCCTTATATATTTTAAAATTATTTATTCAAATTATCTTAATAAAAAAACCAAAATATTTTAAAAATATTTTTATATCTTTTCTTTAATTTTTAATAAAACAAAAATCTAGCTCTAAAAAATAAAAACATCATTTTAATAATTTTATATCATATCTTTTATATAATTATGTAAAAGATGAATAAAAACATAATTTATGAGACGAAATGAATAAAAAATTATTGATTTTTCTATCAAATAATTATGATTAAAATTATCGATGGATTTGATGGGCATTTAAAGTATACCTAGTGCAAAGGTCTTTCTCATTCGAATTTTCTCTTGATGACAGTGTTTGTGCAATTGAATTAAATTCGAGAATGTTAACAAAACCTTCAAATTTAATCTCAAACAATGTCGGTCCAAAAATGAGCAAAATATGGGTTTCGTTGGTACAATCCAACACGGCACATAATCCAAAGATAATGACGACTTATGTCAACCAACCCACATTAATATAGACACATGGCCCAAAAGGCCAAACATAACTTGTATAGATATATGTGTTATTTTCTTATATATATAATTTATATAATCTATAAATAATTGCATAAAATAAATTTTACACATTTTATGTATGAAATTTTATTTATATATACCCTCAAAATTAAGTCATGATAAAATTCAATAAATTTTAAATATAGGATGAAACCCATTTATATAATGTAAAACTTATTTAGTATTATATTAATTCATAATTATTACTTCATAAGAATAAATTGTATGTTGTAAAATAATTTTTTTAGTTAGATGCATAAACTTCACTTTCATATTAAATTTTGTACCTAAATATAAATTTATGATCCAAATAAGTCATTATAAACTACAAAGTTAAGATCAATTATCTGACCAAATAAACAATTTTAAATAATAAATTTAAACCTTAAACTCAATTTCGGATACCAAATTAAAAGAAAATAAATATAAATTTAGATATTAAAAATAAATTTGAAGACCAAAATATATATCTATACATCAATGTTTATGCATCGATAAAGACCATGTCATTATCAGTACATATTTGGTGCGTAAAAGGCCGTTCCATACCCACCAACAATATAAAACCAAGAGGAGACACGTCTACCATGGGAATGAGACCAGCATTTCTTCATTTATACGGTGGATATCTTGCGTAGGGGTGGAAAAAAATTCGATTACTCGGTTATGGTCTCGAATCTGATAGATTTTGTTTTGATAGGATTATGATTAAATCTAAAATTTAGTTTTAAGTTATAATTGAAGTCGGGACTTGATCTTGATTTTTTAGATTCGATATCCGATTAGTACCCAATTGAATCAGGACCAATACTAAATATCCGAAATTGATTTTCTTATCAAACTTTCTCTTTATGCAGGGATATTATGAGTATGATTAGTTTTAAAACTTTAATTTTCAAGCCTAGAATGTTCTAATTTTATTATTTAATATTATTATTGGTGGTTGAATTTTTTTTTCAATTACTATTTTTTTAAGAATAAACTAATTGATTTGGTACCGGGTATTGAAAACGATTCCACCAATAATGGGATTGGTTCTTAAAATTTAAGACTCGGTGTGATCGAGATCGGTACAGATTCCAATTTTGAGGAACTAGTGGCTATCGGGACTGATACTGATTTTAATTTTCAGGAACTAGTGGTTACTGGGACCGGGACCAATTCTATTTAAATTGATCGGGTACCCGAATTATCCACCCGTAATCTTATATACTAGTACGGTTATATTTAATTATATTCGAAGCCAAATTAAATAAATGGTATTTTTTAATATTTTTTTTATCTATTTAAATAAATTTAAAATTTTACTATAAAATATTAACTTTCTCACCGTTCGATTCCACGGGTGTCGTTTTCTTCTAATTGTACGAGCATAAAAATTAGCAGCGTCTGTGTCAATGGTTTTGAAAATAAGGTTAAAAACATAGAAAAGTAGATTGGCTTATATGTTATAAGTGACCCCACCTTTCTAAACCACATATCATATCAATAGTATCATTTCATCACTATCTTATCTTATCTTATTCAAATCTCCAATACCATGTTTACACGTGCACTCGATTTTTTTTAAATACTTTTTTTTTCTCATTTTTTGAAGTTAAATATTGATGGAGCAATGATTCCTTCGGTTGATTATACAAGATATGGAGGGACTATTCAAGATAACAAGGCAACTTAGATTTCTAAAAAAAATTAAAATCGGGTTACGGAGTATCTATAAAGACCTTTGACATGTACAAAATTCGAACTAAATTATTTTGAAAGTTACTTAATTAGTAGGAAGAAAAAGGACAAGAATGATAGTCTATTGTTATCTCATTTACGTTTCTCGTCCCATACAGATGACCATGCCATAACTTGCCCTTTCTGTCAAGACAGAAATGCAACTATAAGCCCATAGAGTTTGTTTCTTAGCAACTACAAAAACTATTCAATATATTTTGCAGTTATTTAAAATAAAATACTCTAAATATTAGTAACATAGAATATAATAGTATATAATTAAATATGTGTGAAAAAAATCACTACCTTAAAAACAAATTTTAAAAAATAAAAACAACAATAATAATTATATCGAATATGACCCGTTTGTCCTCACCTAAACAGTATAGTCAAGTAAGAAATCAGCGGATCTTGAAGAACCGTACACGAATTACAGTCCCAAGCATTCCACAATCTGTCAATACAAAGATTGAAACCTGGCAATTGGCAATACAGAAAAGTCGGAACCGTCAACGTCGACAGTGTCCGCTACCTTATTTATCACAAAATAGGATAAAACATCGTAATCAAACGATAATGAATTGATAAGATTTTAAACTTTAATATAATTTTATAAAAATATATTATTTAATATGATTAGAGTACATGATCAATTAATTGTTTAATTTAAATTAAATATTATAAGATTTTATTACGAGATAATTCTTTGAATTTAATTTATTTTATTTGTAAATTAATTATCAATCTTTAGTTTTACTCATAGATGGGTTCAATGTGAAGAGTCTTAAACAAGAAAGTAAGATATCTTGGCACTTTAAATATCCACCCAGTCTTAAATCCAATACCCACCGTTCAAAATCTTCTCAACATCATTTTTTGTTTCTTTCTAGTTGATCAAAGCTTCAAGCCAAGTGTTAATGGGGATTCGTGAAGATTACACATTCAGTGCCTGGAAATGGTTGGGCTTCGTTTCTGCCGTATGGGTCCAAGCCATCTCCGGCAATAACTATACATTTTCCAACTACTCCGATGCCATCAAGACACTTATGAACCTTACCCAGCTCCAGCTCAACAATTTGTCGGTGGCTAAAGACGTTGGTAAAGCTTTTGGTCTCCTTGCCGGCATCGCCTCCGATCGTTTGCCCAACTCTGTTATTCTCCTTATCGGTGCAATGGAAGGGTTGTTGGGTTACGGCGCTCAATGGCTAGTCGTCAGCCAGACAATTCAACCACTTCCTTATTGGCAGGTGGAACGAATGTTCTTTTAAACATTTTATCGAACACTAATGTTTATAATATATACAGTACATTTGATTTGAATCCGAATCCAAACAAGAATGGGGCCTTTTCATTGTTAAAAATCTTAACGATTCCCGCTTACCCTGTTTTTTCGAATTTGGTGCCCGCAGATGTGCATATTCCTGTGCATGGGGGGCAACAGCACAACGTGGATGAACACGGCGGTGCTAGTGACTTGCATGCGCAATTTCCGCCGCAATCGTGGCCCGGTTTCGGGAATCTTGAAAGGCTACGTCGGTCTCAGCACCGCTATTTTCACGGACCTCTGCACCGCCCTGTTCTCGGATGATCCCGCCAAATTCCTCATCATGCTCGCCGTCATCCCTTTTGTCGTTTGCCTCGCCGCCATCTTCTTCCTCCGTGAAATCCCCCAATCCGCCTCCGCAGCTTCGGAAAAGGAAGAAGCTCGGTATTTTACGATATTCAACGTAGTTGCCGTCGTCGTCGCTGTTTATCTTTTAACTTACGACATCATCGGTTCCACCAATCAAGTTTTGTCGCTCGTTTTCGCTATTGTCCTCCTTATTTTCCTAGCTAGTCCGTTGGCGGTTCCGGTTTATTCTTTTCTAAAGAGTTGCCGCTCTGTCGAGTTCGAAACCGACATGGAGCAACAGGAACCGTTGCTGAAACAAGAAACTAACGCGACGGCGGCTGAGAAAAAGGAGTTTATAAACGAGGAACCGCCGGGTGTTGCGGTTGATGAAGTAGTGGCGGTGCTAGAAAAGGTTAAGCCGGTCATCGGAGAGGAGCACACGATATCCGAGACGTTGCAGACATGGGACTTTTGGCTTCTTTTCGTGTCGTTTCTGTGCGGAGTGGGAACTGGTCTGGCGGTGATAAACAATATGGCGCAGATCGGTTTGGCCCTTGGACACGCCGAGGTTTCCATTTTCGTGTCGCTCATCAGTATATGGGGTTTTTTCGGTCGGATCATTTCCGGATCGGTTTCAGAGTATTTTCTCAAGTAAGTTCCATTGCATACCGTCATTGCATAATCTAAAATCTTTATCCTCGTCACATTTTTATAGTATAGAATCTTCTACTCGAATGATGCGTTGATATCGGTTTTAAATTCTAAAACTTTAGGAGATGCGAAATCAGCTCGTTATAAAGAAAATATTTATATTGAAAACTTGAAATTTTCAAAATTTACTATTTGGTCCATCCTGCTTTGACACAAATGACGTGTCAATATCAGTTTTAAATTCTGTTGGGTTGGCTGTTTTCAACATAAAGTTTACACGAAATGATATTTCCACCTTGTACTTTATACATAAAGATTTCTTCAAGCTTTAGAAAAGCAAAAGATATTATTGTTGAGTCAATAAACATGGTGAGTCTCGCTCGCTTAAGCTTTTGTTGCTTAATTCAATGGTCACGTTACAGAGCCGTGCCTGCATGCCATGACCGTAACATACACGCTTTATGTCGTGCTTAAGTTCACAAACTAAAGGGGGACCACAAAATATCAATGCTTTTATTTTCAATGGTTTGTTGCTGACAATTTTTACTGAAAATGTCAATGGATATAGTTGATATTAGTTGGGCATACATTCGTTTGTTTACCTGCAGGAGAGCTGGAACGCCAAGGCCTGTTTGGAATGCAGCATCTCAGATCCTGATGGCGGTCGGGTTCATTCTCATGGCATTGGCAATGCCTGGTTGCCTTTACATTGGTTCAATCGTTGTTGGCATCTGTTATGGAGTCCGTCTAGCCGTGACAGTCCCTATTGCCTCGGAACTATTTGGTCTCAAATATTATGGTTTGCTCTACAACATTCTAATCCTCAACCTTCCCATTGGTTCTTTCCTCTTCTCTGGCCTGCTGGCTGGTTACCTATACGATGCACAGGCCACTCCAACCCCAGGAGGTGGGAATACATGTGTGGGAGCCCATTGTTATAGGCTGGTGTTTATCGTAATGGCTATAGCCTCAGCTGTAGGATTTGGTTTGGATGTTTTGCTGACAACCAGAACCAAACACATATATATCAAGATATTCTCTAGCCGGAGATCGAAGAAATCAATGACAGCATCTATCGTCCAACGGTAAATAATGCAGTAAAAGGTAAGTTGTACAATTGCTGAACTTTTATCCTCATCAGAGTACTTGGTTATAGGATATGCTTTGGATATATTACTGGCAACTAAAACCAGGATAATTCACCATCGAAATCGGAAGAAGTTCCAACGGCAACTAACGACGGTCGTAGTTAGTCATGTTATACGGGCATCAGTGATTCCGTAAGACCATTGCATGAATTGTTTGATGTAAATTACTGGGATGCTTTTCCAATTCTCCTAGCGGAGGGCATCTCATTTGTTGTATTATTTAGCTGATAGGCTGATAGCATCTTTATATACGCATAAACGGTGTAATTTTTTACACAATTATTCATATTTATGCCATTTATTAAATGATTTATTTTAATATTTAATTTTAAATTTTAAATCAGAATAAGATGGTCAAAAAGGGTAGACGAAGTGTAGCAAAAGGGTCTTTCACTAGACTGAATTTTCAGGGCAATTTAACCTCACACTCCACTTTATTCGAACTTCTAATTTTTTAAAGGTCCCATATGGTTTATTTAGTCCTATTTTCTTTAGTATTCCAACCAAGGTTTAATATATAATTTTAGCACTATTGATTCCTTGTCCTTTGAACAAAGTGCCCCATAGCCCATAGGCTCCCATGCCATGGCAGACAAAAGGCAAAAGCTGAGCACAAAGCTCGAGAGCTCGGTATTATTCCTCTACATATTCACATTACAAAACAAGCTTCTAAGCAAAGATTACCAAATCAGAAAAAGAAACTCTAAAATACAGAGAAGGAGAAGGACTACAAGTAGACCAATACGATGAGTACATATAGTAGAATACAAGGAGCTGTTGTTGCTGAATCTCCCATTGCTAAACCAGCTAACCATGACCCATCTGTCAACATTGTTTGTCCAGGCATTCCTGGTTCAGTGCTCGAAACAGAATCAGGGTATCCGCTCCCGGCGTAGCCATACCCCAGACTCGTGTACCCGGAACCTGAATATCCGTAACCGTTATCAGAATAAGTTAACCCGGATTCGGACCCTGATCCTTGTGGTGTTGAGCCTGTCATTGGGATGGTTGGGGAACTTGAATATTCGTAACCATTATCGGAATAAGTTAACCCGGATTCGGACCCCGATCCTTGTGGTGTTGAGCTTGAGCCTGTCATTGGGAGGGTTGGGGTAGTTTCTGTTACTGTCGGGGTTGATTTTTGACTGCAATATGATGGCAGTAAAAAAATGTTACTAATGTTGTAAATATACAACGAAATGGTTAGTGAAATATTATTACCTTGGAGAGGAGGGGCAAAACGTCACCGTATAGTCTGCACCGGTACAGGTGAAAGTACTCGTAGCATCATCGTACGCATAGCTGTAAGATCTGGGACATGCAGCCTTGAACATCTCGGAATAAACGGAGGGCTTGCAGGTGGCGGGTGTGCTGTACGCGCCGCTGCAACAATATTTTGGGCTTCCAAACGCCTCGCACGCGCTCCTGCAAGCTTCGCCGTGGCCGACCCGGAGTTCCGACGGGCACTTTCGGTTCAAATCGGTCGTACACCCGGTGGAAGCGCAAAGACCCGACCCCCCACTGCCTTCGACAATCATCGGCATGTTATAGCCGTCCACCAGGCTGACGTCGTAAAAATCTTGCCCGCCTGTTCCAAGAGTGAACTCAGCCAGAGTTACGGGCGGAGCTGCACCGAGTCCGTTGCATTCCACCTGACCCGACCCACAGTCTCCTGTCAGACAGGTTCCGGAGCCGGATCGGTCGAATTTGCAGCCCGTCCGGCCCCAGAAACGACCAGACCAACCCGTCGGGGCTTGAAACGAACGAGACGAGTCTTTAGGGAGCTCGAATCCGGTGCTGTCGAGCCTAGGACTGCCTGAATTTGCTAAAATCCCAGGCCAGACAGTGTAGTCACACCGGTTGACAAAGGTGAACGAAGCACTATATACACCTGACAAAAACACACAGAAAGACTGTTCTTTTAAGTGTAAAAAAAAATGACATTTAAAGAACAATTCTTGGCTTAAAAAATTTAAATATCAGAGGAACCGAGCTTGATTTTAACCTTTTGGGGTCACAAGCAAGGCCATGAGAGCTAATGAGTTAAAGAAGTGAAGAACCATGAAGGTTCTGGTTCTGTTTCTTTCCCCTTTCATAGTTAGCTAGCTGAAGCTTAAAGATTTAAAAACAGGGGAGGTCTGCGTGAGCGTGAAGTATTGAGGTTTATGGTTCAAAAAATGGACAAAGATGCAGTAATGGCAGAACAGAGGACAATGCAGGGGGAGGCTTTTCTACAAGCCTTGTAGTGGTGAACTTCGAGTGAAGAGAGTGAGTTGAATCGCGCAAAACTCGATAAAAGTGTTAATGGGAAGTTGGGATTGGGAACGACAGTGGAGGTAGGTGATATCTCACTTAGCAGGGTAGTGATCAGTATCTGCTACTACTGTAAATATAGTACTACTTCCTTCCTCCTTCACATCTTAGCTTTATATTTGTTTATTTGCCTTTTTTTAGACATTTTTAATATTATTGTATATAAAAAAAATTCTAAGTTCAAACTTAATTATTTCCACACGAGATAAATTCATATTCGAATTTTAAGGACTATTGTTAGTGTAGTAATAAAAAAATCTGAACATTAAACATCTCTGGTCCTCGTGTTGTCAAAATTTAGATTTTCTGGGGCGATTTTTTTCGGCCCAAAACTCAAGCTCTACTAGGATTTTTGTTTTGGGGATGTTGTTGCTAAAGAAACGCATTGGATTCGTTGGATTTGCTCTGTCTTTTCATGCAATGTTAAGTGTTACAGTCAAAACACTGCTGCTGGCTGCTGCTACTTCGTTCATCGAAAAGCAGAGATGGTTGACCTTAATATTCACGCTGGGGGACTAATGTGAACAAAGAAGATAGAGTTTAGGATCCAATTGAATAAGCTTATCAATTTCAAGAATCTATGAGTAAAATTTTCACGGATCCTTACAATTCCTTCAGTTCGTATGTGCAGATGGGGTCGATTTGCCCATACCCATGTGATTATACAGTTCATAAACTTATGCTTGAGTTGATTGGATGTCCAGAGAATTTCAACTAAAAAGTTGTCGAGTGGTACACTTGGTTGAAAATCGGATGAAAAATTATTATTACATCTTTAAAGTGATAATGAGTATTTAATCAACTGTGTTAATTTATTATATGGAGGTGTCTACTGTCTAGGAATGTGGCAAGAGTGTTGCTTGTCCCAGTGAATGTGGTGTATTTGAAGGGTCTCTCTTGCAGTCCCATGAAACCAAGGTAGCCCTTGAGCTTTGGTTTCCATAGACATTTGTAGCGTGTGTATTACATTAAATAAACTTCAATATCTAAGAAAAAAGAAGGAAATCAATGGCGGATAAGTCGAAAATGGCTACCAATAAACTAATACAGTGAAATCAAAAGTTTAAAGTGTAGATAAGACTCCACTTTATGCCTTTTGAGACAGCTCCCTTTACCTTTTTGTCCCCTCTCCTTATCTCTCTTTGTGCATTAGATTTTTTTAGTATAATTTTCGTATCGTTTCAGATCGAGTATTGTAAAAATTTAACAGAAAAGATCAATTTGTGTATTTTTAAACTATCAGGAACTGAAGTAACATTTAGATATTTTTTAAAAAACGTCTTGTTCACATTAAAACCGAATGATATTCTACGAGCCGGGTGTGATATTCAGATAAAACCCACATTTTTTACAGCTCATGCGATCTCAAAGTGTGTATAAAGCTGACTCCATCAATGGTAAACTTGTGACTATAGTTTAGTTGTAAGAATTCTACATTGGGCTGCCAAACATATACTAAAATTTAAAGGGTCAGCATGGGCTGGAAAACAGGTTAAGCAAAAGCAACCACTTGGTCTTGTCTAGCTTCTAACATGTTAGGCCATCAATGGCTCTGAAGCAAACTGTGTCCTAAACGTTATAACAATGCAAGGAGATTATGCATGCAATGTGGAAGCCACAGAAGTTTAAAGCTATATATCTGATGGCCACAGTGTTTGTGATGACACTGACACTTCCTTCGGCAGCAGCTGTTTATTGGGCATTTGGAGACATGTTTCTCAATCACTCAAATGCCTTTTCTCTTCTCCCCAGGACTCCTTGCAGAGATATGGATGTCATTTTGATGCTCATCCACCAGGCATGCCTATGGATCCCTTTGTCATATGTCTCCACTTGATTCGATCTGCCGGGTCGGGTCGGGAATACATTTATGGCACAGTTCAACTGATTATATCAGATAATATGTTTGTTTCTGTGATGTGTTGCAGTTCATAACATTTGGATTTGCATGCACTCCTCTGTATTCTGTATGGGATAAAGCGATTGGTATGCCTGAGTGCAAAAGCTTATGCAACAGAGCTGCAGCAAGGCTACGGTTCCCGGTGGTGATTCCGATTTGGTTTCTGGCCATCATTTTCCCATTCTTTGGACCTATAAACTCCACTGTCGGATCACTCCTCGTTAGCTTCACTGTCTACATCATCCCTGCACTGGCTCACATTTTCACCTTTAGATCACCTACTGCCCGGGAGGTAATAAAAAATCCCCACGTTCGAGTTTTGTGAATAAGAAAAACAGTATTAATTTGAACATGTTTGTCTTGGTACTATAACATAAGACTTGTCTTTGGTACTACAAAAAGGATTAACGTTCGATATATGATGAATGGTTGTGATGCAGAAAGAAGTGGACCAACCGCCGAAGTACTTTGGAAGGTGGACGGGGACATTTACGATAAACGTGTTCATCGTGGTGTGGGTCCAGATCGTTGAATTCGGATTCGGTGGTGGGCGAGCATGATCAATTTCGTAGACCACATTGACACATTCGGTTTATTCACCAAGTGTTACCAATGTCCAGTGGCATCTTCTTCACCAACACTGTCTCACGGCCTCAACGCCACTGCGGCTGCGGTTGCTCCTCCACACCACCACCCATTCAACCACAGTCGCAGCCCTTAATTTTATGCCACGACAGGATAGAATATGTCATTTGTCTCGGTTGCACATTTTTGCTAATCTTTGTTACTTTAGGCTGGCAGAGAAGACTAAATCTGATATATCTTTGGGTTGGCTAGGGAAATTAAATTGTTGTAAGCACACAATGCCATCCCATTTGAATCTTTCTCTGTCGCCTTTTTTACTTGGCTTGTAGTAGAGTGAGCAAAAATCTATGATTTGAAAAAAAAAATATTTTGTTTTGATGGAAAAAGTTTGATTTAAATCGTAATTTTATAAATTTGAGTCGAAATTTTTTTAGCAAGAGTTTGAATTATAAAATACGATTTGAGTACTTTAAAATTTTTATTAATTAGTTGATCGATTTTTAAGTTTGATTTGAATCTTTCAATTATATTTGATATATGTATGTTATATATTAAAATATATATATGAATATCGCATATAGTTATAGAAAATAATTTAAATTAGGACCAATTAGAAATATGGTCTTATAGATATTTATAATTAAATTTAAATAGAAATTCGATCAATTCTACTAGGAAAAATTTAAAATAATATTCAAATTTACACTAGAGTATTCCTTCTATTCCAGAGATTTCATTTAAGACAGCTAAGAACGTGAATTTCTGTTAGTTAAAGACTCTCTAAACAAGACTCCAACCATTGTTTACATCTTTCCACAGGTTCTGTAGGAGTCAAAGAGCTCAGACCACATATGAAAACTCTCCCTCACTTTATCTCAATCTCGACACGCATGGATCAAAACCCTTTTTATTCCTCTTAGGCTCTATGATTTTAGGTTCCTTTAAACGGGGAGAATATCAATGGGAAAAACATGATAATGATTCTGTCTTTCCTACGCATTCAGCAAAATCCTAGCCATCTTTATTTATGGGCCACTAAACATGAAATGGTAGTTCAAATGGCATTGTCAGTTGCTATTGAGTTGTGAAATGGGTGGAAAATATTTATAACATGGAACACAGAAAGAGAGATTTAAATTATAGTAGTAATAGAGACCGTAAAAATCTTTTGTTTCTTTATCATGCTTTCTATTAAATTTTTTTAAAAATTTGAATTTTAAATCTTAATCCTTATTTTTTTATATCCTAAACCCTAAAAAAGACACCCAATCCTTAATTCCATAAACCTTAACTCCTAACATTAAACCCTAAACATTCTAATTTGAAACGAATGCACAAATGAAAGTATGGAAAAAAGGTAAAAGATTTGTACACCAGTAGTGTTCAGCCAAATCGACCATATGATTGAGTTTTAAATTCTTATCCATAGTGTTCAGCCAGTTGCTGAGTCATCTCTTTGTTTATGTTGATAAGCTTACCCTAAGTGCTCCATGGTCCTACTCCTACCCCCACCTCGGTCACTGGCATAAATGGTGAGAAATGTATCCCTGTTCGACTCGCACTGGGACATCAATTTCACATAGGATTCCATTCAGCTCTTATTTTACCTTCTCCTTAGTGACTGCTCCTATGGTGTGATTATTTATTTTCCTCACATTACATAAAGGCTGTGCTCTGCTGGTTTGTACCCAGGACTGCGTGCATACAAAAGAGGTTCCCAGACAAAACATCGATTGTTTCTAAGAGAAAAAAGAACATGAAAAATGGTGGGATTTCTTTCTTTTTGTCGTTTTCTTTGTCGGTGTTGTTGGTAACAACTTTGAGAAAATATCTCATTTCTCTATTTCATTTCCCTTTTTTCCGTAATATTATTTTATTAAATCTATCTTAAATATTTGTTTACAGTATATGAGTTCATTGAGCAAAACATTTTAAATCTATATCAGTGGTTTTAAATTAGTTCCGAAAATTATCTATCTTTTTTTTAATACCTCCTTTAAAAATTAAAGAGTTAAAATTTAGGATTCAAGGTTATAGGTTGTGGTTAGGGTTTAATGAATTAAGGGTAAGATATATCTTTTAAGGTCTAGATTTAGAGTTTAGGATATAAAAAATAAGGATTAAGGTTAAAATTAAATTTTTTAAAAAAATTCAAAAGCAGCATAGAAAAAAGAAGATGATTTAAACCTTTTATTTTCATATATAACTTTGATTTTAGAGTGTCTTTTGAAGATAGATTTACAAAAGGCCTTCGACTCTATTAGCTGGAAGTTCATTCTGTGTGTTGGAAGCTTTAGGTTTACCTTTACAGTTTCGAGAGTGGATCAAAGCTTGCTTCACATGATCTAGATTTTTAATTTCACTTAATGGTAGCTTGGTCGGGTATTTTAAAGGATTAAAAGGTGTCAGGCAAGGGGATCCCTTCTCTCCCTATCTATTTGTTTTGGCTATGAATGTTCTCTCAAAATTATTGGATGTTGCTGTAATGAATGGTGTGTTTCAATTTCATCCAAAATGCAAGAAATTTGGATTGACTCATCTTTGCTTTGTTGACGACTTGCTAATCTTTTGTAAGGGAAGTTTAGACTCGGTGATGGGGGTTAAGTGTGTTATGGAGAAATTCTATGAATTGTCAGGGCTGAAAATGAATGCTTCCAAGACTGAAATATTTGTTTCTGGCATTTCAGTTCAGAAGATGGAGGAAATGTGTAGTGTTACTGGGTTCAGGTCTGGACTTTTGCCTGTGCGTTATCGGGGGTTGCCTTTGGTTAGTAAGAAGCTGAGCAGAAAGGATTGTAGGTTGCTAATAGATAAAATTAAAATAAGGCTAGCTACTTGGGCAGGTAGATTGCTTAGCTATGCTGGGAGGGTGCAGCTCATTCGAGCAGTACTTTTTAGTATGGTTAATTTTTGGTGCGTTCAGGTGGTTCTTCCCAAGGGGGTGTTGTCTGAAATTGAGACTTTGTGCTGTCGTTTCCTTTGGAAGGGGGAGAACAGATCTGCCAATGGGGCTCGGGTAAGTTGGAAACACATTTGTTGTCCAAAAAATGAAGGTGGATTAGGTTTGAAAGGGTTGCATGACTGGAATCAAGCTTGTTTAATCCAGCTTATTAAGAGGCTTGTGATGGGAAAGGATTCCCTTTGGATTGCTTGGGTTAAAGCATATGTCATCAAGAGGAAGGACTTCTAGAGCATGGAAAGTAAGCAACAATATAGTTGGATGTTTAAGAAATTGCTCCGGTTGAGGGTTGTGGCTGTGACATTTATGCATACTGGGAGAGTACGAGATATATGGAATGGAATTAGAGAGGTGAAGGATAAGGTTGTATGGCATAAGGTTACAAGGTTCTCGCTCCATGTACCTAAGCATGCTTTCATTGTGTGGATGGCAATGTTGGATAGACTTCCTACTAGGACCAAGCTAGTAAGGATGGGAATAGTTGAGGATGATAAATGTATTTTCTGTGGTGAATTGCCTGAAACTAGAGACCATATTTTTTTTGGTTGTGAGTTTTTCAGGCAGCTATGGGCACGGATACTAAGCTCTAATGGTGTCTCGAGAGAAGTCCTTGATTGGTCGGGTGAGGTTGAATGGGCGATAGCTCATTTGAAGGGGAAGTTGCCTGGTTTTCTTGTGCAGAGGCTTGCATGGCAAGCATTCTTATATTTGATATGGAAGGAGAGGAATAGGAGGATCTTTAGGGGTATTCAAAAGACAGTTTTGGAGGTCTTTGATTGTATTAAAAGCATTATACGAATTAGGTTGCAGCAAAAGAATGTTAGGATACAAAGTATAAGTTCAATTGTTTTAGATGCATGGGGATTTTAGTCTCATGTTTTTCTGTTGTATTTTTTGGATTAATTTGAATGCAAAGCAAGTTTATCCAAAAAAAAAAAAAACATATCACATGTTAATAAAATTATTAATTAATATATAATACGGATATATTAATATAATGTGTCGTAAAAAATAATTTGATAATGAAATTACAACGTTGAAGAATTTTAAAAATATGTAATGTAATTAACTATATATCTTGTCTTTTATTCTGTATTTTTTAATCAAAATGGCCACACCATTGAAAGAGAATATTTAACAACCAATACAATATTAACGCCTATCCTGTCTAAACTGCACTAAAAGATGATAAATTAACACTTTAGAAAAACCAAACTTTCCTCCTATTATTGTCTGTATGTTGTACTCACAGAAACTTCCTGGAATGGGCAACTTGTACCACTCATTCTTTATGTCTATCGTAAATATCAATATTCAAATTGCATATTATTAATCTCATATTCTATACTGACCAGACAAGAGTCTATGCACATCAATGCAGGATAAATATGGACAGTGCAAAATACTAATTACTATACACATAACAAAACAAATGAACCGGACAGATGAATTCCATGGATGATGAACCTAGTTTACAAGACATGCACATAACACACAAAATTATTTCACAAAAAGTAGAAAAGAATTTTAAAAAAACATCAACATTTGCCTTCAACCCTGGCTTGTGTAAGGCCGACACAGGCATCGACGAAATCGTCATCGATGAAATCTGTAGAGAATACCTGCAGCCGGTCGGCACAACCCTTTGTGAAGCACTGTGTGATGAACAATCTAGCATATCCATGGATTCGTCCAGTCACCGGTTTAACACATACTATGGGGTTATCTGGTTGCGGTGTGACCGTGTTCTCTACCCTGTAGAAGAATTTCCTAGACGTGACCGGTTGTTGCTCGCTCAAATGCTTCAAATTGCTGTCGAATTTGGTCGATGGCAAGTCCGTGTCGATCCAATTGTCCTTCAGATGAGTAGCGTTCCAGAACGGGGACCCTGGTTTCGGACAAGGGGACTTGTTCGGTTTCCACACACATATGATCCTCTTTGGCAAGAGTTCAGAAATTGTTTTGTCGAACACATGATCATCCTGATGAATCAAGAATTCCCCGAGGTTATCCTCCAAGTATTTCTCGAAATCTGCCGGATCTTCGTGGCCGAATTCGGTTCGAATCTCGAGAATTATAATCTCGGACTCTGTCTCGGACAAGAACTTCTTGATATCATTGATGACAACATCTACGCTGTACGTGGTCAGGATCCCATGGCAGACGAGACGTTTCTCGTTCACTCGAATATCCAACAACCTGGTGCCTTTGACAAGCTGTTGGTAGATAGACAACGACTGACATTGCGCGAAAGGCCGCGTGATCAACGGAATCCCGATCTTGTTCGTCGCCGAATCGTGTGTTCCGGGCCATACAATCTTGTTTATATGAACTTTCTCCGGACCGAGACCGGCCATCCAGTTCTTCCTATCAGCAGGACAGTAATCGCTTCCAGGGTACGTCTCGCCGCAACTAACATGAAGCTCGCAAAGGGTCTTCTTCTCCGTCTTGATTGCCTTTCGCCTTTGCACCTGCTTAGAGAGCAGAGACCCCATTTTTTCTAATTGATCAAACAACGAAGAAGAAGAGGAAAAAGATTTCAATCAACCTTTTTCTCTTCTTCCGTTTCAACCTGTGAGTTGAAATGTCTCCTTTATGGTGTTGAATATATAGCATTCTAACGCCTCAATAACGCTGTAAATGACAGGAATTAATCTGGTTTCACACAACCTGTCTTAGTCTGGTGGGGTTTGGTTTTGATTAAATTGTTGATTTTTTAATCGATTATATCGCTGGGATTCTTCCAAGTGTGTGGTTCTCCAACATTGTATCCAGCTCTAGTTTGGATTTTTATTTATTTAGGATTTCCTGCTAAATCCTTGAGTTAAATGTGGGTTCTGTTAACCAATGGAAAGGCATCTGGCAATAAAATATCCATTCTTACGTTTCTGGTTCAACCACTCTCGAAGCTAGACTCTAGAGTGCTTAAATTATTGATGGGTCAAATTATGATTCCGGTCCCTCTACTATGCTTAATTTGATGATTTTATCTATCTACAATGATTTGATCCTTTACTGCCATTATTTTGGTTCAAATAGCTAACACCATTAACTATTTCGATTAAAATATCGACATTGTAAAGTAACTGATCAAATTATGTTAAATTAAAGTAGGGGTTAAATCCAAGATTGAGTACAATAGAGGGGCTGAAACCATAATTAGACCTTGCCAAATGCTTTCCCATTAACCACAAAGTTTGCTGAGCTTAAACACAAGTCACTGTTCAATGATCCATCAGTCGCTACAAATAAGACAGAATTACCAACAACCAAATGAGTGAAGGGCCTGGAAAAAGCAAAAGATGATCTGTATGCTATTGGAGCTCCAGGAAAGAGGGCCCCAATGGGTGATTATATAGCCTAATTGAATAAATCAGAGAGCACATAACTGATAAATCTCCAGAGGGCCTACCATGTGAGAGATGATCTGTATGCTAAGCTTCAATTGATTATAGAGTTGTCAGTGTTTTCAATTGGGTGATTACTACAAGGAATAATGAGAAAATTTAAACATGAGATTTTCTAATGAATAAACAGCTATGAAGAAATCGATTTAAACGATCTCGAGTCTCTTTTGATGTCAAACTATTATCCTAATATTGTTTTTCTATCCAGACTTAAACTCGAGATCTCACTTAAAAGAGATAAGAGCATGATGGGATAACAAACCAAAGTTGTGCGCATAAGATAATGCAGCATGAAGAAAGGTAACACATCAAAGTTCACCAATTTTTATTCAATAAACACTTGGATGAAACAGTTGCCTACCAGGAAGCATAATAACAATGCTGGTAGTGAAAAATCTAAACATTTGGAGCAAAACCACAAAGATTATGTATGAATTTTGAAAGATTCAACTCTATATAATCTAAACACAGTTAAATCTCTGATGCAAGGCTTGCCTCCTCTATATGGGAAGGGTTAGGGGAAAAAATGATACAACACAAAAGAACAGACAGATCAAAGATGCAGACCTCCAGTAGCTATGTTCTACTTTCAAACTCGAGCAATGAAACGTCTTCATCCATTTGATCAGATAACTGATTCAATGTCGAGTATATTGCTCCTTTCAAAGGGTGCAAGCTATCCGATACAGTGAAAGCATGCACTTTATTTTCATGTTCTATCCAACTAAGAGCTACCTCTTTTCGAACTTGTCTCTTATTCATAAGGTGTCTCACTTTCTCAACCGATTCCCACTTCCCAAGTGTGCCGTATATACTTGAAAGCAATACATATGCTGCAGAAGACTGAGGCTGTAACTCTATAAGTTGTTCGGCTGCTTTTCTCCCCAATTCTAAATTTCCATGGATTCTAGAAACACCAAGTAATGCATTCCAAACCTGGCTATCAGGCTTGCACGGCATCTTCTCCAGATGGTTCATCAGTAAGTCAAAGCGACCAGCTCGACCCAACAGATCAATTAAGCATGCATAATGCTGCTGGTCAGGATTTATGCCATGATCAGAAAACATGGATTCGAAATACCTAATCCCTTCCTTAACAAGTCCGGAGTGGCTACATGCATTGACAATAACAACAAAAGTGGTCCTATCTGGCTTCACCCCTTGTTTTACCATGGCATCAAACATTCTTATTGCCTCTTCACCGTGTCCGTGCTGTGCCAATGCAGAAATCATTGTGTTCCACAGTACAGGATCATGCTTGTCACTCGTAAGATCAAAAATCTGTTTGCAAACTTTAAGATTGCCGCATTTTGAATACATATCAATGAGAGAACTGATGACAATCATGTTTGGCCTGAAATTAGTCCGTATCAAACAGGCATGTAGTTGTTTACCATGTGTAAGTGAAGCTACACTAGCACAAGCGCAAAGGCAACTACTAAAGGTAAACTGATCGGGTCTAACTCGAGACACCATCATCCTTGTAAACAATTCAAGTGCCTTATCCCCCATACCATTTCTAACATAACCCGAAATCAATGCTGTCCAAGAAATCGGATTTTTCTCAGGCATCTTAACAAACAAATCATTAGCCGACTCCATATCTCCCCATTGAGCATACCCCGAAACCAAACTGGTCCAAACAAGAACATCTGTCACTTTCATCTCATCAAACAGCCTCCTAGCCTCCCCTAACATCCCACATTTCACATAACCATCAACAACAGAACTCGAAATCACCAAATTTGACAAAAAACCAGATAGGAAAACCTGGCCATGAACCTGCCTAGTAAGTTGCAATTCCCTGGACTTCACACAAACAGCCAAAACACCAGCAAAACTAAACTCGTTGTATCCAATACACAAATTCCTCAACTCCTTATAAAATCTCAGCGCCTCCTCAAAAGCCCCGCTTTTTGCGTAAGCAATAACCATCGTGTTCCAAGAAATGACATCCCTTTCGGGCATTTGATCGAACAACTGTCTAGCAGGCTTTATCATGCCCAATTTCGCATACCCAGATAACATATTATTAAACGAATATAAATTTCTAGCACCCATTTTATCGAACACTTTGCGGGCACTGAT
Organism: Abelmoschus esculentus; assembly: GCA_035048815.1. Lineage (NCBI taxonomy): Eukaryota > Viridiplantae > Streptophyta > Magnoliopsida > Malvales > Malvaceae > Abelmoschus > Abelmoschus esculentus. The sequence continues at coordinate 386,974 of JAUCBN010000012.1, forward strand.
ATAATCGCCACAAACAGAATACATATAGATCAAATGGTTGGATAAAAAAGTCCCATGCTTTATCAATCCGGTTAGCTTCAAATGAAGGTGTAGGAATTTGCCTTCTTTGAGAGACTTGGTTTCTGCGCATTGCTGTAAAAGAGAAGCAAGAGTTTGAAAGGGTAAGCGAATTCCCTTTCTTGTTAAGAGCTCGAGAGAAAAGATTGCTCGAGAAAGGAGGGTTTTTGAAGTGATATTGAGAAAGGGTTTGACAAGACAATGGGTGTTTTTGGAGAAGCGGTATCTGCGATTAGAACGAAGCGATGGAGAAAATGGGGGCATTGGAGAGAGAAACCATGTGAAAATTTGAGAAGGGAAAATGTGGGTCTTTTGTTCTTCATGTTAGCTTAGCTCCGGCGAGACATTGCATTGCCCGATCTGGTGAATGAGTTGGCTGCTGGTATGCCGGGAAAAATCTGAGGGGTCCGGATCCATTTGGAGGTCCCTTTGAGCAAAAGGTTACGAAGTTAAAGAATATTGGAGGGTCGGATTAAAATTATGAAAATTTTTAAATATAGAAGTATGTAATAATATTATTTGAATAAAAAATATAAAAAGATTGAATGAATATTGTTGTTTATTGTTTTATAAGGGTGATTAAGAAAACTATTGGACTATATAAGTCAAAATGAATAGGATCACGCCACCTTTTAATGGCATGATTAACTTTTCTTTTTATCTATAAAAAAAAAGCTGCTTGATCCGTTATGAGATTAGTTTAAAATGAAACTAAGAAGAGAAAGCATGACACCTCGCCAGCAGATGCTGGCGTTCTTAGGCTGGAAAAAGTGGACCTCGCCACCAAAAGGTTTGACTATTCATTTTAGTTTATATCCTTAATATTTTTTTAAGTATCCTATATCCCAAATATTAATATAAAAAACCCTTAAACCCAAAATTTCCCAAAAAATATTTAAGGAAAGTGTTTAGTGAAAGTTTGAGAAAGAATTAAAATAATTTTTAAATTTTTTTTAAGTTTTAATCCGAGGTTAGTATATAATTAATTCTTATTGTTTCTAGAAAAATATAATAATAAATTTTTATGCATGATTCTAGTATTTTTGGTTTAGATATATCTTGGTTGATATCAAATGGTAACTGTATATCAAAATTATTGTTCAATTATTTTTCTTTAAACTGTTTATTTATTTATTACACTAAAATAATTATTTTTTCATTAATTACACTAAAAAGGTTATCAGTGACCATAATAATGGTGTAATACTAATAATAGTAACATAATCAAATTATACCAAATCAAAGTACATGGAATAAATTCAAAACCAAGCATGATGACAATGACTAAAAGTACAATTTGACCTAAATTTATATTCGACTGTCAGCCTCTCCTTTTGAAATTAATGGAAAAAGAAAACTTCTTATGCAGGTTTTAAAGAAAAAGGTCCATTTTTGCTCTCGGTCCCTATACTCGTAACATATCTAAAATTTCATATCGATTTACTAATTAAAATCTAATTGGTAATTTGATGACTTTCAGTTCTCAGTATAAACTAGTGTGAAAATAATGTAAATAAAAAATTCTTTCCTTAAGAATCTTACAAACCCGTCCTAAATTCAGAATAAAAGGCATATTAGTCTATTTAATGTATTTGTTTATTTTAACCTTTAACGCATTATCCAGTTTTAGATCTCTAAGATCTAAATCTAATTTACAATGGCAAAAAGTTTTCAGCAAAAGAGATGAAGCGCCTATGGAAATAGATTAACAAAGGGTTAGAGGTAGTCTCCCTCTTGTTCCACGGGGATTTGACGGACGATCAATCTCCATGGATGGTGTATCGCTCCCATTTCTTTGTCGGATCATATATCTGTCATACACAAAGATGAATAAGAACCAACAAAACTTAATATTCAATCTTCAACAAAGAAAAATACTTTGGCAAAATAGGTTGTGTTCTTTGCATCATAAGCATGTCGAGGGAAAGAAGGATACACGGAAGCGAGCACATAGGGAGATACACATATAGAATGAGCACGTACCTCCCATCTTGAAGCAGGGAAGATGTGCTTGTTCTTTTCGTACCAGTGCCTCTCGACTACTTTACCGGCATGTGACTGTTAATGAAAGGAATTGTCAATGTAATGTGTCGTATTCCCAACTTTAAAGCTCTTGAAGCAAAAAAGAATAAGAGGGAGGGAAAATACCTCGTCCTTCTCAATTGTAGCATCAGCTATAGTTCGGACATCTTCATGCACGTCAAAATGGAAAAGCTGTTTGAGAAGAAAAAAAAAGGCAAACACCATTCATAAGAATGACGTGATAATAAACCCTACCAGCATTAAGATTTAGGAAGATTTCAAAATGTTTTGATATTGATTGGCAAAATACTGAACCATTTGTGACTAGCAATATAAGGCAACTATATGGAGAGGAAACTATAGAGCAAGAATTGTTACCGGTCCACTTTTCCCCCTCGCCTTGTTAACAATCAGCTCGTAGAAGCTATGTTGCTGAACATTCACGAGCATGAAAAGAAAAGGAAAGAAATAAAGTTAGCCAACACAAATTAAACATAGTAAAAATTGCAGTTGCTAAATTGCTATTAAGAGCCTGGTTTCATGCTCAACTCACATGAGGAATGATTAGATCTTCTTTCACATAAAGCAGGTTTTCCACAGAAGTTGTTCGAATCTCCCTAAATTCTGGAGCAAGTTGCTGTTGAACTGCTCGAAGGAATTCACCTATGGTATCACCCTTGCGGACCTAAACAAAAAAACAGAAACGCGTAAAATGATGACTCAATGGAATAAGTAAATTAAAGCAGAACATAAAAGCAATCAAATTGGTAAATTTTATTCAGGTAGTTTCACTTGCCTGGATCACTCGTCTATGGCCTGTTCCATCCCAGTAGCTGTAAGTAATTTGAAGGGGTTCATCTGAAAGACAAAAACACTTTCTCAAGACACTATTTTTCGTGAATCAATATCAAAAAGGAAAATGTCAAAAGTAAACTTACTCTTAATTTGCTCTTGTTCAAGAATCCACTGTTTCCGCAACCTTTCACGCTCAGCTTGCTCCTCTGCCTCCCTCTCACTGAAAGATAATCCTCGTCCCTAAGCTCAAATGTTAGGTCCAATTATGCTACAAGCATAACTATACAAGTACATGCACATGTAAGCATGGCAAACCATTAGACACAAAGAGAATGTAACCTGTCAGGAAGAAAGCTAGTTTCCACTGTGGGATCTTTGCCAAATTTTCCTCGATTAAACCTCTTTGGTTCTGAACTTTCTGCATGATGCATCATGGAAGCTGCCATTATCAGTCAACATACTAAAGAATCCATAATGAAGCACAAGTCTCCAGAAACTAATTCAATATAAAAACAATATATCAAACAGAATACATGACAATACCATCTCAGGTAAAACAATATATAACAAAGAGCGGGATTTTAAAATAAACCGTATTCGCAGCAGTGATAAAATATGAAGCAAAACAATATTGAAAAGTCTATACATAAATAAATCTAGAGAACCTTGCATGCTAGTAAAAGAATTGTATCATCTATGATAACTAGAAATTCAATTATCAACGGGTAGAGAATCATAATATCACTTAGACGGCATTCTTAGAAAGAATAACATCAACAAGCCAATAGCACAACATCTAAGACACCAAGCAAACATCCCGACAACAGCAATCAAAGTATTCAATAGGTATTAAATGTTTTGGAAACAAAACATCGAGCTCCTATACTAATCCTCCATGTCCAATAGATCCAACTATACATAAAGACTAAATCTTTTATGATGGAATCCAGATATGGCCTAGAAAAAAGAAAATGGTTGCAATCCCGGAATATGAAAGAAACTAATCACCAGTCTAGGAAGGGAGATAATCCATGAGGATAACAAGCAAAAACTGATGTGGTCAATTTCAATTAATAACCATCCAAGATAAAATAACAACAGTCATTATACTGTTGAGACTATCCATGTACTTCTCGCTTACTACTTTGCCAAAGAAATGTTAAAGACAAAACAAACCTAAATCTATGTATATTATAAATAACTTTGAACAGCTGACCACGCGATAACAAATTCCAATGTCAACAGTTGTATATCTTATCTTTGATGCATCTTTTTGTTAATTCCATACCTATAACATACAAATTATATAACAATTTCCATAATCTATCACTATAGCATTTTTAAGAGTTAAACGAAACAGATGAAGTCTCACTGCTTTCTTCATCTTCATCTTCACTTCCATTTTCCAAATCATCAGCAAAAGATAGGCGAGAATTTCCCTTAACTTTCCTCTTTTTACGCTTTTGCAATTGAAGTTCTTCCTCCCTATAAGATTACAATGATAACATATTACCTAAATAGTAATAATAACAAATTCAGCCAAAAAGTACAAAAGATTATAGATTCAACTTACTCTTTTTGAAGCTTCTGGAGTTTCTCCTTCTCTTCCTCTTCGATTTTGTTTCGGATATTCACTCTCTATCAAAGATACCAATAACAGTTCCAGTTAGGCACCTTGTTTTAGTAACCATATATTATATAATGGAAAGAACAAACAAGAGACTAAGGCCTTGCTCGAAAAACTATATAGAATAATAGGAAGATAAATCACCTTCTCCACATATTGCTCTCTGGTAACCAAACCAACAGTTTCCTTCTTAAACGCAGTCTCGAGAATCTGAAAAGGAAAATAGCGAACGCGCGATTAATAAAACGGAACCAATATATTTCGAATTGAAAAATAAAACCCCTAGGGTTTCAAACGATTAGGGGGAAAAGAAGAGTGATGGACCTCGGAAGTACTTGAACCGAATTGGAGGAGACCGGGTTGGCCTTTATCGGAGGCGGACTTGGATTTAAGCTCTTGGATTTTGCGGCGTTCGGCTTCCCTCTGCTTCTCCAGACGTCGGATCCTCACCGCATCTTGGGCCGTGCCCACGTACCCATCTCCCATGCCCGACATCTTTTTCCCGGTGAGTGCAGAAAGGAAGGCAGAGGGAAAAGGCGATACGACGACAGGTTATGAAATCTGAATGTCTATGAAATATGCTAACACGAATCAGATGGCGGTGGCGGTAAACATGTATAAGCAGAGACGGAGGTATATAACCGGTGAGAGGCCCAGCCCTAAACTTTTAAACATATATAAGGATTTAGCTATATAAGTATTCAAATTATATTTTTTATAAATAAATATATCAAATGTTTTTTATTGAAATAAATATTTAAATTTTTATTTTAAAAAAATGAATTTCTAAATTCTAAAGTTTAAACAAATTATTTACGGAAGCCGAAAATCAAATTTTATATTTAAGAATACGAATTAATTTATCTCAACAATTAAAAAATAATTATTATTTTTAAAATTACAATTTTAAATATTAATATTTACAATATAATTATTAAAAAATTAATATTTAATAATTAAAAATATATTTTAAAATAGATATTAATTATATTTATTATAGCTGATTAAAAAAACTTTACCCCAAAGAAAAAATAATCAAATTTTCTCTGCAATACACCTGTACAGATCCCCCTCCCCTCTCTGCTACCTCCTCATGCCCCAATGCTCGGACCTGTTCACCCAGTCAATCGTCCACGTAACTCCCCAATTAGCACCCTTCTTCATGGACCCCACTCTACCTTGTCTGCTCCGTACATTTAAATATGCCCGCCAAGTGCATAAACCTCTGATTAAAAAAAAATATAAATCATTTATTTGGTAACTATTTGTTTTCATAATTTTATTTTAGTCATCAAATTATTTTTTTTACAAAATTACATTTAACATTATTGTCATAAAATATTTATTATGATCATTCAATTTTTAATTCATTTTTATCACATTTAACTGTCGTTAGATTCTAACACGACATGTTAGATTTAAGGTTAAACCATATTCATAGTTATTGAATTTTTAAAATATTTTTAATATGATCTCTAAACTTTTAAAAACTTTCATTGTAGTCTTTCAACTTTTAATTTACTTTCATTACATTCACCGATGTTAATTACCATTAAAAAATTGATATATCACGTTAAGTTTAAAAATAAACGTATTCTTATCCTATTTTCTTTCACTCGACTACCGTTAAAAAATAAATAAATATTATAAATTAATGATAAAAAATTGGAATGCTCACTAATTTAAAATAGGTGTCATGATTTAGGATGAAATTAGAATATTAAAAAAAATTATGGACTAATTGGAATGAGGTAATAGTTAAGCTATGTATGATTCAATTAACTCAATTAACATATACAATTAAAATACTTTATACTCTTCAGTCTTCAGTAGTATATATTTCCGTCGTTACTCTCCAAGCTGAGCTTATTTGTTCAAAAAAAATTTCCGTTTCTTTTTCTGGATTCTTGAAAGAGGAGAAAGCTTTTGCTCTGAGCACCTTCCGTCAAAAGGTTAGTATGTGTGTGTGTTTCTCATTTTTATATGATTTTACGATGAAAATATTGACATAATCTGAGTCATGCAACACTGTTTTATGATCTTTAAGCTCATTATTCTCTGCTTTCGTTAATCCTAAATTTGTAATGAGATTTGAATTTTTAGAAAATTACTATTTTGGTTTGCTGTTGCGCGAAATGACGTATGTTGATATATACGCGATTTTTCTGTTTGAGCGGGGAATTTTGTGGCCTTGTTAGTTTTTACCTCTTAATTGAATTGTTAGGTAATGAACTGCTTCTCTTAGTTTTGAGCTGCAATTTTGACATGCAATCAAGTGTTTAATATTTGAATCCTGTTTAACTTCGAATTTCAGGTTGTTTGGAAGATTTGAATCGGTAGTCGGTTACTTTTTAGTTTTAAGCTGCAATGTTAACGTGCAATTAAGTGTGCAATAATTTGAATCAGAATTTGGTTACTTCAATTTGTCTTTAGCATTTAGGATCTATATTATCGGAAATATTATATCTGAGTCTTGCAGAACTGAGAACTGTTTTATGATCTTATGCTAATTATTCTGGGTTTTCGTTAATCCTAAATGTGTATTGTAATACCCGAATTTCGTCCGGGTATACGTATATAATAAGGCCATAAGTAAATATTATATATATAAATAACTAATTTTATATAATAAATAAATTAATTAAACAGAAATGAAAAATAAAAATGGATAAGGATTGAAGTTTCGGTTACCTTGGGGAGTTATTAGTTTGGTGGTTTCCATCGGTTTCAAAGAGAGAATGACAAGGGATTGGCAGGGAAGAAATGGTTTTTTCGGCAGCAAGACAAGGAGGCTTGGCAATTTTTTACTGGTTTCCAGTGGAGTTTTCTTCTCTCCAACTAGACTTGGAGAGTGGACAAGAACAAAATCCTTTTGCTGCAAGTATACCAAGAAGCAGCAAAATAAAGTGAGATGAGTGGTGTGATTAACAACAAAGGGTTGGACTCCATATTCATGTTCAATGTGCAGCGTTCACATCTTTGGTAATAATTCGGCGTTACCGGCAACATACAAACAAGACTAGGTCAAAGGTGATACTAAAGAAGTAAAGTGAGAGTAGACAAGGACTCGACATCATTCATAGGGCTCCTGCAACTTTCGGAAGTGCAGACAACAAGGAAGACGAGGGATTCGGGTTCAACGACGCGGACCCAATTTTTTTCCCTGTACAAAAACTTGATTCAAACGGTTCCTTGTGGATTTTGTCGTCACCGATGCCATCGAACCAGACCACCCCATGGTTTATGTCAACACGGTCTTCGAGATGGTTACTGGGTATCGTGCCGAATTGGCCGCAATTGATTCCATGGACCTTCAATCATTGATGAACACTTGGAGGCCATTGTTTGTCAGTGAATTTCAATTGCAAAAGCAAAATAGGCCGCACCCTTGTTCTTCTCTGCAACCAACACTTAATTCAGGTAAACTTTGTTTAATAGCCATATCTTTTAGTCTTAATTAATTAGAATTTAAAGTTTTTTTATTTTTTTCGATCAATGTTTAATTAATATATATGTTTTATTTAATTAATGCTTTATTTATTTATTATGTTTGCATTTTTAGATCATATAGAATATTTTGTTTAGGAACACTTAATTTATACTTAGTGAATTAAATTAGAGCCTTTTTAGGATTAGTCACTCTAATTAAAATAATTAATTAAATAGGGAGATAATTTAGTAACGATGGCGTTTTAATCTTATACCTTGGATATACTAAGTGGTCAGTATTATGAAATGACATTATGTTGGCCAAGGGTATACTTCGGTACCGTATTCGGCGCGTCATCGAAACGTAGAAAATAATAAATAATTTAAGGTTAGAATTTAATAAAATTAATTAGGTAAAGATTAGTAGCACCAATAGAATTATTAATTTTGTTTGGTGTCGAAATGGTAGTGTCCGTGCATTCGGATGTTATCATAATACACCCGGTGAAATTAATAATTTAATAGGATTTAAATATTTAAATTGATGGAGCCTTTTTAGGTTAGAACTTAAAATCGATAAGATAATAATCGATCATGCATTTTAAAACCTTTTGGGGCAGAATTTATATTTCTTTAAATACGAGTTAAGGTATCCTATCTAGAGGACGTCTTATTAAGCTCGTATTTAAAAGAAATATATTTTCTTATCCAAAAGGATATTCTTATCCGAACGATATTTATTTGCCAATAATGGATTAAATTAATATTGTTATTCAAAATTTCGAAATGGCGCGTGTAATTAAAAGGTACCGATTTTTGGGCGCTCGTAAGGATCGTCCTTACGCGTAACCGACTCCCGAACCCAATGTTTTAAAAATAAATCTCTGGTTTGTTTTATGGTGTCTGGCCTACCAAAGTGGCCGGTGGCGACTTCAAATTAATTTTAAAAATTCAAATGTTTTCAATAAAATTTGTTTTTTTACAATTAAAAGCAATTAAATTCAATTTTTTCAAAATTCACTCGCCAGGCTATTTTTCACACTTTTTCATTTTTAAAATGGTCGCGACAGCTTGGCGACTCCGCTGGGGATATTTTTTTTGAGAGTCAGGCCTAATAACTAATTACACGTAGCATTTCGGTATTTTGAATATAGATATTAATTTAATTCATTATTGTCAGATAAATATCGTTCGGATAAGGATAGTATTTTTATTTTGTGTGATATATCTGTCATTCATGCATCAGCTCTCGACCCGAGCTTTTACCCTTGAGTGGGAGTTAGATATTGTCCGACGTGATGCTATCCAGCTCCGAGTTTCGGATTTCTATCTACTTCCGGTATACTAACCTTATGCGTCGTGAGGTCTTCACCTCCGCTGTAAGGGACCTATACTACCGAATCAATGTCTTATCGTCGCAGTAGACGATAACGACAGTTCGAGAACCCAGAGTCTAGACCAAAAATCACATGTGTAGAGTAGAAACCTACCCTTGTTAGAGCCAGACAGGGACCATAAGATAAGGCGGTATGCTGTCAAAATGCCGCCAAATTAGGATTTCTGCGTTAAACTGTTCTCTGGTTATTTTTACGCAATGTAATATGCTCTCTGGTTAATTTTTATGCAAAATAAATTGTTCTCTGGTTATTTTTCGCGATTTAATTTATTTTCACTTAGATTATTAATTCATCGTACTAACACTTTTTTTGGTGGTGTGTGTGTGAGTTCATATAGCATGCATTAGAGGTATCGATTCATTAGCTAGTTGTATAGACAATGGTCATCAACTAAAGGGTTTCATATACAAGTGGAAGACAATATGTTGAGGGACCATATTCAAGAAGACTCAGTGCGAGATCAGAGTTAGTATTCGAGAATACCAAGTATCAGTAATGCAAGGTGTTTTAGAAGACCTCAAGAACAGTGCATGTCTGCTAAAATCAAGGGTAATTTGGGAATTCTTAGACGACAACGCGAAGAGCCATCTTTGATAAAGTTTCTTAGTTGCTGTCAGGATGATGATTACAACACCAACAATAGGAAAATATGAGGTTTTGCCACACCATTCTAGTAGGTGAAAAGAACTAGACTTATATTGAGTTTAGCATTTGTTCAAGCTTCAAGTCGGGTACCGGGGCAAGTGTAAACATAAGCGAGACGCGGTAGCTAAAAGGCAAAGATAGGTAGAAAGTGGATATTTAACGGATAAATTAGGGGCATCCCAAGGTTATTATTGATAGATAAAGACTCAAGAAAAGAGAATTGTGAACTTAAGAGTTAGGTTCAAATTTCATGAATAACGGCTAATAGAAGAGGACATCAAGAAATAGGACGACAGGTAGAAAATCAGTTTGCAAGTTTTGAGCCGACGTTTTAAGTAAAGAATATGTTGAAAGCTAGACCGAGTCAGTCACCAAGGTTATGCCGAATGGAATTAGTGATCAACTTCAGAACCAAGTACAGGAAATGTTAGATATACATGGGTTTTTGCTGGATAAAGTTGAAGACTCGTCAAATTTTATCGACATACCAAGACAGATGACGAACCAAACTGAACGAGGCGACCAACCAAGAAGCTCAGGCCAACTGTTTCCTATCAACAAATTGACTTCTCCTTGTATTCGATCTTTTAGTTAGATGAGTATTGTCCATGACTAGCTCTTGAAATCGATATCTCTTGCATTCATACATTGTTCATAATAACATTTTATTATTCTGACAGGTTGACATCTTCATACTATAGCATTCATGCATATGTTTATTTCATATTCCATATTATAATATTATTATTTATCAGCATTGCATTTTGAAATGGCATAAATTTATTAAGTTTAGGAAATTTCAAAAGTTGTTGAGGCTTGGAGTCAGGTAGATCAAGAAAGAAAATCATCCAGATGAAATGTAGATGAAAGAGAACTGAATGAAAATTTATCTCACACAAGGGTACAATTTGAAAGATTTTTCTTACAAAAAAAAGAGAGAAAAAGAAAAAAAAGAAAAAAAGAAAAAAAATGCAAAAAGAAGTCGAAAAAAGAAATGACAGCTGAGTTTTATAGTTGGGGCATTTGTTGAAAATCCAAAAGATCAAAGTTTAAGCTATAAAAGCAGCAATAAAGTGTTTTATCATAATGCCGACAAATTGAGAAGACTTCAGGCATGTGTTCACCCTAAATGATGTAAGTGGGGCAAATTTTGAGTCATGGGATTATTAGTTTCATTCTGGAGATGAAAACCAAGAAGTTCAGACCCAAACAAGGGGCAACCAAAGGAGGAATTACATTGATGCTTCGAAAGTCGAGAATACAACTTTGAAATGGAAGTAAAAAAGAGCAAAGTTGATGGTAAAATGGGGTGGTTGAAATTCACTCTGGTTTTCTTTGATGGATGATAGGTAATTGAATTACAATGGATCTGATCGTATTTTTAGGACTATTGCGGAGTAATTCCCTGAATCATCCCAGTTGCTTTTGCCCGCGAGCATTGGGGGTCCTTTGTAAGGGAGGCTATTTCAATTTATTTGTTCACGATACTTGTTTCATATTTTTCTCTCTCAAGTGGCAAGCATTTCATATTCTTTGATTCTTTAATTTATATTATTTAATTCTTTTATTCACTGCCATAAAAAAACTTTTTTGTTATGGGTTAATTTTTGATCACCTATACATTTATATATATATATATCATCCCTAACATCATTCTTTCAGGTCTTGAATACTAATTGCAGGATTGACCTTAAACCAAGTTCAGAGATCAACTTCGACAATGTGACTCGTTTCTACTTTATTTAGGCCAAAAGGAGAACATTAATGAGTGTTCAGGAATTACAGAAAATCTCAGATACAGATTTTAAGTGAGTTTCCTCTCAAGCATTGTTGACTAAGATTTTTGAATGAAGTGATAACCCAAAACTTCATCCAACTGAAGACTGTTTTTCTTCAAAGATATCCAAGTATGGGATGATATTTGGCATTCCTTGATCTCCCTTCTCAAAGAAAGAAAATAAGAAAAATATCATTTGTTATCCCCTTTGAGCCTAATATTATTTTTCTTTCAACTCAACCCAAACCAAGGATCACCCCTACACTGGGGGCAAAGTGGATGAAAACGTGTTCGAAAGTGAAATACATTTGAGATGCCTTATGAATTAGGGGCAAAAATATGAGTGAAATACAAAACCAAGAAAAACAAGAAGTTCAAATTATTGACATGAAAGTTGAAACAATCAACAAAAGAAAAAATGAACAGAAAATTTTGTGAGATGAAGAGATGAACCACTGACAAAAGAAGTGGTGAAAAGGAAATGACCTCTAGGGTGAAAACCCAAAAAGGGCAGTCTAGAGTGATCCGCAAAAAAGGGAAAAAGTATTTCATCAGAGTATATCAAGATCAGTGCAACAATGATCCTTGGTTTTACCCTTAAATAATTATTTGAGCCTATATATCCTTTCTTTGGTAACCATAAACCATAGCCACATTACAAGCCACAAAAGACCATTTTGACCATACATGGATATTGGAACAAGGAGAGTTAGTCTTCAGAATACATTTCACTTATCAGGGTTAACCTTTCTTCAAGGATTTTCAGTCTTTTAATGCTTGATCGAGATCAGAAAAGAGGGAAAAATTGGGCATAGTGAATTAGTGAGACAAAGAGTGCCACTTAAATGGGGTAGAATTAGGAAAAGGGAAATGTTTTTCCTGAAAGTCTAATAAATTTGAAAAGGGGTCACATTGGAGTTGATCTTTGAAAATTGGTTCAAAGGCTTTGTCGCACTTGGTATTCAAAGGCCCAATTTTATTGTTTGCCACGATAGTCAAAATTCTTCAATATTTTCAAAATTGGTAAAATTATTTTTTGAGATTTTTTTGCTTATTGTTTTAACAAGCATCTTGCAGATAAATTAATTAGATACAAAAAAAACACAAAGGATTTCATGACTATTACTATGATGTACTAATCCTTTAAGTGCAGGCAGAACAGGAGTTGGCCTCGGTACATGATTTATGATGAGAAACAGATAAAGCTCAAAATACAACAATATTCGAGCAACAAAGATGACACACAAGTAAATTTGGGGCAAAAAAAAAAAGAATATTGACCATTATTTGGAGCAAAATATACCAGGATCAATTCATCAAGTGTGGAAATTGTTTCTACCGAGATATCACGAGATAAAGAAGCTCTACGAGGTGAATATCAGAATAAGAAAACAAGACAATTATACTCAAATTCGAGTGGGGCAATGTTGCAAAGGTGTGTTAGAAGAACATACTATCATGAGAAATTCAAAAACCGAAGCAATGGAAAGGAAGAATTCCTTCAGAGCAGAGAACAAATCTCCTCTAAAATAGATTTTTCCTGGTGCTCAAAGGTTGAAAATACAAAAGATCATATGTTGAAGACAAGAACAAGTGTCATTGAGTTCATGATAGACTTCAGTTGTTGGAAAAAAGAAAAGAAAGGAAAACAAAAAAGAAAAAGAAAAGAAAGAATAGATCTAAAGTGAAAACCTGAAAGGGCGCTTTAGAGCAAAAAAGCAAAGATCTTGAGAATTGAACCTGAGTTTGAGATAAATTTTCATATCAGTCAAAGAAGATACATCGGGAGATGAAGAAGAAATTTATTAGCACTTTCCTTGGAGCAGAAAGTTTACTCAAGTGGTCTTCAATTAACATTCATGCTTCAATAGAAATATTTGTATTAAGATCATATTAACAATACATGATATTTTTGTCAACAGGAATCAAACAGAAATTGGCAGCCTTCTCGGCGTGAGTCCCTACCTTGGCAGCCTTCTCGGCGTGAGTCCCTACCTTGGCAGCCTTCTCGGCGTGAGTTCTTACCTTGGTAGCCTTCTCGGCGTGAGTCCCTACCTTGGCAGCCTTCTCGGCGTGAGTCCTTACCTTGGCAGCCTTCTCGGCGTGAGTCCTTACCTTGGCAGCCTTCTCGGCGTGAGTCCTTACCTTGGCAGCCTTCTCGGCGTGAGTCCTTACCTTGGCAGCTATTCCGGCGTGAGTCTCGAAATATTTGGTGGAATTTGAGGAATTTCATAATAAGAAGAATAGCCTCAGGTTTCATCACTTTTGATCTGGAGAATTTCATAATGAGAAGAACAGCTTCAGATTTCCCGGAGACGAGGAATTTCATAATGAGAAGAACAGCCTCGTTTTCCACCACTTGATCAGTTTGAAGAAATTCATAATGAGAAGAACAGCTTCGGATTCCATCACTTTTTGTCTGAAGAAATTCATAATGAGAAGAACAGCTTCAGACCCTGGAGACGAGGAATTTCATAATGAGAAAAACAACCTCGTTTTCCACCACTTGATCAGTTTGAAGAAATTCATAATGAGAAGAACAACTTTAAACTTATCCAAACTTTGGAGAATTTCATAATAAGAAGAACAACTCCAAAGCCCATGGGATACGAAGAATTTCATAATGAGAAGAACAGCTTCGGATTCCATCACTTTTTGTCTGAAGAAATTCATAATGAGAAGAACAGCTTCAGACCCTGGAGAATTTCATAATGAGAAGAACAGCTCTAGATTTTACGGGATACGAGGAATTTCATAATGAGAAGAACAGCCTCGTGTTTCATCATTTTTTGCTTGAAGAATTTCATAATGAGAAGAACAACTTCAAATTTTGTTAGCGTAACAGAGGCCAAGAAGCTTAGACAAAATTTGTGTCTTTTCAGTCTTTGCTCGTCTCCTGCTCCACAAACATAGAGTAAAGAAGGGCAACTGTCATACCTGAATTTTGATCTAAGGGCCTACGTAAATATAACAAGTAAAATAATAAAAAATAAAAAATAAAAATAAAAAACAAAAAATATAAAGAAAAAAGAAAAATAAGAAAAATATATGAAGATAGATAAAAAAAAGAAAAGAAAAACGAAACATTAAATATTTGTGTTTTATGCAGGAAAATAAAACCTTGAGCAACATCAATCAAGTTACACCAGCAATGGGTTCAGAAGAAAATGTTCAAGCTTGAGCAGAGAAACGATAACGATAACAAATGAAAAGAATTTTTCAACTTAATCCATGTTGAATTTGTATTAATTGATGGTTTCTCTTTTTGCAGAGAAGGATTCAAGGTTCAAAAAGAATTCAAACAACCAATCAAAGCAACCACAATTTCAGGTTTTCACGGGATACGAGGAATTTCATAATGAGAAGAACAGTCTCGGGTTCCATCATTTTTTTGCTTGAAGAATTTCATAATGAGAAGAACAGCTTCAAGCTTTGTTAGCGTAACAGTGGCTAAGAAGTCTAGACGAAATTCGTGTCTTTTCAGTCTTTGTTCTTCTTCTGTTCCACAGCATTGAACAAAGAGGGGCAACTGTAATACCCGAATTTCGTCCGGGTATACGTATATAATAAGTAAATATTATATATATAAATAACTAATTTTATATAATAAATAAATTAATTAAACAGAAATGAAAAATAAAAATGGATAATGATTGAAGTTTCGATTACCTTGGGGAGTTATTAGTTTAGTGGTTTCTGTAGCGATCTTAAAAAATGAGTTTCGCTAAAATGTTTTTTTCGAGTTGGAAAACATTTTTGATGTGTTATTTTGAAAATTAATGTCTTCCACGTGAGGATTTCGTTTAAAAATTGATTTTTGAAAAATTGGAGTCGCCACCGACCGTTTAGATAGACCGGACACCATAAAACCAGAGATTTGAAAAGTTAGGGTTCGGGAGTCGGTTACGGATGGGGAAGGATTAGCACCCCTACACCGCCCAAAATTGGTACTTTAATAATTACCGCTTTAATAATATTAAACTTTTCGGGCTAATTTGATGATCGAAATAATTTTTAAGTAAATGTGCACATTTATTTTAAAGCACCTAAACCCGAAGGTAAGCGTCCGAACCACTACCACCTTATTGGTACTGGCCTCGCTTACGACCGAATTTAGGGGCCCGCATTAACAAATTAATATTTCATTCATGCAACTTAAACATAAAAATAAATTAAATACATCACATAAAAATAATTACATAAAATATAAATATTAATCTAACAAATTTAATACTAATCTAAACTATAAATTAAAACATACATAAATATTAATCTAAAACATAAACATAAATTAATATTAATCTACAACAAAAATTAAAAACAACTATAAATATTAATCTAAAACATAAATTAAAATCCAATAATAAACAACTACATTTCATTAAAAATATTCAAAATACAAAGATAAAAATTATACCTAAAAATACGAACAGTTAACCCCGATAAACTTTCCATCGAGATCTACCACGACCCCCTTAAAAATTTTAACTAGATCGAATCCTAAAAATAGGACTCGATCGAACCACCCAAAATTTGGGGAGAGTTAAACTCTCAAATTAGGATCATAGGGTACTACCCTTACCCAATTGGTTCCTCCTCCTCTCCTTTTATAGGCAATGAGAAAGGAAGAAGTGGTGTTTCCCACCAATGTGGGATTCTAATCCTATATCACTTTTCCTTTTCTTTCTTCTTCTCCTTCTCCTTTCTCCTTTCATTTTTTCTCTTTTTTTTCTTCTATTTTTATTAATAATATTACTACTACAATAATACTACATATACTAAAATCCGATTAAAAATGAGTGATTACAGTTTCCATCGGTTTCAAGGAGAGAATGACAAGGGATTAGTAGGGAAGAAATGGTTTTTTCGGCAGCAAGACAAGGGGGCTTGGCAATTTTTTACTGGTTTCCAGTGGAGTTTTCTTCTCTCCAACTAGACTTGGAGAGTGGACAAGAACAAAATCCTTTTGCTGCAAGTATACCAAGAAGCAGCAAAATAAAGTGAGATGAGTGGTGTGATTAACAACAAAGGGTTGGACTCCATATTCATGTTCAATGTGCAGCGTTCACATCTTTGGTAATAATTCGGCGTTACCGGCAACATACAAACAAGACTAGGTCAAAGGTGATACTAAAGAAGTAAAGTGAGAGTAGACAAGGACTCGACATCATTCATAGGGCTCCTGCAACTTTCGGAAGTGCAGACAACAAGGAAGACGAGGGATTCGGGTTCAACGACGCGGACCCAATTTTTTTCCCTGTACAAAAACTTGATTCAAACGGTTCCTTGTGGATTTTGTCGTCACCGATGCCATCGAACCAGACCACCCCATGGTTTATGTCAACACGGTCTTCGAGATGGTTACTGGGTATCGTGCCGAATTGGCCGCAATTGATTCCATGGACCTTCAATCATTGATGAACACTTGGAGGCCATTGTTTGTCAGTGAATTTCAATTGCAAAAGCAAAATAGGCCGCACCCTTGTTCTTCTCTGCAACCAACACTTAATTCAGGTAAACTTTGTTTAATAGCCATATCTTTTAGTCTTAATTAATTAGAATTTAAAGTTTTTTTATTTTTTTCGATCAATGTTTAATTAATATATATGTTTTATTTAATTAATGCTTTATTTATTTATTATGTTTGTATTTTTAGATCATATAGAATATTTTGTTTAGGAACACTTAATTTATACTTAGTGAATTAAATTAGAGCCTTTTTAGGATTAGTCACTCTAATTAAAATAATTAATTAAATAGGGAGATAATTTAGTAACGATGGCGTTTTAATCTTATACCTTGGATATACTAAGTGGTCAGTATTATGAAATGACATTATGTTGGCCAAGGGTATACTTCGGTACCGTATTCGGCGCGTCATCGAAACGTAGAAAATAATAAATAATTTAATGTTAGAATTTAATAAAATTAATTAGGTAAAGATTAGTAGCACCAATAGAATTATTAATTTTGTTTGGTGTCGAAATGGTAGTGTCCGTGCATTCGGATGTTATCATAATACTACACCCGGTGAAATTAATAATTTAATAGGATTTAAATATTTAAATTGATGGAGCCTTTTTAGGTTAGAACTTAAAATCGATAAGATAATAATCGATCATGCATTTTAAAACCTTTTGGGGCAGAATTTATATTTCTTTAAATACGAGTTAAGGTTTCCTATCTAGAGGACGTCTTATTAAGCTCGTATTTAAAAGAAATATATTTTCTTATCCAAAAGGATATTCTTATCCGAACGATATTTATTTGCCAATAATGGATTAAATTAATATTGTTATTCAAAATTCCGAAATGGCGCGTGTAATTAAAAGGTACCGATTTTCGGGCGCTCGTAAGGATCGTCCTTACGCGTAACCGACTCCCGAACCCAATGTTTTAAAAATAAATCTCTGGTTTGTTTTATGGTGTCTGGCCTACCAAAGTGGCCGGTGGCGACTCCAAATTAATTTTAAAAATTCAAATGTTTTCAATAAAATTTGTTTTTTTACAATTAAAAGCAATTAAATTCAATTTTTTCAAAATTCACTCGCCAGGCTATTTTTCACACTTTTTCGTTTTTAAAATGGTCGCGACATGTATTAAGATTTGAATTTTGAGATGTTTTGTTTGTTGTTGTGGGAAATGATATATACGGAAATATTCTGTTCGATCAAGGAATTTTCTGGCCTTGTTAGTTTTGATTTCTTAATTGAATTGTAAGTTAAAGAGCTACTTCTTTTAATTTTGAGCTGCAATTTAGTGCTTAATGATATGAATCATGTTTTACTTTGTAGGTCATAGAAGATTTGAATCAGAATTCAGTTACATCAGTTTGTCTTTTTCATTTAAAACATATATTTTCAGAAATGTCGACACCAGATGTGGAAGTGAATCATAATAAAAATATAAAAACTGAGGATATACTCTGTCCTTTGGCTGAATATGAAGACTGTGATTTTTCAAAGTTGTTAGAGAAGCCCAGGCTTTTGAATATAGACAGACAGAGATCACTTGATGAAAGGTCCCTCAGCGAATTGTCAATTGGGATGTCTACTAGAGGAATTGATCTTAATTCATCCCGCTTTTTTGAGCAACTGGATTCTATTTGTTCGCCGGTGGGTAGGAGGTCAGATTTTAGCACACCAAGGTCACAAACTGGTTTTGACCCCATCCAATGGTTGCTGAAGCTTGGGAAGCCTTGAGAAGGTCATTGGTGTATTTTCGTGGTCAACCAGTCGGGACTATTGCAGCATTGGATAATACTGAGGAAAACCTAAACTATGATCAGGTGATAACTCTGTTCTCTGGTAACTCCATCTCAAGTAAGAGTAATATCATATCATTCGATTAGCCTATAAATGTGTTCTATCTTTCATCAGGCTTGATAAATGATAGCGATATTTGGAATGGTGATGAGTTATGCCAATCTTCTGTCCTTGAGCTGAGTTTTATTGCCTATTTGTTCATCTTTTGCAGTTCTGAGGCTCTTTTTTGAGCAAAGAGCAAATAAGTAGTTCCTAATTCAAAAGTAAAAGATACTATTAGCATATTTTTCAATGTTAAACTATGTTTCTTTTGTTGACTTCTAGCCGGTGCAAGCTGTAGAGGTATTTTAGTTTTTCCTGTTTGTGTGATTTAGAATAAACTTTTGTTGTTATCGTAATATTGTTTTAATAGTTGAACTTATCCAGTTCCTTTTATCCCTTTCCTTGCATTCAATTTCAGCTATATTAATATATCATGTTTTCTTTCTAGATTTATGTGATGATTTTGTTTCTTTGTTCAGCCTTCTATTTTTCGAACCTCATAGGAGACTAACTTTGTGAATTTCCAATGAATGCTCTGGTTTATAACAGTTCATAAATTTGGTTGCTTATTTTTCTGCAAAGGTCTTTGTGAGAGACTTTGTCCCCAGTGCATTGGCTTTCTTGATGAATGGGGAACCAGAAATAGTAAAGAATTTCATTCTGAAGACCCTTCGCCTTCAATCTTGGGAGAAAAAGATTGATAGGTTTCAGTTAGGAGAAGGAGTAATGCCAGCTAGTTTTAAAGTGCTCCATGACCCAGTTAGGAACAGTGAGACACTAATTGCAGATTTTGGGGAGAGTGCAATAGGAAGAGTTGCTCCTGTGGATTCTGGATTTTGGTGGATTATTTTGCTTCGAGCATACACAAAGTCTACCGGAGACACTTCATTGGCTGAGTTGCCTGAATGTCAGAAGGGTATGCGCCTAATTCTGAGCTTGTGCCTGTCAGAGGGATTTGACACATTTCCAACCCTTCTTTGTGCTGATGGTTGCTGCATGATTGATCGTCGAATGGTGAGTTGTTCACAGCATGTATTCTGTTACATATAGCACTAGCATCAAACAGGTTTTGTCTAATTCTATTACTAAAAGTATAATACTAGTTTCCTTCAAATTCCTTTCTCATATATTCTTGCATCTATACAATGGCCATTAAAAAACTAGTTGAGATTACTGGCATTCCATTGGACTAGTGGTGCCTTAAACTAGTTGAGTTTAGTTTCAATTGGGTTGAGCTTTAGTACATGTCATCTTCTACAGGGTGTATATGGCTATCCTATTGAAATCCAAGCTCTTTTCTTTATGGCTTTAAGATGTGCTTTGCTTCTTCTCAAGCAAGATGACGAAGGAAAGGAGTTCATAGAACGTATAGTTAAACGTCTGCATGCCTTAAGCTATCACATGAGAAGTTATTTCTGGCTCGACTTGAAGCAGCTAAATGACATATATCGGTACAAGACAGAAGAGTATTCCCACACTGCAGTCAACAAGTTTAATGTAATGCCTGACTCTCTTCCTGAGTGGGTTTTTGATTTTATGCCGCTTCATGGTGGCTACTTCATCGGTAATGTTAGCCCTGCAAAAATGGATTTCCGTTGGTTCTGCTTGGGTAATTGCATCGCAATTCTATCATCATTGGCTACTCCCGAGCAATCGACTGCGATTATGGATCTTATAGAATCATGCTGGGAAGAGTTGGTCGGGGAAATGCCATTAAAGGTTTGCTATCCGGCAATGGAAACTCATGAATGGCGGATTATAACAGGATGTGACCCCAAAAACACCCGATGGAGTTACCATAATGGGGGGTCATGGCCAGGTACGTTTTATCGTCCTCTCAGCTTCCAAGTGTTTTTTCAATCTCTGCAAAGTTCATTTTCTAGTGTTTGGTAACCTTTATCATGCACTTGCCTACAAGGATGGACCTCTCAGATATTTTATTTGGTAACCATGTTCACCACGTCATCTGTGGTCCCAATCAGTCAAATTTATTTATCGCAATTTTTTAAGTTGAACCATCACCTCTTTCCTACATGTAATTAGTTATTAGGTAGTTATTTAAAGATGAACGGTCTTAATTGTTTGGACCATAGATGACGTGGTGAACAAAATTCTCTTAATAATCTCTCCAAAATTTGTAATTTCATGCCCCTGAATTTCTAATATAATTTTTATAAACATTTGTATCCGTGAGATCATAAAATCCTGCCCGTCCATGTTTGCCTATGATTATTGAGATTTTACGTAACATCCTAGTTCTTGGCCAAATAGACATGTTGGAACCAATTTTCATGCTTTATTTCCTATAAGTTGAAATAGTATGAATTATTTTCCCTTTGAAATCCATTTTGCTTGTTGCATTGTGTCCAGTGCTACTATGGCTGCTTGCAGCTGCATGCGTGAAGACCGGACGCCCCCAAATAGCAAGGCGGGCCATTGAAATAGCTGAAGCTAGGTTGCTGCAAGACAACTGGCCGGAGTATTACGACGGAAAAACAGGTCGATATATCGGGAAGCAATCACGTAAAGCTCAAACCTGGTCCGTCGCCGGTTACTTGGTGGCAAAGATGATGTTAGAAGACCCATCTCACTTAGGAATGATAGCAATTGAGGAAGACAAACAAAGGAAGCCGCTCTTGAGAAGATCAAATTCATGGACTTTATAATTTAAAGGAGACATTGAAATATCAGAACTGAACTTTCAGGTTCGGGCAGCCTTGATTGGACCTGTTTTGGTTTGGTTGTGTCTGTTGTGTTTTGTCCATAGAAACAAAACAAAGAGAAGGTTGTGTTGTGTTTGTTCTATGGGTTTAGGGACTTATTTGTACGGGTTGAGTTTTAATGAGTAAATACATGTTTTAGTACTTGAATTTGGCTTAAGTTTTAATTTGGTACTTAATTTTTTTTCCTTCTAATTGAGTATTTGATCAAGATTCATTTGGTTCAAATATATATATATATATATATATATATATATAGTATTATAATTAAAATACAGGTAATGTTTTTGTTTGAATTAAATTTAGATAAATTTATATACTTATAAATTAAACTGTTCAAATTTAAATTATTTAAAATGAATAATATATTATTTTTTACAGTTGAGATCACTTTTATATATGCGGGTTGAATTTTAATAAAAATATATGTACTTCGAACACTTTACACTAATTACCTACATAAATTCAGAATTGCTTCATTTCCCTATTTTATAAAATATGTATTTTTCCCTAATTTTACGAAATAAATGGTTCCATTTTACCGAAAAAAACATATGTTTTTTGTTTGTGGATAATGCACGAGGTAATTTTCGAATCCTAATTGGAATTTTTATATTAATTATTTAGATTAAAATTAGTCCACTCAGTGTAATTTTAAATTTAGATAATTTCTTTTTCCTTTAAAAAATAAAGGAATAGGAGGACGAAAAGAACCCCAAACCAAATAACGGATTTCCTTAATTAAACACAAAAACTATAGATTCAAATCCTAAATCACGAAGATTTCCATTCACGTAATAACATTTCCGGATTGGCGCATACCCAATTCCTCTCAATTTTCCCACACTTTCTCTTTCTTTCCCGGGAAAAAAGAATCAATCAAGACAACATGAGGGCAGAGAAGAAGCTGATCCACGCCGTGACGATGTGGGTGAGACGACAGCCGCCCAAGATGAAGGCTTTCATGGCGGTGGTATCGGGGATGGCAGCGCTCATTTTTCTCCGATTCATCGTACATGACCACGACAATCTCTTCGTCGCCGCTGAGTCTGTCCACTCCCTCGGAATTTCTGTCCTCATCTATAAACTCACAAAACAGAAAACTTGTGCTGGTAACCCCCCTCCCTAAAAATAATTTTCATCATTTGTTAAGAAAGTTTCAGATTTTGGTTCTGCAAATGTTTTATCAAAAAATTGTATTTAAATTTACTACATGATGCATGAATGTATTAAAGCCTTCGTCCAACATTAGTATTTTTTTTTTTAAATTTAAAAGGGTGATGGGAAAGTTGCAAAAATTTCTAGGTTTCTTGTTTGGTTGTTTTGTGCCGATCGGTGTTGGATTTTTCTTAGCTATCATGCAGTGAGAGAGTTGGTCATTTTTTTATTGATTTTGTTGAAGATTTGTATAGTCAACTTTGATGTCATATATATAGAACATTAAATACTATGTTGCTCGGCCCCTTCATTAGTGTTCAAATAAATACGGATAGGATCATCAAATTCCTCTAAATATATGAAAATTTTGAAGAAAAAAACTCTAGTTACATCCGTATCCGATACATACTCGTATTTGACACTCGTGTATGAGTCTTAGTAACATTAATTATATGATTCTAGTATGGTATCATATCAATTTACAATCAAGGGATTTCTTTTCGATGCAAAGGGAAAGGAAGCTCTTTATTGATAGTCTCACTGATTTGATGATTTTTATGAATTTTATATGTTTATATGTATGTACTTTGCCAATTGCATGTGTGACCAGAATCATTGTCATGTGATTGAATTAACTAATGATACATTCTTGATTCTTTTCTTATGTTCCAACTGAAATGTAGAAATTCTTTATCGGCGAAAATACCGGGCTTATTTGTTTTGGGAATGTTTTTGAATGTTGTCAGGACTATCACTGAAATCCCAAGAACTAACAGCTATATTTTTAGCTGTTAGACTGTACTGTAGCTTTGTCATGGAATATGATATACACACCGTACTCGATTTATCCACATTGGCTACGACCTTGTGGGTTATTTACATGATCCGTTTCAAACTGAAGTCCAGCTACATGGAAGACAAGGACAACTTTGCCATTTACTATGTTGTATGTCTCCATTGGTCATATTAACTTTTTTCGTGTCGTTCTGTTTTCAGCATTGGTAGACATCTAGATATCTTATCTTATGAGATTTCATTTGTCTTCAATTGTTCTTCATGCTGTTTGTTTCAATATAATTGTGAAAGTCGCCATTTGGTTCAACTTTCCCAGTTTGATTCAATAGATAGATGTGTTGTTACACATGGACTCGTATTAGCTGGGCAATTATCAACTTTGTTGCTCAAATGGATTCTTCTTCTGAACACATTCTAGAAGTCATATCTGGGAGTTTGGATGCAGGTTATCCCTTGTGCTGTACTAGCTCTGTGTATTCATCCAACAACAACTCATATTCTTTTGAACCGGATTTTCTGGGCATTCTGTGTATATCTGGAAGCGGTTTCAGTTTTACCTCAGTTGCAACTGATGCAAAATACTAAGGTACGGATTTACTTAAATAATAGATTGCATTAGAGAAGGTTTATACGAGTTCTGCTGTAACTCATCTTCTTGTGCTTGCAGATTGTTGAGCCTTTCACTGCTCATTATGTATTTGCATTGGGTGTTGCAAGGTTCCTCAGCTGTGCCCACTGGGTTCTCCAGGTTAGATCTTTTGATGTTTAGCAATGCTGAAATCAACCCACTTTGAATTTTTTTTTTGTAAAATATATCCACTTTGGAAATAATAGACAGCTTGAGCATGCATGATGAATGGTCCTGATGTTTTACCTGAATGCCATATTGCTTCTACATGTCGATCAATGTCAGATTGATAACACATATTGTGTCTTACATAAGCTATGTTACTCTGGACTCTGGTCTGAGTGTTGGATAAGGTTATGCATCTGACACAAGTCCTTCTAGAAAAATGAAGAGTCCGGACAACATTGAACATAAGTATTCTTGTGTAGTGATGAAACCTTTACACGATGCTGGTGGTTGTGGGAAGTGTTGCTGTGATTTACTATAATGGCGATTGATTGCATTAAGATTTTAATCCATTTCTCTACTTCTTACAACAGGTCTTAGACAGTCGAGGACACTTGCTGGTAGCCCTAGGTTACGGATTGTGGCCTTCTATGGTTCTTATATCCGAAATCATCCAAACTTTCATTTTAGCAGACTTCTGTTACTATTACATCAAGAGGTCTGTCACAATCTTTATATTATATGGTACAAGCTAATGATGTTTACTTATATAATCATTTATCCGCAGTGTATTTGGAGGGCAGCTTGTTCTCCGTCTTCCCTCCGGAGTGGTATAGGCGAAGATGCCGTTTCTGGATGTCGATGAGCTTGCTGACAGAAATAAGTATAACTCTGTGATAAAACATGACGAGTTGTCCTTATTTAAGTTCTTGTTCTTCGCTCTTTCGACTCGATATCAGAGGATTGTATATTTTGGGAAGCTGAAAGTTTTGGATGGTTATTTATATGTAAAAGATTCCATAGAAGGATTAACACTTTTTTATGTCAAATACTTAAATTATTAGAATAAGCTGAGACAGATGAATTCAGACCACCTATGTTATAACCTAAGCATTTTTACCTGTTCAGGTTTTAGATTATGTGAAGAAAAAAATCATTTTATGTAAACAAAAAATTGTAATGTAAAGTTTTATTCAATGAATAATCATAGATATATAAATCTTTATTTATCCGACACCACCTCTCCGCCATTGTTGTCCTTTGTCACCTGCATCTTTAGCTTTCAGTTCGGGTGGTTTTGGTCTAAACTTGGAGCCTATGTTTGCATGTTTTATGTTCAGGTTTTTGTTGCCTTTTTTGTTCTGTTCAGACCGTTTCTGTTGGGACCCTTTTGACCCACTGTTTGTTGGACCAGGTTTATGCCATTTCTGATATAAAAAAAGCCCACCTTTTTGACTGTTTTATTCAAACACGTGATAACCAAACTAAAAATTGTTGTTGTCTTGATCTTAAATATCACTCATCTCATCCGTGTTGTTTGCATCTCATGGATGTAAGAATCACAGGTTTTATTGTCACATGTCACATATATGTTTCAGAATGAAAATAAGTGATGATAGAACAAAATCAAAGTTCAGACAGGCACTTTCCGCTGATGAAATCGACGATTTGAGCGACTGCTTCATCGAGGGCAGCAGTCACAGCAGTCAAATTCTGCAGGAATTCCTCTGCAGTCGGTTTCTCGCCGTCTACTATGTCCGTCACTGCTTTAACAAATATTGCAGGAACTTTCAAAAGATCGGCAACATAGGCTATAGCTGCTCCCTAAAACAAAAGAAACAAGGCAGTAAACATTGTAGTTTGAAGTACAAAAAGCGTCTCTTTCGAGTAGCATGCGTGGTTTTGCAAGGTTGACTTGATCCATTTTTCGGTTTCTTCATTAAGAGATGGGGGTGGTTTGGTGCTTACCTCCATGTCTTTGACTGTAGCATCATTTGCTGTGATTGACACTTCATCCTGAGGGGTCATATCCAAAGAATCGCCCGTCGATAATTTGCCAGCCTGAAACGCAGAGAAAAGTATAACAGAAATTGTCTCATTAAATAATTAACTCGATCAAACAGATCGATTGAATAGCTATCCTCATGTAAAGTAGATGCATGCTTGCACAAAGACATGCAGATGCAAACATTTCATATGCTCGGAGAGGCATAGAAGTTATATAGGAAACGATAATCGACAGTCTTAACTGATCAACAAGAAATTCCAACACCATAATTTACCTTCAAATTAAGTGCTTTCAACAGATTCGGTGTTGTGAAGGTCTGCTGCAAACCAACACCATATAGATCAAAAACCTACAGAAGAAACAAAAATTAGTTACCGGACATATCCTTAAAGATTACGTACAAGATCTGGAAGAAACAAAAACTAGGTTCAAGGTTCATGATGAGCATTAATTTTAAATGTGTGATCAAGTATTGTCACCCTTCACAAATCATTGAAGAGTAAGGGCCAACATTACTCACTGGGATCGGTATTCTTCTATCATGGAATGCAACATGAGATACGAGGAAAACATCACCAATCTCTGCTCCCCTTGCCTGGAAGAATCCAAGAATAAATACACAGAATATTTTGCGTTGTGTTACAAAAATCATTATAAGCAACGTATACCTAATAGAAATATAGCTAAGAATCATCGGTACCATGACTTTTTTTTTCCCTTAATTCTAAAAAGGGAGCAAAATATCAGTGCCGACAATTACCTTAAAGCCACCGGCAGTGCCTGCATTTATGATCAGATCTGGCTTCAATGCCAGGATAGATGCATAGGTAACAAGAGAGGCAGAAACTGTCCCGATACAATCAACCCCTACAAAGAATTACAGATGCTTTTAATGAATCAGAATAGTGGATGGAAGAAGTTTCTGATTGTTGGCATCCCACTACCTACCTACATGGCAGATGCACCGTGTCTCGCACAACCGACTCTCAAGTACTTACCAATAAAGTTAAGCACTGTCATTGTGATTTCTTTTAACTGATACTGGAAACATTTGGAGTCTAAGAAAGAGATGCAATGTTTCATTGCGACTTCTTTTTTCCGTGTTTTTGGTATAGAACTTAACCGAAGCACCTAAGTTTCTACAAGAATAACCATAGAGTATAACTTGTAGCTAACTAAAACGTTGCTAGATCACTTCTAAAAGAAGATTAACAAGCGAAAAAAGGCATTCTTTTTGCAAGAAAGAAGGTACTTACCCAAGGTTAAATCCTTTCCAGGCCAAACTAGATTTATTACAATGTCCTTGTATGTACCATGATAATGGACCCAAGGGACCCCTTCAGGAAACCTGCAACATTGAAATATTGAATCTTAAAATCAAACACACACTGAAACACTGATGATTAAAAGATCAACCCAATATCAATTTTACAGATTTTTATGGATTGAGCCTTCCAAGAAACAAACTTTAGCCAAAAATCAATGGAAACAATAAAAGGGAAAAAGGAACTCACGAAGTGTGAGGATTTTCAACCAGCTGGAACTTATTCACCACTGGCAAAGCTTCTGTTTGCATAGCTGTGTTAAAACCAAAAACCAATAAGGATCAAATAGAAAATAAACATAAATATGAGAACTAAAGAGAGGTAATTTTTTTTTTTACCAATGACGATAAGGATGGATGAAATTGGGTGTTTTTGGACTTGAGCAACCATGGGATCCACTGGGGCACCCGATCCCTCACCATGAGGAGCCATAATTGTTCCTTTGAAACCCTTTCCTTTATCTCTCTTGCTTGACCTTTGAAGCTGCCGCTTTTTCCTTTACTTAGACCTGATTTTCCCCCGAAAAAGAAAACAAATGAAAACCCAATAATTATCTCGGGTAAAAAGAAAAACCCTGGTATTTTGAAGATGCAACTCCATTGAAGGATTTTCCACCGTTGGTCGAATGGGGTCCACGAGTGTTTCTTAATCTGATGGTCACGAATGTGTGTGTTTATGTTTGATTAAAGGGTAAACCATGCATTTAGTCCTTTAACCTTTACTGTTTCTTTGTTTTGATCATCTTAGCTTTAAAAAATTTCTGATTTTACTGTCCGTCTTTCGATGTTCAAATACGTTGAAAATTTAGAAAAAACGACACACTTTTTTCCTTCTAAAAAGTTTTTAATAATTAAAAGCAAAGAATTTGAATTATCATTCTACAACATCATCTACGTTAGTTGTCTAAAGCTATTTACATTTACAGAATTCTTACATTCCACAAAGGAATATAATTAACTAAACTTCTAAAACCTGCAGGCTAAGCAGAGCAACTATGCTTTCATATTTCAGCAGACATGCAACTGAGAAGCCAGATCGAGAAAGACATGTTCGTCGCACGGAATCGTAAGACCGCCCATCGGGTGAGTGAACCCGAACTCTTCCTCTACCCGGTCGAGTAAATCTAAGAAAGAAGGGTGGTTCAAGTACGAAATCGGAACCACGAATCTTGTCTTATGGATTTTCCCAACATAAACCGCAACATGGCCTTTCGGCACACCCGTATGATGGTGCCTTGACTGCAACTTGAGAACTTGCTTGGCATGAAGAATCATCCATGGTAAATGGATACCCCTTTTTGAACTCGAATCGAATTAAGAAAAAATTGTGTTAATTTTTGAAGGTTGATGGAAGTACCTTGTAGTTGGAAAGCTTATTTATAGGCAGTTCAAAGAGTCACATGGAGATTGCCCAATTGGATGGACTATGTCCTTCTCTTTAGGACATCCCCCGGGGTTCAATGTTGCAGCATATTCATGTGACTGTGTGTTTTGTAATAAACTAAACAATGTTCATGTGAGTCCCCCCGTTGCTATCTCCAGAGTCTCATCAAATACGTCATTGAAGGTTCGGTAATTAATATGGATGATCGTCTATGTTCTCGGTCCATGAATCTCATATATTTGATTTTTAATCTCGACTTTATTGCTTCATAATTTTTTAATAGTCAATAGGATAATTATAAAATGATATACGTTAACATTTTTTATTAATCATTTAATAATATATATTACACTGTAGACAAATCTAATTGAACTAGGAGTATTAAATCGACTGGGGTTAACTAACCGAACCGAACTACCAAAAATATATTGAGTTTTTCCCTTTTGACTATTAACCGAACTTATTGATTTTTGAATTTTTTAATTGAATAAGAGAGTTCGGTTAATTTGGTCAACTTTTAAATTCGGTCAGTAAATGTTCATAAGTTATAAAATAAACATTAAACTTATTGAACTATTATAAAAATCTTCAACTTCTTATACATTATAAATTATTGATAAATATTAAAAATTTAATGATTATTTTATAATAATTCAATAAATTAAATGATTATTTTGTGCTAATTAAATAAAGTTTAATGATAATTTTATAATATATCAAAATATTAATAATTATTTTATAATTTTTAAAAGTTCAATGACCTCAAAATAAATATATGAACTGTATATAATATTTAATATATTAATTTTGATTAAGTAATCAATTTCGAACTGAATCAAACGAAATTGATTGTATCTAAAATTGACTATTTTTTCCTATTCAACAACAAAGTATAAAAATCCTTAAATCAAACCCAAACCTAATAAAATAGAGTAAAAACTATCTATCTCTTTATCATGCATCCTTTTATGCTTTTTTTGAATTTTTTTTAAAAAATTGAATTTTAAACCTTAACCCTTATTTTCTGTATCTAAACCCTACACTCTAAAAAATCACCTACCCCTAACCATAATCCTTAG
Source organism: Abelmoschus esculentus (assembly GCA_035048815.1). Classification (NCBI taxonomy): domain Eukaryota; kingdom Viridiplantae; phylum Streptophyta; class Magnoliopsida; order Malvales; family Malvaceae; genus Abelmoschus; species Abelmoschus esculentus. The sequence continues at coordinate 417,072 of JAUCBN010000012.1, forward strand.
TTGTTCAAAAAAATAACCACAACCCTTAACCTTAAACCCTAAACCCTCTAATTCAAAACGAAAACATAAATCGAAACATGAATAAGAAGTAAACGATTTATACCCAATAAAATAATTATCATCTCAGACAAATTGGTCTTCATCACATCCTTTATCCAAGTATTTATCTCAATATCGTCCTCTCACGATTCTTCATATTTTTTACTGGGTTTAATTTTGCGTCTACTATGTTGTTTAGTGATTGAAATTCAGTTGATAACAACAGTAGAAGAAACTTAGAAATCCAGAATTCGACTCGAAAAAGTTACAACCTCCGATTCCACATTTTTCGTTGCTTATTTAAGCTTCCACGATTACAGCCTACATATGTACTGTCCATTGCACACTGGCATGGTTTCAAGATAGAAGAGAAGAGCTCAAAGGAAAAGGAACTCTGTTAACAACTTTAGGGTAAAAAAGGTACAAAATTGTGACTGATCCGACATGTTTTACTGCAACCTGGAAGTTAGATTTACAAAGGCTTCTTCTCTGCATGGAATCGTTAAACCACCCATGGGATGATTGAATCCGAACTCTTCCTCGGCTCGATTCAGAAAGCATTCGAACGAGGGATGGTTCAGCACGGTGATCGGAACCACAAACCTTTTCATATGTGTCTCACCGACATAAACTGCGATGTGTCCTCGTGGAACATCTGTCTTCTCTCTTGTAATAAGAGACTGAAGCTTCAGGATTTGCTTGGCGCTGGATATCACCCACGGGATACGAACACCCATATCTGTCGTATAAAGTGAGTTTTGAAGAAAGAGAAACTGAAAAACAAAGGAGATACTCGGTCTGTATTTATAGTGGTTACGGAAAGTGATCAAAGATGAAGCAATTTAAGAGAATAGAAATAAAAGAGCTAAATTAATAAAAGTTTTAAATATAAATAATTAAATTTATTAGATTATTTTAAATTAAAATAAAACTAATACCACATATAATTTTGAAGATTAAACAAATTATTATAATAAATAAAAGTGACCCTGTGTTAGGTATGTCATACTTGTACCTTTGTGAGACATGCAGTGGAAGTGTCTTATTTTTCTGTTTGGGACAAATACCCAAATTGGTGTGGTGGTGTCATTGTAGCGGCGGATGTGGTGTGAGTTTCAAAGACGACCCCACGCCAGTAATGAATTCACGTGGCTTGGAACCATGCGTGGGAGATATGTATTACCGAAATTGTTCTTATCTATGTACACTCGCTAAATTTAATTCGAGCTTCAAATTAATCTATTTATTTTAAGTTTTAAAATTGATTTAAATATAATAATTTAAATTAAATTTAAAATTTAAAATAAATTAAATAAAATAAAAAATCAATTCAGATTTTAATTGAATTGAAAATTAATTTAGATTGAACGTTATTGGGATAAAATAAAATCACCTAAAAATCAACCTAATATCTTAACTAAAGTCATCATTTTTTTCTCTCTGAATCTCTGATTTTCAATTGGTAATATTTGATGATATACTCGATCAAGTCATTCCTTACTTATATCGTGATCGTTTTAATCCACCGTATTAACAATATAATCGTGCAGATCAGAATACTGTTTAATAACTTATTTGTATTTTTTATACAAAATTAATGTTATGACACAATATTATATATACTTTTTTTTCTTTTATTTAGATTAATTCTTTTAATAAAATATATGATATTGTTACTCATTCAATTAAAAAAATTAAAACAAACTTAAATTAAATAAACTTAAATTTAAAATAATTTAAATTGAACGACTCGACATCTATATCTATCTACACAATTTATCAAGTTTGATGGACCATTCCAGCCTCCCTGGGTCCAAACCAAACAGCCTCACTCTCTTAAGTTGGTTAGTCTTCACATTCTTAACAGTATAAACAAAACCGAGTGCCGTACTTCGGAAAATCCACCTCAGAATCCAAGATCTTGACGTATTGGGTATTTCACGTGTCGTTATTGGTAGTGACAAAGGCCATGGCTAAGATACTTATCAGGTTCCTGATATTTTTTAGTACCTCTCTCGGTTTTAAAGATTTTAGTATAACTAACTTGAATCGATATAAGTTGTGTACTTAATTTAATAATTAAAATTATTAATTTTATCTATATAAAACTTTAAAGTCGAAATATACTTGAATGAGATTATTTTACATCTTTAAAAATATATCTAAAATTTTAAAACGATACTAAAATATAATGATATTTAAATATGTTTAAATTTATATTTTTTAATTACTATAATAATATTAATTAAATTAAAACTTAATTCGAGGTTAATTATGTAATTAAACAGGTAACTGTCATGACTGATACATAATTTTTTTATGAGTTTTTAGTTAAATGGTAAAAATCCATGTTAAATTTTGGAATTTTCTAGTAGCTGGCCTTATTGACCAGAATAATTCCGGGTCAAAATAGTTTTCCATATTTTCATTCTACGGGTCAAATTTTTATTTATATTGTTAAGAATGTAAAGAGTTTAATATATTTTAAAATTATACTAATAACATTTTATTAGATAATTTAATGATATATTTTGTCCTCAAACGAATAAAATAAGGATAAACTATATCATTCATCACTCAATTTCTTTTACTTTAATTTTAATCATTAAATTTTAAAAAATTCATTAATAAATTAATTTTTAAATTAATTTTATTTTAGTCATTCTCAAATGTAGTAGTTGTACAAATAAAAAAATGATTTAAACATAAAATTTTTAAATTTTTTTATCCAATTATAGTTCTGAGCTTTAAACAAAATTATTAACTGGTCTAATCATTTATGTACAATATTTATAAATTTTATATATTAAAATATCTTATATTGTAGTAATTTTGATAACTTTTAGATGTTTTTTTTTCAATTGTTTTTATATTTTTATCATAACCGAACAATTATTAAATTTATCATTTGCCTTATTTAATAATAAAATAAAAAGTTGTTATTCAAATCTAACATTCTAGTTAATTGGTCGATCAATTATCTGATTTAATTGATATAATATAAAATTAAAAATTTATTTATCTAAATTTATTAATTAATCAAAATATTTTTAAAAATTAATCAAACTCAATTTTACACGATCTTAATCAAAATGATAAAAATCATAAACCCAATAAAAATTCCCAGGCAACACACAACCTTTACATCTACCATTTCAATGTGTTGTGTATGTTCAAAAGGTATTGAAAATGACCTTTAAAAATAATAAATTATTCGCTTCATCCTCGGTAGTTCTTTTTGGAATGTATAGTATTATACATTAACATAAAGTTTGAATAACAAAAGCATTTTTTTATTTTTCATCGTCTTTTTCATTACTTTTTCATAACACTCTCTTCAAGAAAAATAAATTTTAAATGGAGATCAATATTTTTTCTCATCATGATAAAGAATATATCATTCAACTGGAATCGAAACAAGAATAATTTAAAAATAAATTTATTAAATTAAAAAAATTTAAACTCTAATAGCCAAAATAATGTATTTTGTTCTATCCGTTTTGATAACGTTTTTCATTTAGTGAGATTAGAGAAATTATATCATAGGCCTGATTTACTACATCAGCTATGGTCACATCTAATAATAACTACCTACTTTACCACTATCTTTTAAATTATTTTTTCAATAAATGAGTCTTCACTTAGTTTTTTCGTGTCATTTAAAAATATAATTTTAAAAAATTATATTAATGACATAGATGATTAATAGTAGGATAGATATTTTTTATTGATTAGAGATCACGACTGATATAACGAGTCGGACCTATGATATAATCTTTCGGTGAGACTGGGAGATATGAGTATAGACATTATAACGTGTTCATAATGTCCAAGTTGGAAACATGTCGGCTTTATGTTCTACAAACAACACTCACTTCCAAAGCTTGTTAACCCTAAAACAAAGGGCCGTACATTGGAATATATAATAGCACAAATTGTAGTTTGGTCTCTTAAAAAAAAACTCAAAACTTTGATGATCGAGAAACAAATTAATGAAATAAGATAACGTGTTAACCCGGAATCATATAATAAATTCTTTATATAATGGAGTGATATTAGCAATTTTCAGCCAATAAGCACACATACTGACTAACTGTCTCGACAGTCGTCCGTATATTGGGCACCAATTTCACCATCACATGCATTGAACAAAAACTAAAATAAGAGAGAAAAAGGCAACGTAAAGTTAAAAACCCTCTTACATTGTGCATGCAAATGCATGCAACTGGTACATACGGACCGCGGTTCAAAGAATAAGAAGACGCCGAGTTCAATCATCATCTGTAAGAGAAAATAGTAAAAAAAACACAAAAAAACCCCATGAATCTCGATGCAACAAATAAAACACCAGAAGACATGGATATGAGAAAACCAGTGGGCGGATCTCCTATTATTAGTAGCTTTGTGGGTCCATTTTTAGACCCCAAAGTTTGATATTATACAATATCCTACCCCAAAGACAAGAGTACATGTTGATGATTTCATGCATGCAAAACGACAGAATGACATGTTAATTTGTAGCCTGTTTCTGGCCCCTATATATACATCCAAGGGACCAAGACCAGAAATGTAAGAAAACAAACTCACTATTGAGACTACTACCTTTCTTTCTCAAAAAGAATGGGGATTCGTTTGCCTGCAATGATGTTTCAAGCAAAGAAAAGCATGCAGAGGTGGTCACATTCAAAGCACCAATTATCCTCCTCCTACCAGACATCGAGTGAAGTGAATGTCCAGAAAGGTCGTTTTGCTGTTTATGTCGGAGATGAAGAGAAGAACAAGAGATTCGTGGTGCCAATATCTTATTTGAAGCACCCTTTGTTCCAGGCCTTGTTGAATCGAGCCGAAGAAGAGTTCGGGTTCGATCATCATCCGGTGCGTGGTCTCCTTGTTCCTTGCACTGAAGATGAATTCATCAAACTCACTTCACGTATTAACCATGCATGAGTCGATGAGCTAATGGAGATTGTAACTATGGGACTGATATTTGTAAATGAGGTTGAATTTATTCTCTATTATATCTGTGGGGTTCTGGACAAATTAGGTTTAGTGGTTTTAATTTGATGGATTATTGTTAAAATTTAGTAATTGGGGTTATAATTTAGGTTTATAAGTTAAAAACTAAATCCTTAATTATATTAGGGTAAACTTTAAATCATAATCTCTAAACCTTAAATTCTAACATTTATTCTTAAATTTTAAGCACACAAACATAAACCCTAACCTCTAATTTCTACGCTTATGAAAATTTTTGTTTCTACATGTGCATCGAATATAAATCCATATATATATTAAGTGGGATATTTACCGTTTTATAACCTCAATTTCATTTTATTTAAAACATGTCTTCTGTTTTTTATTTCTACTTATATTTTGCTTTCCTTGAATTCGATATCTAGTTCTGTCTCTTATCCGGAAAAAAAGTGAAGTTATCCCGAGTTAAACTCGAAATCTAATGTGAATCAAGATTAAAGAGATGAAACTACCATAGTCCATATGGCTTAGGGGCTGCAGCACCTAATTTTGTATGCTAAAAAATACAATGAGAAATTTATTTATTTATACCTCAAAATTTCAATACTTTTAAAATTTGTCCCCTCATTTTTATGATTAATTATACTTTACACCCCTAATTAATCTTGAACTGATCATCTGAACATGTTAAAACTTAAAACCCTTTTTTATCTCCATACAATGCATGCAGCAGTTATATACAGACCGCAATTCAAAGAACAATAGCAGGCCTTTTCAGAGGCAATCATTCTATAGGAAAGTATATATAAAACACCCGTGAATCATGTAAGAAATCCCAAACTAACCCCATAACTGAGTCACTGACACAAGGAACATGCAACAAACTAAACACCAGCCATGGACGTGAAAAGGCAGACTAGTAGCTCTGCGGGTCCCTTTTAGACCCCAGATTTTGGTATTATACAACATCCTATTCCTACCACTAAAACACAAGTACAAGGAGAGATATTTTCATGCATATGAAAAGTGACAAAATGGTATGTTAGTAATTTGTATCCCCTATGATATATATATGTATATATAAGAGAATGCCAGAATGGGGATTAGTTTGCCTGCGATGATGCTTCAGGGTTTAAGCTAAGCAGTCCATCCGAAGATGGTCGCATTCTAGCACCAATTCCCTTACCAAACATGGAACCACTCGCTGTCTATGTCGGAGACGAAGAGAATAACAAGAGATTTGTGGTCTCGATATCTTAATCGAAGCACCCTTTGTTCCAGTTCTTGTTGAATCAAGCCGAAGAGGAGTTCGGTTTCGATGATCATCCAGTCGGTGGTCTCATGTTCCTTTCGCCTAAAATGGACTCATCAAGACTCATCAAGCTCCCTACTCGTACAAACCATGCATGAGTCAATGAGCTAATGATGTTCTTCATTTGTTTTTTTAGTACTGAGATCTGCAAATGAGTTTTAAGGGTCCAAAATTAGAGATTAATTTCTCAATTTCGTAAAGTAGTGGGATGAAATTTATAACATCGGCTTTGATTAGAGCAAAGTACTATGTTATTGCAGAGAATGAATGCTTTGCAAATTCTGAAGAATAGTTCAAACCTCTGTGTTCTGTTTTTTGTAAATATTGAAACACCATATGTGTATCTATACATGCATTTGTTTTCTTTAGTGTGATAACAGAAAAAAATAACATGTTTTGTTGCAAGTGTGCTAAAACAAAATAGAACAGTTAAATAACTTGGCTACAATCTATGAAAATTTCAACAGTGTTGAAAGACTGATGAAATATTCTTCAGTGCATGGAATCGTGAGACCGCCCATCGGATGGTCGAACCCGAATTCTTCTTCGGCTAGACTCAACAGGCCTTCAAATAGAGGATGATTCAAGTAAGAGATGGGAATCATGAATCGCTTCCTGCTGGTTTCTCCTATGTATACTGCAATGTGGCCTTTTGGAACAATTATATTTCCCAACTGATTCCGAAATCTCGACAAAAGGCTTCCGTCGATCATTTTCTTGGCCTGAGCTAGTCCCACTAATTGTATACACATAACTCGAGTTAAAATGGAACTCTTGGTACCTAAACCTATATATAGTCGGGTAGCTTTGTTAAAGCTCCATGTGGTATTGTTTTGTATGATACAAAGCATTACAAACAAACTCGAAAAAATGCAATGTATATAACTTGTGAAATCATGTTCGAAATACTGATTTTTCGACACCTTTGTTTCGAATCAAAGTATTTTCAACATCAAAACATCACAGGGCTTAAGTTGATGTTGATGATTCATTCTCATCATGTACTTGAAGCATTGAACTTAGACAGTTAGACTTAAAAGTTTTGCAGAGTTGTTTCCCCTACGTACAAACTAGCTTGGTCGTTGTGAACTAGCAATGTCTCTAGGCCCCATTTCATTGAACTTTGCTCAGAGACATTTAAGATTTGCTCAACTTTTTAACTGTTCTTCATCGAGTAGTCGTTTTCTTTTCGTTCCATTTCGAGTAAGATTATCGACTATTAATTTCGAAATTCGGTCTAAACTAAACCGATACGTTTCAAATTTCTGCAATTATATTAGTTCATTGATTTGAATCAAAGGTTTGCATGATTTTGCATCTTGGTTTTGAATTATGAATGTGAGTTGGTATCACTATCATGGTCTTTGGTCCCGTATACCTATATCATAGGGACGCCTCTGATAACCCCAACCCTACTATAGTCTATATAGATATTTTCCAACAGAGAAGGTCTTATTGCAAAAGCAGTAAATGTACTATGATAAATGGAGTTTACTACCCGAATTTTATTTAAATATGCGTGGTATAATTAACTCTTATAAAAAATAAAGAAATTAAATCACAACAAATCAAAATAGAAATGATTAAATCTCAAATTTCGGCATAATCCGACTAAAATCAGAATCAGACCGATTCTTTTCTGTCAGAGACATCAGGCAAAGTCTAATCCGGTGCCAATATCTATGAGATGTCTTCTGTTAGTTCCTCTCTGCAACGGATTTCCTTTTCTACAACTGTTAAAATTCTGTAGGTGTTTGGTTGTGGTGCTCAAGAAAACGACGATGAATCAATTATTACAGAAAAATGATATACTCCGTTTTCTTAGGAGTTGTCCTTTTCTAGCACCTCACATGTTGTGTCGTCGTTGTCGTTGATTGATTATGTGTTCTAAATCTGTGTTCAGGAGCTCTGTACTGTATCAGAATGGCCTACCTGGTAATGAAGCTTTTGCTCCTTAGAAGACAAATGTGTCACTGCCATCATCGTACTTCTCATTGTCTGGTCCCTGTTCGGCCCAACTGGAAACTCTTACTCGGAAAGGAAACAGTTTTTTTATCACCAATTTGGAAAGTTTTGAGAAAACTGGTAGTCCCAGAACTTCTAAACCTGCTGGTTGATTGAATGTTTACAATAATATCACTATGGAATCAATCAATTCTTTTATTAGCTTAACGTTGAATTTGAATAAAAATCTCCGATCTTTGGGGTGTTTATTTATATGTTCATTAAGTGTTCCCGAACATGTTTATTTATATGTTCAGAAAGTTTAACTAAAATAACAAAACAAAGCTTACATTTCAGCTTAAACTTATATAATATCCTTAACATAAGAAATTTTATGCCTATTGACTTTGAATAATCGATGATTATTTTGGTACTATGTCAAACTTATATATTTAAATTGGTTCACTTAATTTATCATCGAGTCTTAATTTAATTGGTATAATTGTTGTCGTAACATAAATGTAAGTCGAGTGTATTTAAACGCAATATGCTTTGATTAATGGGTAGGAAGAGTTAAACTAGTTTAGAATTTTCTTTCAAATTAATCCTCTGTACACCCAAAGCAAAACCATGGGAGAAACTCTACTTTAGTTTCAATTAATCAGCAAGAATGAGAAGAAATATTAAGTTTCCATGATCTGCACTGGGTCTTAAGCATCCCATTGCCGTTGTTGAACAATCAACAAAGAATAATCGCCAACAAAATCTAAAGACGATACAAAATCTTTATACTCTCTTATATCAATCTCCCAACAATGATAAGTTGGTAATCTTCCACAGTGGATCGAAGAAAAGTTGAAGTTTCAGGCCCATATTCCACTTGTTCTTCAATGTACGTGAAGTTTACACTTCCTTTGATGTCTCTCATCATCAAGCATTCCGTCAGTGTCAGCCAGGATGTTGCATAAACTGGTCTTAACTTTGAGAAGAATCACAGTAAGGCTAACGCTTTCGTGTTGGGAAATGCGTTTAGTCAATGCTAGAGCCTCCCGATCGTCTTGTTCCCCCATGAAGATCACAGCAATTAATGTTGTGGTATGAGTTGTGTGATGGTAATGTGTCTCTGATGTTGGGGCTCTTCAGATTGCGGCGTACTTCAACAAGGATCCCTACCGAGCATGGTTCCCTTTCGAGGATGTCGAAGTTTAGGTTTCTTAAGGTATGATCTTCTAATTCGACGCTACCTTCGATGTACCACCTTCGGTGAAATGAGTGTATTATAAATGAGGTGAGACGGTCCACGGCGAGTTTACATGTATCCTCGTACATCAAATTTGGTGGCGAGACTGCGGTGAAAACATTCACTGATAGTGCGATACAGCTTCCCAACTGCTCAGCTGAAAATTATTGAATGCGACGATAACGTTTTCTGTGAGAACTAACATCACCATGTCACCTATAAGCGCTGATGATAATCCTAGCCTGCCGTTCTGAATTCAGGATCTTCAGTTCGCTGAGAAGGGAATGTAAGACCGGGAATCAAGTCCCGGAATATGATGTTGCCAAGAATTGTCGATGCTAAGGCTGGACTAAAACGGAATCTTTCCTCCTCAGAGATGACGGCAGTGCCAAAGGGCCACTTTGCTGTTTATGTTGGAGAATTTGAAAAGAGATTTGTTGTCCCGATTTCTTTCCTCAAACATCCTTCCTTCCAAAATTTGTTGAGTCAAGCTCAAGAAGAGTATGGATTAAATCATCCTTTGGGTGCTTTGGTGATTCCCTGCAGCGAAGAAGCTTTCCTTGATCTTACTTGTACTCTGCAAAGATCATGAGAGTTGATGTTAAAATGGCTAACTTAACAGAGATGAACAATGTAGCTTAAAAGCAAGTGTAAATGGAGGATTGTTATATGCAATCACATGAGCTAGGCCATGGTAGTCTTTTTTATCCTCAGAAACAGAGAAGTTTTACAGCTTCACATAGTTCATAGTATCCATACAAAAGTCCAAGCACCCCATTCTAGGAATACATAGCAAAGGACTAAATTTGAAAGTTTGAAGAGTGCAAGGATTGTGGGCAAATTAGATCTTTATGTTCTAGCAGGAAAAGATAGTTATATAGCAAAATATGTATATTCTGCTCTCTTTTATGTCATTTAGAAAAAAAAATGACTTGAAGATTGAATTTATAGTATTAAATTGTGGTATAACATAGTCTAATACCATATCATTATGGTTTTCAAGATCACCACGACGTTATAATCGCGGCAACTATTTAAAAATTAGGGATTTGAGAGGAAAAATCACTATGCAATGCCTGCATCATCGACAACTACTGCATCACGATCGCAACAACAATTTAGTAGATTGGATTCACCAGAAATCATGGATATTGGGGCAACTTGCTTTGTTTCATTCTACTTTATGGCAGTCCTAAATCAGCAAACAAGTGTTTAACTATATCAACTCTGGTCTTCAACCCTAATCACAGGCAAACATGTAGGGTTACCAAACCAACTCAACTACAATCAACATCCAACATTATTTTGATTACTTTGCTTCAAACTGTTTCACCCATATGATCTGCAGTAAAGTTGCTGTCAACAATAACAGGCCATGTATGTTAATTTCAAGTGGATCATCATTGAACGGCAAAGCATTGTAGATTGGGACAGAAACACCATGGTGGGGCTAATTTGTCAAAAACTATATCTTCACTTAGAAGGCAAGGCCATGTGACGCTTAATAGCCAATGTCTTTAAAGATCTTCCTTAGAGGCTCTCTCTTCACCACTCAATCAACATGATTGCTGTAAACCATAAAGCTATTGGTATCTCTATAAATACACTTACGTATGATGGGTAGCCAACCTGTGCCAAAAGTTCTAAAATCTGAACATACTTTTTCTTCCTTCTAGTTCTACTTGTATAACCATGGGTTTTCGCTTGCCGAGAATTGTTAACACTAAGGCTAGTCTAAAACGGAGTCTTTCATCTTCGGTGAACACGGTATCGGTGCCGAAAGGCCACTTTGCTGTTTATGTTGGAGAAACCGAAAAGAAGAGATTCCTTGTACCGGTTTCATTACTCAACCATCCTGGCTTCCAAAACTTGTTGAGTCAAGCCGAAGAAGAGTATGGATTCGATCATCCTATGGGTGCTCTAACGATCCCTTGCACCGAAGAAGCTTTCGTCGATCTCGTTGGATGTCAACAAAGCTCATGAGAGTTGTGGATATGGAAATGTCTAACACTCAACTGACAGATGCCAAATTTTTTATTATGTAGGAATTAGCAAGTGTAAATGGTGGATTGCTCTGTAATCCCATTCCCTCATGTTCCTTTTCTAACCAATATATGAGATGACAACTTTCCTCAATTGTTCATTAATCTTGCTTCTAATGGTGGGACATAAAGAAACTTACCTACACAAGATTTGCTAATAGTGTATACATAGATTCTATTTTATATATGTTGACTGTATGAATTAAATTTTCACAATAAATCCATCCAAAACACCACTAAATCAGACAACATCAGTCATCCAAACTTAAATTCTTCAGCATTTAGGCCTGTGTTGGGTTCGGAATCAGGTACCAAAGCCTGCGGATTCAGTGGGGGTCCGTTCTTCATTTTTCAAAAGCAATATCCGGTTCAAATGAACCCGATATGCAGGAACTAACAACCTTACGACAAGTCCATGTAAATGTACGTGAAGTTCACATGAAATTAGGTCTACTTGTTGTCTTGTCAGTTTTCAAACACCTATTCCAAATCTTGTAATAGATCGGAAGGCAAAGGCCCAACGACAGCCAAGGAATACGTATAAAAATTAATTTAATAGATTAGTTTCACTATATAATTCATTATTCTAATTGAGTTGTCCGGATTTCTTTTCAAATTTAATTGATGCTAATTTAATTGCTACCTCTAATAGAAAGCACATGCTGGTAAAATATGAAATAGGTGGCCAGCAGAGACAAATATCGACAGATTAAGTATATGATTTATATTCAGTGTCTTGAAAATATATACAATTGTATTTTCGTTACTGTAAAACTCAAAATCAACCCATATTTAGGTGTTTTTAAAGAGACTTTAACATGTGATTTACTGATATGTCATATGTGTATTAAATACCGGTTTATATAATCACATCTTTCGTGCTAGGCAAGTTTTCTTGTTAAGATGGTTAGTAATATCCAATCATGAGTGGTTTTGAGTTGAAAACAAATGTCTTAGTACACAGCTACCATTATAACAAGAATAGAAGAGAATAACTTGGAAAAAATTGTCATTTAACATATTGGTTACAGAGAATAGTTCACAAGGGAATGGGGTTGCAGAAAGCAATCCACCATTTGCACTTGCTAATTCCTAAATAAAATTGGTATCTGTCAGTTGAGGTTTGGTGTTAGCCATTTCCATATCCAACTCTCATGAGCTTTGTTGATTTCCAATGAGATCAAGGAAAGCTTCTTCAGTGCAAGGGATTGTTAGAGCACCCATAGGATGATCGAATCCGTACTCATCTTCAGCTTGGCTCAACAAGTTTTGGAAGGAAGGATAATTGAGGAGTGAAATTGGCACAACAAATCTCTTCCTTTCAGCTTCTCCAACATAAACAGCAAAGTGGCCTTTGGGCACCGATACCGTGTCCACCGAAGATGAAAGACTCCGCTTTAGACTAGCCTTAGCGTTAACAATTCTCGGCAAGCGAAAACCCATGGTTTTACAATTAGAACTAGAAGGAAGAAAGGTATGTTTAGATTTTAGAACTTTTGGCACAAGTTGGCTACCCATCATACATAGGTGTATTTATAGAGATATCAATAGCTTTATGGTTTACAACAATCATGTTGATTGAGTGGTGAAGAGAGAGCCCCTAAGGAAGATCTTTAAAGACATTGGCTATTATGCATCACATGGCCTTGCCTTCCAAATCATGATACAGTTTTTGACAAATTAGCCCCCCCCCCCACCGCCATGCTTCTGTCTCAATCTACAATGCTTTACCATTCAATGAAGCCAACCATGATGATCCATTTGCAATGAATACAATATCATTGAATCATGTTCTGTTAGTGTTGAATGTTGATAATAACTTTTCCTAGCAGATCATGTGCATGAAACAATTTGAGGCAAAATAAGATTGGATACTAATTGCCTTTGAGTTGATTTGCTACCCTACACATGTTTGCTGCTGATTAGGATTGAAGAACAGAGCTGCTAGTTGATTCGTATGATCTGATAGGAAAAGTTATTATCAACATTCAACACTAACAGGACATGACTCAATGTTATTGTATTCATTGCAAATGGATCATCATGGTTGGCTTCATTGAATGGTAAAGCATTGTAGATTGAGACAAGCACAATGGTGGGGTTAATTTGTCAAAAACTATATCATCATTTGGAAGGCAAGGCCATGTGATGCTTAATAGACAATGTCTTTAAAGATCTTCCCTTAGGGACTCTCTCTTCACCACTCAATCAACATGATTGTCGTAAATCATAAATCTATTGGTGTCTCTATAAATACACCTATGTATGATGGGTAGCCAACTTGTGCCAAAAGTTCTAAAATCTAAACATACCTTTCTTCCTTCTAGTTCTAATTGTAAAACCATGGGTTTTCATTTGCCGAGAATTGTTAACGCTAAGGCTAGTCTAAAACGGAGTCTTTCATCTTCGGAAAACACGATATCAGTGCCCAAAGGCCACTTTGCTGTTTATGTTGGAGAAGCTGAAAGGAAGAGATTTGTTGTCCCGATTTCCTTCCTCAACCATCCTGCCTTCCAAAGCTTGTTGAGTCAAGCCGAAGAAGAGTTCGGATTCGATCATCCTATGGGTGCTCTAACAATCCCTTGCACTGAAGAAGCTTTCGTTGATCTCATTGGAAGTCAACAAAGCTCATGAGAGTTGGATATGGAAATGGCTAACACCAAACCTCAACTGACAGATACCAATTTTGTTTAGGAATTAGCAAGTGCAAATGGTGGATTGCTTTCTGCAATCCCATTCCCTTGTGAACTATTCTCTGTAACCAACATATTAAATGACAATTTTTCTTAGTTCTTCTCATCAATTCTTGTTTATGTAGCTGTGTACAAGTACAATTGTTTTGAACACAGAACCACTCAACAAGGAAACTTGCCTAGCAAGAGACAGATGATTATATAAACCCGATATTTAATACACGTATCAGTAAACCAAATGTTAAAGTCTCGTTAAATTTCTTAAATATGTGTTGATTTTGAGTTTTTACAATTGTATATATTGTCAACACACTCGATATAAATCATATACTTATGTGCTTTTGGGTGGAACTTTATATATTGGGCTATTTTGATAAGGTGTCTAATTCTCTGCTGTCATTGGGCATCTTGGCTTCACATGATTATGTCCTGAGTAGGTCTTTGGAAACTGACGAGACAAGAACTAGACCCAACTTCATGTGAACTTCACGTACATTTACATGGACTTGTCCGTAAGCGTGTTATCTCCTGCCACTCGTTTCATTCAAGAGTCCACTCAGCATTTTGAACCTCTTGTCTGATGAACAAAAATCCCTAGTTACTAATTATATCTTTTTCTATGTCTAATAATAAAAATACTAAAAAAAATTAAAATTTAAACTTTAACCTTAAATTTCACACCCTAAACACTAAACCTTACACCCTAAAAATATACTATATCCCTAATTCCCTAAACATTGATCATAAATCTTAACTTCAAATCCTAAATCAATTTTTTGAAGTAGGACACCAAAAGGGGCATAGTTAGGGGACTATTTTCATCCTTGTCCGAGTAGATATGCGATAAGGTTTAGTTTCCAGCTAAATTTTGTGGGATTTCTTCCTTTTTTTCGTCCAGTTTCCCCGGCGCTTTCCAATGTGATTTCATAGTAGGTGTTGATACATGATAGTGATTGAGTGACCATAACAACACAGAAAAGGCCAAGTCCACGATGTCTAAACATATTTTTTAAGATAACCATGAAGTTCCTTAGATACTTGTAGATGGTGAACGTGGGACTAATGATGGTTGTTGATTTTCGGACAGTTCACCATTTTGATTTGGGTGAAAAGTTGCGGTCAATGATGATAGTGATACCGATGAAGATGGAGGAGAAAAATGGGGTCCGGTTGATCTTTGTATCTCTTTGCATATATATTGAGGAGTTCTGTCGATGATGTTAAGTCTAGTCTTTGTAGGAGATGATAGATGAGATAAAATAGCTCCGTTTGTTAGTCGATAGGCTTAGATGATGGTGGTGGATCAGTGAATTTGTCTTCTATTTTGTCAAGCTTAGTATAACTTTGGCATAAAATTACTCTGGAGGTCTTTGATATTACATGTTTCAACAAGTTAACCTCATGCATGGATTTCAATGTTGTTTAAGTTTTAATAACAATATGAATGAATTGCCTATATGGTTTAGATATGCTTTTCAACGATCCTTATCTTCCATTTTGGAGTGGGTCCTTCGGTTGTTTTGCAGGAATAATTGAGCCAGGCTTGCTTTTGAAATCCTTGATTGACGAATATTACCTGGAAGACAACGCCATGTGAACCACTTATGAACCCCATTATCCCCGTTCTTCTATATATACACACACTATGATCAACTTCATATAGCAGTATCCTAAGTTTTTAATTCAGTTTCCAAGATCCATTTTAAGAATAAAAGCATGGGTTTTCGTCTGCCACGCATTGTTAATGCTAAGAAAATTCTTCGAGCACCATCTCTTATGGCAACTGATGTTACCAAGGGATACTTTGCAGTTTACGTAGGAGAAAACCAGAAGAGATTTGTGATACCAATATCATACTTGAACAACCCTTCATTTCAAGAGCTACTGAGTCTATCCGAAGAAGAGTTCGGGTACGATCACCCGACCGGCGGCCTCAGAATTCCATGCAGGGAAGACGTTTTTATTGATCTAAATTCTCGCCTGAGCGGGGTTAGCATTTGATCAATGAATACAGTTCTCTTGTTCTGTAAAGTAAGCATTATTGCTACTGTGTACATTTTTTTCCACCTGTTTTTTAGTTTGCCTTGGGAGTAGGTAAACAAGTCCCCTATGTGGGAAATTAGAGGTGGATTTGTTGTAATTGCAACTGATTAATTCTTTGAAATCAAAATCCAATTTCATATAATTTTCTTGCAATTTCGTGTTCGTGGAACCGTGATAATGATATTCTTAACCTACGTATATCATAGCAGAAGAATAACATTTCCACGCTATTCTTAACGCAAGCAATGCTGGTTAATTCTAATGCTAATTAGGCTTTACTATACTTACTATTCCTAGATTTTAATTCCATTGTGGATTCTTTTTATTTTTGCCTGTGCAAAGACAACTCAAAGTATTCATTTCAAGTCCTTGCCATGGAATTCTTGACAATGAATTGGAAGACAACACCATGTGATTCAACTGCTAAACACCCTTCTTACATCTATATATACAAGTAAGAATAAGTTCATTAGTACCTACCTTTAAATTCTCAACTACTAAACACCATTAGTTCATTACCTCTGCTTTCCGAGTTCTCCGAGATCTTCCCCATCAACCGAGAACAACAATGGCCATCTGCCTGCCTCGTATCGTGAGCTCTAAGAAAGTTCCCAAGGGCTACTTTGCTGTTTATGTTAGAGAAAACCAGAAGAGGTTTGTGATACCTGTGTCCTTGAACTGGCCTTTGTTTCAAGATTTGCTCGGCATGTCTGAAGAGGAGTTCAGATATAGTCGTATTATATGAAATTAAACTTGCCTAAACATCATTCGGAGTATAAATATTTTTTATATTTCATTTTCATTTGATAGTCCGTATTGGGGTCCGTAGTTACCCTTTCTAACAATTTTATCTCCAAGATTTAAAACAACATTATATTATATATCTATGTACACAACTCGAATACATATCAAGTACACTTCAATAGTGTTCACATGTATGATTTACATCAGACATTTCTAAGGAGTACCTAAATACACTTATTAAGTTCACTAGTTAAGGTGCCCCTAGGAACTACAATACTCCATCATATCAAATATCAGTACGGCTTTTCGCCAATATAGTTACCCGGAGGATCATAATTACAAGTCATGAACACATCTCCACTTTCACAAACCACTCGAGCACACCCAATTCTTCTGGTATTTTTCCAAACAATTTGTGTGTAGTGGCCGCACATCTGCCCCTCCTGGCACGAGTTGGTGGTGTAGTCGTAATATTTTTCTTCCTCGGACCACGCACGCACCGCATCACTTGGCCTCCACCTCGAGCCACTGCCCCAATATATGTTCTCCCCCAGCTTGAAGTTACCTTCTGGAAATGAATGTTGCAGGTTGCAGTCTGGCTGTCTTTGCGCCGCCCACCATCGGGCATATTTCTCGAGCTGGAAATCCCAGAACAAGAGTGGCTCCCATTTGATTGCCCTGACCAAGTTGTGAGTGAATAGGAACTCGAGTGACTCGCCAATACAACCCCAACAGAGTTGCTTGGAGACTTTGTATATTGTTCCATTGTCAGGTGTTTTGCTTTGAGTTCCAAGAAGAGGAACTGTGAGACTGCATAGTAGAATGAAGAAAAAGAGAAGGGATTTTGGCTGCATTCTTGATCAGTTTTGTGGCTTGGCTCTGATTTTGAAGCATCAATTCTTTTTTATATGCATTTTCTTGTTGATATTAGATATATATATATGATTGAAGTTTGTCTCGTGAACTTGGAAACTTTTTGCCCGTGAACTCTGTATTGTTTGTATTACGAACCAATGTCCCCATCTTCCAAAATTTGGTTGACACGCGTCTTTCAATCAAACTAAATGTAAAAATTGTATACTTTTGTCGCCATTTTCTCTGCAGAAGAAACTTATAGTAAAATTTACCGCTCAAAGATGGAACACACAGCTTAATATTATCATTTTCACTGTAGAAGAAACTTATAGTAAAATGCAACCAGTTGGGTTCAGACGAGGACTAGTCATATAGCCTGTATGACACAATTCGGGTTCTCGTCACAAGGGTTTGTCTTACAAGTTAGCCATCAGAGGAACACATGACTAACTTGATAATAGGAGGTCAAGGTCACCCATGTTACATGTTTCCTGCCATTGTCTGACAGATATATGTCCCTAAAGTAGCTTCTGAACAAGCATTTTACAGGTCCTGGTCTTCAATATTTTGGGTGGGTCCTTAGTCGGCTCATTCTACAGGAACGGATAGGAAAACTATTCTTTCAAGTGTCAGCCATGGAATTCTTGATAATGAATTGGAAGACAACTCCATGTGATCCTCATCAAACCGTGGCTTTCGCATTACTGATCAGACCCCAGCAATTGCCCCTTCACTCATTCCACATGCCACACTTAATAATAGAACATGATTTCCTCTCTGCCATATACATCTATATATACAAGTAAGAATAAGTTCATTGGCAACATCTATCTTTCCTAGTTCTCTGAGATCTTTCACTTCTATCCTTTAGGAGCATACATCTTTCAAAATCAACCATGGGCATCCAGCTTCCTCGTATCGTGAGCTCTAAGAAAGTTCCCAAGGGTTACTTTGCAGTTTATGTTGGAGAAAACCAGAAGAGGTTTGTGATACCAGTGTCCTTTTTGAACCAGCCTTTGTTTCAAGATTTGTTAGGCATGTCAGAAGAAGAGTTTGGGTATAGTCATCCTACTGGCGGTCTCACAATTCCCTGCAAGGAAGACCTCTTTGTCGATGTTACCTCTCGCTTGAATTGATCGTGAGAGAACCAAACCAATTTTGTAAAGCACGCATCTAACACAATGTAAACACTTTTTCCCATCTTCTTTCCCTTGGGGAGCAGATATATGTCTACTCAAATGGAAAATTAGAGATGTGGTTACTGTAACTTCTAGCAGTATGGAAAATGACTGCAAACACATCATTCAATTGAAATTTATTTCTTTTCGTAACTTTATATGGTCCATTTCTTCTTGCTTATTTCATCTTTTAAGTGTAATTGAATTACCTTGTTCCAAAATTACTACATACCATATTACAAGCTAACTGTAAATGAGTAGGATTTACCATTTCCTGTATTATGCAAGTAGAAGGGGTGATTCCCACCGTCCAATATATATATGAATTAACTATTACGAAATCTTAGAGATAACATAGTTTGCAATTGCAACATTTTCAGAGACGTAAGAGTTGTAGGTTTATAGGTACGTACAGTTTTTAACACTAAGCAAATTATCTGAAGGGTGATCAATCCAAAATATTCAGTTTATAATTCCAGTTTCATTCTTAAAGCACCAAGTATTTCAAGAACTGCTAAATCAGGATGAAGAAGAGTTTTCCTTTTATGATCCAATTGGGCAGTAGAAAACAGTAACTTATACCGAAAACTCATTGAACAGCTTGGCCTATCTGTATATTTAAATAACACCTTGTCGTCTGAGTCAATAACTGTTAGTTCGCTAAGCTTTAGTAAGTTCACCGCCTAAAGATGAAAATACTTCAACATATTACACCTAGCTTCCTTTTGACCTGACATCTTATCTCCCATTATCCCGGTCATTTAGCGATCAGTTCAGAATCATAATTTACACGTAATAATGAAAGGTTATACATGCAGATAACTCAACAAACATGCTATCAGAAATGTGGATTTGAAACTGGTTCAAATGCAACCAATTGAGTTCTGGTGAGAACTACTTGCAGACTGTAGGACATACTTCATGTGTTCTTCACAAGGGCTTGTCTCTAAAGATCCACCCACTCCTATCAAAATCCACTTCTAAAATAAACATTTTCATTTTTTTTTATTATATTTTGGTGTGAAGTCAGCTTGCAATAGGAGGTCAAGGTCACCCATGTTACATGTTTCCCGTCATTGTATGACAGATTGTATGTCTCTACGGTTGCCTTTAATGTCAATGGAGAAGTGTTACAACTCTCCTACCATGTAGAAGCCTTTTACGGATCTGAGATGTTCCGTATTTGAGTGGGTCCTGGGTTGGTTTGTTGTACCGGAATTGGTAGGCAAACTATTCTTTTATGTCTTGACCATGGAACTCGAGTCTTGATAATGAATTGGACAACAAAACCATGTGACCCTAACAGAACATGCCTATCTCATTACAGATCAAACCACAGCAATTGCCCCTTCACCACTCACTCCTCATCCTCGACTTAATAGATGAGCATTTCCTTGTGGCCCTTACATCTATATATACAAGTAAGAATAGGTTCATCGGCAACACCTACATCCAAATTCTCAACTCTCAAGTACTTAAGCTCCTTACCTTTTCCTTACGAGTTCTCTAAGATCTTCCCTGTCTTCCCTTTTATACATCCATCGAAAACAACAATGGCTCTCCGCCTGCCTCGTATCGTGAGCTCTAAGAAAGTTCCCAAAGGCTACTTTGCAGTTTATGTTGGAGAGAACCAGAAGAGATTTGTGATACCAGTATCGTTCTTAAACCAACCTTTGTTTCAAGATTTGCTTGGCATGTCAGAAGAAGAGTTCGGATATACTCATCCTACTGGCGGCCTCAGAATTCCCTGCAACGAAGACAACTTTCTTGAAGTTACCTCTCGCTTGAATTGGTTGTGAAAGAATTAACAAGGATCAGCAAATACAATTTTGTAAAGAAAACATCACAAATACCATGTAAACACTTTTTTTCACATCTTTTTTTGCCTTGGGGAGCAGATATAAGTCTCCCTAAGTGGAATTTAGAGATGGTAGTTACTGTAACTTTTATTTATCATCAAGGAAAAATGACTGTTAGAAGCACATCATTCTTTCAGAATTTCCCATCTTTAGTATAACTGCAAACGATCTACCTTGCTCTAAAATTACTTTATTCTGCATGTTAAGCTTTTTGGACTCTTCATTTTCTTTTAAATGCACGTATCCAAAACAGAATCAAACATGAGAAAATTAGTATGGTCCTTCAAATATATGAAAAAAAACTTAGAAAAAATCGAACACCAATATTCAATGTTTAAGCTCAAATCGGGCTAATAAAGATGTATTATTTTATGTAAGTAAGGTTATTCCTCCATCTCTCTGTTCACATTTATCCCTCCATCTCTTTGTTTTCTTCATTTTTGTTTGTACCCAAGTCTAATTAATACATTGATATCAGCACCTATAGGATTTAGTTTCAGCTCAGCAACTGGAGTATAAGTAAGGTTATTCCTCATTCACGGATTCCTATGTCACACTGTTATTCAAAAACCAGATATCGATTTTCTGCCCAAATAACGATGCAGTAAAAGAGACTTGAGATTGAAGGCTAATGCTATCGAATGTGTTCAAAATATTACACCTAATTTCCTTTTGGGCTGACATATTATCTCCCTTTATCCCAATCTCTTAACCAAAGAGTTCAGACATTTTTATTATCAAGGACCAAAATATGCAGAGAACTCACAGACAAGCCATGAGACGTGTGGATTGAAAAGGTTATCCATATAGAGAAACACATACCAGAAATTGGATGAGCTGTAACCCCCACCCTCCATGGAACTATTTGATTGATTAAAAGCATAAACAACAACCACGATAAAGAGGAACCAGTTCGGTTCTGATGAGGACTTGTTGTAGCCTGTAGGACACACCTGAGGAACTCTTCACAAGGGTTTGTCTTGCAAGTTATTGAAAGAACACATGAGTGTGATTTTGCACTGGCACATGTTATAAATTTTGATTTACTCTTGCCTACACCAGCTGCTTGTTACTGTTCAACTGCTGTTAATGATTGAAATAAAGAAATAAAGGGACCATCAATCTACATGTTTTGAGAGAAGTCAGCATGTAGATGATAGGTCAAGGCCACCCATGTTACATGTTTCCTGTCATTTATGACAGACTGTATGTCTCTAAGGTTGCCTGTAACGTCAATGGTGGAGAGTTATAACTATTCTTCTGGGTAGAAGGGTTTTATGGAACCAAAATCTCTTCCATGTTTGAGTGGGTCCTTAGTCGGTTTCTCTGCCAGAAGGGGTAGGAAAACTATTCTTTCAAGTCTTCACAATGGAATTCTTGATAATCAATTGGAAGACAACACCATGTGATGCTCATGAAGTCATGCCTTTCTCAATACTGACTAGACACCAGCAATTTCCCCTTCACATCTATATATACAAGTAAGAGTAAGTTCATTGGCAACACCTATCTTCACATTCTCAAGTAATAAACATCCTTACCTTTGCTTTCCAATTTCTTTGAGATCATCCACTTCTTCTCTTTTAGAAGCTACATCTATCAAAGTAAACATGGCCATTCGCCTACCACGTATTGTTAGCTCTAAGAAAGTTTCCAAGGGTTACTTTGCAGTTTATGTAGGAGAGAACCAGAAGAGGTTTGTGATACCAGTGTCCTTGAAGCAGCCTTTGTTTCAAGATTTACTAGGCATGTCAGAAGAAGAGTTTGGATATACTCATCCTACCGGCGGTCTCACAATTCCCTGCAATGAAGACGTATTTGTTAATGTTACCTCTCTCTTGAATTGATTGTGAGAGAATTATCACAGTCAGCACATACAGTTTTGTAAAGCAAAAATCTAATACTATGTAAACACCTTTTTTCCTTGGGGAGCAGATATAAGTCTCCCTAAGTTTAAAAGTATAGATGGTGGTTACTGTAACTTCTATCAATCAGTAAGAAAATCACAGTTCGAAATACCAGTGAATTGGAATTATATTTCCATTCGGATTTTTTTGCTCAAGTTCATTCCATCTTTAATTTAACTGAAAATGATCAACCCTGTTCTAAAATTACTTCATACCACGTGCTAAGTTATTCGAAGTTGTTCTTTTTCTTTAGAGACACATTCAAACACAAACATAAAATATGATCTCTAAATATATGAAAAATCTTAAAGGAAATTTGATCACAATTATGAGTATTGAATATTCAACCTCAATTACGAGTACCATTGACTACAAGTACTCTTTTGCATATTAGTAAGGTTAGTTAAGGATCTGTTTCTTTTCATAATTATCAAAGTAATTTTCTTAATAAAACCCTTGTGAACAGAGAAATTCTTGAAGAGCGTCCTACAGTCCACAACTAGCCTTTCCGGTCTCAAATCTTAATATTTATAACCTTACGTGGAACACTACTCTCCAAGTTACCCTGAATTGATCTTGAATGTTGAAAATGGATACTCAAACTTTTCCAAGTTCTTTTTCGTATATTTTTATGATCGTACTAATTTATTCTCATGTTTGAGTATGTTACAGACACATATATTCGAAAGAAAACGAAGAGTCCAAATAGCTTAACGTGTAGAATAATGTAATTTTGGAACAAGGCATCATTTACAGTTAAATTAAAGATAGGAAATTCTGAAAGAATGATGTGCTTCTAACTTTAATTTTTCCTTGCCGATTAATGGAAGTTACAGTAATCACCATCTCTAGTTTTCTGCTTAGGGAGACTTGTATCTGCTCCCCAAGGTAAAAAGGGATGGAGAAAAAAATTGTTTACATGGTATTAGTGATGTTTGCTTTACAAAATTGCGTTTGCTGATTGGTGCTAGTTCTCTCACAATCAATTCAACCGAGAAGTGACTTTAACAAAGGTGTCTTCACAGCAAGGAATTTTTAGACCGCCTATCGGACTATATCCGAACTCTTCTTCTGACATACCTAGCAAATCTTGAAATAAAGGCTGAGTCAAGAACGACACTGGTATCACAAACCTCTTATGGTTCTCTCCAACATAAACTGCAAAGTAACCTTTTGGAACTTTCTTAGAGCTCACGATACGAGGTAGGCGGATAGCCATTGTTATATTTTATGAATGTATAAAAGGGAAGATGGAGAGGATCTGAGAGAACTTGGAAAGCAAAGGTAAAGGATATTTAGGAGTTGAGAATGTGAAGATAGGTGATGCCGATGAGCTTATTGTTGCTTGTATATATAGATGTATAGGATAGAATGGAAATCATGTTCATCTATTATTAAGTGGGGGAAGTGGAATGAGTGGTGAAGGGGCAATTTCTGGGATCACATGGTGTTGTCTTTGAATTCATTATCAAGAATTCCATGGCTAAGACTTGAAATATTAGTTTGCCTACCCTTTAAGGCAGACCAAGGACCCACTCAAATATGGAAGATCTCTCAACCTGTATAAAATGCAACCAGTTGGGTTCTGGTGAGGACTAGTTGCAGCCTGTAGGACACACACTTCAGAAGGGTTTGTCTTACAAGATATATATATGACAGATATATATGTCACCAGATCTTGCATTTTTTAGTGGGTCCTTAGTCGGTTTGTTCTGCCAGAATATGTAGGCAAACTATTTTTTCATGTCTCGGCCATGGAATTCTTGATAATGGATCGAAAGACAAAACCATGTGATTCCACTAATGAACCCCATGCCTTCTCTCATTACTGATCAGACACCGGCAATTGCCTCTTCACCACTCATTCCATATCCCCTACTTAATAGATCCACAATTCCTTGTGCTTCTTACATCTATATATGCAAGTAAGAATAAGCCCATTGGCAACACCTATCTTCACATTCTCAAATACTAAACATCCTTAACTTTGCTTTCCAAGTTACCTAAGAGATTCATCTGCTTCACTTTAAGAACCACATATCTATCAAAAACAAACATGGCTTTTCGCCTGCCTCATATCATTAGCTCTAAGAAAGTTCCCAAGGGCTACTTCACAGTTTATGTTGGAGAGAACAAGAAGAGGTTTGTGATACCAGTGTCGCTCTTGAACCAGCCTTTGTTTCAAGATTTGCTAGGCATGTCGGAGGAAGAGTTCGGATATAGTCATCCTACTGGCGGTCTCACAATTCCCTGCAATGAAGACATCTTTGTTGACGTTATCTCCCGCTTGAATTGATTGTGGGAGAATTAACACAAATCGGAAAATACAATTTTGTAAAGCAAACATCTCACTCTTTGTAAACACCTTTTTCCCATCCTTTTTTTTGCCTTGGGGAGCAGAAATAAGTCTTCCTAAGTGGAAAACTAGAGATGGTGGTTAATGCAACTTCTATCGGTAAAATGACAGCTCGAAGCATATCAGTTGGAATTTTATTTCATTGCAGAATACATTTGTTTGTTCATGTTATTTCCATCATTAATTAAACTGTTAATGATCTAGCTTGTTCTACAATTACTTCACACGACATGCTAAGTTCTATGGAGTTGGACTCTTCATTATCTTTAGATTACATGTGTCCGACAAATTCAAACACAATATAAAGTACCATTCCCCAAATATAATTAAAATCTTAATGAAATTTGATCATCCATCTTCAATAGTCGACCTCAAGTGCAGGTAGCATAGACTGCAAGTACTCTTGCATATGTAAGAAAATATGCAAATGACTGAATTCAACATCAGATGGCTTTTTGACTATTTTTGATAAAGAGCAAGAGAATTATCAACTCGCTTTTTTGCTTATCACTCTGAAAACAATATCACATGTCAACCCTTCGTATTAGGCCGTATTTCTTATCATCACACCTCTAGGATGGATATGTTAGCAGCATAATTACATGACCTCAATTCAGTACTCTCTTGTTCTTGTGTCTGATGTTGCAGAAAATACATAGGGTAGAGATTACAGATATGACTCTGTTTACTTCTTTGTTTCTACAGGTTAATCCTCTCCACTCCACTTGTGTATATATAAGCCGATATACGAAAAACTGAATGCAACTTCAAATAGCATTTTGAGATAGAGTGAAAGGACTACTACCAACTCCTTGCACGTCTACTTCCGGCGATTACTTCGTCACCTTATACCTAATTTACTTTTGACCTAACATCTTATCTCCCCTTATCCTCATCATTCAGCAATCAGTTTGGAATCCGTCATTACATGTACTATTTAATAGTCAATATATGCGGATAACTCAACAAACTTGCCATAAAAATTTTGAACTGAAAACAGTTTCATCTGTAAGGTTATCCGTATGTATATCAACACATGCCAGAAATTTGGTGAGTTTTAAGGCTTAATATTGTCTTCCTCCTCCTTGGAACAATTTGATTGCAGCACAGCATAGACAACCTGGATAAAATGCTATCAATTGAGTTCTCGTGAGGACTACTTGCAGACTGTAGGACATACTTCATGTGTTTTTCACAACGGCTTGTCTTTCAAGATTCACCCACCGCTATCAAATCCGCTTTTAAAATAAACATGTTCACTTATTTTTTTTTCTATTTTGCAGTGAAATCAGCATGCAATACGAGGTCAAGGTCACCCATGTTACATGTTTCCTGTCATTGTATGACAGATTGTATGTGTCTGTGGTTGCCTTTAACGTGAATGGAGAAGTGTTACAACTCTCCTACCGTGTAGAAGCCTTTTACGGATCTGAGATGTCCGTATTTGAGTGGGTACTGGGTCGGTTTGTTCTGCCAGAATTGGTAGGCAAACTATTCTTTCATGTCTTAGCCATGGAATTCTTGATAATGAATTGGACGACAACACCATGTGACCCTAACCGAACCATGCCTTTCTCATTACTGATCAAACCCCAGCAATTGCCCCTTCACCACTCACTCCTCATCCTCGACTTAATAGATGAACATTTCCTTGTGGCCCTTACATCTATATATACAAGTAAGAATAAGTTCATCGGCAACACCTACATTCACATTCTCAAGTACTTAAGGTCCTTACCTTTTCCTTACGAGTTCTATAAGATCTTCCCCGTCTTCCCTTTTATACATCGATCAAAAACAACAATGGCTCTCCGCTTGCCTCGTATCATGAGCTCTAAGAAAGTTCCCAAGGGTTACTTTGCAGTTTATGTTGGAGAGAACCAGAAGAGATTTGTGATACCAGTGCCGTTCTTAAACCAATCTTTGTTTCAAGATTTGCTTGGCATGTCAGAAGAAGAGTTCGGATATACTCATCCTACTGGCGGCCTCAGAATTCCCTGCAACGAAGACAACTTTCTTGAAGTTACCTCTCGCTTGAATTGATTGTGAAAGAATTAACAAGGATCAGCAAATACAATTTTGTACAGAAAACATCACAAATACCATGTAAACACTTCTTTTCACATCCTTTTTGCCTTGGGGAGCAGATATAAGTCCCCCTAAGTGAAAAATTAGAGATGGTGGTTACTGTAACTTTTATTAATCATCAAGGAAAAATGACAGTTAGAAGCACATCATTCTTTCAGAATTTCCCATCTTTAGTTTAACTGTAAACGATTTACCTAGCTCTAAAATTACTTTATTCTGCATGTTAAGCTTTTTGGACTCTTTATTTTCTTTTGAATGCACGTATCCAAAACATAATAAAAAATGAAAAAATTAGTATGATCCTTCAAATATATGGAAAAGTAAGAACTTAGAAAAATTCGAGCACCTATATTCAATGTTCAAGCTCAAATCCCGGCTAATATAGAAAGTGTTCTTCTAAGTAGGGGTATTAAAATATCAATTTTGTTTCAGAATTTTCAAAGTAACTTTCTTAATGAAGATTTGACAAAGAAATAAGATATATTAAGACGAATACTTTTCACATTTATCCCCTCCATCTCTATGTTTTCTTTATTTTCCCTTTTACCAAAGCTCACTTAATATATTGATATCAACACTTAAGGATTTAGTTTCAGTTCAGCAACTGGAGTCTAAGTCCACAATTCATTCATGGATTCCTATGTCACACTGTTATTCTTAAACCAGATATCAATTTTCAACCGAAATAACTATGCCATTAAAGTAACTTGAGCTTTAAGGCTAATGCTATCAAATCTGTCCAAAATATTACACCCAATTTCCTTTTGGCCTGACATCTTATCTCCCTTTATCCCTATCTCTTAGCCAAAGAGTTAAAGACATTTTTACCGTCAAGGAGGACCAAATATGCAGAGAACTCACAGACATGCCATCAGAAATTTGGTGAGCTGTATATCCATATATATATGAACGCATACCAGAATTTTGGTGATCTGTAAGGCTTAATATTGTCTCCCCCCCCTGGAAGTATTTGACTGTTTCAAAGCGTAGACAACAACCAGGATAAAAAGGAACCCAATCGGTTTTGACAAGGACTAGTTGTAGCCTGTAGGACACACTTCAGGCACTCTTCACAAGGGTTTGTCTTACTAGTTATTGAAGGAACACGTGACTGTGATTTTGCACCGACTCACTCTTGCCTTCAACAGCTGCTTGTTACTGTTCAACTGCTGTTAATGATTGAAAATAAAGAAATAAAGGGACCATCAATCTACATGTTTTGAGAGAAGTCAGCATGTAGATGATAGGTCAAGGCCACCCATGTTACATGTTTCCTGTCATTTATGCCAGATTGTATGTCTCTAAGGTTGCCTGTAACGTCAATGGCGGAGAGTTATAACTATTCTTCTGGGTGGAAGGTTTTTATGAATCCAAAATCTTCCATATTTGAGTGGGTCCTTAGTCAGTTTCTCTGCCATAAGGGGTAGAAAAACTATCCTTTCAAGTCCTCACAATAGAATTCTTGATAATCAATTGGAAGACAACACCATTTGATGCTCATGAAGCCATGCCTTTCTCAATACTGACCAGACACCAGCAATTTCCCCTTCACATCTATATATACAAGAGTAAGTTCATTGGCAACACCTATCTTCACATTCTCAAGTAATAAACATCCTTACCTTTGCTTTCCAATTTCTTTGAGATCATCCACTTCTTCTCTTTTAGAAGCTACATCTATCAAAGTAAACCATGGCCATTCGCTTACCACGTATTGTTAGCTCTAAGAAAGTTCCCAAGGGTTACTTTGCAGTTTATGTTGGAGAGAACCAGAAGAGGTTTGTGATACCAGTGTCGTTCTTGAACCAGACATTGTTTCAAGATTTGCTAGGCTTGTCAGAAGAAGAGTTTGGATATACTCATCCTACCGGCGGTCTCACAATTCCCTGCAACGAAGATGTATTTGTTAACGTTACATCTCTCTTGAATTGATTGAGAGAATTATCACAGTCAGCCCATACAATTTTGTATAGCAAAAATCTAATACTATGTAAACACCTTTTTCCCATCCGCCTTTTGCCTTGGAGAGCAGAAATAAGTCTCCTAAGTGGAAAACTAGAGATGGTGGTTACCGTAACTTCTATCAATCTGTAAGAAAAATGACAGTTCGAAACACATCAGTCAATTGGAATTTTGTTTCCATTGAGTTTTTTTTTTTGTTTTTGCTCATGTTCAGTCCATCTTTAATTTAATTGAAAATGATCAACCCTGTTCTAAAATTACTTCATACCACAAGCTAAGTTATTCGAAGTTGTTCATTTTCTTTAGAAAACACATTCAAACACGAGTATAAAATATGATCACAAGTACTCAACTTCAATTACGAGTACCATTGACTACAAGTACTCTTTTGTGTATAATTAAGGTTAATTAAGGATCTGTTTCTTTTCATAAATTTCAAATCAATTTTCTTAATGCATTGACAATGAATTAAGATATACAAAGGTTTCAGTCAGGGGACTAAATCAATAATTCAGCTAAGCTAAGAACGTTATCTAAAAATGGCAAAGAGAGATAAGTTCTTGATACACACTGTTTAGTATTATCAGAAACTAAACTTGTATAATCTGGAATACAGACTGTTAGAATTCAGAAATGACTTGAAACATGTAACATGGGAGATCATTTCCCCTTATCTACATGCTGACTTCTCTAAATGAAGTTGAAATTAAAGCAGAATTTGATGGTCCCTTTATTTAGTTCAATCATTAATGGCAGTAGAACGGTAACAAGCAGCTGGTAAAGGCAAGAGTAATTCAGAACTTATAACTTGTTCCAGTGCAGAATACCAGTCATGTGTGTCCTACAGGCCAGAACAAGCCTTATGTCGAACTTGAAGTGTGTCCTACAGGCCAGAACAAGCCTTTCCTGTCTCAAATCTTAATATATCTTAATTCTTTGTCAAATCTGGAATAAGAACATTACTATGAAAATTATGAAATGAAATTGATAATTAATAACCTTATGTCGAAGTTTCCCGGAGTTGAGTTTGAACCTTGAATATAAGTGCTCAAATTTTTTTAAGTTTTTTTCATATAATTTTAAGATCATACTAATTTATTATCATGTTTGAGTATGTTACGGAAACATATATTTGAAAGAAAATGAATTGTCCAAATAGCTTAGCGTGTAGAATAATGTAATTTTGGAACAAGGTAGATCATTTTCAGTTAATTAAAGATAGGAAATTCTGAAAGAATGATGTGCTTCTAACTTTAATTTTTTTCCTTGCTGATTAATGGAAGTTACAGTAACCACCATCTATAGTTTTCCACTTAGGGAGACTTGTATCTGCTCCCCAAGGTAAAAAAGGATGGAGAAAAAATGTTTACATGGTATTAGTGATGTTTGCTTTACAAAATTGCGTTTGCTGATTGATGCTAGTTCTCTCACAATCAATTCAACCGAGAGGTGACTTTAACAAAGGTGTCTTCATTGCAAGGAATTCTTAGACCGCCTATCGGACTATATCCGAACTCTTCTTCTGACATACCTAGCAAATCTTGAAACAAAGGCTGGGTCAAGAACGACACTGGTATCACAAACCTCTTCTGGTTCTCCCAACATAAACTGCAAAGTAGCCCTTTGGAACTTTCTTAGAGCTCACGATACGAGGCAGGCGGATAGCCATTTTATTTTTTCTGAATGTATTGAAGGGAAGATGGAGAGGATCTGAGATAACTTGGAAAGCGAAGGTAAATGATATTTAGGACTTGAGAATGTGAAAATAGGTGATGCCGATCAGTTTATTGTTGCTTGTATATATAGATGTATATGATAGAACGGAAATCGTGTTCATCTATTATTAAGTGGGGGATGTGGAATGAGTGGCGAAGGGGCAGTTTCTAGGATCACATGGTGTTGTCTTCCAATTCAATATCAGAATTCCATGACTACAACTTGAAAGAATAGTTTGCCTACCCTGTCCGGCAGACTAAGGGCCCATTCAAATATGGAAGATCTCTTGACCTGTAAAATGCTTCTTTGATATTTATGTTAGAAGCTACTTTATAGGTAATGATAGGAAACATGTAACATGGATGATCTTAAGATGTCAGGTCAAACTAAGGTAAAGGTTGAAGTGTTACAACTCGTCGTCTGTGTAGAAGACTTTTATGGATCCAAATCTTCCATATTTGAGTAGGTCCTTGGTCGGTTGCACTGCCGGAAGGGGAAGGCAAACTATTCTTTCAAGTCTGCACAATGGAATTATTGATAATGAATTGCAAGACAACACCATGTGATGCTCATGAAGCCATGTCTTTCTCAATACTGACCAGACACCAGCAATTGCCCCTTCACCACTCATTCCACACCTCCCACTTAATAATAGATTAACATGAATTCCCCTGTGTCTTATACATCTATATATACAAGTAAGACTAAATTCACTGGCAACACCTACCTCCACCCACATTCTCAAGTACTAAAGATCATTACCTTTGTTTTTCAAGTTCTCTAAGATCTTCTCTGTCGTCCTTTCAGAAGCAAACAACAATGGCTATCCGCCTGCCTCGTATTGTTAGCTCTAAGAAAGTTCCCAAGGGTTACTTTGCAGTTTATGTTGGAGAAAACCAGAAGAGGTTTGTGATACCAGTGTCCTTGAATCACCCTTTGTTTCAAGATTTGTTGGGCATGTCAGAAGATGAGTTTGGGTATAGTCATCCTACAGGCGGTCTCACAATTCCCTGCAACGTAGACCTCTTTGTCGATGTTACCTCTCGATTGAATTGATTGTGAGAGAACTAACACAAATCAGCTAATACAATTTTGTAAAGCAAGCATCCAACACAATGTAAACACTTTTCCTCTTCTTTTTTCCTTTGGGAAGCAGATATAAGTGTACCCAAGTGGAAAATAACAGATGGTGGTTACTGTAACATCTAGCAGTACGAAAAATGACTGCAAACACATCATTCAATTGGAATTTATTTCTTTTCATTACTTTATATGGTCCCATTCTTCTTGCTAATTTCATCTGTAACTGTAAAAGACAAGGATTGACCATTTCATCTATATATGCAACTAGAAAGGAGGATTCCCACTGCCCAATATATACTTTTATAATCAGCTATTAAGAAACCTTAGAGATAACATATTCTGCCATTATTACAACTTTTATTACTATTTTTTTAAAATCTATCGAGCCATTTTTTTGGTTCGAACCGAATACCCGGACTGAAATTCAGCCATGGAAAGACCCGAAACGAGCTTGATTGAAGTAAGAGAAGAGCTCATGGTTACACCAGGTTGTGACACCCTAAACCCTTGTTCAAAAACAGCTCATTTCCTCAAACCCATTTTCAGTTCCCTCGAAACCCCACTTCCCAAGCTTCCTTCGCAACGTCTTCCGTTTCTGGAACAATCTTGTTTCGAACCCAAAGATCTGCCTTTGAGTATCGGTTTCCATGGGTGGAGACGTAAGGCAAGTAATTGGTCCATAAATGAGGGTTTTGCATGAATCGACTTGGAAGAAAGCTGGAAACTTGGAAGCCATCTTGAATTCGACTTACCAGATCAAGCGGAACAGTGATCTAGTTCTTGGGTTAGCTGAGAAATGGTGTTGTGAAACCAAAAGTTTTATCATTTTTCTTGGGGAGAAGCCAGTGTTACACTCGAAGATGTCATGATTCTAGGAGGATTCTCTGTTTTGGGTCCCTCTGTTTTCGCCCAGCTCTATTCCGAAGAATCGAGGGAAGTCGAAAAGAGTTTAAAGAGTGCGAGGATCGAAATCGTTAGAAGCAAAGCTAAAAAGGCCTGCCCTCGTTTGTAGATGCAGAGATTCATGGAAAATGCCAGTGAATTCGAGCACGAAGTTTTCCTCCCCCTCTGGCTTTCGAGGTATGTTTTCACCAATGCGTATGAAACGATTAGGGAGCATGTTTTCGGTATTGCAGTTCATTTAGTTTGATTAGGTTAAATTATTTATGACAAAGAAAAGTTAAAAACACTAATAGTTAGGTTAAATTGAAATCAACCAAATTAACTGAATTTAGTTTGATTAGGTTAATTATTTTTATAAGTTCAGTTCATGTTTATGCTAAACCATAAATTAAAAGCCTGAAATGAAACATAGATTACCCAACTGATAGAACAAACCGGACAAGCCAAATCTTGTAATGTTAATGCGACAAATCATATCAACTTAATGCTTACAATCCAATATAATTATCTACTATACATAAGTAAAAGCTATGGCTGCAGATGATATATGGTTTTTTTAGCTATATATTTTGTTTTTATTTCGTCATCCGATGCAGGTCGGAACTCATTGAACTTGGAGTTAAAAAACCAATGAATGGATGCAGATTGCAGATGAAGAAGATATGAAATTAATAACATACTGAAATAGGCACAGTGACTTCTCAACTCTTGGGGAAATCATGAGCTATTGGTTCGACTCGGATTTTGTCGTTGTGTTCCCGTTCTGCTGGTGGTGGAACTGATGGGGAATGTTTAGCTGGGAAGACTGCTGCTGGTGTAGCTGGAACATCTGGGGGTTAACAGGAAGCTGCTGTGAAACCATCCTCTTAGACGGATCAGAATCACCACCTAGCTCCTGAGTAGCAAGCTTTAACCGCTGGACCTCGGCAGTTAATGTTTCGTTGAGAGCTGTCCAAATGCAACACAATAAGGCTCGAGTTATTGAGGCATAAAATTTAATGGATAAATGAATACAATAAATACGCAGACCACCAACTCCACCTCTAAGACAATCTAACATGAAGTTCAGCGGTTTAAGGGTTTCCCGTGTATGAGACTTCGTAAACAGAAGTAACATGTTTATTTTATTAGAGTACCAATCGAACATGTTAATAGAACTATACAAACACATACAATATCCGTTGCAGGATATTGCCTTATCAATGCATACAAGATAGGAATATCTTAGATACTTGCACTCGCATAAATATGTCTTAAGAATCTTTCGTTCTCACTGGTACAGTAAATATAGACGCTGCATAATATGAATCATGAAGCACAACCATGAAACTCTGAACTCGTTGAACTTGGAGTTAGAAAATCAATGAATGGATGCAGATGAAGAAAATATACAACATAATGACTTTTGAGCAAAAAGTATAAGACTCAAAATTTGAACAAAATGGAAAACGGATTATACCATCACGAAGTTGTGCCTGTTGCTCCATGGCCTGAATACGAAACTTCAACTCGTTGTTATGGTTTGTGAGCCCGACAGAATCTCTCTGCGACAATTTAAAGTTGAGGATGAGGAAAAGAAAAGTAGGAAATATAACTATGGCATTGTTTGCTCTAAATTTTCCACCTGTAGAAGTGTTAGTTGAGCAGACAATGTGGTAGCTTCAGTCTGCAGAGTCTGAACCTTGTGCTCCAACTCGGAAATATAACGCATCTTCCTTTCTTTGGAACGGGCAGCTGATTGGCGATTAGCCAAAATCCTTAAAAGAAACAACCAATAAGTTAAGTGCAATACTTTAGAATGATCAAAAAAGTTATTAGACTTGAAAAGTACATACCTCTTTGCACGCTTTGGATCGGTCATTGCAATCTCCGCAAGCTTCTCGTTCGCCATAATTTTCTTCATTTCAGCCTTACTGAACTCACCACTTCCGAGCTCCAAAGTAAAGGAAGCTGAATTTCCGTCAATTGAATTGCTTTGTGAGAGTTGACCAGGACGAGTTCCAGGTGAAGGTGGCAGTTTTGGCGACTCATCACCAAAGTTCAACTTCCCCATGAAACTATCCATGGAAACACTTCTATAATGTCTAGAAGAAGGAGCAATGTCCCCTCCTGCACTCCTTTTGATCCCTTCCCTCTTTTCGGTTGAATTCATTCCACCTCGTGATGCACTATTGTCACTGTCGTTCACACTGCTTTCCGCTTCATTATCGGTGCTCTCACCTCCATGGGTCTTTGTTCCACTTGCTCTGCTGTCCATATCTTCGTGATTCTCATTACCATTATTCTTATCATCAGAAGAATTCAAGGAATCAATGTTATCCAAATTCATATATGCGGAAAACAGATCATCCACAACTTCCCCTTCACATTTCCTCTCACCCGTTCCTTCCTCATTTCCATTGTTACCTCTTTCCCAGCACGTTTCCTTTTTCACCAACTGAGCTGGCCTCGGCACTCCCAAGCTTTCAATGCCAGACAGCGATCTCTCCAAACCACCACCCCTTGACGGAACAAGTGGTGGTGGCGAAGATTGCATTATAGTATTAAATCCAAACGGAATATCACTATTGGACCGCCTATGTTTATTTCGAGGAGGCAAATTCTCTCCCACCAGTGAAGAATTCCCCTTAGAAAAAGCGGAGGGTGGCAACAAAGAATGAAAAGCAACATCCTTATCCTCCATAGACAAATCAGTGATCTGGTCCGGAACTGCCATATACGAAGAATCACGAGACGGGGCAGGGCTCAAAGGGGGCAATGAATCGAACGAAAAGAACGAAGAGGGCTGCGACAAAGACCGGGAATGTGTCGGCCCCGGACTAAAACTCTGAGAACCCATCTGGTGGTTCGAATGGCGGGACACAGGGATCTGCGAATAAGGCGAAATCGGTGGCATCTGATTGGGGTGTGAAGGAGGGATGCCAACTCTTTTATTACTACCATCTCCATCTCCACCGCCACTACCATTAAAGTTTTGGCCAAAATGAGAGAAATGCCTAGCCGACCTCATTTGATTAGGATTCAACTGAGGTATTTCAAGATGATTCATTGATGAAGCTTGTTTAGGGATTGAACATGATGAAGTTCCAAATGAAGATTGAATCCTTTGCATCACATCAGTATTTCCTTCATCACTATCACCCATTTTTCCTACCAATAATAACATAACAAAAAAAAATATATTTACCAAAAAATCTAAAAAAATAAAAACTTCAACCAATTCAAGTTAACCCCATTTCAGTTCAAACCAAAAACAGCAACAATACAACAAAATCAAACAGGAACAAAAAACAAGAGTAAAGTACAAATCAACGAAATTCGAACAAGATAACAGTAAATGAAGATAAGTAGAAACACCCCTTGAGATCATTTAGTAGTTCATTTCAAGTACCTTGTAAACATATACAGTGTCAAAGCAAAGGAGATGAAGAAAGAACAATCAGGTGGAAATTAGGAAGATGGCACCTCCACAACTAAAATCTAAGCCAAATTTAGCAGCAGTCTCTTTCTTTCTCACACAAATACTTCTCTCCCTCTTTGATTCTCAGAGGATACATCATAAAATCATTACAAAAGGTGAAGTGAAAGCAAAAGATAAAGGGTTCATAGGATTGTGATTGTTTTCCTTTTTCACTCTACAAACTTTGACAAAAAAGAACAGGAAAAAAAAGGTTTTTTTGTTTAGTTTCCCACTGTAGACAAACGAAATACCCCTTTTTAGGGGAGATTTTGGGGTTTAGAAAAGGATGGGACTTTCATGAGATGCACGCAATCGAAATCATCTTAACGCGTAAAATTTGCATTTGCATTTGCATTTGATTCCGACTTCATTTCACTATAAGTTAGCATAATGTTCTTCGTAATTAATGATCACATGCAAAAGTATCTGATAATTTGGATATAAAGAAATATTATCATTGATCGAATCTAATTAAATAAAAATAAATTAATAAATATATTTTATTTAATTATCGATCAAATCAAAATTTATATAAATATTATTAATAAAAGTGAATAAAGTTTAGTGAATTCTATACTAATATCAAAACCTTTTTTTTCCCTCTTTTTCCCTATTTTTCATAACCAAACCCTAGCTTTCACTGTACGGTAGCCAACCGTTGTTTCTCTGTTGGTTGGCCTAAGATGAATTGGAAGCAAATTGATGAAGACGGATCGAAGGTTCTAATTATTTTTTATGAAGACAAAATAAAAGCAATTCGATTTTAAAATGCACTGTAAAAATTGCTATAAATTCAAAATATAATCTGAGAGTTATTATAGATTTAAATTTTCTGATGCAATATTCATCCAATTTTGTTTTTTTTTTACGTTTTTTATATTAGTGGTTTTATTCATTAATATAAGATGTAAGAAGAAGATAATAATATCTATAAATCTTAATTTATAAAAAATATTATATGAAAAAATATTATGTTTATTTAATCGGATGAGTTTATGTAGATAATTTATATTTTAATTTTATTTTAAAATATAATTATTTATATATTGATTCTTTAAATTTTTAATAATTATTTAAAAAATATTAAAAATATTATTTATTTTTGTCTAAATTCATTCATGAATCATGATCATATATTAATAAAAAATCAATCATTTAGGGTTGTTTACATTTTAAGATTCGTTCCATTCCATTTGACCCGTGCATGCACGTTTTTCGATGCTAATCATTGGAATATTTAATGTCAAGATTAGTGGATAAGATAAGTAAGAATATACAATGAACTTGCACTACAAGCTACCACAGATTTAAAGCAGTCTCACAGAAATATAAATGTTCATAAAAATATATATAAATTTAAATAAAAATAATAAATAATAAATTTTTATATATTAATGCATAATTTTTATTTTATTTTAGTTACATACTATATTTATTGTGGAAATTATCCCTACAAAAAACAGTTTATATATTAATAAAAATAATATCCAAAGTCAACAATCTGTACATTTATATAAAAATCTCAGCTAACTCAAAAGCAAAGACATGATAGAAACAAACGAAGATAATTCCATGCAATTCTAAGTTAAATAAATTGCCAACACATTAATAATTCAACAAATAATTCACGAAGCTTTTTAACATAAATAAAAAATAATAATAGGACAATCTATTTTTATTATAAAATAAATTAAATTAAATTCTCTTTTAAACTAAATTAACTTTTAAATATTCAAGTGTTTTTATATATGTTGATTCAACTATTTAACTAATCACAACGTGTTATGATTTTTTTTAAATAAAATTAAATACGATCATATTCTAACATAAATGAAATATAATTTATCTTCAATTTAATTCTAAAAATTAATAAAAATTTTAATTAAATTTAACCTAACCCAAAAAATAATAAAAATATAAAATATAAAAATAATTATAAAACAACAAAACGATCTTTTATTAAATATATTGTGTGGGCAAATATCATCTAAACATGCCCCCGAAAAACTCACGTTGCTCCATCTCGATCCCTAATCAAAAAATTTGACCTCAACTTAGATTAAAAAATTATTGATATAATGATATACGATTATAATTAATTACTCACTAAATTAATTAAAAATATTATTATCTGTGATAATGAATGCTAAGGCCCACCACACCCAAACTTTTATTAGCTTTCAAAAGTAATCCTTATCTTAATCGTCCTTCAAATATATTATTACCAACCAACAAATAAATAATGTTCTAAAATCTATCCTATCATTGTCCATTGATTCTAGTTCTAAGCTACCAACAGACAGACGAATATGTATTGGTTACGATGAACTGAAATAACCCACAATTTAAATAATCTTTTATTATAATTATATTATCTTAAAAACTTTTTATCAAATGATCCATATCTTAATCTTTGATACACCGAAACCAACACATAATATATCAGCTCAATGTCTTAAAATTATTATATTTTATCTGAACAATTATTTTAAAGAAAAATAATATTATTCGAATATTTTCGTAATATTATACTATTTTGATTTTATTGCGATATATCTACTGACAAACGATGTTAAAATCATAATAGATATGTTTTATTAATATGATAATTGTTCAGTAGTAATAAAATGGTTATCTGTCGAGCTATAACATATATCAATTATTCAAATAATGGACAATAACATATAGTACCACAAATGTTATAAAAATATAAAATCGATTTTTTCAAATATAAAGAGTTAAATCTAATAGGTTAGCTTTGAATTAGAATCGAATTAATAGAATATATAAATTCATGATTAAAATTATTATTATGACATATTATACTTTAATTTTAATTATAGAGTGACATATTTATAACAAAATTTTAATTAAATAATTAAATTATAGTTTTTATAACAAAAATGACGTATTTATTACCAAACATAAAATTAAGTGACTTGTGATGCATTTTACCCAAAAATAAAAAATTGACGCCCTGAATGGGCTTTATTGGGCCAAGAAGCCCATTAAACTCCAAAAATTCGTCTCCCTCCTCTCTGTCTAATATCGCTACAGAAACCAGATATTCAGATAAGAGAGATCGAAAACTGACTCGAACAAAAGCAACTCTGCGAGTGATCGACTCGCTTTTCCCTGATCATCAGAGATAACGACGACGTTTCAGATCCGTAATGGCTTCTACTTTCAGCGGCGATGAAACGGCACCTTTCTTCGGCTTCCTCGGCGCCGCCGCTGCTCTCGTCTTCTCCTGTAACTAATCATCACCCTACCCTTTGAATTTACCGTCATTTATTCTCTATTTCTTTTCTTTTAAATTTTAATTTTATCTATTTTAATATTACATCTGTTTTGATTCCCATTGATATAGAATTCATGGATCACTATTTATATGTTTGTTTAGCGTACCACTCGAAAAATATAAAAATTTCCATTTTTATTGTAATTTTTTGCAGATTTAATGGTATTTGACATGGATCTCTGAATTTTTGATTTGGATAATTGTAAAATAAATAATTATTTGGTTTAAATTAAATCCTCTTACACTTTTTATTTAAGAATCTTTAGTTCACCAGTTGACATCATTTGTGTTTTTCGTTAAAATTGCCATCAATTCACACTTGAAACATACCAAATTTCAAAACAAATCATCGGTACTAACTCAGTAAGCATATCTGATAGTAAGAAAGACACTAACGGTGTCAACCATTGGACAAATATTTATAAGTTTAAAAAAAAAAAAGAGAAATTAGTTTTCATTTTTTAAGTACATGGACTGGATTTTGATGTTAACATACACAGTCATGCTGCAGATTTTGACCTTGTAATATTGCTGCTTCAAAGTTTTAGTTTTTAGATTTTACGCGACTTAAATGACAGAATTTAGATGCGGATAGTGGATGCTGCATCCAAATAAGCTCAGAATTATTTGAGTTGAAAATTGAAATTTTAGTTTGCGAATTTAGGTATGGGAGCTGCATATGGGACAGCTAAGAGCGGCGTGGGGGTGGCTTCAATGGGCGTGATGAGACCTGAGTTGGTGATGAAATCTATTGTACCGGTTGTTATGGCTGGTGTTTTAGGTATTTATGGGTTGATTATTGCTGTTATTATTAGTACTGGGATCAATCCTAAGGCCAAATCATATTACCTTTTCGATGGTTACGCACATCTTTCCTCGGGTCTTGCTTGTGGCCTTGCCGGTCTTTCTGCTGGAATGGCAATTGGAATTGTTGGTGATGCTGGTGTCAGGTATATGTTGCTTTTATATCCATGATTTTAACTTAGATGGAGATTTTTGTTGTTAACACCAGCTTGTCTGGAATCTATTTTTATATACTTTTCACAGTTTCTTTATGCACTCATAAGAGTTTGCTACTAGCGTAGCATGCCCTTTTCCCTATTTGGTTTGAGTCGGTTTTGGAACCTAAGGTGCCCTCCCCTCATCTAGGCGTGTCTCTTATTATAATGATGTAGTTGTACATTTGAGGCCAAATGGTAGATTGTTGCACTTCTAGGTAAGCAGAAATTTCCGTGATAGTGAAGTCTAAATCTATGGTTTGTGAGACTGTATGATTGACACTACTGATAATATATATTTACCCGTTACAAAGATAGCATTTGATTTGCTCGGTTTCAGTTTTCTCTTTGCACCTTAGTACTACTGTACTAGATGAGAAAAGTATATTCCCATTTGATCAAGTTTGAATTGAATGATTTCTGCAGTTTGTTGGATTGTTTTATAGTAAGAACATTATGTATATTGACACGACACTAAGATAGAATTCCAGTTTACTAACTTTGCTGTGACCTTCACATTGTTGCACCTCTGTCATATATATTGTTGATTCACCTTTATTGTCAAAAATGTTTCTAGAGTATTTCACGAAATCAAACGTATGTCTGGCAATTAATCTTCATGTTTGAAACATTGAATCGAATGACTTTGTTTTTCAGAGCTAATGCACAGCAGCCAAAACTTTTTGTTGGAATGATCCTTATCCTCATCTTTGCTGAAGCTTTGGCTCTCTATGGCCTTATCGTCGGCATCATCTTGTCTTCTCGTGCTGGCCAATCAAGAGCAGAATAAGATGCTCGTGCAGCTGCTTAGTATTCTGATTCTTTTATTGCTTACATTGGTTTCACTGTATACAAACCGATTATCCGATATTGCTCGGGGTTAATTCTGATTAAACAGCAAGTCCTGTTGGCATTAGTATTTTATTAAGGCAAACTACTTTTGAGCACTCATTTGATGGTTGTTGATGTTTCCCTTTATAGAAGTAGAATTGAATTTTTCTGAATAAAATTTACATGAACCATTTCCCCCGTTTGAATCTTATATTCCAGTGTATCTTGCTGCTGAGTTGAAACTCGTTGATGGAATGTTTCAGGATTTATATTTAATACAGAGGTGGCGAAAAAAGTTCCTACAAACGCTTAACGTTTAGAGATTAAAACTTAAATTCTTAATTATAATTGGTTAAATTCTAAATATTAATTTTTAAATCTTAAATTTTAACTTTAAACTCCGAGCCTCATAATTCGATTCTTGTTTTTTTTTTAATTTGTGTTCGATTTTTGTGGGTTGGGTGGCCCATCTAGCCTGGTAGTGGTAGATTTACCTCGGACTGAGCTTAAGAGATTGTATTCCTCGGGTCAGACTTAAACCCGATATTTCCAAACTCAAAATACAAAAAAAGAAAAAAAAATGGAAGTGATACAAATATTTTTATCATATAACATGTTAATAAAAGATTAATTAGTAGTTTTATTGTAATATTTTTCATAAGCACCGATAATACAGCATATAGAAATTAGAGAAAATAGTTTATAGCAAGAAAGATTCAAGATTGCAAATCCATGCCAAGTCAACAAGCATTCATGTTCCTTTTAATCCAACCAATGATCTTCTTTCATTACACAAAAGACCAGACACAGAACAACCACAAAAGAGCATCAACATAGATGTTATTAGAATGCTTATCTCAGTTGAAGGAATGCAAAGTAGTTGCCCTCCAAGATCCCTTGTTAGGCACTCAAGGATCTTTTAGACCTGTATCAACCAAAAATTAAGAGTTTAAACATTAAAGTTGAACCAAATGGGCAGGGAAATCAAGAGAGGTAGTCGAACGTCCGGTGAGAAGGAAACTGTATTTGGATAGGTTATCTCAATTAGAGGACGCCGAGAAACTAGTAAACCATAGGGTGTTTATACGAGTGACGGGCATATGGATATTGGATTTTCAAGCAGAAAATATGCTTTGGTAGGATTCAAACTTTGGTGCAAAAATCATCCGAATTTAGAAGACACAAACTTGCAGAATCGTCCAATAAAGTCGAATTGATGAAATGGCATATTAATTACTTCCTAATAAACTACAAATGTCAGGAAGATGTATATATACATCCTAAATACACTACAATAATGTCTGGAAGAGAACTTGCACCATGACAACAGAAGCTCAGATCTTAACATAAAAATGCATTTCGAGTACAAATCCAAGAGACTTTTGCAAATAAACTTTCAAGAGAACTGCTGCCAACCAGACAGTGGGTAGCTATTTGAGGTAAACCAAAACTTTATTTACACAACCGAAGCTGTAAATCTAAATAAAAGCATGTTTGTTGAAAAGATGGATGTTATAATAAAGTACATGGCTAACCTTTATTTCTTAGGATACAAAAAGATGGACATTTTAATCATTCT
Source organism: Abelmoschus esculentus (assembly GCA_035048815.1). Classification (NCBI taxonomy): domain Eukaryota; kingdom Viridiplantae; phylum Streptophyta; class Magnoliopsida; order Malvales; family Malvaceae; genus Abelmoschus; species Abelmoschus esculentus. Next base: position 460,179 of record JAUCBN010000012.1, read on the forward strand.
CTTCTCGACCATAATCATACACAATCTCAATCTGCATAAAAAGTAACAATCAGAGCAATAAGACCAATCAGAAATTTAGTAATAATAGCTAACAGAACACAAATGACCTAGGTAAGCAGCAACATGAAACAACACACTGTGGCGTATATTAGGAGGTTGCAAGCATATTATGAGAAAAGATGACTTTTCACTTCACCCTACCTTTCTCCAGCAAAATAGATGAAATTTTGATGCTTGATCAAGATAAAGATAAAACCTACTTAAAGGAAGAAATAACCAAACTATCTGTGCTATCAAGTAGTAAAACAAGACAAAAAAGGGCACAAATAATTTTTACTAGTTTTCTTCTGATATGCACTATATTATTTGTATAATGGGTCGATAAACAATGTGAATAGTGAATAACTACGGACAAGAGGCATTGGCAGAATGCATGGAATGTGAGAAAGAAAACACTGCTTAGCAAGAAACGTAGCTTAACACTTACCCCAGAAGGTGGGACAGGGTTTCGAGTAAACTTGGAACCACCAGGTGCCCAAGGAACTGCAAATGAATTTAATACATGAGTTTCAAACAGCATAATAGGTTTAAAACAGAAGCTAAGAATCTGATAAGAAACCTACCTATATCACAATCAATCAATCAACCACATGTCATAAGAAAAGCAAGAGTGCAAGACCTAGTCAGCAATAAAATCAACTATTGGTGGAACAAATACAAGAATGTAAGTAGAGAAGAAATGCCACCAAGCAATGAGAAGTGAATTGACATAGTAGTAGTGCGGTAGCATTTCTCTTTGCCTACTTCTGAAAACCTTGGCTCTCATTTGTCTTGTTTCATCAAACTAATTAGTTATTGACCATATTTCAACCAATTTTCAGAATTTTGAGCTATTCTCCTCTTAATTGTTAGAGAGAGAAAAATTCAAATGAACTTATGAGATCAAAAATTCATTTACAAATTGAATAGGTGAATTAACATAGAAATGATCTGGTGGACCTGACACGAGAACATAATACCAATTATTGGTGGACCACACACAATAATACAAGTGAAAGGCAATGCAACAGAGCAATGAGAGGTGAATTGACATAGTAATAGTATGGTAGCATCTCTCTTCAACTACTTATGCAAACCTTGGCTCTCATTTGTCTTGTTTCACACAATGATTAAAAGTTAACTCCTCTCATCAAAGCATCATAAGACACCTAAATCCTATAATAATTTATTAGTTGCCAACCTGATTTCAATCCCTTATCAAAATTTTGAGTCATTCGCCTCTCAATTGTTTGAAAAGAAAGGTTCAAAACAACTTATGAATCCCAATTACCAAAATTCACTTACAAATCCCTTCCACAGGATAGGGGTCAAGACATGATATACAATTCAAAATCCAATCCATATTAGTCTTCCTTTCTATAATAACCAAGGATCTTAGACCTACCGATATAAGGATCGGGGTGCCGCCACTTATTATAAGTTGCTTCACCTGCAGCTATCATTTTGTCAATTGTGTCAAGATCTTCCTGCAAAAACACATCAGATTGTAAAATGCAAAACCAAAATAGCCTCAAGTTAAACCAATAAATTAGTTAATTGATTAATTAAATTATTCTTCTACGAAAAACACCATTTACATGAATCCTTACTCCTTGATAAGCTCAATGCAGAAAGTCAAGCTCAAATCATCACCATAGGAACAAAAAAATGAATATAAATCGCAAATCACTATACGATTAAAAGAAATTTTAAGATTCAACAAATACTCGTTCAATTTTACAGTAAAATCAATTCTGAAGTGAATATTGAGAAATGAGGAGGACGAACCACATGCTTGTTGGCTTCGAATTTCTCGCGAAGGTCAGATGCCTAAACATATAAATGAAATGAAATGAAATGAAATGAAATAGAGATTCAATTGAATAAAAAAAGGAGAAAACAAGATTGTGAAATTTTGAGGATTTACATCTTGATAGAAGAGGTGGCGATGTACGGCCCAGTTGAGGGTGTCTTTGAGGGCACGGCGGTAGAGGATCCGAACCCTTTCCTTTTGCGCTGCTCTCCGAGATAAATACGCCGCCGCTGTGGCTCCGCTCATTTCGGTGGCTTTTTTTACGTTTGATTTCTCTTTTAGACTCTACACTCTTCTCCTCCTCAGGCTATTGCCCTACTTGGCTTTCAGCTCAGATAGGGAAGCGTTGATTTATGACAGTGGACACGGACCCGCTGATGATGAAACGACAGCGTTTTCTCTCTTCAAAGCAAAGTTTTAGCTTTATTTTTAAAAACCAAATTACAGCATATTCCCAACGAGAATAACGACTCTTTTGGATGCTAATATATAGTATAATTTAATATTTTTAATAAATCTAACATAAATATATTTTAGTTTAATACAATGCGGAGGTAGGTTACTGGTTGAGTGGGCTTGTATTTATTTTAAAATTTGAAAGTTTATATATATATTTTTAATTTTTTAAAATTTTATAAATTAATTTTTATATTAAAATTATTGGTTAGATTTGACTAACCAAATATTATTAACTTAATTAAACACAATCGTAACACGGAAAAGTAACATATATGTAACAATGACATGAATACACAAATTCCGTACTCGTTCATTAATTTGGAGATATGGGATAGCAAAACCTGAAGGCCACATTTCCGAATCCGTGTCACATAATACAGAGAAATACATTCGAAACCTGAATTCGAGTCGGGTAATTTCATCGAGCCAGTTTTTGGCTTATAACTTTCAATAAATTACCTCAATGGTTGTATCCAGATGCTAACATAGGGGCATAAACACAGGCTCATATAAAGGATGTCATGCTGTTTTTCCAACTAAAGGATCTCCTTGTAGACCGTGGAGGCGTAAAGGTGAGCCCAAACATTTCCTTGAGGGCTCGCCCCTGCTCTACAAACTTGATCAGCTTCGCGATGATGGTGGCACTCTCGGTGACGTGATTCATATCCTTGTTATTGCTCCACAACTGATTCACCAGCTGCAGCTTTCTCTGCTTCGAGTTCAACTCAATCCCCCATTTCTGGTATAGCTTCAGTCTTTCTTCTTCTGAAAACCTTTTCCGCATCAGCTTGCTTAAGGTTTGTCTCTCGAGGCGAAGAGCTCTTATACTGTGCCAGACAAATTGTCAGGTTAAGAAAAGCTTATTTAAGTAGAAATTATATGCAGGGGATAATAATATCACAATAATAAATGGAAGTATGCATAAACATCATATTTGTCATCGACCGAGTCTTTTCAATATTAATTTCTCCGATGATTAAATACTACAAAAAGAAAACTAAAGCACGGACATGCAACATTCGGTATCGACACACCAGATAATGTATCATGCGTTCAAGCAAGGTTATCACATATAGCGTTATAAGCCCCAATTAGACAATTGGTGGTTGCAAGAAAGGGGGGAGAGATAAACCTTGAAGCCAGAGTGAGAGTGCGACCATCTTCTACAGCTTGGTTTCCTTTAGAAAACGTTTCCTTAAGGAAGGTAAGTCTCCTAAGCTCTACCTCCATATAAATCGAATCAGTTCGATCACCTTTAAAGAGGAGGAAGAAATATGTTCTGTGAACCAAGGAAACATTGCAAGCTTGCCAAAGTTCAAGTATTGCTCTCTGCAGCCTCTCAAATTCCAGTGGCCAATCCACAGGAGTGCCCGGTGCTTCACTCAATGGATCCAACCCAGCATCTCTTATGCTCCTTACAGACTCACCTGCTTCTAGGCCGGTGCCCTGGAGAAAGTACCACATATAAGCAACAAAATCAAATGAGATGTGCCTGAGTGCATATATTGAAGTTTCCATCAACCCGGGGAAAAATAAGCATAGTCTCACCTGACCATTGGCAAGTTGTTTCTTCAGTCCAGCAACAAAAGTATGAATGCTAGTAATTTGCTCATCTGCTGAAGTCTGGATTGAAGACAGAGAATCATTCCTGGAGAGGATCCCACTATTGGCACCATAATTTAATGAAGGAAATTTCATTTGGTAACTGTCTGGTCTTCCAGGAAAGCTTTTCTCGAACTCATCAGGCGGGGTGCTTTCAAAATGTTCCCTGTCCATAAATGAAGATGTAGTTCCCATGACATCTGCTTTACAACTCCAGCTTCTACTCAAATTTGGGCTTTCTTGAATGCGGTTAGCTTCTCTATGTCCATTCGTTGGGGTAGACATTGTTTCCTGGCCAGACACATCTCTATCTCCATTTAATGTCAGTGTGAGTCGTCCTTCACTTATGCCATTTGATAGGGCACTAGAGTTAGAAACATTATTTTCCCTGCCTGATCCATCTGTGTCAATACACTGAACCTCCTTGCAGTATTCACCAGGGTCATCAGCAGTTTTAGCCGGAGTCTCACCTAAGCTTTGCGCAATACCGTTCATGGAATAATCTTCACGACTGTTCAATGGCCCGTGATGACTCCCCCTCTCTGTGTCATAACAATGGAGTGTATTAAATTTTCTAACACAAGCATCAAATTGATTAGAATCAGCAAAATGTGGTGAATCTGGTTCTGAATAGTCATATCCCCATGTATCCCCTGCTCGTTGATTGAGATGGTAATTGATTCTTGCCTGATCAAAGAAACAGAATGAAGCATAATCAATCATTAGGGAATTGAAATCAAATGAATAATATATTTCAAAAAGAAAATAGTGAATAATATTACAACTGGGCACCATATTCAGTGAAAAGAATAACATGTAAATACACTATAGGCAATAACACAAACCGATTGTCCTGAATCTTGATCATTTCCAATCATCCTTAACAGATCCTTGACCCGAGATTGAGCAAGATCACGTTGCTTAGTCAACTCTCTATTCTCCTTCTCCAGCTGAATAGTGCAAAGTAGAGTTATCAATGTTAGGCAACGTGTAATCAGAAAACAATCACTTGCTTGTGTGTGCTATTCAAAAATTTCAGCCATCTACAAAAATAAAGAGACGTGGCTGCATATGCTGTGTGAATTTGCTAATATTTTTCTGAAAAAAAAAATAAAAAAGTCCATTAAAGAGGACTCCTTCACGTCCTTTCTAAATTTCACAAAGGGGATGGTTACCTTTTCAATCTGAAGATCTTTCTTTCTCAGTAAAGCTGCATAGTCATTGTTAGAGGAAGGAGGAGGCACAGGACTCCTGAGTTCACTTTCTAACCTGGCCAACTCTTTTTGTAAATGCTTAACTAAAGCCTTATCAGACATGACAACATTGACCTGAGCTTTAGTGGTAACTTCTTTTGCACAACAAGCAAACAAAAGAGTGTTCCTGCTTTGTTCGACATGGCTTCGTGCAGGGCTCAAAGTACATATGATTGCAGTCCTGGCATTACCACCCAAGCAAGGTTGCAGTATGCGTGTCAGCTTGGAATCCCTGAAATTGATATGTCCTTGTCTTCCTTTACTGCATCCACCATAGCACCACATTGATCAGTTGAGCAATCTAGTAGGTGACAATAGTTTAACAAGACATTACCTTTTCCAACGTCATTAAATATCCTGTGTTTGAACACATTATTATGGTAATTATTACCAAAAATTCAACGGGATTGAAGGAACAAATACTCAAAAATATTGGAAAAAGTGATTTAAACATTAATGCTATCGAGAAAGATTCAGATCTGAATCTAATTAAGCAAAGCATCATAATACTATGCCCCAAATGCTCTGTTTCAGTCTAAAATTGAAAAGTGACAACCATAAAGGAGACACATAGGAGCTCATTCAACGTCACAGTAACAAAATAACTACACGTATAGTCAGACTAATATGCTTAAAGATCTTAGACATTAAACAATCTCTTGCATGTGATTGAAATGAAAAACAAAAGCATTCTAATATATGATTAGCCGATCAACCTTAGCTTGCGAACAACAGTTGACAGAGTCAGTAAACTACGATTTATATGGCAACCCTCTTTCAGTCTCGTCCCAGTGGATAAAGCCTGAGATGCTCGCTCACTCCCAGCCAAATCAATAAAATTCTGCACCCAAATAACTTTTTATCACTTAATATATTTTTTCTTTCATTTGAGAACTAGGGAACTGCAAAAGTGAAAGTAAATTCCAAGAGCTATACCACACTTGCTGCAAGGGTTGTTGAATTATCTTTTCCTAGAAACTCCCGAGCAGAGCTTTCAATTGTCTACAAAAGTTAGAAAGGGAAACTTTAACATCACTGCACATAAGCTGTTGGCAATTTAATGTTCAAGCAATGTAAAAAGAAGGTCCAGAGGAGATTACCAATCTTATAATTTGATGAGATCGGGAGCTTCTCTCATTCAACGAAGTCTCTCCTATTCTTCTTTGAGCTGCAACAGTGGAATGTATTAAGAATTAATTTATGATACATAAATGTGCAACGTCATCCAGTAAACAGAGCACACTTTAAAATGCTTTACCTTCACAAATTGCAAGGAGTTCTTTCAAATGGTTCAAGTCCTTCAGAGATTCCTCTGTGACTTTTTCTACAATAGTTCCTCTCTGACAAAAAGAACGCCTTAAGCAATCATAAACTCAAGGAAATGAAACTAATATTCTAATATGGAGGTTGCTACTCACCTCAGGATCATCACGCAGCCTAAGTTGGGTGTTATCTGAGCTTAGAAGGTCTCTAACAACTTCATTATATATCTCAATTGCTGAGAACTTCAAAGCAAATGCTCTTTCTTCATGCTGCTATGATGATATTGGTACTATGTAAAAACACTTTTCAAACAATAACCATGAGAAAAATGCAACATGATGGAACAATAATGAATTAAATCTTTCATTACTATGTTTATGTAGTCAAATATATCTGCAACAGTATACTCGGTTATTCCATCCATCGTGTATGTCTTCCCACTGCTAGTTTGTCCATATGCAAAAACACAAGCTGGGGAATAGATGAAAGAAATTTGTTAGATAAAATTTCTTACTCACCAAGAAGTTTATAAACAGAGAACAAATGCCGAGATGTCAATGCCCCTACTTACAATTAATACCGTTAACAACTGAAAGAGCAATCTCCTTGGCTCCTTCCTGATACACTTGCTTTGTTGAGCAGTCACCCCGAAATACTCTATCTGTCCCCACCATAAGAAGGAAGAAAAAGGATACAATATATTCAAAACTATTGTCAATCCCCAAGCACATAACAGAAATATTCCATGCTTGTTGCTTTTAAAACTGATTTTAAAACTTAAGCCAACAATACATGCTTCCTTTATTAAGCTGACCTTGGTTCAATTAACCAGACTATTAAAGGCAAATATCGAGAGCCAGTTCTCAATAGTTTAATGCAACAAAATTCGATACACCACAACCAATAAATTAAGATAGAGGGAGTTTGCTTACCAAATGTATAGGCAGATGGGAATGTGGATCCTTCCCGGAGGGTGTTCCGGTATAGGATAGTATTATCATTGATGCACTCCCAGTCCGCAACTTCATTTGCTACAATTTCCTTGTCACTCAAAGGCCTCAACCTCACCAACACTAGAATCCTCTCATCGCGAGCAGCTGCCATTTGTGCCTTCTCCAACTTTAACTCTTCCCCACCAATTGCCCCCATTTTTCACGCTCCTCTTTTACGGTTATCCCGTCCTACAGCACAAAGCACATTATATCAAAAACAGATCCCCAAAAAAATCAAAGTCAAGAGATCAAATACACAAAGTCACTGTTGATTTCCTAAAAATGCAAGCCAGTTTGTTGTGGTTGCCAAAAAAATATTAAGGCGGGGCTCATGCTTTCACAACTATAATCTATCTGCAACTAATTACAGAAAATGATCCATGACCATGAGTATAAAAATCTAATCACGGGGTTATATCAGTAACAATGAGCTGATCATAATGTTTTTCCAACCTATCTGGAAATGGCTTCATTTTAATATTTAAAGTTTACGGTTAAACATCAAGTAAAGAAAGAAAAAAAAGAAAAGAAAAAAAAATGTCGGTGAATCTAGCAGTTAAATCCCAAGCTAAACGAAAATTGATTCATTTTTCTCATTTCTTCTTTTTTATACCTGGAAAGGACGGTGGTTCAGTCAAAAGAACTGACGACGGTATCGACTTCAGTACAAAAACAGTGTCGTTTTCCCGCCATTATTCTCTGATCTGAACCCGTTAACCATACTCTCCCTGCCTTCACCTCGAAACGCGAGCTCTGCAAAAAACAGACGACATAAAATCTAAAAAAAAAGCTTAAAAACAACAGAGTTTGAATCCAAAAATAGAAACACGATAAAATAGAGCATTCCAATGCAAGACTCCAAATTTCTGGATTTTTGAAACGTTTGGTACTGAATAACACAAATTTTCAAACGGATAATTTTTCGGATCAAAAACACAGAAATAAAACATCCTCACGTACGAAAAATCAAAACAAAATCCAGTTTTCAATCTGCAATAAATTAAAACAAATTGCAATTCCTCGTTTAATTTAAAGGCTTTAAATGAAATGAAAGTTTCGACGAACTTCGTCGAAGAAGAAGAATGAGAGAGGAGAGACCTGACAGGAAGAGCAGAAAACAGAGGCAAAAAATGAGAAAAATCAAAGGTGCCTATTGCTTTAATAAAGCTTAAAGAGAGGGACAAAATCGAGAATATAAATTTAAACAAAGGGGTAAAATGGAGAGGAAAAACAAGGTCTAATTCAGATCCCAGTCCTTGTAAACCTAATATATTTTTCTTACCATCTCACTTATTCAATAATGTCTTCTCGACATCAACAATATCACAATAAATATGGACATAATTTTTTATTGATTTTAGTTAAATTTCCTTTTTAATTGTTTGATTTAGAAATCAGAGACCAATAATATCCATAATTGATTTTTTAAAACCAAATAAATCGATAGAAAATCGGAAAATTATAAGCAGGGACTAAATTTCAAAATCCAGAAGGATATGGGGACTTTACGCGTAATTAAACCAAAAATAAAAAGAGTGAAACTGAGATGTAAGGTAATCTGATGGAACAGTTAAAAAAACCCGGCGATTACTTGAAAACAATAAACCAGAAGGGACAGTGGAAGGAGCGGTTTTTTAGCGGTTTTTTTAGCTTTTGCAGATCGGAAATGGGACCGGTGGTCCTGCAAATCTGATGCTGCGTCAACGTCTTTTGAAGCTTCTTCTCTATGCTTTGGGCTGGCCCTTTGGCTCCTTTGGGTAACGAAATTACGATTTCACCCTTGTCCTTTTTTAAATGTGGGTTTCTGAAAGGGGGAAGGCACGTGGTCATTATGTATTTTGTCAGATCATTACCGTCTCGATCGGCATTTTGTTACCGTTAGATTGTTGAATATATTAATACTATGATTTTTTTTATTTTTTTTCTTTCGAGGAATTTCAAATGTCCAATATTTTTTCTGTCGATCATATAATATTTGTACTATTATACAAATTTAAATTAATCTTTAAATTTTTTTATTAATAATATTTAAATTATTATTTTATAAAAGTAAATATTTAAATTATTTTTTATTTATTTTAGAATTGACTTTTATTTTAATTAAAATAATCTTTAATCAATAATACATTGACAACTTAAATTTAGATATTTATTTTAACTAAAAAATATAGTTAATGGGTATTTTTTATTTAAACTTGTTATAAACAATGAAAAATGAAAAAAATATTAGTATTTTTTAAACTAGGCATCCAAAAAATATATCAAAATATTTATGTGTGGATTTTTTTAACAATCTAATAGTAATTAGAGTAGTATCTGGTTTATAATATAATATCCATCATTTGATATTAATCGCTCAATCACTTTGCGGACATCGCTAATGCTCGAACTAATGACCTCTAAGAACATCAACCGTTCCTTTAACTACTTGGGTTAGAGGACTCGTGCTGATTTGTTTTTTAAAACTTTGACTATTTCGATACAAACTATAAGATATATATAATATTAATTAACCAAATCCAATATTTTTCCTTAAATTTTATCATTTTCATGTATATAAGTAATAAAATAAATATAGTATTTAAACATCTTTAAGATCATTTCAACCTTATAATGAATGTTTTGAAAATCGTCAAAAATGGAATTTGGAGAGTATGTTAGGTCCATAATTGCAACTAGTTAAATAAAATATCAGCATTTTATTAATTTAGAAGTTATTCTTTCAACGTGCACTCAAGTTTGGCTAATTTAAAAGTTTTGAATTCGTTGATATTATTTTTATAAAATAATCAATATTTGAATTATTGATTAATATAATGATTTTTTTATTTTAATTTCTTTCATTCAGGGACAGAGTTTATTTAAGGCTCAAAAGAGATGAATAATCCTTTTGTTCTAAAATCTAGTTTAAATAATAATTTAGTTAAATAATATTTTTGCTCATTAAAATATTTAAATTTAAAAAAATAATAATTTATTAAATATATAATCAATTAGGGATCAAAATAAAGAAAAACAAGAATATATATTTAATTTTGATTTAATAACAATTTAGGTTCTTATAAGTTAGAATATTGAATAAAATAGACCCTGTCCCATAAGTTTTAAGTTTAAATATTTAATAAACCTTTATACTTTTAAATATAATATTTTATCTTTACCAAAATTCAATCTCAATTTCTTTTATAATATTATAATTCGAACTCATAATATAACTTAAAAATTAATATTTTGACTAAATCAATAAATTGATAATTAATAAGTTATATGATAGAATTATATAAAAAAGATAAATTTAGTTTTCATTTTCAAAACAAATTAGTAATAAATATTGTTTAAATTCTATAAACTAAGTAATAAATAAATTACTTGATATAACCATCACTAATTTGTACCATTTGGCTCGTAATCACGATTGATTTGTATTATTTTTCCATTTAGATTACCAAATCAACAAATTAAAGTAATGACACCTAGAAATAACCAAATATCATTCATATTTAAAAGGATGAAAATTAATTAATTAGTTATAATATAAATATGTAATTTATTTTAAATTATAAAATATTATAATTAATGATAGCGATTTATGACTAGTTGGTTCCACATTGCACACGACTCTTTTTGCTTTTTGTATTATCCTAAACAACTAAAAGGAACAAAACACGATAAGTCGTTGAAAATAAGACTCCATTATTGTTTTTAGATTTATTTAATTTCTTGTGAAGAGGATTGAAAATTTCAGACAATGACCGATTCTTTTGCAAGAAAAAAATGATTAACATCTCATAAACTCCTGAAATCAATAACTTTTAATTTTATTTTGTATTTTGATATCTTAAAATAATATTTTTTATCAAATTTCATACATATAAATAAAAAATAAAATCTAAAAATATAGCTTACACATAAATATAACAGAAGGCAAATGAAACCCAATAGAATTGAGAATTCTTTAGGCTGCAAGCATGATTATAATGCTGCACGCTTGCAGATTATTTTCTGGGTCCATCATGTTGGAGATCATGCGGGTCGGTTTATTAGTTAAATTATAAAAAAATTATTTAAATTATAACAAATTAGTATCATGATAATATAAATATATAATTAAAATTAAAAAATAAACTCAAGCAACTCAATTTAACTAAAAAAATAAAATGCATGCTTTTATCTTTATATTGAATACGATTAAACACAATAATTTAAATAAAAAATAATATTTTGTCTGATCCGAATGTGTATTACACCCAAAGTGTTTGACTTTTAATAAGGCTGCTGTCATCATAAGGCAATGCAAAGTGAAAAAGAGAGAGAACAAAAGAAACTAAAGCAACAGAACAGCTTGGCAGTGTAAAAGAAAAAGAAAGAGCAGAAATGACCTAACAAAGATGATCAATTGGGTGAAGGCAAAGGAGAGCGAAAGAGGCTTTGGGCATAATAAATGATAATTGGCAAAGGTAGACACATAAATGTAACTTAGATGTCGAGTTAATTATATATTTTATATAGATTAAAATTATAAAAATAAATATATATATATAATAGATTAATTAAAGGAGAGAAAATGATGTAATAATTTATAATTTGTGATTTTTTTTCTTTTATCGATATGCTATATGTATTTTTCTCTTAGTCAATATATTATTTTTTTAATATCAGATATTAAAATAGATATAAATATTATTTTAAGTAATATTAAAATATTAAAATGACGCGAATATAAGTGGCTACTAAATATATAGTTATACTTTAATTAGTTGGTTTATTGAGATTAAACACTAGATCTCTTAAACATAAAAAATATATCATAGGTCATTCTCGTCACGTCACTTATGAGACAAATTAATCAAATGTATTAAATTTTTTATTTTTTATCATATCTTTTTTATTAAATGAATCTTTATTTGGTAAAAGATATTTATAAATTTAATTTATAATAAATATTAGTGAAGATTCGTTTGATTAGAAGATAAGATAAATCAAACGCATTAAATTTATTAGTTTACTTGATAGGGACAAGTTTGCAGATTTGACTTGATATTTTGTGATTTTTAAGTATTTGATTAAGTTGTATAATACCGTTGCGAGTACTCTTTTTTTCCAATTAAGTTTAGAGAGTATTTTAATGAGGGTCGTAGTTGTATTTCTTTTTACATAAAAAAAATAAAAACTTAATAAATTAAATATATTTAATTGATTAGTCTCGTATAACGTAACAAGAATGATTTATAATATAATTTTTTTAAAATAATATTAAAAATTTAAGTTATGACGTTACAAATTAAAAAAATCATACTTATAATAGATCTTTATGTTATCTAATTTAAATTAATTAATTAAAAATAGAGATCGATATTCGTGTTATTTATTAAATTATTTCCAAGAAAGCCTGCCTTAAGAATGAAATTGAGGCCACAATAACGACGATGCAGTTTTAATTCAATCGGCCCAATCATACTGACACAAATCGAAGAAAAAGTCAGAGGAGGTCGTCGGATCCATTAACCCGCAACTCGGATTTCCATACCCGAAATCCGGCACTCGACTTTACGGTTTCGCCTCAAAATGCACGAATTCAAGCCCAATCATACTTCTTCCGCCTCCGAATTCCCACTCACTTTAGAGAACGGTTTACACTCACTTTAGACGCATATTTTCGGAGGTGATCCGTGCAGTTTCCCCATTTTTGTAAGTTCTATATATTTCGCAAATCATCTTTCATTATCGTTTCTAACTTTAGAAAGTGGTTTACACTGTGGTCGGGGATTTTTCTCGCCTCGTCTCTTTAATTTCGATTAATTCGGGTTCTAAATCTGGTATTATGATTGAAATCTGGAAATTTAGGTTGTATTATCAGTTTTTGTATTAAATCGTTGTTTTTTAGAGCTTCGTGGTTTTATTACTGCGTTGATTGGTTACTGTAAAGTCAAACAACGTGAAATTAAAGAGGGTATGAAAAATAGAGAGCAAATACGTGGACAAAGCCCAAAGGGTTCACTCTTTTTGATGTTTGAGTAGATTAGTTAAACTTTTTCGATGCACTTGCATTTTTTTTTTCTGAGGCTTGATTTGGGTGATGACTCATCTGCCCAAGTCCTGCTGTTTGTTAATGGGAATGAATGAGAGGAAATTAGAGGCCAGTGGTTTGCTATTGTTAATGATAAGTCCAGATGAGAATTAGTTCCAGAAGATGGGGGAGATGACAATTGATTCATTCTACACACGCATATTATTGTATTTCCACCACCTAGAATGTTCTGATTGCCCCCCTTTTAACCTTCTTAACTGTTGTATTGCATTTAAATTATACTTTTACAATTAGATGTGGAAGTGTCAGTGAGAAATTAAAATCATGTTTCTCAGGCACATTTTGACATCTTATGTGTTTCTCTTCGTTCTCCTTGTTTTCTCTTTTAACCACAACAGTTCTCCTTGTGGACTCAAAAGCTCCTCTCCTATCAACCATTCCCTTTTTTCATAGTTTAACAATATCACTCCATTCTCTTTTAATCATCTCTTGGATACTGGTCAAGGAACTTTATATGTTTAGAAAGAATGGATGGCTGTGATTGGAGTTTGGGTGTCGGTTCATGGAGTTCTGCGTCTGATGTATGCTAGGGTGATGAGTATTTTCTATAGATGGTTGAACTTTTAATTAGGAATTTTGTTGAGGTGTGGGGTCATCAGGTACACAGTGCTGAATTATGTGGTCTGTTATTGATATAAAATGGATTGTTTGTTGGCTGTTATGTCATACGTGTGTTTTACTCTTGGGATATGGTGTTTATGTTTTGGAGGGAATAGTGAGAGGTTTGATATGGCTCATGGATGATGATAGGTGTGTGGTTGTGATGTGGACAGGGAGGAAGCATCAGCATTTATTGTGTTTGTTGAGTCGGTGTTTCTTTCTGATCAGCAGTGGTAGTTGTTGATAATAAGAAGTTTGAGCATGAGTTCAGACAGCAGGAGCCGAAGTAGTAGCCGGAGCCGGAGCCCCATGGGTCGTAAGATCAGATCTGATCGCTTTTCTTACCGTAATGCACCGTACAGGAGGGGTTCTCGTCGGGGTTTCAGGTTTTCTAATTTTTAATCATTTGGTTAATTTGCTTTATTCACCTAGTTTAGTAACCTGAGGGGAAACATGCTAATCTATGGTTCTCAGAATTCTTTTCTCCCTTAGAAAGCATCAAGTATGATAATTGCGCAGAGAAAAAGTATCTGCATGTCATTTTCAAGCTTTTTTTTTTTCTGGGAAAAGCATCCATGTTTCTCAAGTGTTTTGAGTCTTGGTGATTGAGTTAAAACATTTTGGGTTTGGGTAAGTTGTCCTCAGTTTCACACTGAAAAGGAACCAATAACATAATTTGTTTTATGTTACTATGTATCAATAAGTTTGTGATTGATGGCTCTATATTTTCTTTGTGCTAGAGTGTTTACCTCGAAATTACTGCTCAGTGTCCAGAAATCGGGTATTCTCGAGATCTATTGTGGCTCTAATGCGTGTACTTTTTTTATGTCAGTAGTTTTTGGCATGTTTAGGTTGAGTTTGGGTTGTGGAGGAAATATTTCCCTCACAGCTGCGGTGGATGGAAAAAGTGAACCAGTTCTGTTATTTTATAGCCTTCTGCTGGAATGTGATTGAAAGTTCTGTAATAACCTGGTTTCTGGATGGATATGTTTTTCCTTTTCTCTACGTATATACATTTGTTCTTTAATCAGTTAATGCCTAGGAGAACTTTCTGGATGGGAATTTCAAAATTTGGAAGAAAATTTGAAACGGAAGCATTTTAAAATGGTAGCATTTGTATTCTTATGTCTAGATAAATACTCTCAGAAAGAAATTTAAGCAGAACCTCATGAGATTAAAATCAACAAGTAGGTTATGTGGGTCAAGTGAGACTATTTGGAGTATTTTGGGGAGAGAAAAAAAAGAGATCTTCAAAGTGCTCTTGAAATTCATCCTTACTTTCTAGTTTCTACCCAAAACAAACAAATTCCTTTTTGTACTTTGGAATATTTTTATGAAATGGGATATCCCATCTAAAACACTTAAAAGAATAGTGCGATCTAACAATCATTTGAGTACTAATTCTTCTTCTCTTTTCTTTCCAGCCAAAACAATCTGTGCAAGAACTGCAAACGACCAGGTCACTTTGCCAGAGAGTGCCCTAATGTGGCAATTTGCCACAATTGTAATCTCCCTGGGTATGAAACCTTCATCCCACGTTGTTGAAGCTGAATCTGATAGACTTTTGAGCTATGAGTACTCGAAGCTAATAAACTACTTGTAACCGGAAACTTTTAGATGCTATTTGTTAATTCTGTCATCTCTTTTTTTATGAGTAATAATCTTAAAGTGTCTTTGTGACGGAGCTGTTAGACCTGCTGTGCCACGTTTATTTTTCAGTCTTGCAATTTTGGAGTGCTCTAACCTTGCAGGAACCATTTAACAGGCATATTGCTTCGGAATGCACAACCAAGTCTCTATGCTGGAATTGCCGTGAGCCCGGACACACAGCTAGCAACTGTCCAAATGAGGGAATCTGCCACACCTGTGGGAAGTCTGGACATCGGGCCAGAGAGTGCACAGCACGCCCTATGCCACCTGGGGATGTTAGGTTATGCAATAACTGCTATAAATCTGGTCATATTGCAGCTGACTGTACAAATGGCAAGGCATGCAACAACTGTAGGAGGCCAGGTCACCTGGCACGCGAGTGCACAAACGATCCAATCTGCAACTCGTGCAATGTAGCCAGCCATATGGCTAGGCATTGCCCTAAAGGCAACATGATAGGAGATCAAGGTGGTCGCAGTGGTGGATACCGAGATCTTCCTCGAGACATAGTGTGCCGAAACTGCCATCTTCCTGGTCATATGAGCCGGGATTGCATGGGGCCGTTAATGATCTGTCACAACTGTGGTGGAAGAGGACATCTAGCATATGAGTGCCCTTCGGGGAGGTATTTAGATCGTTATCCTAGGAGGTATGAGAGAGCGAATGTACTGATGATGCTTCCTGCTTATGTCCATGTCTGCTGGTATTAATTAGTACCATGCTTGTGATTGAAGATTTGGATAGACCTTTGATTTTGGTTTTAGAGTACTAATTCTCATACTTTCTATGAAACGCTTATCATTTTCCTTTGAACCTCTGTATTGGGTATGGAATAATAGTTTTTCATTTTACCAAAACATGGGATGGGGTGCACCGGTCCCTGCAAACACAAATATGAACTGGGGAGCCTCTGGTCGGGGTTCAACATCTGTTAATCCAAATCAAAATTGGGCTGCATCTGGCCGAAGACAAATGCCAGGAAATGCAAATCCAAGTTGGACTGATCCTGGGAATACAATACAAGGATGGACACCACCTGGACAAGGACCTATCATTGTTCATAATGCAAATTCTGGATGGGTTACACCAGGTCACGGAGCAGCAACGGGAACTGCAAATCCTTGTTACGTGGCGCCATCTAGAAATCCAGGCGGCATGTGGGGGAATGAACCGAATCACAATGGAGACGAGCTTTCTGATCAAAGAGATGGGGGCTCCCAGGGAATGAATCCGGATCCGATGGAGCTAAAACCTGGGGTAGGCAACCATCATTCGGCATTGGAAGTGGTTCTTCTAGGCCGTCCTTTAAAGGATAGAGAGTGTGCAAATTCCATGAAAATGGGCACTGTAAGCAAGGGGCATCGTGCGATTATATTCACACTTGAAAATTTTGGTACATGTAGAACAGCTTAGAGTAGGTATGTCTGTACGGTACCTATTTGGAAATTCCTAGACATTATATATCTTCTTTGAATAATTTATGCTTCTAAAACCTTTTCCTTCCAAATGGAATGCTGTCTTAATCCTTTTAAGTGAATATTTTTATAATAAGTTATTGTGAATTTGTTGTGTCTGATTTTAGATATTAAGTTCAATAAAATATTTTTTTTAAAATGGAAAATAATTTAGCGTCTCAAATTACTTTGAAAAACATAAAACGAAACAGTAACCTAAAAATTGAAAGTTGCGAAACTTCATTCCTCCTTACGGACCTTACCTTAAACCGAAGTCGGTACCTTCAAAATCTAAGAAAAACAAAAAATTGGGGATGAAATACAACTGAATTCAACTTGTAGGACTGAAATTGCAAACTTGCATTATTTATTCTCGAAAGTACCCAAAAATCCATTGTAGTTGCAGAGAGGAAAAGTAAGAAGATGAACAAAGAAGAGGCAAAAATCGAAACACAAAATCAAAACCCTAATTCTAACGCAAACCCCAACAATCAAAATCAGATCCGTGGATCTAAAGGGAAATCATGCAAGGGATGCCTTTACTACTCCTCGGCTCTTAAATCCAAATCCCAAAACCCCACCTGCGTCGGCGTCCCCAGCACTCTCCAGCAAGGTCTCTATCTCCCTTCATGCACTTGTTTTCTGTTCTTATGATTCTGGGTTTCTTATGTTTTCCTTCGATTCTTTGATTCCTTTGAATTTATCTGTTAAAATTGGGGGAAGCTATGAACTGAATGTAATTTATGATAGTACCTAGGTACATAATTGGGGAATCTGAATTGGAAGCCTCCAAGGAAGGCCGTACTCTTACGGATTTCAAGTATGCTTGTGTCGGTTACTCGGTTTTCTTAGATAATAAAGATTCTTCAGCTGATAGTAATCAATCTGGCAAACCAGTTGAATTACCCTTTTGTGTCGGTCTCGAGGTATTTCCTTTTCCTGCATGATTGAGTAACCGACATATAATATGTCAACACTTGTGTGTATGTTTTTCAAGGACCGGAACGAATCAAGAGCACTGTCTTAATGGTTTTAGAACACGTTGGGGCGCATGTATAGAATATGTTAACACTCATGCATGTCTTCTGTTAAATAATACTTTATTCCGGTTACCTGTTGTTTCAGATACTGTTGGACAGAACAGCTGCTTCAAATGACCATGTTCCTGCCAATATCCATAAAAACAAAGGTAGTTGAAGTCATTTCATTTGTTGTTGTTTTTTGGTCTTTTAGGTATGTGTGAGGAAACAATCACGAATCTGAGAATAATGTTACACCACTAGTTCACTTAAAGTCCCGACCTCTTTGCAGTGGTTCTTGTGGAAGTTGTAACGAATATTTCGGGTTTATATCTCTCGTTGCATTCTGTTCATTGATTGTATATTATAGTCCTAGGCTTTAGTTGGTCATCAAGTTCAAGCATTTACCAAACCGGATGCGTGGGAGCAATTTCATTAAAAAGTAGAAGTAGAGATGATGGAAACAAAATCTGTGATCTCGAAAGTTCCTAGGCGCAATTCATTGTTTGTAAAGGTATTCTGAAGAGAGGATATGTAACGATAACAAACGAGGGAAAAGAGAAGAATAGAAGTATAGATAAAGCCGAAGAAGAAAGGGGGGAACATGTCAAAGAAGAATACTTTCGAATAGGTCAAAATGAGAGAGGGAAACTTCATTATTAGGTTTTAAACTTTTTAATATGGTTTTCCTTGTATTTTCTCACTTGCAGATAGTCATGCACTTCCTCAACCTCAAACCCAGAGATCAACGCCGTCAACCGTTACAGGAGATGAGTTCTATAACAGGCAAGCACGGATTGATATTCCGGAACTCTTGCATGCATTACCGATTACATGTTATCTCATGTTTAAAAAAAGGTCGAGAATCCTAAACAGTCGATTACTGTACAGGTTCAAAAGGAGCGCAGGCCTTGCGGCATCGGGTGTCGTCAAGAACATGAACAAAATCGGAAGCCGGATCAAAGAAACTCTTGACGACATTCTGTATAGGCGACCAAAGTGAGAATTCAGAGCACTGTTATGATTATATGCATACTAATAAGGAAGTCTATTGTATGCATTTGACTGCTATAAAATGAACACATTCTTGTTCATTTCGAAAGCTCAAACTTTGATTTGGCAGTTTGCTACATCGCTAAGAATTTGTAGTTTTACTATTGATGGATATAATATCCGGGGTAATTCTCTAATTTCTCTTATTTAATTCACGCAAAAAAGAAAAAAAAAGTTCAAATTCTGCTCCGGTCCTCCTACTTTCTGGACACTTATCATATAACACTGCCTAGATTAGGGGTAAATAAAACTCGGTTCATTAAAAAATAAACTATTTAACTCGATTTGATGTGGAAAAGTTTGTTTTGTTTTGTTTTGCCTGACTCAAAAAGGTTTAAATTGTATCATGATATTAATTTTTATTTTTTTTGTGTATCCAATGTAAACTATGAAAAAATATAAGATGTTTTATAAAAAATCTGATTATTTTTTTTCGATATTACTCGATCCATCCTTGATTCCGGTCCACCGAAAATGGTGTTAAAAGGCACACTTTGAGTACTGAGTATTGAGCCTCTTTTTTTTTTTTTTGAAGGTGAGTATTGAGCCTCTTTTGTTCCTTGTGAAAGGGGACATTGTGTCCGGCTGGCCATTTGCTTTAAATGACTCGGCCCCCATTCACCGTCTAACCCTTTGATTCAGATATTTCAACAACTTGGCCCACCTTTCGTGGTCTACAATAAAAACTTAAAGAAAGTGTGCTAACACTTCAAAATTCAAACGTAAATGTCTGACACGTAAGAAAAATTGAATGATTCAAATTTAAGAATAAATCAATACCTTCAATTTATAATCTATTGACGAAAAAAATAATAATAAATTTATACCTTCAATTTTTTGTTTGGAGGAGTTTCAATTATTATATACGGCAAGAACGTAATAGAAAATTACATGAAAATGCTCCAAAGATGGAAGAAACCATCCTTGTTATCCTTAAAAAAGATGTGAGATATACTCTATTGTTTAATAACTTCTTTATATTATATAGGCTATTGGTTGTGTAGGCAAATTTTTTGATGTGTTCTTCGATGAAATAAAGTTTTATTTATCCAAAAAAATTACTCAAATATAAAATACTTGAATAAAATACGATATTCTTTATTATTAAGATCACTATTTAAAGCTTACCTTTAGACTGAAAGTCCAATCTACACTATAAAAAAATAAAAAAATAATATAAATATATTCGTATCTAACGTTTAACTCCGTATTTTAATATCAGACGGCCATTTGCCTTCAAAATTGTCGAGAAGCCAGAGCCGGCTGAAATCATTTTGAACGTGTCAAAAATCACTTGGAAGTTGAATGTGACACTTTCATTGTTTGAATTAATAAAAATAAATTAGTAAAAATAAATAAAATTAAACTTGGAAATTTCGCCCTCTTTGTTAAAATCTGCTGCAAACATAAATTGACCAAAAGAAAATGTCTAAAAAGAAATTAAAGACTAGAAATTAAAACCCTAATTAGACACTAGGAACTAAGCTAAAACCTGATAGGAGTTAAGTTAAACCCGGTTCAACTTTGGTTTAACTTGCTATTTTCCTAAGCTCTTAAAAACTCGGAATCATACGAGTCAACTCATCTGATCCCTTCCTTTCTGCCGACTCTTTCTTTCTCCTCAGTTCCAAAACTTTCCGGTGGCTGTTGGAGTGTATGTCTACGGAAAAAGTGGGGCTACAGGCGGGTCGGTACTCAGGGAAGAGCCGGCCGGACTTGAAACGAACTCCACAAGCGTTGCATAAGGTTTTGGCACCGTGTGGACCGGTTCGCCACTGTGGGGTTTTTTGAACTTGGCAATGACTACACCGTCGTTGGAAAGCGTTCCCACCACTGACACGAACGCCCGGTTTCCTCCTCTGCTTCTTCGTCGGCGGTTCAGCGAAATCGTTGCTCAACTCGGTCTTGTGAACCAGAGCAGAAGTCATGGAAAATCCGGAAGAAACACTCGAAGACGACGACACCGTCGTCGAAGACAATGACTCGGAAAGAGGCATCGACCCAACCGGCCATGTTTTCCCTGTCGGTTTAGCCCTTTTCCTCCGACTTTTAGACGGTACCGGTAACGAAAAACACGGCGTCTTCACAAAAACCGGCTCCGTTTCGGATTCAAACCGAGCTTTTGCTTGGTTTTCGCTTTCCTGCTTGAGAACCGGGCATGGAAATTGAAGCTCCGGTACCGTATCTTCCACAAACTGAGATACCCATTCAAGTTCTGCAATTTCTTCGTCCTAAAAAGACAAAAAAAATATATATTAAAAACAGAATTTTCCATGAAAAAAATGGGTTTTATTTCCTCTTTGTAATTTAAATTGAAACTTACCGGTACGGATAATACGTTGGTGAGAACAGAATCAAAGGAAAAACTGCTGGAATTCGAGTTATCATCGTCATCTGCTACTGCTACACTTTGTTCTTGCGAGAAAGTAAAACCAGAATTTTCTTCTTCGTTTTCGATTTCTCCGTTGGTGAAATCAAAGAAACAGTCGACGGAGAAATCTTCACCGGCAACGGCGCCGTTCAGGCACAATAAATCATCGAAAACAACACACTGGTTGCTTTTCTGCAAGGTTAGTTCTCCCCTTACACTTGATTTCAACGCTCTTTCTTCCATGCAGAATTCCATTTTCTATCATCCAAGAAAAAAAAAAAACTTTTTTCTCAGTTAAATAATCCCCAAATTACCATTTGGATAAACCCCAGAAATTCAAAAACAAAAACAAAAAAACAGAAAGGATAAAGAATTATATTTACCTGATACGGATTGAGAATGAGACAGAGGGAAAGATGAGGAGTTGGTTAAGGCTTGTTCAAGGAGAGTTTAATGGATTCTATCTTCTTTATTGTCCCTCACTGTACAAAGTTTTGAATTTATTTTTATTTTTTTTAACAATTTGTGATTTTTTTTTTAAAAAAAGTCTTGCTTGTAGAACTTTGACTTCTCTGTGGTGGCCTTGTCTGGACCGAAACCATTAATTTAGCAAAGATTTATTTGATTTTTCTTCTCTCTTTCCTCTTCATACATTTTATTTCAAATTATATATACTTTAAGATAAAAATAAAATATTCAAAAATTCAGAAAATCAGAAAATCATTTTAAATAGAAATTATAATTTAGAAAAATTAAAAAATTAAAAATTGATTTAAAATAAAATTATAATTTTAGAATATATGGTATAATTAACTTTGATAATTTCGAATACCAATTACCATGGAATTAGAAACGTGACAATGGACCATCCTCAAGCTGCAATCATTTTTCTCTCTTCTATTCTAAAATCTTCGGGTTTAAAAAGAAACTTTATACAAATACGGTCTTTAATTTTTTTCGACAAAATATAGTAGATTTTATTTTTTAAAAAATATTATATTTTAAGCAATAATTTTAAAGATAATAATATATTAGATATCAATTTTAAATAGTAATTAAATTAAATTGAATATTCGATTATTGTATAAAGTCAGTATAAAAATGTTGATTTTAAACAGTTATCTAATTACCGTTAAAGTCAGCTCGTACAGACTTTATTTTTTTTTTTTGAAATTGTACAGACTTTAATTTTTTATTTAATTTAATTAACATATTGTATAAAATTGATACCTAATAGTGTTATTTTTAAAATTATTATAAAAATATAATATTTTGAGAAATAAATAATTTTACTGTATTTTCAAAAAAAATATTTTTATATTTTTTTTCGAATTTAAAATAATGATAAGAGAACGTTATGAATAATTATTATTTTAATTCAAATAATTTAATTTGTAAGTATATTTGTATTTCAATAATTTTATATTTTATGTGTAAGAAAATTCTATAATACACGTTGAACACTGTTGAACACCACTAATGTTAAATATTATCGAATATTATTAAATTAATTAATAAAAATTAAAAATTCTTATGATCAAATATATAATTATTAATTATTTAAAATAAATTTTAATTAAATTACTTGTGTGTATTGCATTTTATTTTGGGATATGTTTAGTTTGTATAAAAAGGGCTTTAAAATTCAAATTTCCTTATCACTAGTGATTTTTCTTAATTTAGTTTTAAATTCATCAATTATATTTTGATTTATTCAAAATAAGATATGATATAAAATTCTTACTTTATTAATATTTTTAAAATTTTAGTTTAAAGTCAAATATTAGCATATCATAGGATAAACTACAATATTATGATTTTTTAAGTTTTGAAAGTGTTGTCTCAAACAATGATTTTTTTTTTTAAATAATTTTGATATAATGTTTATATTATTTGAATTTTTTTATTTATAATTTAAAAAATATTAAAATTTTAAACACATTTAATTTCATATTATCATATATTATCCCAACGACATACTAACTAAACGAGTTAAACTTAATTATTTTGATTATTTAAATAAAAATATTGCATTTATTGGAAAATAAATCCATTAAAATGTTTGGTCAAATTATTGTATGTTTCCTTTAACAAACTTTTACAATAACGGCATAAACTTAGAAATGATCATCACAACGTAGTACGATCCAAATCGTGTAATTTAGCTATACATGGTGGTAAGAACAATATAAAGAGAGATAGAAGAAAATGGTAGATGTGAAACTAAACCTAACACTTGCTATTTTTGAAATATTTTATATTTTTAATTAACTATTTTTGATGTTAGAAATATAATTATCGGTGGCGAATCTAGAAATTTATTTAAGGGTGACACGGGCCTATCTTATTGAAAGCATAGATTCGTTACTGATAAATTACATGTACAATTATAAATACATAGAAAATAAATAATTTTATTTGTATACATGCATATGTATTAAGGGTCCTTTAAGAGCTTGTATTACGTACAAAATTTTATTTTTTAAAAAATATTTATCATTTAATGTATTATAAAATCTTAAAAAATCTCGTTAAAAATTCTTGTTTAATGTCTTAGGGTTTTATGATTTAAGGTTTTAGGGTTATAATTTTATTTTTAGTGTTTATGGTTAAAATTATTGTTAGGGTTTAGTGTTTAAAATTTAAAGATTTAATCATACAGCGATTAAGTTTTTAAGATATTATAATATATAATAAAGTTTTTTAAATAAAATTTTGTATTTAATGCAAACTCTATGTATTACTAAATCGATACTTTATTACTTAGATCAATACTTTATATCGAGACTAAATCGATAAGATGTACAACTTTATTTTTTCGAGAAAGTTGGATTCTATTTTCCCTTTTCTTATGAAATTGTATGTGGTGAATTAGGTACTTTATCATCATCATCCACTACCTATAGATAATATATTGTACCATACATATTTAATGCTCCATCAAATTAGAAGTCGAGCAAACACACGCAATGACACACATCCACAGGTTCATGATGGACACACAAAGTGCATTTTTCTTTCTTGTATCGAAAAGAAAGTGCCGCACGCTTGGCTTCTATAATTGTGTTTCTGCGTGTTGAATTTTATCATTAATACTATTTTTACGCGATATAATAGTTTATTGGTTTAATAAGATGAGATATTAGTCGAGTATCGAATCAGTTTATTGTAATTTTAGGTTCATATGTTGTATATACATATATATGGTTGAATATGGTCAATCGTAAAATTAAAAATCTCGAACTAAGGTATTTGAACGGTTTATGGTTTATAAGTTTACGAATCGTAGACCTGTGGTTAACAAATTGAGTCAAATTTAATTTTTAATTAATTTATAATTATTTTTATAAGATAAAAATATGTATTTTACATTTAAAATACTATAAAAACATTTTTAATTATTATTATTTTTTAATAAATATATATGAAAAACATCTTAAAACTTTACCTTTTGATGTTTAAATGTCGTAAAATAAAGTTATTTTATCAAAATAAAATATAAATTTTTAAAAACTAATATTAATATAAAAAAATCAAACATTGATATTAATCAAACTGAAAATCGATAATTAATAAAATAACTTATTAAATTAAATCAAATTAGAATCAAATATACTCTATACAACTGTATTATATTTGTCTGGTATAAAAGATAATTTAAATGTTTTTTACTAAAGAAAAAACAAATTCTATGAGAAATTAAACAAAAATTATGTTTAATGTATAATTTCTCACCAAAATAAAGTTCATATACCATATTACACACTTGATTAAAGTAGTCTGTAGAACAGCTTATAAATTTGATCTGTATGAACACAAAATAGATAAAATGCCTAAATTGAATGTTTAATATTTCAGAGGGACTGAAGTTGATATTAGTCCATTTAGTAAGGATGCTAAGGCCTCGGCCCACCTGAATTTATATGCATAATGGGTCAAGTGGCCTAAACACAAATAAAATGAACAAAGAAGAGCTCAGAAAGAGTAAAATAGGAACGTCCGCACCCTAATAACCTACTTTCTAGCCTTAAAAAATTTTCAAATTACAATCGAAAAATTTTGCCCACGACAGTTTACCGAAAAAGCTCTTTCACTGAACCACCCTCGCCCTCTCAAAAACAGCAAAATCAAATTATAAAATAATCCGCAAAACCGAAGACATCTGTTTACCGATTTCTCAGTTTATAGCTCTTTGAATCCATCGGAAAACAAGCTCCGACTGTCCTCCGGTGAATGGACGCGATCAGAAAACAAGCTACGCGGCTCCGAGAACAAGTCGCCCGCCAACAACAGGTGTCTCTATCTCTATCTCCTAATTCAAGCTCCGACTTTTTTCATAGTTGCTTTAGATCCAGGTCAACGCCTATTTCTCAGCTTCATTCTTTATATTTCTCTATATTTTCTCATATATATATCGCCTTTTGTTTTCGATCTGATTTTTGTTGTTAATCTGCTTATTACGATTTAGTGTTCGATTTTCAGCTAATTATCAGATCTATTTCCACGTGCCTGAGAGCGCGTTTATGATTCGTGAATCGGATAAAAATAGTTTGGAAATAATTGGAGCAGTTGTTGTGCGAATATTAAACTGAAAATGATGAGCTATTGGATGCTATTTTATTAGCTAATTGAAAATTTTGAAGTTGAGGATGTAATTTGAATTTGGATCGGTAATCTTTTTAAATATCGCGTTTCATTCGAATGATGAGAAAAGTGAAAACTAATGTAAAATGTTCGATTTTCTTTTCACTTTTGAAATCAGTTTGAAACTCCTCAGTATGTTTTATTTGTTTCGGATTGCTATCTACGGAGAGCGTAGCTTGTTTTAATTCAAATGCGTTACTATGTTCTTGTTACTTCAGGCTGTCTTCAAGCAGTTTGGGGGATATGGAGGTTCGGACAGTGTAATTACTGATGAGGCAGAATTCCAGCAACACCAGAAACTCGAGAAGCTTTACGTCTCAACGCGTACTGGAAAGGTTGCTAAGTTGTTCTCTTGCATCGTTTTTCTCTTGTGTGTTCTCTTCATTCACCTTTGCCAATTTTCTGTTTCAGCATTTTCAAAGGGATATTGTCCGAGGTGTCGAAGGTTATATCGTCACTGGATCCAAACAAGTTGAAATAGGCAAGTTGGTGAAGGCTTCGTTAATTTTTAACACTTCTAAATTCAATGGAACTGACTTCATTGTTCTGTCATGTACATCTTTTCTTGACAGGGACAAAGTTGTCTGATGATAGCAGGAAATATGGTTCTGAAAATACTTGTACCAGTGGCACTACATTATCAAAAGCTGCATTAGGCTATGGACGTGCTCGTGCCCAAATGGAGAAGGAACGTGGGAATCTGTTGAAGGCTCTTGGAACACAGGTTTGTTTAGCATTTGTGTTACAATAACATAAAACAGTAGCAAGTTCTCGAATCTGTGGAAGATAACTTGTATAATACGCTATTTGGTGACTTGGACGTGGATTTTTTACATTTGGCATTTTGTAGATATTTGTCATCTTTATCCTTAATTATAGTAGGCCATAAAGTAATCTGGATACTATTTTTGATGATTTGATTGTTAGGTTGCCGAGCCGCTAAGAGCAATGGTAATGGGAGCTCCTTTGGAAGATGCACGACATCTTGCTCAACGTTATGACAGAATGCGACAAGAAGCTGAAGCACAGGTTTTATCATTATCAAATCTTGAATTTGAAAGGCTGATTGTAGTACAAGTGCGTATTGACACCCTCTCTTGAACCTACGACAGGCAATCGAAGTTTCGAAACGCCAAGCAAGAGTGAGGGAAACACTGGGAAATCCTGAGAATGTCATGAAACTGGAATCTGCAGAAACAAAACTGCAAGATCTTAAGTCAAACATGGCAATATTGGGGAAAGAAGCAGCTGCAGCAATGACCGCAGTTGAAGCTCAACAACAGAGGTTGACACTTCAGAGACTTATTGCTATGGTAATGCAAATTTCCTCCCATGTAAAAGCTTAACTTTATTTTGGATGTCTAGGAACTAGACTTTTATAACATTTTGTCCTGTTTTATCTCGGGCTGAAAGGTTGAAGCTGAACGCACATATCATCAACGAGTCCTTCAGATACTTGATCAGCTTGACGCTGAGGTATGATTTGTGCTACTGAATCCTTTCTCAATATTCTTTTGCTGAAACTGATTAACAATATTACTACCATACAATTTTCTCCATCTTAATAGATGAGATCCGAACGACAACGAATTGAAGCACCTCCTGCCCCAAGTGTAGACACTATGCCTTCACCTTCATCATACCCAAGTGTGGACCTGATGCCTTCGCCTCCATCATACCCAAGTGTGGACCCGATGCCTTCACCTCCGTCATACGAGGAAGTTAATGGAGTTTATGCTTCTCAAGCAAGTAATGGGTCAACAGACAGCATGGGCTACTTTTTAGGCGAGGTTTGTAACTCGGTACTATACACCATCGGCACATTGGGGTCAACAAGTTATCTGTACAATGGCGTACTAATTGATGTACTCTTCCAGGTTATGCATACGTATAATGGTGAATCCAACGTGGAGCTTTCTTTGTCAGTTGGTGACTATGTAGTTGTGCGAAAGGTTTGACAATGACTTGAGCCAACAATTTTATATCCGTATATGATTTTCGACAGTAGTATAAATCCAACATGGATTCACTTTGTAAAAACTCGTGCGGGGTTTTTGGCAGGTGACGAACAATGGCTGGGCCGAGGGTGAATGCAAGGGAAAAGCAGGTTGGTTCCCTTTCGGATACATCGAAAGAAGGGACCGTGTTCTTGCGAGCAAAATAGCAGAAGTTTTCTGAGAAAACGATTTTGTATGTCATCTTTTCCCTTTCTCGATGTTTTATTCGTGCTTATATGCCGTATTCGGAAGTTCGATAATTCGTCACTCGAACTCGTCAAAAAGAGAAGTTTTCTTCTATGTGAATACATACATTTCTGTTTATCCTCGTTTCTTTTTCTTTCAATTGACTTGAGTTAATGTCCTTATTTTCTTTTTTTGTTATTTGCTTATTGATAAATGAAAAACTCTTTCAGTTTTTCTTTAGGGTGCGTTCGTTAAAGTAAATTACTTAAATCTAGTGTAAAAATATATTATTTTATTTCTATATTTATGTTTTATTATTTTATATCTAAAATGTTAGAAATTTGTTTTAATATTTAAGTTTAATTAATAATTCATATACAAATAAATTGATTTACTTTTAAAAAACATATTATTTAATCAAATTTTTAAATTTTATGTGTATAATTAAATTAAAATTTCACCCGTATAATTACACGTTATAAATCCATATATAACATTACACTTTTAATCAGAATTCATATATAATTCTGATATTTATCTCCGTTTTATAAAATCAAAAGTAAAATCAGCATCACCGGTTTTATTACACTCGAAATGATATAATATTCTTTTTGAAATTTTCACAAGCAGATTTAAAATACATAATATCCCTTCTTTTAAAAGAAAATTACTACATTGTTACTATTATTTTCCGGATATTGAGGCAGTCTAAAGACTTTGATGGGCTGATGAGATGATTGACTGCTCCAAAAAGTAAAGCATGGTCCTGCACAAAGAGAAAACGAAAGAGAACTTATGGGGTTAGTGAAAAGGTATTATTTTAGTATAATTATTAAGTGAAATTTATTAATTCTACAAGCTAGATTAAGAATTATTATGTGTTTTTAACTGGAAATTTTTAAATATCAATTAATGAATAAAACAAGAAAAAATATTTCATGCACTAGTAACAAAGAACTTATTTTTCACATGGGGTCTAAATTAGGGTTTAAAGGTTTGTTTTTTTATATTTTGCGGTTTGATGTTAAAGTTCAAAATTTGGGGATTTAAGATTAGGGTTTTGTAGAGTTTAAATAGATACGCTTGTGTAAAAAATGTATAGTGTCAGTGTATCAAATATTAATAAATAAAAGATGTATAGGGTTTAGATTTTTAACCTCCTTGTGAGTTTTTCAATGTACAAACCCTTTCATTATATAAGTGATAAAACTTACTAGTTGGTAGGCCAATTGGAACTCTGATTAGCCAAAATAATGGCCAATATGATGAAAAGTACAACAGCCTGCATTAGGTTTAATTAAGCTTAATCAGTAAATATCCTTGGAAATATAGACAACTGGATGACAGAAAAAGGCATAGTAAACTCACCAGGAGGGGAGTGTAATTGGACTGACTCGGAATAATGTAAGATTTCCTGGTCAAAATTTCTTTTTAAGTACGAAGATATGAAAATAAAATAATAATAATAATAATAATAATAATAATAATAATAAAATGTATGAAACTTCTGAAGACCTTTCATTCAGGACCCCAGAGTCCCTGCAAGTCTTGAGGATTGAATCTAGTCTGCTCAGTGTTTTTTGTGCATTGGGATCATTATGGTCAACCTATAATGGCCGAAGAAGCAGTTTCAGTGTCATTAAACCCGAAAAATGAGATGAAACTAACACAGGAAGGGATGCAGATACGAATACGAGGCATTCAATGACATTATCGTGGTTGGGTATACCGAGGAATATTGTTATCTAGATATTAAGAATAACCACATACCTTTGCTTTCAACATACAAGAAAAATCATAGAAAGCGCCATACACATCGGCCATTGAGTTCGTTCGGTCGATGACTTTGGCAGTGAGACCTGGAAATAAAAGCAAAGATAAACTCAAGCCATTATTACTTTTCACTATTACATTCCCTGGACCAAAACTTAAAGATGAAAAACTGAACGAACACGGTTTGACATAAAATGATCAAAGCACCAAGATCAGGTTTATTGTGATTCTATTTCTATCTATGGAAACAAGTTTAATGATATCCTTAAAACTCCCTTTAAGGTCCATGCCTCTAGCCTTTAAGCTTCAAAGAAACAATTCTGAAGACGAATAACTTACCACGCCTCATTTTCACTACGCCTCGGAAGACTTCAATGTTGTTGTAGCATAAGGCTAGTGTTCCAATTGCCATGACCTAGTGATAGCATGGCTCGCGGAATGAGAAAATCGATATAAGGTAAATCTGACATGCAACTCAAATGATATAGGAGAATGAAGACAACAGATGGAATACGGTCTCAAAACCTGAGGGATAGCACAAAAACGAAAGATTGAAGGATCACGTAAAGCAGACGACATGTATTTCATGCAATCATCCACATGGATTAAAGCATTAGTGATCATGTCATTCAAGCACTGCACTGCCTTGGCCGAGTGTTCCTCGTATTTCATGTCCTACGGAAAAATATAATATAAGAAACACCCATTTAAAAGATGTCCCGAAAATTAAATTCGCACACATATATAAGTTACTCAAATGAAATTTGGTTACAATTTCAGCTGGAAGTTAGGATAGAAGGAGCAACAGAGGCATACCTCGAGTTTGTTGACATATTTACTCCAAATCTCACGAGGCCAAAACATGCGCGACTTGGGTATCTCATTAATATCCTCTAGATAGTCTCGGATAATATTTGTTTTCTGCCATTTTGTTAGTTCCAGAAGATGCAGTTTTAGAATCATATCGTTAAACAACTGTCAAAAATGCATGCATTGCTTCATTCATACATCAGAGCAATACCTGAAGAAATAAACCCATCGAATTGGAGAGAGAATCTGGAGCCAAATCTTCCAACCCACAGGCATGGAAAAGTTTGGAAAGACCTAATCCCACAAGCCCTGCTACATAGTGACAATATTCATCATAGTCGTCAACTGTTTCAACCTGCAGCAAAGCACAAGTTCTCAGGACCATATATAAGATTTTTTTTTTATTCAAGTATATAATAGAATATGAACACATTTAAGAGTTGCACTCTTGCATGCATATTGAACAGATTTAGTGGTTAAGCTTGAGATCTCAAGTTCTTATATATGGTAAGAGACAATCTAGAAGAAATCAACCGGAGTTCAATATTTCGCAAATCATATTAGAATGTCCGTAGGTAATGTTCATTCCATTTTTCATATACTTAAGATTAGTAATAGGCAGGCGAAAATAAATAATGCAAGCATGGCAAACCTCCTTGCAAATAAATTTTGCCATCCCTGCACCCATTCTTTTCGTAATGTCCTCTATAGCCTCCTGATAACTGCAGAATCAATTGAGAATTATTGACTTTTTACTCTTTGGGGGGCAATATCCAAAAGCAAAATAACTAGCTAGGAGATAAAGACATAAAGTAAAGTAACACATACAAACAACATAGAGATGAAATCTTCATAAACAAGGAAGATCAAGAACTGACCCATTTTTGAGTTCCAGAAAAGCAGTTGATACATGACGAAACTGGTCCATAAGAACTTTGTAGTTCTTCGTACCACCTGATAAAAGAGATAAAACTATATAAGCAAACAAAACAGGATTCTTTAACCGGTAAAGTTTTCAGCAATAAAATTAGCTCAATTCAGATGCTATATTGCTACTCGACGGAAATTCGAGAACCCTCTTTCAAAGGAGACAAATTCTCTAGATGCTCACACGAGAAGTGCCAGTCGCGATTGTATATATGCCGATGAAAGTCTTTAAGGATGGGAACTTTGACATCTGTTGCTACACTAGTGTCATCCTCTGCAAGAAAAAAATAACATCAGTGCAGATCAACACTTGAATATAATGATGATCTAAAGATACAAGAAAAAAAAAACGGTTCCTTATCTAACAATTCGTAAAGGAAATGCAAAATACTAGCATCATTCATAGATTCTAGTGAATCCAAATATACAGAATTTTTTCATAACAACTTAGAATCAGTGAAAAACTATGCACAATGGGAATACACTAAAAAAAGAAAGAAAAGACTAAGAACAAACCAACAGTATCAAGTGCTCGAAGAACCAAATAAAATATGCAGACCTGCAAAACCACAAAAATGGAAAAATCAGACGAAATCGAAATCGGCAAATTGAACAACAATTAGTCTAATCTTAAGAAACTAGCCACAATAAACATAATCTAAATTTACGAAATCATACGAAACCATATGAAATCCAATTTTCTTACGGCGTTTTTGAGCTCGGTGTCAAGCTGTTGAATAACGAGGGCGAAACTACGAGAAACTTTGTGAAGCATGGAGAAACAAAAAGCCCAGTGAGGCTCCGACGGGATCTGCTTCTCGGCATGCCGTGAAGCCAATTTAAGCTTCAACAATGGATAAAAATCGTCTGGATGTTTCACGAGTGCTCCTAAACTCCCCATTAGATGAAGAATTTATCTTCAAATCAGATCCGAAACAAGAAAATGAAATCTGGGTATGTGGAGAGAACGAAGGTGGTTGTATTTCCGAGGGGAATTGCTAATTGGTTCTTATAGTTTCGTTGAAATGATGCTTGGTTTTGGTCTACTTTGCGACCTGATTAGCTAAACAGATTTCAAAAAGTTGATTCTCGACCTGTTTTTGTGGATTGTATGGACAGAAAGGCCGTGGCTCGGAAAGGGTTGGAATTTGGCATATTATTTACGCAATAATTTTAAGCTTTAAAAACTACATTTAGGATCTAGGAATTTAAAGAGAGAATTTATAATTTAAAGTTTATATTAAAATATAATGTATATTTAAAATATTTAAGATCAGTTTGGTTTTATTTTTATTTTTAAATAAATTTTATTTTTAATTTTATAAAAATTCGAAAACATGATTGATCGATAGAGATAAAAATTTGTTTACAAACAATAAAAATATATTTTATGTTTTTAAATTTATATATTTTTTTAATTTTGCAACAAAATATGTTTTTTCATCATTTTCTATTTTACAAAACTATAAATAAAAACTATTTTTTTTATAACTAGATAGACCCTTAATGGCTCTTTTAATTAAATAATTAATTGTTAATTAAGACATTTTTCATACATTTAATTAAGATAATTCGGTAGTAATTACTTGGCAAGTACAATAAATGGATTATCTCATCCTTATATTTAAATTGTATAATTATTTTTTATGTATTTAATTATCTATTTAAACATCAATTATGAACCTAACATAATATATTACTTTTTAAATTTATAACTATTATTTTCAATAATAAAATCTCTAAATTTTTTATTATTTAATGAGATTTACAGGCCACAAAATATTTGTTTATCACCGAATTTTGCTCACCGCTCGTTTACCTTAGACAAAACCATGGGCTCAAACATTGATCCATATCTTTTTATTAATTTTAAAGTTAATTCTATCGCATAATGATATTTATTTAAGTGAATATCTTAATTTAAAATTTTGATTGAATATCTTAATTTTCATTTCAAGAAAATTTTAAATTTTTAAATTTTTTATTATTAATTTTATTATTTATGTATTTTTATTTAATAGTTTAGAATATACGTAAAAGTTTTAAGTTTTATACAATATAAAAGGATCATATATTATATATACATCATATATAAAAATATTACTTTATATTTATTATACTGTCAACGAGAGCAAATCTATTTAATCGATTGATTAAATTGTTCATCTTTATTTTCTTATAATTTTTAAGCCACGCTTCTATAATTATTTAAGATTATATTTAGAATTTATTAAAAAAAATTACAAATATTCACACAGTCGGTTTTGTTAATTATTATATCAAATTATTTAAAATTAAAATAATTGATTTTTAAAATTTTAATCATTATTTGAATTAAAATTCTATAAAAAGTAAATAACCAAACCATATTAAGTTTGATCGATCAATTGGTTTTAAATTAACTGACTTTTTATTAAGTTTTTTTTAGTTTTAATTCAAAATAATAATTCAAGTAGTAATAAAATAAAAAATTATATATTATATAATATCATCAATCCTAATTTAACTTAAACTATCATCGATTTTTTAACTTATTTAATTTTAAATTTTAAATCTAATTGGTTATTATAAATTTAAGAACAAAAACCCTCTTATATATAACGTCGCTTTGTCCCTAATAATTTATAGGAATTTAGTGATATACTCTTAATCGTGAATTTAGAGATTAAAATAGTATTTATTTGCATGTTAAAAATTATATAAATAGATACAATCAGATATTTTATTATTAAAACTTGTAATACTTTGTACTCCTATAATTTATAGGTTATGATATAATACTAATAAAAAAATTATAAATACAAAATTTAAAATATTGTATTTTTATAATGTTTTAAGTTGACAGTCTCACGATAAATATTAATATTCAGAGTCAAATTTTAATATTTAAATATTAATTTAAACATTTTAAATTATCTTTTTTAATATTTTGGTTGATGTCCTATTGTATCTTGTTATATCTTAGACTTATCTTATAATTTATAAATAAAAAAATTTAAAAAAATTAAAATAATCTCAAACATAATTTAATTGAACACTTGTCAATGTCAAAAAATTTAGTAACGCTAATAAATATTTTTGTTGAGATATTAATTTTAGTATAATTTATATAAAAATAATTTTGAATTTAAATTAATTTATATATATATTAAAATTTATTAAATTATAAAATATATTTGAAATAGTTTTAAAGGATTGTTGACATGTTTATATATTTTTAAAGTAGTTAAAAGTGTCAAAAACAAGATAAATTATATCTTGTATTTTATTCACCATATCATATGTGGTCTGAATAATCAAGTCCGTTTATCTTTAAATAACTACTCGCTTATTAATTGCGTGTAAGAAAGGAGTGATGATTCACTCTAAAAAACAAGATAAATAAATTTTATTGGTTGAAATCATAAATAACGTAATAAAAAGAATTTATGATATAATTTTTCTACAAAGAAGTTTTGAATATTACTATCAGTGTACTGATAATCAGACTAATGACATTTAATATTTTATTGACCAAAATATTATAAACAATAACATAACTAGGTAAGTAATTAAAAAGTTGCAATAACTTAATAACTTAAGTGATTAAAATGTTATTCTTTTAAAATAGGTGAACTATAGCAAACAATTATGAAATAAAATGATCATTACTGTAATTTCCCTTTTTTCCAAGTATGGAATGTTAATACTTAGTTGTGGTTGGTATATAAATCTTTCTGACAGAACAGAAATCCTCAAAACATTTCGAAGTCCAAACTTCAGTGGCTTTTCTCTGCTTAAAATATGATAACCAGGAATGCACTAGCTCAAGTTCCTTCCTTTACTCTCCAAAACCCTAAATTCAAACCATTTGCTTCAATCCATGTCCCTAAAAGACCCAATTTCCCATCCCTTCCTTTTCATCGATCCTTTTTGCCGCTCTCTTCACTCAATTTCACACCCCGAAATCAATTCCATCGCTGCATTAGCCCTAGCCGGGAATTGAACTATGAAAGCAATGGGGATTTGATCGAAGAAAACAATGAAGAACAAGAAGATCAAGGAGAGGAAACAAGCCGGAAAATTAAGGGGGAAGAATTAGCAAACCAGAGCATATGGCAGCAGTTGAAAGAGATTGTGGTGTTCACTGGTCCAGCTACTGGACTTTGGCTTTGTGGGCCTATGATGAGTCTTATCGATACTGCTGTTATTGGTCAGGGAAGTTCGATCGAGCTTGCTGCTTTAGGTGATTATATAGATTCCTTGAAGTTTTTTTAATTAATTGAAGAGATGGATACTAAGAAAGTGACTGATTCAATTTGGATTACAGGTCCTGCAACAGTTGTTTGTGATTATATTGGCTATATTTTTATGTTCCTTTCGATTGCTACTTCCAATATGGTGGCCACTTCACTTGCTAGACGGGTGCGTTTCTTGAACAATATTGTTATTAGTGGGTGTTATTGATTTTATCAGTAATGCCGGTAATGTAATCTCAAAGCCGAGTTGATGTCATGTATTCAAAGTGATATAAACTCATTATGTAAAGTTATATAAATATAAGGATTAAATTTCTGACTTAGAATGATTGTTGATTGATTTAATCAAAAAATGGGAATGGAACTTGAAAGTTTAGCGTAGTTCATGGCACTGAGAATGAGTATTTATGCATATCCGTTCATATGAATGAGTCAACTTTATAAACCATTATTGCATGATTATTTCGTTGTATTTGACTATTTTCAACACTGATACGTTTGGTCTTACTTTTCAAGGACACTGTGATTTGGATTCTTTGCACAATCTGTTTCTATTTGCTTCACCGTGTTTAAGGCTTTATTTAGGTTTAACTCTTTAACAATACTATGTTGCTGCAGGGTAAGGATGAAGTTCAGCATCAGATATCTATCTTGCTTTGTATTGCGTTGTTTTGTGGCTTAGTGATGCTTTTCTTGACAATGTTCTTTGGTTCGTGGGCATTGACAGGTAATAATGACTGGTAAAGCTTCTTTTGGTGGGTGGGGGTTGGGGGGTAGTTCCAGATAATCATAATGTAAGGTGCTTATGGATTTTGTTGAGTGACCTTATCTATAGTTTCCACTTACGGTAGATAGCAAGAATTTAAATGAACATGAATACCTTCTGCCATTTGATCCTTTCAGCTTTTTCTGGGCCAAAGAATGCACATCTTGTACCAGCTGGAAACGCTTATGTTCAGGTTTATTTTCTTAAATGCTTCTTTCCTAATTAAACTTAATATTCTGTCTTAGTAGGCTTTCATCTTTTTACTCCCATAATCCTTAGAATTTGTTAGAAGGAAAGTTAACTGTAGTATCGGAATGCCTCCTTTAAGTTTAAATCAGCTCTATTTCCATTCCTGTTAACTATTCATGGTTCTGAGTTATTTAAGAGAATGTTCTGTTTTGGTAAACTGAAGACACTTATTTTGAAGATTTCTTACTTTTCTTTGTCGTAGGTTATATCTATCTAATGGGCTGTAAAATTAATTTAACCGACCAAATGACTTAAAGTATCTCCTGAAGCATTCCCCATCTTTAATAGGTTTTGAATTTGAAGTGTTATATCCGCTTTCGAGTTTTGCTTGTTCATGTGTTTTTCTATATCATATGATGAGGGCCGAAGGTATTTAATTGCCTTCTTGATGCTAAATTACCCTAACTGGACTTAGGGAACATAAAATTCAAAGGCCATTACTACATGCATATGTTGGTGGGCAATTCATTACTCAAATCCTATTATTACCATCTTTTATAAGTTATTATTATGGCTAGATATCCTACTGGAGCAACTAGTAGAATTGAACTCTGTCTAATTCTAATGCTTTTGCCTTTTTCTCTTCTTGTCATTCAGTATTATTCCCATTACCTTTTAATTGAAACAAAGTCTTTTCTGTGTGTAGATTAGAGGTTTAGCATGGCCAGCAGTTCTAGTTGGATGGGTGGCGCAAAGTGCCAGGTTTGATGTATTTTATTTTCTTCTTAATTTACTTTAGCTAGAGTCATAGGTTATACTGTCCAGCTATAACCAAGGATATATGCTAAGAAGCTGTTGTACTATTTATGATCTTAGTATTCATATTTTATTTGAAGGAGATATTTTAGTTCATATGCATGTATGTACTGTTCAATATCTTTAATGTCACATATTGGCATACCTGTTTTGGTAGGATTTATTCTACCCTGATTGGTGATGGATTTTCCATTGTAGAATTGTTGAGATTGTGAGTACTTGTTCACTTCATTTCTTATTTGTTGCTCTAACACCCTTTCTGTCCCCCAGCCTTGGCATGAAAGATTCCTTGGGACCTTTGAAAGCTTTGGCTGTTTCGAGTGTCATAAATGGCGTTGGCGATGTTGTCCTCTGCATGTTTTTAGGCTATGGTATCGCTGGAGCAGCATGGGCAACAATGATTTCACAGGTGCTGAATGAACCAAAATTTTCCATTTCTTCAAGTGTTCATTGACTGGGAAATAGTCTTTAGGTAGTGGCACTTACCAGCATTTGTTTTAGGTTGTTGCTGCTTATATGATGATTGAAGCTCTGAACAAGAAAGGGTATAATGCATTTGCCATCTCCATTCCATCATTTAATGAGCTTATGAGCGTGCTAGCTATTGCCGGTCCAGTATTTGTAACTTTGATGTCAAAGGTTTACATTCAACTTAAGTTAATAGAAATTTCTTGTACTCTGTGACTATATGCTTTCATCTGAGACACTTTGATGTTCTTTTAGATAGTTTTCTACTCTCTCCTCATATATTTCGCCACATCCATGGGAACACATGTTGTTGCTGCTCATCAGGTTAGATTTACTTGCTTGTTTTAAGTTACTTATCTCCTTTTATCTTGCTATGTTGAAATTGGTAACCGTTCTCAGTTTCACATCAGGTCATGCTTCAAGTATGTGGCATGTGCACTGTTTGGGGCGAACCTCTCTCCCAAACCTCTCAGTCATTTATGCCTGAGTTGATATATGGAGTCAATCGGAATTTATCAAAGGTTTGATACCTCAACTTTAATTTTATGCTGATTGCCTCTTCCCTGCCTCAATAGCATTAATATTTAGTATCGTGTATATAATACAACACTTTCATTTTGGATGCTGTTCCCTAACATGTGGTGAATTTTATCATATCAAACAGGCTAGGATGCTGCTAAAATCACTTGTCACAATCGGTGCTACACTTGGATTGGTATTAGGGGTTATTGGGACGGCAGTTCCTTGTTTTTTCCCCAATATATTTACACATGATATAAAGGTCATAGAAGAGGTTAGTTCTCGTCTTCCTGTTTCCACCAGTTCACCAGTTACTCCTTTAAACATTTGAGATTTTGTTGCGTCATTAGAACAAAAAGATTCCTCACGATACCACTTTCCTGTCATTCTGATATCAATGCCGATAAATTCAAACCTGAACCTTTACTATTTTCCTACATTCTATTTGGCTGGTATGAAAGGTATAGGACATAGCAAAAGGATGTTTATATGTCAAAAGACACGCCGATCTTTTTAAATAATTGATCCTTGCAATTTAATTTGTGTCATGTAGATGCACAAGGTGTTGTTACCGTACTTTCTTGCATTAGCCATCACCCCAAGCACTCACAGCCTTGAAGGAACTTTGCTGGTACATATGTTCAATTTAAAATGTTTTTGTCGATCCGTAACTTGGTTTTGCCAGTGATCCATACTCGATCAATGACAACTTGTCCTAACTTCTTTAATTTACACAATCCATCCATTTGCTTCTGTAGGCAGGACGGGAACTTAGATATATTAGCTTGTCAATGTGTTGGAATGCTTATAATGCTGGTAATTATCCGTTTCCTTGTTCCTTATGGACTACTATTTATCTCATAAGCCAAACAGATTTTACAGTAGATTAATCTAACCTTTTGTGTTACCAGATTTTGAGTGCTAGAGAATTTGGCTTGGCAGGCTGCTGGTTTGCACTTGTGGGGTTTCAATGGGTAAGACTTAACCTCTCTTATCATTTGCATTCAGGGCAACGATACCAGATAATCTGATAAGCTGGAAATCATATATTTTCAGGCTCGGTTCTCCTTTGCCCTTCACCGTCTTCTTTCTCCAAACGGCATACTCTACTCCGAAGATTTGACACGATTTGAAGTGAAGAAGACAAGAGCATCTTAGTTTCGGAATCAACGAATCAGTCGATCGTATATGCCATCACATGCCATACATCTGCTTATGTTTTTGTTGATCTTCCGCTGCAAACCATAGTTGGAAGATCAACAACTGTACCTATATGTATTGCTTTTATATAATAATGATTATAATTTTAACAGTGAAGCCCTACTTTATTCTGAATATCAGTTCTTCATTAGTTTGAACCAGAATCTCGTTTTCTTCATAATTCTAAGAAGGGGAAAGTGACGTGATACTGCATAATGATGCCACCATGTCTGTATTTAACAACACACCTTTTTAAGTATGAAAATGAATATTTTTAAAGTACATGTACTAAATTTAGGATTTCACAATAGTTTAGTGGCCATGCGTGTCATTATCCCCATGTAAAAATGTAGTTTTCAGAAAAAACTTATCTATGGTGTAAGTGTTAAAAAATTATATTATTTTTTTTTTGAAATATATGCTTATTTTTTTTTGTTAAAATAATTATTTAATTTTTTTAGTATATATATATATATACATATTAGTTGATTTTAAA
Source organism: Abelmoschus esculentus (assembly GCA_035048815.1). Lineage (NCBI taxonomy): Eukaryota > Viridiplantae > Streptophyta > Magnoliopsida > Malvales > Malvaceae > Abelmoschus > Abelmoschus esculentus. The sequence goes on from JAUCBN010000012.1 coordinate 500,864, forward strand.
ACAAACAAAATCTAAATATTTATTTTAATCAAAATATTTGAATTAAATTTGTTAAAATAAACAATATTTATTTTTTACTGAAAAATTATTAAATCAAATTTATTACACGAACACGATGTAATTAATAAATAGCAGTACTATTTTATTCAATGGTACCCTCAACACCAAACCTATTTACCCAATAGAAACGCCGTCGTAGAAGCTTTAAGTTAGGGAGAACCACTGTACGAACAATAATAAAATTCCTACATTTCCAGGCTCAGATCTTAAAAATCAGAATTTCATAGAGGGAGAGGATACCAATCTCTCTGTTTTCTTGTTCATTGAAACCCAAATACAATTTATTCTCTGTTTTTTTGTTCTTAATTTTAGGAGCCCGATCAGATCTGAGGTAATTTCCTTTCATATCTTTCGTTCAATTTCAAATAGGATTCTCATACGTTGAATTTGATTTGGTTTGATTTTGTAGAGAATTAGGAGATTGATATACTGGGAAAAGAATGTTGACGAAATTTGAGACGAAGAGTAATAGAGTGAAGGGACTGAGTTTCCACACTAAGAGGCCTTGGATCTTAGCTAGTCTCCACAGTGGCGTTGTCCAGTTATGGGACTATCGAATGGGGACTTTGATTGATCGGTTTGACGAACATGATGGACCTGTTCGCGGTGTCCATTTCCACATGTCTCAGCCTTTGTTTGTCTCTGGAGGTTCGGATTTCTTTTCCTTTTGCCTCAGTTTTATCTCTGTCTAATGAATCTCGTTGAATAGTTATATGATCTATGGATTTCAGTGTCAAATTTTGGATTTTGGTTATTAATTGGGTTGGATTAGCTTAGATTCTGGAGCTCTTTTATTATTGTAACTGTATGGTATTTGAGAAATCCAATGGGGATGATATTTTACTGGATCTACATTCATTATAGAAATTTTATGTAGATCTTTATCTTCCTGATATGATCACATGAGTCAAGGCCAGTAGAAACTAAAGACCTGGCAATGTACCCTTAATGCAAGAGCATTGTCCGAGACCAACTGTAAGAATTTAGGATCAAGAACTGCCAAAAAAAATATTGTTTTTAAGGTTGTATGTTTACGAACTCTGATCTGCAAAATGTAAGACCAGATGTGCCTTCAGATACAAGCACAGCTTGTCAAGTCCTTAAAAATAAAAAATTCAGCCAAAACCCACCTTCCCTTTAGGATAGCAACCATGTCCCATCTTACCTTGGCTTCTTTGTCACTCCATTCTTTGCCTTTCCACATGGATGCAGTGTAAAGCTGGTTGAACTTATTGATTGTTCTTGCTGGAAGAACTGAAGTCTCTTAACTGCCCAGCTGCTAGTACAGCCTGTGATATCTTCTATAAGAGGGTCACAATCTTGTATAAGGATTAAGGGTTCATGGTGAAGATTCTTAAATATAAAGCTTGAATACAAATAAGTGTGAAATGGCTTAAAAATTTTAGTGTATATAATTAGTAGATGCAAACAAATAGGAATGTGAGAATTTCGTATCAATTTATTTACAATTTTAATAAGATTCATGTTTCACTCTTATTAGTGATTATATCATTAGAATGAAGGAATCAAAAATAGATTCAATAAGGTATTGCAATTTCCTTAGATCGTTCAACTTGAGCAATGAAAGTCTGAATTTGAAATTGGCTCAAATTTTCCATTTGAGCTTTGACTTTCTGTTACAAAGTGTTGGTGCTTGTGCCATTCAAATGATGTTATTTTATTTTTCAGGAGACGACTACAAGATAAAGGTCTGGAACTACAAGTTGCATAGATGTCTTTTCACCCTTCTTGGACATCTTGATTATATACGTACTGTACAATTTCATCATGAGCATCCATGGATTGTGAGTGCCAGTGATGACCAAACTATTCGCATATGGAACTGGCAGTCACGAACTTGCATCTCTGTGTTGACTGGTCATAATCATTATGTTATGTCCGCCTCATTCCATCCTAAAGAAGACCTTGTAGTGTCTGCCTCCCTTGACCAGACTGTTCGAGTTTGGGATATTGGTTCCTTGAAAAAGAAGGTTGCCTCCCCTGCAGATGATATTTTACGTTTGAGTCAGATGAACACCGATCTTTTTGGTGGTGTTGATGCTGTTGTGAAGTATGTGCTGGAAGGTCATGAACGAGGAGTAAATTGGGCCGCTTTTCATCCGACCTTACCTTTGATAGTCTCTGGTGCTGATGACCGCCAAGTGAAATTGTGGCGTATGAATGGTAAGTAGAGGAACTGTGCCACCATTTATATTGCATTTGTTAGATATATTGATTAAAGCTTTTGGACGCATCCTTATTTACCAATTAGAATCTTCATAAGTTGGATATAATGGCCCATGGTATTTGATCCCTCTACCTCAGCTTCTCCTTTTTATTTTAATATTTTGGCTGTGTATACATAAACTTCTCAAAGTAGGTGGATAATTTCTTTTGTGCATCAGGGAATTTAGAGTCTTGAATTGTTGTGGGATTAAATAAATTGTTTATATTTTCAGATACCAAGGCTTGGGAAGTGGATACCTTGAGAGGACACATGAATAATGTTTCATGTGTTATGTTCCATGCCAAACAAGACATCATTGTATCTAATTCTGAGGATAAAAGTATCCGTGTGTGGGATGCAACAAAGCAAACTGGACTTCAAACTTTCCGTCGTGAACATGACAGGTTCTGGATTCTTGCAGCTCATCCTGAGATTAATCTTTTGGCAGCTGGACACGACAGTGGCATGATTGTATTTAAGCTAGAGAGGGAACGGCCTGCTTTTGCAGTGAGTGGGGATTCTCTGTTTTATGCTAAGGACCGATTTTTAAGGTATTTTGACTTCTCGACTCAAAGAGAGACGCAAATAGTTCCAATTCGACGGCCTGGTTCTACAACTCTGAATCAATCTCCGAGGACTCTTTCTTATAGTCCTACAGAAAATGCTGTTCTTATCTGCTCAGATGTTGATGGAGGAACTTATGAGTTGTATATGATACCAAAAGACAGCATTGGTCGGAGTGACTTGCAGGAGGCAAAGAAAGGTCCTGGTAATTCTGCTATATTTGTGGCTCGGAACCGGTTTGCTGTACTTGACAAAAGCAACAACCAAGTCTTAATCAAGAATCTTAAAAATGAGGTGGTTAAAAAGAGTGGCCTCCCAGTGCCTACAGATGCAATATTTTATGCTGGAACAGGTAATTTGTTATGTAGATCAGATGATAGAGTGGTTGCCTTTGATCTACAGCAGAGGCTTGTTATTGGTGATCTGCAAACTCCTTTCGTGAAGTATGTTGTTTGGTCAAATGACATGGAGAGTGTTGCTTTGCTCAGCAAACATTCCATTATAATTACTGACAAGAAGCTTGTGCACCGGTGCACTTTCCATGAGACAATACGTGTTAAGAGTGGAGCTTGGGATGAAAATGGTGTTTTTATTTACACCACTCTAAATCATATAAAATACTGCCTTCCCAACGGAGACAGTGGAATAATTCGAACCCTCGATGTTCCGATATACATAACCAAGGTTTCTGGAAATACTATCTTTTGCCTGGACCGTGATGGAAAGAATAAGACTGTGGTCATTGATGCTACAGAATATATTTTCAAGCTCTCTTTGCTTCGGAAGAGGTATGATCATGTTATGAGCATGATAAGAAACTCCCAACTTTGCGGTGAGGCTGTGATTGCTTATCTACAACAAAAGGGGTTCCCTGAAGTGGCTCTCCATTTTGTCAAAGATGAGAAAACCCGGTTTAACTTGGCTTTAGAGAGTGGGAACATCCAAATCTCTGTTGCATCAGCTAAGGAGATAGATGACAAAGATCATTGGTATAGGTTGGGTGTGGAAGCCCTTCGCCAAGGCAATGCAGGTATAGTTGAATATGCCTACCAGAGGACAAAGAACTTTGAAAGATTGTCTTTTCTTTATCTCATAAATGGTAACCTGGATAAGCTGTCCAAGATGCTGAAAATTGCCGAAGTCAAGAGCGATGTTATGGGCCAGTTTCACAATGCTTTATATCTCGGTGATGTCCAAGAACGTGTAAAAATCTTGGAGAATGCTGGTCATTTGCCTCTTGCTTATGTTACAGCATCAGTCCATGGGCTACAAGATGTGGCCAAAAGGTTAGCTGCTGAGTTGGGGGATGATGTCCCTTCTTTGCCAGAAGGGAAAAAACCTTCCTTATTGATGCCTCCAACACCGGTTTTGTGTGGTGGTGATTGGCCCTTGTTGAGAGTAATGAAAGGCATATTTGATGGTGGATTTGATAATATTGGTAGGGGTGCTGCGGATGAAGAGGAGGATGGTGCAGAAGGTGATTGGGGTGAAGATCTTGACATAGTGGATGCCGATGGCTTACAAAATGGGGATGTTACTGCAATTTTGGAAGATGGGGAAGTGGGTGAAGAAAACGAAGAGGGTGGATGGGACCTTGAAGACTTGGAACTTCCCCCTGAGGTAGAGACACCAAGGGTCTCTTCTAATGCTCGTTCTTCTGTTTTTGTGGCACCGACTCCTGGTATGCCCGTGAGTCAGATTTGGACACAGAGATCGTCACTTGCTGCTGATCATGCAGCTGCTGGCAATTTTGATACAGCTATGCGTTTGCTCAGCAGGCAAATTGGAATAAGAAACTTCGCTCCTTTAAAATCCATGTTTCTCGATCTTTACACAGGCAGCCATAGCTATCTTCGTGCACTTGCATCTGCTCCAGTGGTGGCCTTGGCTGTGGAGAGGGGATGGAATGAGTCTGCTAGTCCTAATGTCAGGGGTCCACCGGCCCTAGTATTCAATTTTTCTCAGCTGGATGAAAAGCTGAAGGCTGGATACAAAGCCACAACAGCTGGAAAATTTACTGAGGCTCTTCATCTTTTCCTCGGCATTCTTCATACAATTCCATTAATTGTTGTGGAGTCGAGGAGGGAAGTTGACGAAGTCAAGGAATTAATTATCATTGCTAAGGAGTATGCACTTGGTCTGCAGATGGAGCTTAAGCGTAGAGAGTTGAAAGACAATCCGGTACGCCAGCAGGAACTTGCTGCCTACTTCACCCACTGCAACCTTCAATTGCCTCATCTCAGACTTGCTCTGCTAAACGCAATGACTGTCTGCTACAAGGCAAGGAACCTGGCTACGGCAGCTAACTTCGCCAGGCGTCTTCTAGAAACAAACCCCACGAACGAGAGCCATTCGAAGACGGCAAGGCAAGTACTTCAGGCTGCCGAGAGGAACATGACCGATTCATCCCAATTGAACTATGATTTCAGGAACCCGTTTGTCACTTGTGGAGCCACCTATGTACCAATTTACCGTGGACAGAAGGATGTCTCTTGCCCTTACTGCACCTCTCGCTTCGTGCCTACCCAGGAAGGACAATTGTGTACGGTCTGTGATCTTGCCGTCATTGGAGCTGATGCTTCAGGACTGCTCTGTTCTCCTTCACAAATCCGATGATTGAGCCGGCATTCTTCTAGGCTATCGAGTCCCTATCTGCAGGTAAAAAAGGTAAGTAAACGCTGATGGAAATTTGATATCTGAGTTCATTTATTTGCACCATCTACTTTTGATTTTGCCTTTCAGTTTTTTCAGCATCATATTCACATGTAATAAACAATTTGGGGAATTTTGGATTCTTGTTATTCTTTCATGGTCAAAATTGTAGTAAGAGGGCCTAAGACGAGATAGATGGCGAACTACTCAAACTCAACTCGATCAAAGTGATAAAACTCGATTCAAGCTTGAATTCAACTCGACATCTTAATGAGTTGTGTCGAGCTCAACACTAATCGTATTAGACAGGTAAGTATTCCGATTTCCGAGTTCGTTGTTCTGTCTGGAGGGTGAAAACGCCTTGGATTACTTGAAGAAACGAGTCCATACGAAACCTATGTTCATGACATATGTGGTAGTTCAAACCTCGGCATAAACTAGGACTGAACGAAGATTTATTGTTCACAAGTTTAAAAACGGTGATTAACAAACTGAATTTTAATTTATATTTATAATTGATTTTAAATATTTTATACTTAGAATAATGAAACAAATTTAAGAAAACAGTATATATGAATTGTTAATTACTTTTTATTTGTTTAAAAATTATTGAATTTAGTTTGATTGACATGTTACTAACATAATATAAAGAACATGAATTTAAGTATGTTGAAGTGTTCAATATCTTTTAACTTATAGCAAGAAGGATCTCAAAAGTATAAACACTATATCAAATTGTATGTTTTACGATTTATGAAAATTAATTATTGGTCGTCAACATAAAATAAACAATAAGATAAACTATACAAGTGTTCATCCATCTATTAGTTTTTAATGTTTTAGTCATTCAATTAGTTTTTTTGTCAAAATCATCATTAAATTAGTTTGGTGAACAAAATAAAAAATAATAATAGTTTATGTGACCATCAATATAATTTACCCTAAGTTATAAGATAAAGTTGTCATTATCTAATAACGATTTTGACTTCTATTATAATTAATATTCATCCAAAAATCTAAATAAAATCCTACCATTACCATTTTCCTAATTTTTTTTACCACAATATTATCCTCCTAATTTTGCCTCGTCTCCCTCCAAAACAAAACTACAAAACCCATTATTCTCATTTTTATTTTTATTTTTGTTTTATTTTTATAAAAATGAGTCAATGCAACGTAGTATAGCTGCTAGAAATGTTGTACTAATGAACCAAAAGGAAATACAAATAACTGGTGATGTATGCACAGTTATCTTCAGACATTTTCACATGGGTCATATTTACAAATATATTATTTTTAAAAGACAATTTATATTTTAAAAAATGAAACCCAAACGAAATATTGGCCGAAATGAAAACAACTTTATGCACAAACCTAAACAGAATTTGGCATATACTTTTATTATAAATAATATAATTAAAAATTTGAAAATGAGATAAGATTTAAATTTTTATAAGTTATTTTTTAAAAATATCTATAAAAATATTTAGTTGAACATAGTGGGAAATACCATAATTGTAATATTACATATATATATATGAGTAAATACATTTCTTGAAAATATTAAAGTCAATGCATCCTCGAAAAATTTTTAAAAAATTAAATTTTAAACCCTTACCCTTATTTTTTATATTTTAAACCCTAAACTCTACACTCTAAAAATATATCATATCCCTAATTCTCTAAACCCTAACCACAATTTCTAACATTGAACCCTAAATCTTAAACCCTCTAATTTGAAATGAAAACATGAAAGAGAGGAATATGGTTTTTACCCGATTTTTAAATCCTAAACCAATAAACCTAAAAATAAACTATATTTCAGTTTTATAAACCCTAATATCAAACCCTAATCATAAACTCTAAACCTATTTTTTAATATAAAAACATAAATATGAGCGCGAAAAGTGATAGAAAATTTTTATTCTCTTAAAAATATATACAATTAAACAATAGTTTTACATTATTAACACGTTAATAGATCTATTAATTTCTTCTTAAAATCGGAAAGGCAAGAGAAAAATAAATTTATTTCTCCTTATATTTATATATATAAAAGGAATCCCGCTATTGGATACCACTCTAGCTCTTGCATGATACAAGTCCATAGGTCAAAATTTTGCAAGAGGGTTGAGGTGGATTGAAGGGTATCTAGCTAACCCTAATTTGAAGCCATAATATGGTGGGATGGGATGTAGAGCCGGGTTTTATGGGGCTGCAAGGACATTACCAGGGGAAATATGTCACCTCACTTCTTTCAAATTTACCCACACTCTTCACATCTCAAAGAGCAATGGAACCAACCCCGGCCCGTTGGTTACTGTGATTCCATTTCTTAACTATGGAATTCTTTAATTTGTGTATATAATGCCAGAATGAAATCGAAAGAAAGATATCCCCAGAAAAATTATGAGCCATGAACAATATAATATAATATCGAAGTCTAATTAATCCAAATAGACAAAGGCCATCAAGATAAACCACAAGGCATCATTTCCACCACATACCTACATGTCATTCAGTATAGTATATATACATATATACATACACAGACATATATACATCTATATGTGTATATATATAATAGCACAAGAGACTTGTGGAAGTGAAAGAAGAAGAAGAAGTCGTCACCATCACCAACACCATCATCAACATCAGAATGGGTGTTTTGTTTTATGGAAAAAGGGTCTGAAACAAGGGAGGAGGATGTCGAGTACTAGTATTAGGCAAGGAGGACTCGGAGGCACAAGGTGTCAAGATTGTGGGAACATAGCCAAGAAAGATTGTGCTTACATGAGGTGCCGGACTTGTTGCCGGACCAAAGGATACGAGTGTCAGACACACATAAATAGCACTTGGGTTCCGGCATATAGAAGGCGAAACCGGCATCATCATCAACTGCAACAACAATTATCTTCTCTACCGAACCCTTTGCTTAATAACCCTAAAAGGCTTAGGGACAGGGAGTATAATCCTTCTCCAGGTACCGTTTTGCATACATCAGATATATATATAATGTTTACACACTGTTCATTGAAACCCTAGCAGCGGTGTAAGTTGATTTGATTTGCTTGCTTTGAAGTTTCCTTTCTTCTTTTTCCTTCACGAGGTGTGCTTTTTAGGGTATTTTCCGGCGGAAGTGACATCGCCGGCGACGTTCCAATGTGTTCGAGTGAGCTCCATCCAAGACCTGACTGACCAATACGCGTACCGAACGGCGGTGAACATCGGAGGGCATGTTTTCAAGGGTATTCTATATGATCAAGGACCGGACCAAGGCCATTACTCACTGGGCGAATGCTCCTCTCGAGAGGTTCCTCCTCAGTCGTTGCAGCAGCCGTATCAAATCAATGCCGCTGCCGATCTAACAATGGCAACGACAAACATCACCACCACCACCGTTTCTACTCCAGTAGTTGCAGCTGAAACACTTCTTCCTTTCACTTACGCATCTCCTTTCAGTGCTTTCATGGCATCTGCCGGTACGCAATTTTTCCTCCACCCAAAATCTTAAGAAAGATATCAACCTTTCCTGTTCCAGCAATTTGAATCGTAGCAGCTCATTGAAGTTGCCCTAGTTACTGCAGCAGTAGGTGCATTGTCTGTTATATTCAACCAAAAAATTTAAAGACAAAAGGGGAGGTAATTAAGTGGTTTGAACTTTGTATAATCTTCTTGTTTTATAACTCCAAAGCCTGCAATTATATGACCTTGTCTGTAATATATTAAAAAATTCAGGCAAAACTAAAGATTGGGGTTCAACTGTTTTGTCTTCTTCTTCGCTTATTTTATTCATATTCTCATCCGATATCGAATCAAAATTAGGGTAAGCATGAACTCGTATTGAGTCAAATTATAAAAAACTCTATATTAATAAATAAAATTTTAAGTTCAAGTCTTATAGATGAAAAGATAACAATATCAATTAGGTTTATCTCCCGAAATCTGATCTAGTTCGACTCTAAATTTAATCAAATTTCCTATCGAATAGTTCTAAACATGAAAATAAATATGGGAAAGTGCAGAAAAAGAAGGGAGTGGGTTCACTTCATGTGCATACTCATCACACATTGGCACATTTGTTTCACACTTTGCATAGAAAGACTTAAATATTCATCGGATTTCTCATTGTGTTTGCTAAGTTTCATCGTCGTTAGTGTATATAAAGGGAAGATAAGATTAAGTTATATACTGTAAAATTTTTAAATTTTATATTTTTTTGGATCGTTGAATGACTGAAATTGTAACTCAGATTAATAGTTGTTTATATAAAGATTATCACTTGGGGGAAATTTAAGAAATTAATCTGAACCATCTATTTTAATCATCTAACGATCCAAAAAAACGTATAAAATTATAAAAAAAAAACATTCTATAACTTGATTCTATCTCAATATATATATATTTTAAGTTCATCTCTCTGCATTTATGCACAAACTTTATGAGATATTCTTGTTTATGTGTGTCTGTGTGCTATATACTATATAGTATAAAACCCTTGTTTAGGTGCAACACCCATTTTTAATCAAAAGAAATCATGGCACGGGAATCCTTCCTGGCTAGAGAGCTATAAAGTATGAGCTAAGCTTTTTTAGAAGGTTAAAAAGAAAAAGAGATTGTTTAGAGGCATCTGTAGATAGGTTTTTAAATGATAAGGGCTTTACTTAGAAAGAAATTACACTAACCCTATGCATGAAAAAGTTTATGTCACACTATCTAATAGATCGAGCGGGTCTCGATTTGATATTCTTCAAATAATGTCTTAGTTCGAGTCTCGTAAATGAAAAAAAAAATTTAGAAGATTTTGTCCTTTAATTTAGAGTTTTAATATCTTAGTTCGAGTCTCAGGAAAAAGCTTGATGCCTTCAAAAGAAAAAAGAATTTTTCAAAATTTTAATTTAGACGCCTAATTTTTTTGAAAAATTTAAGTTCTCTTAAACTCTATTATCAAGATCCGTCTTTGTTACCAGACAACAAAACAATTCGAACCCGAAAAAGATTGATGCCTCCTAAAGAAAGCAATACATAAATAAAAATTGGAATATATCCTTTGTACTTGACAGATGAAACCATTTTAAAGTCTTTATAATATTAATGTGTTTTCATATACATGTGTAGTGGTTGTATTCTACATAAATGCATGTAGAATCAAAGTAATTCCTTCTTAAAGTTAAATGTGGAGTGGATTCCTCTATATATTCTAATTCTAGGATGGCTTTCCTTTTATAGTTAGAAAAAGATGTACGAAATAATTTTTATTTGTGTAAAGATAATTATAAAATAATATATTTATATTTTTTTAATCCTTTGATAACGTTTATATATTTTATAAATAAATTAATTGAATTTATATCTAAATCTCTTAGAATAAATACCATTCACTTTTTTACTGAGATCACTTATTAGGTTCATTTTAGTTTATATAATTTTTTTAATTTTAGATGTTAGAGTTTTAATTTAGAGTTTAAAATTTATAGGTTTAAAATTTAAAATACAAGATTTAGTTTGATTCTCAAAACAAGTTCCGACTCAACTTGACTCGAATATATAATTTATCTGCACCGTGTTTATTATTTGCCTTTCAAAAAGGGTTATGACATGAATACTGTTTATGAGAGAATTCTAAGGGAAATGTTATGAACGATCCTACCCTACCAAAACGACACCAATAGTGATCAGACCATTGCTGGTACAAAATAGTTCTTAAAAGGGATAATTTAGCTTTTAATCCCTATACTCGATATTTTGTTTTTCAATTCGATCCCTGGACTTTTTTGTCCGTATTAGTCTTTGAACTTAATAACATTCCTATTTTTAGTCCTTTTGATGACACAACACTCTCTCGTGACCAAATATCGAAATTCAAAGACTAATGTGAGTAAAATAATTTAGGGACTAAATTAGAAAAGGTGTAAAACGTATGGAGTAAAAGTTATTTTTCACCTTTGTATAGATTAGAGCACTGTTACTGAGGGTCTTGTCTCGAGGATGTCACTTCTGGGCTTTAATTTTACAGCAAATGAATCCAACCAATACTACTCCATTATTGCAGTCATGATAGGAGAGATGTTATTTAATAAACACGATATAATTTAAAAATAAAAGATTAAAATTTAATGTTCAACGTAAATTTTAAAATTTATAGATTTAAAATTTTAATTATATACTTAAATTTTAATTATACCTTAAATTTTAATCTTTAAATACTAATTAAATTTTTATAATATATTTTATTTTATCGTCAATGTATAAGATATTTTTTCTCCGGAAATATCGTAAATATTTTTATTAATATTTTTATTAAATTTATCTATCGAATTCACTTGTTATTTTGATATAATATATTGAAAGATGTAATTAAAATTGTTATTAGCAGGGATGGAACATTGTGGGGGCATAAGGAGACATGACACCACCAATTTTAGTGTTAATATTATTTTAAGGCCTTAAAAATTATAAAACTATTAAAAATAAGTTGGAATCATTTTTAGCATTTTTGGATTTAATTATTTTTAAGATCTTATTAGATTTAAGTTAATAAAATTAAATTTTGTCCTAACATTTTCAGTTTAATTAGTTTTTAAAATATGTCAATTTTAAAATTTATAAAATTAAGCATCGGACCCTCTATTTTTATGGTTTGATTTCTTTTAAGACCTTGTTAGTTTTACGAATAACTAATTAAATTGTTCTTATAATTTTATCTTAATTTCGTCCCTTATCATTGAGAAGGGCGCATACCCCTCTGGTAACCTTAATACATTTGTTCATAAATGGGATTGGTTTTACATGAAATGAAATATATTTTACCACTATTTATTCTACATTTTTTATTACTTAAAATTTTTTGTATTTATTACTCTAAAAGCACTTATTAGTAGGGTGTTCAGAACCGGCCCAATAAATACCTAACGACCCAATAAATTTAATATTAATAGTATATTATTATTATTATGTTTTGATATTATTTTCATTTTTTAACATAATTATGAGTTTATTAAGCCGATCTGTACCCGTTAGACCAGTTTTGAACACCCTTACTTCTGAGAGATTATTAGGTGAATCCTGTTCACCACGTCATCCATGGTCCAAGTAATCAGGACCGTTGATCTTTAAATAACTATCTAATAACTACCCACCCACTAAGTCTATGTAAGAAAGAAATGATGATTCACTTAGAAAAAAATTAAAATCAACGGTCCTGATTACTTAAAACCATGGATTACGTAGTGAACAATATTCGCCTAATAATTTTTCCTTCTGAGGCCATTGGCAAATTGTTAAAAACTACAAATTCTGGTATCCACTTTTTTATCTTTGCTTTGATTCTGCAGGGTTTCACGGGCAAAGGCTCTGAGGATTTATTATTTCATCAGAATCTGAACAATTTAATTTATTTGTTTTTTTAAAAAAACAGTACACAATAAAACTTTAGGTCAAATATCGGACTCATCTTTAACAATATATGTAACATAATTTATTTTATGTACGATATTAAAATTTAAACATGTGTTTTCATTTAAAAGATTTAATGATCAATCTCATAATAAACTTTTAAGATATACAACCCTGATTAGTCAACTAAAAAAATTGGACACAATAATTAAAAAAAAGTATTTTAGAGACAATTATTTTTGATGAGATGCAATATTTATGTGGTCTCTAACAATGATGTTGAAAGAGTTTTTTTTAATAATCTAAAGGCAATAAAGATACATAAGATATTATATATTTATATTTTTTATACTTTTTATGTGTTAGACTAGATTAAATCACATTAAATCTCATTCTTTTATACATATTTTTTTTAAATTTTTTTAGTGATATTGTTTTAATTATTTTCTTGTAATTCAATGTTTATATTTATTCACCTAATAGAAAAAACTCGCTCATTCTCAAGTAGACTAGCCATCAATGAAATAAGATTTATATTTAAATATTTATGGGTTATAATCTAAAAAATAATGCTCCATTTATTCTCGCTTTAGCCTTTAGTTGAGAATTAATGGGCTATGAAAAAAGCCCATCTTCCACTTCAACAAGACATGCACCGCAAGTTCACTAAACCATAATTCATATCGGGTAATTAAGAAGTTAATCTCTACACTTCAAATTATTTATCGAAATTTGGTCCTCAGTTTATAAAAATTCAGATGATAGTCCAATTGTGATAAATTACATGAAATTGAATTGCAGATTTTTTACTTTTTCATATAAATTGTGTTGGACCGCTAATTTATGTTGACTTGTAAAGTAAAGAAACTAACCTGCCGAAAGATTCGCCCACTAAAATCAAGTGTGCGACGTAGGTTGAGCTAGATAAACCATGATAAAACTCTGAAAAACCGAGAGGACAAAAAAAATCGAATTCATAATTAGACCGAGGTAAAGTAAAGAGCTGAAGAAAAGAAATTCTTTAAACAAAGGTAAACTAAACACGTCAAGTTTCCCAAATAATTTGTGCAACATTGTACATGCAAACAGACTGTACACACACTATGCAGAGTTGGTATTAACAGCAGCAACAGTTGAGACCAATGAATCTACTCCACAAACATTGCGACCCCTGCAGATTTTGTAGTACCCATTCTCACCCCAGTTTGGTCCCCATGAGTTCTTAATGAGCCAATATGGTTTATCCTTCAACCGGATCGGAGCATAGCCAGCTGAGCCATACCCCACCAACAATACTCCATGCTCGAGGCGTTTAGAGCAAATGTAGGGGCAAGACACACCCCTGATATATGTCTGCATGAACACTGCATTTATAGCCACTGTGCCATTGAAAAAGAAGCAAATGAGAACTAGTGGTGGAAAGTGAAAATCCGCAATTCATCGGCAAGCAATAATGTTAGTGTTTGTAGTTTATTAAAAGATACATATATTTGTTATCTAAATAAAAGATTTTTCTATTTGTCATTTTATCTAGTCAGCATAGTGTGACAAGGGATAGGTTGTTTCCAGAAGTCTTTAAAGTCTTGAAGAAAGTTTTCTATACACCTCAAAGCCATCATGCTTTACTAACATTATTTTTATTTTTGTTTGGTTATACTCATTATTTAAGAGGAAACGAGGAATCAATTGTATTGGTTTACCTGCAAGAGGACCATTTTTCACTAGATTAGCAGCAATTTGATCCTCATCAAGGGAAACAACACTGAAATTAGCCACCTTAGCTGCAATCTTGGTCTTGTCAAATTTACAGGTCCCACGATCCGTGCCGGTGTAAGGGTAATCTTCCTCGCGCATGAGTCCACCAGCCTTGAGTGTATACTCAAAAGCACTATTCATGAGCCCACCATTGCATCCTGAGTCACAAGAACCTGCTTCCTCCGGATCGCACTACAAACCAAAAAAGATTTACAACTACCCTTTAGTGTTATATATTTTCTTAGCTCTTGTAGTTTGTGCTTTTTATTTGGGGAACGAGGGATATGAACGTTACAATGAACAAGTCAAATGATTGTCACAATTACCCGTTTACCACATATGCACTAATGCTTTACCTTAACTTCAAAAGTGGGTTAAAAATCGTCTTGTGTTCTTAATTGATATTTAAAATAAATAGTTGAGATACACAGCGATTTCATATTCCTGGTTATGAAATTATACTAGCATGAACACAATTGCATCAAAGAACATAAAAGTTTACCGGTTTGTTTCTTTGAACATTTCCTCTAGTATTCATTATATCCATTTTATGATCATCATGTTAAACAATGAAATAAACAATAATTAACAAGCAAGTTTCAAATGCAATTTTTCAAATTGCAAACATACAAGGTAGTTTTACTAATCATCCACAAGTCAACACAATAATTTTTTATCATGTTTCAAATTCAATGAGACACATCTTAAGTTATGCATACCATTTAGTATAACGTATAAACTAAAGGTTAAAGCCTTAATGAACATCAATTTGAACTTGAAACAAGTAACAATTCGGCTAAAACTATATGTCAAAGCATACGTAATCATTAAGAACATCAAAGCAAGTAAAATGAATCCAAACCTCATGATCACAATCTACGAGCTGTTGCTCACTTAAGCTCACGAGTTTCCCGGTTGCTAGAAAATTAGAACCTTCCAAGGCTCCTGTTGTACTAAAAGACCAACATGATCCGCATGAACCCTAATCATCCAAAGTTCCAAACAAACATAATCAAAATTCAAACGCAATTAATTTATTTAAAAATATATATAAATTACAGATTAAAAAACCTGATTTTTGACAGGCGTGACAGCTCCTTTTTCTCTCCAATCAAAATCTTCAGGCAAATTATCGGTAGGCAAAACCGGTGCCTCGGTCGCATCTTGAGGTAATCTCAATTTCCTTAACCCCAAATACGTTTCCCTGAACTCGCGTGGAGTCAAATCGGAGAACTGAGTCACACCGTGAGTCGCAGACGGGTCGAGATTCTGATGACGCGCTGCTCGCCTCAGATTAGCCCGGAAAACCTTGAACCGGTGATCGTGCACCTCTTTCGACCCGTACGATTTCTTGAACCGAACCTTGAATAGCGAGAACTGTTGCTCTGCGGTCAGAAGCTGTGGCTCGGATTCATCCTGACCGTCCGTTACTTGCTTGATCAATGGATCAACTTCCGATCCGACGGCCGAGAAGGTCGACGATAAAACCAAGCTAACTGATAAAAGTGACGAAATAACAAACACAGAAAACGCGAAGTGATTAGCCATTAAATTTTCTCTTTCTCAGGAAGGGAAATGCACGAAGGTGCCTATTTATAGGTAACACAGTCACCGTGGCGGTACTCAAAAAAGGTTAAATTTGTATTTGGTCCCTTTCCAATGCTGGAACTTAGGCATTAATCCTTATTTTGATTTAACATAATTTAATCTCTATTTTTTACAATATCATTATTTAATCTTAACGATTAACAACGTTAACTATTTAATGGAATCAAGTCTCACCCTTAATTTTTTAGTTTAATTATTTTTTAAGATATGTTAATTTTAAAATCAATAAAATTAAGTTTCAATCCATTTTTTAGTTTAATTATCTTTTTAAATTTTATTACTTTTAAAGATAAATAATTTAATTTTTTTATATAATTTTATTCTAATTCTGTCTTTGTTTACTATAGTAAATTAAACACTTTTTAAGATAATTTAATTTTAAAGATAAATAATTTAATTTATTTATATAATTTTATTCTAATTCTATCTCTAAATTAAATACCTTTTAAGATAATTTTTTTTACGATTTTAATTATCTCGATCTCTCAAGCTTAACTTTGCTACTATTCCGTTATCATTGTTTGTGCTATCTATAATGTTATAAAATTGAAATGATTAATTAATACCAAATTTAAAACCTAAGGATCAAATCTTAAATTTAGTATATTTGTGGGAGCAAAGTGGGAATTTGACTGAGATCGAAACTAACGGTCATGTATATTTTGATATTCGAAAGGTTTGCTTAAGTGCAATGAAAAGAGTAGCGAACGAGAAAATGCCACGTGTTGAGTGGAGTGTTAGGATTGAACGGCATTCTTGCATTTGGGTTTTGGGCTGTTTTTTGGTTTGAAATAATTAAAATTCTAAACCAATGAAAATGGTAATGTTGGGTCGGTTTTTTTAATGTTGATTTTGGGTCACCTTTGTCAACAGTGTTTTGTTTTATTCTGGTCCACTGATGACTTGTATATAGGGATGGGTAGGGTTGGAAATGAGATGTTAGAGATTGTGAGTTATTTAAATTCGATTCGATCAAAATTCGGTCTAAATTTAATTTAATTAGATTTGGTTCGAATTCAAACTCGAACTCGAATTTTTAAGAATCCGAGGATACCCGACTCGAAAAAGCTTACGATCTACTCGGAAATATAAGTATATTATTTTTTATATTTTATAATTTAAAATCTAAATTTCTGAGCTTAAAACTCTAAAAATCTAAATTCTAAACATAAGTCTTAAACCCTAAATTAGCGTTCTAAAATCTAAAATTAACAAGCTTGGGTTTACAAAAGTAGTTTTTTCTTCATTAGGCTCTAAGAGTTACTCGAGATCGATCAATACTTGATTCTATTAGACTCAACTTGACTCAAATTCTTAACGGATCGAGCCGAGCTTAAATTTTTTAGATTTATTTAAAATTATTCAAGCTCTAAATTAACTTAAAATTTTAACAAACCGAACTGAACTTAACATTACTTGAATGCGACTCAACTCGTTTATGACCTTAAGGATGGTCACATGTTGAGTTTTTTCATTCTAATCTAATTTTAAAATATCTTAGAGCATCAGATGCAAGAAAGAGAAAGTAAAGAAAGAAATGAGAGTCGTGATGTGAAAAAAGGAATCGAAATGTGAAGAAGAAAACGAATACGGCAGCACTTTAACAAAAAAGATTCTCAAGGGATTGTGAATGTGATTGGCACCACATCATCCACAAAATATCTGTCTGAAAAGGGATAAATAAAAACAAGAGATAGAATTTCTTTATTTTCAAAGTATTATTATTCTGATTTAATTTTTTTATTTTCAATTATCGTTAATAATAAATTATCTAAAAATTTTAAAAATATATTTTTAAATTATCAAAGTATTATTATTCCGATTTAAATTAAATATTATCAACTCTAAATATCCAAATAACAATTGAATTCAAAATTTAAATATTTTTTAAATGTCTTAATCTATATAAATCTAAATTTGTTAAAACTTGATAACCAACGGATATAGAAGGAATCAAGATTTTAAAGATGAAAAATAAAACTTAATTATTCAAATGATTAAATTTTGTAAATTTCATGATTAGAATCGATGCTAGATATTTTCCGTCAAATAAGCCGTTGAAAATGTTAAGATATTAAATTTAGATTATTTGTACAGGTTGTTTTTTATGAGGAGAGAATTAGGATTTGATTGCTGATTAAAAAAAATTGTAAATAACATTTAACAATTATAATATTATGATTATTAGTATGTAGTTTTTTTTTTCATAATAATTACTTTAGAAATTAATATAATATTTTCATAAATAAAACATATTTATTTAATGAATAGATATAATATTAATTAAATGTGGTAAAACATATTTAGTTTTTGAATAGAAGTAGTTTGTATTATTAAGAAAAATATTTAAAATTATAATAAGACTTTATAATTATTATAGTAAACTAAATATAAAATTTAAAATTTTATTATAATATCAACACTGGTCATTTTGGATCATACATAAAAAGTAAAAATTTAAATAAAAGATAGATACAAACAAATATAATTGTATCGATAAATAAATCACTCAAACGGATTAAGCTATTGAAACATCACCGGGGACTGCAAATCAGAGTTTGTGAGAAACTATTTACGAGTGTAAATCGTATATCTAAATTTATTTTGAGAATTAAAAAAAAATACGATTATAAATAAACGTTATCTCGATCAATTGTCCTGTTTTTTAACACAATTCACATATTTTCCATTTATTTTTCTTATTGACACTTTCAACCCAAATTTTTCATTTTTATGCTTTTTAACCCTACTCTATTTTTTAAAATTTATTTTACAGCATTCAACGACGATATATGGTTAGAATTTGATATTTATTTAATATAGTATCTTTTTATTTAATAAAAAATATTATTATATATCCTTAAATAATTTTAAAATAACCCATTTTGCCTGAATAAAAAATAACCCTATTTTCCTAATAAAGCAATACCATTTTGCCCATATAGTCTGTATTTACTATATATATATTGGTATATTCTTCGTATTTTGCTGAGAAAATAACAGAATCCCGTGACTAAAATGATTAAATTAAGATTTCTTTTTGAATTTTGAAATTTTGATTAGCAGCAGTATAAATTCGACGAACTAGTAGTCAAGGAAAGTGGCGTTGAAAACTGAGAAAAATGAATTCTTTTTCTTCTTCTTCGATTTTTTTCATTATTTTCCTTTCGATTATACTTTTCGATTCAGTGTTACTATGTAATGGAGGAAAGACCAGCATCTACGTCAGGAAAGCGGAGAAAACTGTGGAGATGCCGCTTAACAGTGATGTCTTTCAAGTTCCACCCGGTTACAATGCACCTGAACAGGTATGGAATTTTAAGAAAAATTGAAAAAAAATAAATTATTTGTATGTTTTGTGATTTTGGTGTTTTGGATTTTTCAAGGTTCATATAACACAAGGCGACCATGAGGGTAGAGCCGTGATTGTTTCATGGGTGACCCCGGATGAACCCGGTTCGAAAACAGTGGTTTACTGGAGTGAGAACTGCAAAGTGAAGAAGAAGGCTGTGGGGAAAGTCCATACTTATAAGTTCTACAATTACACCTCCGGTTTCATTCATCACTGCACCATCAGAAATCTGGAGGTGAATATACATTTATATATATTGATTTCCGTTTTGACTTTCGTTCATCTTCCTGGAGTACTGATCTGATTTTGATCGAGTCTAATTATTTGTTTGTTTACAGTATGACACTAAGTATTACTATGTGGTTGGTGATCGACATTCGAAGCGAAAGTTCTGGTTTACAACTCCTCCTCAAGTTGGTCCTGATGTCCCCTACACGTTCGGTATAATGGGTGAGTGAATCTTTTCTTACTGCTTTGATTTGGTTATTGTGTTACTGTTGCTGTATTGGTTGCATCGAGTCACAATCAGGCAGTCATACTGCGTTGGCATCTCCGGTGCAAACCAATATTTTACTTTTTGGATGTCGATCGGCTCCGCAAGGAAGCACACACAAGTTCTTGTGGAGCCGATAGGACAATACCGGCACGATCCGACTTGGGAAAGTGATAGTTCAGTATTTTGGGGGTTTGCTTGTTTGTTTTTGGATCTGTTGATGATTTGGTATTGGGAATGTTTATGCAGGGGATCTTGGGCAGACTTATGATTCAAATATCACACTTACTCAATATGAAAGAAATCCGAAGAATGGTCAAACGGTATTGTATGTTGGGGATCTTTCTTATGCAGATAACCATCCGAATCATGATAATGTAAGGTGGGATACATGGGCGAGGTTTGTTGAGAGAAGTGTTGCATATCAACCGTGGATATGGACTACCGGAAACCATGAACTTGACTTCGCCCCTGAACTTGTAAGCTTGTGTTCTTTCTTAGTGTCATTTGCTTGTAAACACAGTGAACTTTCCATCCGCGTAGCTCGGTCCCTTTTGAGCCTTTGTTTGTGGAGTGGATTGACAATAACATGATTATGGTTCTGCTGCAGGGTGAAAAAAGACCTTTTAAGCCATTCACTCATCGATATCATGTTCCGTATCGAGCATCGGAGAGCACTGCTCCCTTTTGGTATTCAATCAAGAGGGCTTCAGCTTATATCATAGTGTTATCTTCATATTCAGCCTATGGTAAAGAATATCAACCTTTTTGCATAATTGTGGACTTGTTTGGTATAGCAGACTATGTTGGATTCGTCTGATAAGTATCTGCAACCTTTTTCCCACAGGTAAATACACTCCCCAATACCAATGGCTCGAAGAAGAGCTACCGAAAGTTAACCGGAGTGAAACTCCGTGGTTAGTTGTTCTTGTGCATTCCCCATGGTACAATAGCTACAACTACCACTACATGGAAGGAGAGACCATGAGAGTAATGTACGAGCCATGGTTTGTGGAGCACAAAGTTGATATCGTACTGGCCGGTCATGTCCATGCTTATGAACGATCCGTAAGCTCTTTGTCATTGCTTTGCTAATAGATTCTGAACTGTGGATTTGCACCATATCTCAACTACTATTTCCCAAGCCGACTACGATTACTTCATTCACGGCTTCTAAATTGAGTGGTTATTGTCCTTGTCAAAGGTTCATTACTGATTTATGTACATTGCAGGAACGTATATCGAACGTCGCATACACAATCGTGAATGGTAAATGCAGTCCCACGAAGGATCAATCCGCACCTGTCTACATAACCATTGGTGATGGAGGAAACATTGAAGGCTTAGCAAACAAGTAAAGATTGTTCCTTCAGTACATTTTTCCTTTTGTTTCATGCATTATTGTTACAAGGCTTTGATCTAAATATCTTCTTTTTTATCTGCAATCGTAGCATGACTGAGCCACAACCGGACTATTCAGCGTATCGAGAAGCCAGTTTCGGACATGCCATTTTAGATATAAAGAACCGGACTCATGCTCGTTATAGTTGGCACCGTAACCATGACGGATATGCCGTCGAAGCTGATTCAATGTGGTTTTTCAACAGAGTGTGGCATCCAGTTGACGAGTCTTCTCAATGGGGATAACGAATTGTAGCATTTCGCTCCCTCTCTCTTATTAGATTTTTAAAAAAATATAATCAATAAGATTTGTCTTTACGTTTTACATTTATTCCCACTTTCTATATCCAATTTTATAGCAGACTTCAATTATTTTTGTGTAGTAGAAAAGACCAATTTCTTGGAATTATATGTGAAAGGATTAAATTTTATAAATGTACAAGGTACAGTGATATCATTAAACTTAAGCATTAATAATCATTAAATTTTAGTACGAGTCTTTTAATTTTAAAGTTTAAAGACTTAAATTGTAATTTTAAATCTAGAGGTTTAAGTTATAATTATTTTTTACCCATTTGACCTCGCATCCATTGTTGTAAAAGCTATAAGATGTGTTCCTTGCGCAATGTGTTTTTGTTGAATTTAGTCCCTGTTTTATAAAATGTATAATATTAGTCCTACATTCCTTTCCATTAATTCAGTCAACAATTTAAAGAGACTCATTTATATAAAGAAAATGTATACCGAAACTTACAAGCATCTATTTATTTTTTAGATTATCTGAATGATCGTAATATTCATTAAAATAAAAATATCAAAATATTAGAGTATTAAATCTTAGTTGGGTTTTTATTACATTTGAGTTGAATTTTATAAAAAAAATTAATCTGAGAAAAAAAATAAAAAAAATTTTGTATCGATTTTGTCACTAATACCAAACAATGATATATTACAATGATCGATAATGATAATAGAGTTAACAGTCTTCTATAAATAAATAAAAAATTCAGAGAAGAAACATTATATCATCGTTACATTAATAATTCAACAGCTCAGTGACTAATACGTTACTTCTGGGGTCCTTGTATTCTTCTTGTTCTCTCTATCTTGACTCTCGAAAATGGCTTCTGATGAACAGTTATCTGCCATTAAGGTACGAAATGAATACCCCATTAAACAAAGCAAATGATAATAATAAGCATTTTATTGAACTTTCACCCACTTTTTCTCTTGAATTGCAGAGGGCGAAAGTGCTTATGGTGGGGCAGGGGGGATTGGCTGTGAGCTTCTTAAGACTCTTGCTCTCTCTGGGTTTCAAGATATTCATGTTGTAAGTTAGTTACTGAAAAAATTCTTAAAAATGTTTTCTTTTTTGTTTTAGATTCTGCTCAGTTGGAGTTTCCTCTAAGGTTTAAAGTTGAAACAGTATAATTCCATTTTCTTTTAGAATTAGATGACTAATAACGTTTGACATGGCAGAAATTTGTTCAGAAGAGTTCCTGGGTCTCAAGTTTTATTTTTTTTATGGTTCATATGGAAACTATTCTATATCTATAATTTGACTATAAATATCGAGATAATCATCATAAAATGTTGTCCAGTGATTTTCTGCAGTCTCTATGGGTGATGATCCTAGATGTTTCATTTACTGGAGATTATGGATCTGTTTTGAAGGAAGAATTGGAAAAATCTGTTTGATATATATGGATTCTGGGGTTTTGATGCAATTGATTGGTAGAGGTGTTCAAGGTGACTCTATGGTGCTTTGATGCATGCTATAGGACATCAGAAATTGTAGCAGCATAGTGGCCATCATGCTGGTAAGAGGGAACACATATTGTCAAATTGGAAGGAGATGCTGAAAGTTTAAACTGGCGGTCAATGTTGATGGTGGTAGTATGATGTTGCCCTTAGGATGACTTGATTGGTAGTGGTTTTACTTTATTGATTTTTACAGTGGTGTGATTATCTGGGTTGGTTACTATGATAACATAGCTTAGATGGATGAGTAAGATGGTGGCAGGTGATCATAATATATGCCGTTCATGTGTTGGGTTTTAGTTATCTTTGAGAGGGGGAGCTATCAATCATATGGCTGGTGTGATTATCTGGGTGTTCTCTGTTACTGGCTCCAGTAACTGGTATAATTTATATTTTGGAACTTATTTATTCATGCAATTATTACCTGTTTGTAGATTGACATGGACACTATAGAAGTAAGCAACCTGAATAGACAATTTTTGTTCCGACAATCCCATGTTGGGCAGTCTAAGGCCAAGGCAAGTACATTTACAAGCATATTTACTTGTTTGCTTTAATTGGTATTTATAAAATAATGATATGTATTCGTCAACATTTTAATTAGGTTGCTCGAGATGCAGTCTAAGATTCAGGCCCAACATAAGCATTACACCGCACCATGCAAATGTTAAGGAGTCTCGCTTCAGTGTTGATTTCTTTAAAGAGTTTGATGTTGTGTTGAATGGGTTGGATAACTTAGATGCAAGGCGCCATGTAAATCGTCTTTGCTTGGCTTCTGATGTCCCATTGGTTGAAAGTGGGACCACAGGGTTCTTGGGACAGGTAATCCAGGCTTTTACAAGTCTTTTAGCTATAATATTTATGATTCTTATCTTGTAACTAGGCTGTGTCTGTATTGCTCAGTTTTGTGCTTCATCTAATTTTTCTTATTTTGCGTTCTACGAATCCACTCAATTGTATTGATCTTGCATGCTGTAGGACCATTAGTCTTGGGTTTTGCTATTTTATGCAAATAATTCTTATTGAAGGAACTCACCACTGGAACAGGTGACCTGTTCCAACTTCTATGCTATATATTAGTAACATCTTAAGTTTCTGTTTGGACAGAGCTTGTTTCTCTTGGTAAGTGCTGTTGAAGGCTTCATAAATTCTTTTATCAAATAGGTCCTATATTAATATTAATGATGCAGAGATGCATTTATGAAATATGTTTAAAAAGTACGTCGTTTTAAGAAATTTAATTTAGGATTTTCTTTGAAGTGTTTCTTTAACTATTTATTCAATATGAGCTCATGTATTTGCTTCATAAATTCTTTTATCAAATAGGTCCTATTCATCACTTTAGGTTCTGAAGGTTAAAGTTTCATTGAAATGGCTTGTCTGACTATTGTATTTTTTGGTTATTTGACTTTAATAACTTGAACTTCCGTGTTTCATTTTCTTATCAACTCCTCTCTCACTCAGTCAATATAAACTTATGCTTTGATGTTACACCTTTTTCTTGGCTTTGGCATTACCTTTATGTTTAGCTTTTCTGAATGTTTTATATATGACCTTAGTGTATGGTTATAACAATCCTGGATGCAGGTTACCGTGCATCTGAAGGGAAAAACAGAGTGCTACGAGTGTCAGCCAAAACCTGCCCCAAAGACTAATCCTGTTTGTACGATTACAAGCACTCCATCAAAGGTAATCATTCATTTCTGAGACGTTTTCTTTTGGGTGGGAGTGGTGTGGGAATCATTTGCTTCTTTCTTTTGCTTTGAGCAACCAGTAGTCACTCGCTAGAATTATGATCTCATGCTAAGTTATATTGTTGCCTAGAATTGTTATGCCTCTTGTTCTAATCATTTTGTTCGAATTATAGTTTGTTCATTGTATCGTGTGGGCAAAGGACCTGTGTTTTGCTAAGTTGTTAGGGGACAAGAATCAGGAAAATGATTTGAATGTGCGCTCTAGTGATACTGCAAGCTCATCTGAACATTCAGAAGATGTGTTTGAATGTAGAAAAGATGAAGACATTGAACAATATGGAAGAAGAATATGTGATCACATATTTGGTCATAACATAGAAGTTGCTCCATCTAATGAAGAAACATGGAAAAACCGAAACAAACCACGACCTATATATAGTAAAGATGTCCTACCTATGAAAGTAACTAAAGAGAATGGGGACACAGAAAAAGAGAATGGTGATGTTTCGGCCATGGCATCTCTGAGCTTGAAGAATCCTCAGGATATATGGATCCTTTCTGAAAACTCAAGAGTTTTCCTCGAGGCTTTGACATTATTTTTCTCAAAGAGAGGAAAGGTCAATGATAACCTCTTGCTTTTGAGAAACAGATTGGTCATCTCCTACCAAGTTAGACTGATTTGTTTTATCATTTGACAGGAAATAGGGAACCTTACCTTTGATAAAGACGATCAGTTCAGTTGGCTGTGGAATTTGTTACTGCTGCTGCAAATATCCGGGCTTCTTCTTTTGGAATTCCTTTACACAGTCTTTTTGAAGCTAAAGGAATTGCTGGTAATATTGTGCATGCTGTTGCAACAACAAATGCTATCATAGCTGGGTTGATTGTAATTGAAGCAATCAAGGTTTTAAAAAAGGATAACAACAATTTCAGGTTTAATTCAGTTTCTTTTGCTCGTAGCTGAATCTGTTTTCTTTTAGATTTTTTGAGGTTCTTAAATACAAAGTACTTATATATTTCAGTTTAGTATAATATGATGTATAGTAGTTATAGTCATTTTTTGGAATTATATTTCTGATCTCCTTGATTCATATTTACAATAAATGTACCTCAGTTCTAATCGGTTTGGATGCCTATTCAGGATGACTTATTGTCTCGAACATCCTTCAAGAAAGTTGTCTCTAATGCCTATACAACCCGATGAACCTAACAAGTCTTGCCATGTTTGTTCAGAGGTATATCTATAACAGTTTTCTTATTAGAACTTCTGTGAATGTTTCGATTCTTACTTGCTTACATTTAATACATCTAAAACAGACGCCACTATCCCTTGAGATTAATACTCACCTTTCTAAGTTGCGGGATTTCATTGAAAAGATTGTTAAAGGCAAACTTGGCATGAACTTTCCTGTAATTATGCAAGGAGCAAGTTTCTTTACGAAGTTGGTGAAGATCTAGAAGAGGATATGATAGCAATTTATGCTGCAAACCTTGATAAAGTAAAATTCTTTTCCCTTGCTTTCAAACCAAATCCTTTAGTATGAATCTACTTCCCTTCTGTGCGATTAAATACTAGTGGATTAAGTCTTGAAATCGCAGGTGTTTCTCTTTACACTTTGGCACAAAAGGTAGTATGATAACTGCCCTTTATTTCTTGTTGCAGGCATTATCTGTGTTGCCCTCTCCGGACTATTCTCACTGTAGAGGATCTTCAACAGGAGTTCTCGTGCAGTATCAATATCAAGCATAGGTTTGTATTTACTGTGATTATCATACTCTAAAAATCTTAACCCTTATTGAAGGCTCTTTTAAAGTATGTGATGAACATTGAACTTGCTTCATCAAATAAGTTTAGTTGCCAATAGAAGTTGCATAGAAGTAAGGGATGATCTTGAAGTTGACGAGTACGGACTCTTTTTTTTACCCCCTTAACGACTCTATTTTGTCCATAGAAGTTTCATCTATAAATTTGCTCTCTGTGCGTGCAGGGAAGACTTTGACGAGGAGAAAGAACCTGATGGAATGGTTCTCTCTGGATGGGTAGAAGCTCCTGTTGATAAGCCTATCGGAAATGGTGAAAGTACATCCAATGCTTTGCCATCAGAGGAGATTCTGGAGGTGGATAAAGATGTCGAATTTCAGGAAACTGTTATTGGGAAGAAAAGAACACTGTCTGAGGTTGATGGAAGTAGAAACCAAAAGGCACGCGAAAAGCTTGATGTTGATGATGATGATGAACTTGTTACATCCAATGACTGGGAATCACTCACCAAGAAGAAAAGGGTCTAACAGGTTTTACGTCTTGATTATGGACATCATCTCACCTCTGATTCTATAGTTGTTAGGCTAAATGGTGATTCATTCGATTCTGTTTTTGTGGTTTACTAGTATAACATATAATCATTGAGTATTTGATTAACCAAGTGCTGTGACTTGGAACGAAAATTATGGATGGAACTGCTTCCTCTTTGATTAATTATCTGATTAACCAAGGTTGGTAATAAAACAAGCTGCAATTTTTAGACACTTCAAGCAGTCGTTTCTTACCGTTTTTTTTTTCTTCTTTCAGCTCCTCCGACCACTTTGCCACCCAAAACTGATGGCCATCTAAAAAAGATAATACCGATTTACGAGCGAGAGAGAGAAAAAGAAAAAGTTAATTTACTAGCACAAGAAAGAAGTCTATCATCCATGACAGTTACTGTAAAAGTTGCTTGCATTATAGTTCATTATTTTTCATAGTTGGTTTCTATAGTAATTTCATCTCAGATTGATACCATAACTTTAGCAAATGAGCTCACGAAATTTACCATTTGTATGGACGTTAAGCGCTAAAACATATAGCAAAATCTCACTGCCAGTGCAGGGAATCTAAAGCTTGTTGGTGAATCTGTTTATCTCCGGCTGCCACTACATTAAAGCCTAAAAAACAAGCAGAGAGTGATCGGATCAGCAATGTTATACCATCAACACAACTTTAGCATCAAGCAATTAACTCTCGATTCGAGGTCTGATTTTATCTGAAAATAGAAAGAACAAAAAAATTCAAGAGCATTGACGTACTTGTTGCTCGTGAACCTGCAGAAGCTTCCCAATTGAGCTGATTTCCTTTCCAGTCAGTTATAACACCCCCGGCACCCTCTATAACAGGTATTAGTGCGAGGAAATCATAGGGCTGATGAAAATTTTGATTAGGAAAAAAAATCAGGTTAAGTAGTTAGTTCCATGTCGTTTTAACTTTCGCTGCATTTACTGATCTGTAACAAAGAAGAAACTCATACCCGGAGACCAGACTCAACGACAAGATCCACATAACCGGAAGCCAACAGGGCATAGGCGTAGCAGTCGCAGCCATATAGTGGCACTTTCACCTGTTGAAGAAACAGAGAAGTCAAAAGGAAATAAAAAAGTCAAGACGATATATCACAAGATCGTAATTCTTCAGTCTTTTATCAATAAATATTTTTACCTTAACCAAGTATCCCGATTTTTTTTCATATTGGGTAAATTTAAACACATTGTATGATCCACTCGAAAAAGAAATATACAACCTTGTCTCTGACACGGGTAAACGCCTTGTTAGCATCTTCATTGAACAGATGGGGACTTGTGGTGTACCTAAAACACATGGAGAACAGTAAAAGATATCAACTTGCTGTTATAACCAGGGGAATTGTATGCATGCATTTATTACTGGAGTGATACAGGCCAAAATACAATGAATTCAGATCATTCAGCTTCCTGTATTAAAATAAATTTCCAAAAAGGGTCCTTTCGGAGACTCAAGTTTTGCGAGAAAACTCTTGCCATATAAACCATGGAACATAATTTTGTCAAGTAAGATCTAGCCAATGACAAGTAAAACATACAAATATGCTCGTGACAGTTCTGTACAAGTTCGTGTAGCCACCTCCTGTCCGTTCAACGTAGTTGCCCTTCCACTTATTCCAATCCATCTTTCTCTAAGGACAGGCTGATCAATTATACCGAGAATCTGGAGAATAGGAAATATAAAGATGGTTAATTAAACGAAACTTGAGAATTATGATGCAGTTTTCAAATTAGATGGATTGACTCGTGTACAAAAGGATGGTTAATTAAACAGAACTTATGCACTATGATGCATTCGACTCTTACACAAGAGGTCAGTATGATGGGGTATTGGACAATGTTCTTAACATACGTGACAAACAATAAAAAGTAATGTTAACCGATGGAAGTGTAGGAAGAAACCATGTTTATAAGTTGCAAAACTAAACTCGACTAAGGCACTAGATACAAAGTCATATGATTCAGCTTTAAGCAAAGCTCAAAAGGCAGATTCCTAAAACAGGATAATGACGGTGGAAGCCACCGCTAATGAGTATTAGCATAGGCCAAGGAGTACTGCAGAGGGTATAAACGAAACATACTGGTTTACCATTCTTCAGCAAAGCAATGAGAGTACCAAACACCGGTTTTCCTGGAAATCGAAAATCGAGAAGCATAAGCTCGCTTTAGGCCAGAATTCAACCATGAAACTAAAATATTACTCTGAAAGCAAATAGAAAGGAAGAACTAATACCAGTAATGAAACTTTTTGTGCCATCTATTGGGTCTAAAACCCAAACATAATCTGCAGATTCCTCTTTACACCTCCACCCTTTTTCCTCTCCATAACTACAAATAATTAACAGTTCTAACATTTCTCAGCAAATAGAAAATTTAAATAAAACAAACAAATAAAAATCATAATAAGACCCATTACTCACACAGCATGAGAGGGGAAGTTCTGCATTATAATTGAAACCATAGATTCCTCAGCAGCTTGATCGGCAATCGTCACCGGACCTAGATTGGATGAATTCAATAAAGCCAGTACCTTTAGACCATTTTCTACTAAAAAAATCAAATTTCAAGCAATAGGAAACTTACTCAAATCTTCTTTATCAAGAATTTCGAATTTCTTCCTGAAATAGCTGCGAATAACTTCACCGGCGGCATCGGCTAGCTTGTTGCCGACCTCGGCGAAACGATGGAGATGGTTGTCGTTTAACAATGAAGGGTCGGCGTGATTGGAGAGTTTGGATTGGGGAAACATGGGTTGCGATCGAAGAGAAATGGAGGGTTTTTTGAAGGGAAGGAATGGGAGGAAGGGAGTTTTGTTGGTGGCGGCGAAGGGAAAGGAGGGAGGAGAGGAAGAGATGGATTTGGAGGGTAAGCAAAGGAAATGGGATTGGGATTGAGAAAACATATGGAAGGAAGGGGGAGAGAAGGAGAAAAGGGAGGATTTTCGGCAATGGAGCGATAGGTGGTGACTGCCGACCGGCGACCACTTGGGGAAAGAGGAGAAGTGAAGCGAGGAGTAAAGGGAAGAAGACAAGTACTCCGGCTCGGTTTTTTGTTTGAATAAACTATATAAAATTATTTAATAAATATAAAATAATCTGTCTTTTGTTAGGAAAAAAACAACTCAAAAGAGTTGGTAAAATGTGATTATTTTATTAAATGATCTGATTTAGAAAATGTAGGTTATTGGACACAAAATTTATCTTATAAGTATATGTTTATAAATATTAATCGTTTGAATTTTAATATATTTTTTAAATAATCCGGGAGCCTAATTGATCCTACTTATACTTTAAAATTTATGATATTTTCGCACTTCAACAATGTGAAGCATATTATTTTATTTAGGCCGTATTATTAATACAAAATACAACCCGGATGGTTTACAAGTAAACGTACAAAATAACAACTTGATTCACCAGGGCAATTTCCTCAAGCACAACTCCTGTAGTCCTGTTCAAGCTGAGCCTGAGGCTGCGCAGGCAATGGGGTGATTCTGGTGGTTGTGACGGCGGTTTTGGCGATGGTCTGAGACGCCTCCTCCTTGTGATTTCCACCTGTTAGTTTCTCTTTTATTTCGTTCTCATGCTCTTTCTTATTCTCATCACCCTCCACCTATAGACCCAGAAAACAATTCAAAGCCAAAAGAACAGGGAAAAACACGCAGTTAACTAAGTGTACCAGAAGGGGAGATGGTTCATTCATTACCGATCTAAATGTTGGACATGGCGAAGGGCTGGATCTTTTCCTTGTTCGAAACCTCGTAACACGGCAGCGGAGGCAATGGCCGATACTGCTGCTGAGAGTTGGAGTCGGAGGCAGGACGAGCCTGGGGTTCCATCATTTGATTCTGGCCACCGCGCATAGGTGGATGCTCGGTGGTGGCTATATACCAGTGACATGCATAGGATTACCATATTCATTGGTCAATTGAACCGGATTGCCGTGCTCATCGGTCAATTGAACCGAGTTGCCGTGCACATCTCTTAAATCAGCCATCTAGGTGTGGAACTTTATGGTGTGTATTTGGCGACCAGATTGATATACGCCCTTATTTGATACGACGGTGGAGATGATGACTGACAAGTACATTTTGCAACGCATCCTACAGGTGGTGCGTGGAGACGTGGCATTTGCAAAGGTATAGCCACGTCAGAGAATTGAGGTGGTGAAAATTGTCAAATGACATATAATGACTACGAGATTGAAGACAAGTGCTCTGTTTGTTGATATGGACGATTAAATCCAGAGCAACTGCAAAACGAGATTGCTTCTCTGGGAAGAACATCCAGAACCAATTAGCCATACATAAAATTCATATGAATCAATTCGTGTATGAATATACAAAGCATGGAACAGATCAATCTGTACAAACTAAGAATAACATCACACTATTGTAATGTCTAGATTTCCTTTTTTTTTCTTTTATTCAATGTATTCACATATTCTTTTCACCTGTAGAGTAGCAATATCTTCTTTACAAGTGCAAGTTCTTCAGAATGATGTTAAGAATTCTTCAAAATGACCCTTCCCTTGCACCTCCATGAACCATCCCAACATCCGACAGAACTACAAAGAAATGCATAACTGTGTCATTGAAGTAATAAGCAAGGCAGTTTTATTTGTAAAACAAATAAATAGCTCGGGCCTGAATGGAAAGAGAGTAGTACATTGGTCAAAATGAGGTACTAACCTCTTCGAAGCAGACACAGATCATGTCTTGCTAGATTTGGTCCAGAAAAGACCCTTTTTCCGGGTAGAGTGATTCTCCGAAGGGAACCTATTTTCCTTTGATCCAAAAGAAAGGTGCTTCCACAGGAAAGGCCTGCTTGAGCTTTTCGTGTTCGAACTGGAGGCCTTCCCTTCGAATCCTTTGTTTTTCGGACGATTTAATACAGCAGGATCATCGTCAATATCACCATCAAGAACTTGCTTCCTTGATCTTTTGTTGATTTTAGCCTTAAAACCCATTTCTGCTTTAAATGTTTTCTCGGATAATTTATGTGTTGTCTTCTCCCCCAGTGTACATATTGGGCAAGCTGGATCGTACTTGTCGGTTTCAGGGGTCATATGTTCCAAACATTCAGCATGGAAAACATGCCCACATGTTAGAACAGCCACGGGAGGAAGCTCATAGCTAATAACAATCTTCTGGCTGCTCCACAAAGATTTTTCTGATAGTAGCTTTGAGCAAACACCACATGTTTGCAGATCAACAGAGGGAAATGCTGAGATTCGGCCACTGGACGTGCTTATCTTCTCACGATGAGAACCCCATGTGTCATTATCAAAAGACCACCTTTCCCTACGAGAAGTAGCCATAAGTTCAGAAAAGGCGTGCATAGACCAACCATCTGAAGAACAACCACGAGAGCCACCGGTTGATTCATTACTCCATGAAGGCATCACTGGCCTTTCCTTGCGAACTGAATACCTATTCGGTAATTTCAATTCCAGAGGCCACCTTGTAGCCGATGCACTGGTAGGATGCACATGGCTCTGGGATGACAAAGGGGATGTAGCTAAGGAGGAAGCTGATGGCAAAGAAAGCGATAACTTTGGAGGAGAAGGACATGAGGATGTTGAGGATTCTATTGACTCCTTCACCTGAAACACAATCCAGATTTCTTAAAGGATTATCACAGAGTTGGAAGCGGGCATGAAACTGCTCCCACAGGAAATAGCATTACCTGCTGCTCTAAATTCACATCAACAGAGATATTTCTTGAAATGGATTGATCTGCATAATATATGTAAAAGAGCGTTAAAAGCAACTGCAAAAGAACCTTTCTGACATCCTCTTATTTCTGTTAAGAGCAACATTCACACATCTAAAGATTGGAAAAGCAACAAAATGATAGACTGAGTGAATGACATGACTAACATTTAACAGAGGACTTGTTTCTTCTACCAAGAAATTAAAAGAAGCAAAGAGCCAAGTGAAGCAAATCTCATGCTATTCTCTAGACCCCATAAGTAACTAATTTCATTCTTTACAAAACTCTGCATGACCAACACAAACTGAAAATAAAAGCATTCATGCATTATTCTCACAGTATGGAACATAAACAAGGTACAGTAGGATCATTCAAGAAGTAAAACACTGATCTAAGGAAAGCGAAAAAGGCCAGAAGGTCCAATTAAAACTTTCACCTTTGACTATATTATACATTACTGTTCCCTTCCGGCACTTACAAGGGCTTGAGCCCATCTGTTTTCTGATATTGGATCAGAAAAACTTTTCTATATCTACTTCAGTCATTATCTATCTATTTCAGTTATGCTCCCATATGATACAGTAATAGCAAGAAAATAAGCTTAGTATTCAAAAGTATCTTAAACGTTACTGACTGTGGCATGATTCACACTTACACCAACATCCAAGGAGATTACCTGAAGCAGGAGTTCTCAATTGTCCAGAAGCTCTTTCTGAAGTTGGGGACTTTTGCCATGTACGAGACTGAAAACTCGCAGACAGACTTCCATCCTGCAAAACACAAGCAGATTCATATTTGACCACTGATCCATCATTCCGACTAATCGCATCTGGAAACCAACTTATAGAAGTGTCTTCACCCGCCACACGCCTATGGTTATCCCAATGAAAATTCCACGTTGGTGAACACCTTATATTCCTATGTAAAATCTCACTGCCTGATCCATTTACTATAGCTTTGTCTCTAGCAGCAACACAACAAGCAGCCCCCATAATCCACCACAACTCAAACAAATGCGATAACGGTACTTA
Organism: Abelmoschus esculentus; assembly: GCA_035048815.1. Lineage (NCBI taxonomy): Eukaryota > Viridiplantae > Streptophyta > Magnoliopsida > Malvales > Malvaceae > Abelmoschus > Abelmoschus esculentus. The sequence continues at coordinate 534,902 of JAUCBN010000012.1, forward strand.
AACAACCATCATTCAGATTACTGGAAAATGAGCTCGAAGAGTATCATCCTCAGCATCACTCTAGTGGGAGAACTGCCAAAGATATAATCCTTTGTTTATTGACATAAAAAGAAAATCATCAATAAGCTTATTGATAATTTTAGACGCTAAAATGGAATATTAGTAAAATCACTGCATTTGGCTTTAAAACCCAACTCTAATTCTTACTAAATTAAATCTAAATGAGACGTCAAAGCAACATAAATTGAACAGAACACAAACAAAAAAGGTTAAAAGTAACCAAACAATCCTAAAAATAGAAAGAAATTATTATCATTATTGATAGAAAGATAAGCTTTAATCAGTTTAAGAAAAATAAAAACAATAAGAGACCAAGTGAGTGACAGTTTGTAGGCTCGTAATAACACTCAGAATCGGTATCCACACTGACTCACTCAAAACTCAAGAGAAAGCCAAAAAAATGGAAATCAATACCGAATAAACACACACACACACATATAGTAAAACGAACAAAATCGAAATCACTATACAGGCCAAACTAAGATCCAAAAATAATAACCTAAATAAGTCAATAACAGCGATTCATGATCAACATAGCGTGGAAGGATCATCTCTGAAAGTTTTTCACAACTTTTCCCACAAATAAATACAGTACAAACAATCAAAGCAAAATCATAAATAAGCATATATTACGAGAAGCAAAAAGGGGGGAATAAAAAATACTGATAAATCACTACAAACTTGCATGATTTTCAAGTACTTTGGATAAATTACTGCAAGTATAATCAGAACCTGGCGCAACCTGACCTTTCCTTCCGGAGATCCGAAGACGATGCCTCGACTCTGATAGAAATATCGCCGGTTTCGTATAAAGGGAAAAATAAAAAAAAATAGGGGGAGGTGAAGAGGCTGTTTTGCTTTGTTTCTTCTTTGCTTTTCTCTTTATCTTTCTGTTGGCCGGAGGGAGGGAATGAATGAGTGAGAGGTCGTTTTAGACGGTTTTCGTAACGTCGTTAGAATCTGCTTTACTTGAAACTCCTCCACCGGACGTTGATTTCTTTCCACGGAATTTGTGCTGAGCCCAGAGTGATAATTTTTTTTTAATCAGGTATTTGATGGCTCAAATACTGTGTTGAGTTGTTGATATTATCGGTGTTGGAACTTATAATTTTTAAAAATAATAACTGTTCCAGATTAAATGATTTCCTGCAGTTGTGATAATTGAACGATGATTGGTGTGACATACAGAATAAAAACGACAATCGAATATAAAAAAAAGACCCTAAAATTTTTATAAAAGAGTGATATTTGAATGATATTAATTTTGGAATCCAATCTAAAAATTTTAAAAATACTCTTTATAAATTAGAATTGTTAAAATGTTATAATCATATTTTAAATGTGATAATTGATTATAAAATCTTATTGATTATTTTTATTCTCATTGCTTTTATATAACTAGTGAGATTGTAGATAGACACAATAAAAACGACTGTACAAAAACCTTTAAAAAGAACAATTACTTTTAAGGGTCATATTTTTAGAATTAGTAAAGATTATGAATAATTGCTTTTAAGGGTCACATTTTAATAAATTACACTCAACCCTCATAACTAAACTCAGGATTTCTTCACATGGGTTTTGAAATTTCATCTTCATTAATTTAAATTAATTCGTGTCGTTAATTTTTAATACACAATAAAAATATTTTAAATAGAGTTTTACGTATATAATATGAGACAATTATATTTAATAATTAAACAATCTCATTTGATATCAAATTCATATCAAATAAAGTAAATTCGAGAAATTTAATCCCAAATTCTATCCTACTATCTGGACCAAAACCATATACTAAAAAACTATTTCATATAATATGTATTATATGAATCATGATATATTTAAATATTTTTTTCGTCACATACTATATTTTAATTATTTTCATGTCCTACCAATATTTCTATATTGCATGATATATTTAAAAATTGATGTGTTTATAAAATAAAACATGATTTGGTAGGGTTAGCCAATTGCCTAATGATTAATAAATTATAATTAGGTCAAATGTGCATGTAGGGACGTGAAACACGAAACAAAAATGTCAAACTTTCGGATGGAAAAATTTTTGTTTGGTGGGTTAATGGTTTAAGGCGGTGGTACCAAATAATGCATTTATTTTTAACGTGTATTAACCGATTAATTTAAATCAAATATTATAAAATTTTATTATAAAAGTGATCATCTTAATTTATTTTATTATATGTTTGATTTTAAAATTTTTAATCTATACTAATATAATTATATGATAATATTTATTTATATTTTTCTTAATATTTTGGCAGGACATATCAATTTTATATATATTTATGTTTGAATTTATATTTTTTAAAATAAATATTATTTTTTTAAAGTCACTCGTCAAGTTTAAAAATTATTTATTTTAAATATATTAAACTATAGAAAAAGTTTGCTTGTTGTGTTTAAACATCATGGATAGATGCCTAATCATCATCGTATTTTTCTTTTCTTTTGGGTATTATTATTTTTTAAGTTATTGAAACATGAGATGTTTGGTGAACTAAGACATAAATCATTTCAATGTTTTATTGGTGACTCATTGAACAAATTTCTAATAAAAAATTAATAACTCATAATATTTTATAACAAAATAAACTAAAATAAAAAAAAGAAAATCAAATTTTCATTTGATAAAGTACACAAATAATCATTGATTTAAAAAAAATATTATTAAAATTTTAAAAATTGTTAAATAATCATTTCAAACGTCGTATAATGTTATATTATAATAAATATAAAGATCATTTTATAATTGTTTGATAGATTTTAATGATTATTTTATAATAATTTAACAAAATTAATGATAGTTTTTAAGAAAAAAAAAAAAGAATTGAAAGGAAAAGGAAATGATGCTTAAAAATGCTCTGCATTTTCGGATTATATATTTACAGAGTTTTTCTACTTCAAGCAGAAACGCCTCTCATGGCAATCCTGTTGGTGTTGGGGTATAATTACTACCTGTTTTTGCTTCACTCTTATTACATATATATATATATATATATATGTACATAAAACATTTTGCAGAACATTACAAACTAGGACTGACCAAGACCATTTATCTAAATTCTGAGGCAATAGTTGTAGAAAATATACACAACCATGCAAGAAGAATGTCAATTCTCCAAGGTTTGTAGTCTTGGAACTGAGTAGTTTACAGATTACAATACAAGATAATATACCAAGTGAATTCATCTGTGGGGCTGAATATAACCACGCCACCAACGACTCGGTCGGCTTACCGGCGGAATGGGTTCTGCAATCACAGTCCAAGGAAATGAAACGTGAAATGTGAAAACTACAAGGTATAACTAAAGTTTGCATGATCTCAAGCTGTTGAAGCAATAAAAAACTTTGATTACTTACAAGTTTTTTTTTCTTTGCCTTTCTATCGACGTAGGTTTGAAGTTCCTGCTGCTTACAAAGGGTTTTTTCAAGTGACTGCATAAGAAAAAGACATGGAGAAAACAGATGATGAGAATTCAGAGAGAGTGATGAATACATTTTCTGCTATATGTATGTAGGTATGTATATGTGTACCTTCCTAGTTGCAGATATTTCATCTTCAAGGGTGCAGACCCTGATTAGAGCAGCATTCAGCAACTCCACTTTCTCGGGTGGCATGGTTGCCGGTTTCCCCATGAGAACGCTCACCTTGTTTTCCAGGTGAGCCATGCGTTCCATCATGGAAAAGTAGTCGGCACTAGTGATGGTCTCTGGATCAGCATAGTAATCTGGATCACCATACTTGTTTGTTCCGTTTAGTTTCTTCGGCATGTCGCGGGACAAGCGAATCATGGTCATGATCCCTGTCACGAATGCCATGATTCCTCCGAAAACTTTGTTGCTCATTCTTTTAGTAACCTTTCCATCATCCTTCATATGGTAAATATCTGCAGTTTTGGGGGATGAAAACCAGTGGCTAAATGGATGGTAATTTGGTATAGCATTGGAATGTTTTAAGTTATGGAAAAAATCTCTACCTTTGAAAATGGCAAAACTTTCATCTGCAACATACATGGTCTTGTCAACCATTGGAATAACCTTGTCATAGGCAACGGAACGCAAGCGCTCTTTATTGATGGGAGACTGCAATATACAAAACAGACATAGACCGACATAAACGAACATGGAACACGAAAACCAAAAGACGAAGTATTTGATTAGTTGCCATTCATGATATTGGCATGAATCATGATAATGAGTCAATCTTACTTCAAAAATAGGAGATAAAGGAGCATTCTCTGCAAGCCTTTCAGCGGTGCCCTTTGTGTCGAAGGAATGGTTCGTCTTGATGTTCGGAACATCAAAGAGAAAAGAGGTTAGACATTCAATACGTAGATGCAGGATATATATGTTAGATGTAGAATAATTTGTGAATGTTGAAAATGGCAAAGAAATGCATACCTCTATGCATGCTTTGTCCTCAAATGTTGACATATTTATCATTCTGCACTTGGCCTCTCCATTTTGAACCCTCTGCTCATGAAATGAAAGTACTCCATTTTATTATACCAATTATCATAAAGTATTCGTATTTAATACTTATATTCGATGTATAGACTAATTTACCTTCAATATTTCTGGATCATCCCATGGACCCTTATCGGACAGCATGCAACCGCCTCTATCCGAACAAGTACAGCTCCCACCCAAAAACTCTGGTAGTTCACTGTTGAAAAGCCACAAAAAGGAAATGTTTACATACTCACACACACACACACACGTGTGTGTGTCTAAACAACATAATGCTTTTTAAAACTCACTTAGCATCGATTACTTCTAGCAATTTGCTCTGGTATTTGTTACTCAAAACCTGGTAAGAAAATACCATTCAGTTGTTTGGCAACATTATGTAATCAAAACCGAATCCGGTTTTAAGGAGAACTTGGTGATTCATATACTTACATGTATTTTTGCAGTGGTTTTTGGGTCAAGGAAAGACTTAACTGTGCCCCATAAGAGCCTAAATCCAGAGCCAGCATTGATGATAAACATCCTGTTCAGAGTCTGCAGACATTATTAAAAGCATTCGATTCGATTAGCTTCATCATGCTAGAAATGGACCATGAATATCATGGAACATTAATTGATATTACGGAGCAACAACTACCTCGGGGTAGTTATCACTGTCAATCTTCTGAAGTCGTTGTAGGAGCTCCCTTGCAGCCTTGTTGAAGCTTTTAAGACCCTGCAAGTTCGTTTATGATACGGATACTAGAACTGCAATGAAGCGAGTTTCGGTCTGGTAAAAGGGGAAAAACAGTAACAAATACCACATACCACTCCTTCAACATCCAATATGGTGGTGCTTTGATCAATGCGTTTTTTTGCTACAATTGATGCAGCAGGGAACTTGATGGCAAAGGTCTTCTCAAACTCCTTTACATGGTACTTTAGATATCGGTCAGTTGTGGTCACTTGAGTTAGCTTGTTAGCATCTACTTGACCCAGTCTTTCAATATAAACCGGTCGTCCGTCTCTATCGATTCCATGGTAACCCTGTGGATAGTACTTAACCACTTCACTATATTCCTTGAAATCAAAGTCCTCCATGATTGTGTCTGCTCCGAAATCCTTCCTCCATTGAAGCATATCAGCCCACATTTGCTTTGATTTCTCAATATCGAATTTCCTCGCCCTTAGAAACCTGTATCATCAATATCATCCTCATCTAGCCTTTTGATCTTTTGTAAGGATTAGCGAAATGAAAAAGATCGAAAGATTGTTACCGTAGCATCATATGATGGTCATCGTGTTTAGCAGGTAGTAGTTCATCTAATACGAGCGCTTTGCGGAATGCATCAACGGCCTGTAACTCTTCAGCGTCGAGGTTATCTTCTATGCTAACTATGGACATAACTCGAATATCTCTCCTTGACTTCCATGTAATGGAATGTCTAAACTTGCTCGAAGCACTAATTGCCTTCTTCTTAAGAGAACCGAGCCTCGTTCTCTTGATCTCATCCTCAGAGTTCTCTACACCCGATTTTTCGAGACCTGTAAACAAGACATTCAAAACACCATAAGTCTTCTGAGACTTTGCACAATCCAACCATCTACAATCAATGAATGTTGTATTCGGAATACGGCTTCTTTCATGTTCTGTTACATGTAGACATCAACCATAGACAGAACTTCATATGCATTTTCGATTTTCGATTTTTCCAGGACTCACCCATTTTAGAAGTTTCACCCATGGTAACAGTTCTGTTCAATATCGTTAAGCTCCTGGATCAAACATAACCCGTGCAAAAGATGTCTATCACCTGATCAGTTTGGTTCTATACCTATATAACCATATCAAAACATCTGCAAAAAACAAACCATTGATATCAAAAAACAACCGGTTGTCATGTTTGCACATGTAAATATCAAAGACATAAACATCAACATGATCATAAACAATGTCTATGGAGGATCAAAAAGATGAAAACTTTGAGCCATGGAAATGAATGGAAGAAGAAAGAGATTCATACCATATGTAAGGAGGCTGAGAGCTAAACTAATAGAGAGAGGGAAAGGTGTATATATATATATATATATATCACCGGATGATTCTCTAATTGAAAAAATGTGTTTATAAAGACACAAACCATGGGTTGATTTTCGACATATTTAGCTGTGTTCTCGAGATGGATTGCTTTTTAAAACGTTCTTACTAATCTTGGCTATGTCCAAAAATAACACAAATTCTTGTCTCTTAATGCAAATTTTGGCCTATTTGCGTGGCACACCGTTCGTTTCTCAATTCGAGTTTTGTTTAAAGATTTGTTTATATCCAATACATACTCAAGTATTATAAATATATTTTTAATATTAGTATATATATATATATATATATATTCAAATATCATAATTGTAACTCTCGACGAAAACTAAATAAAACATGTGTATGGGTAAAATCAACATTCAACACTACTTACAATATCCGTAAAATATACTAAAACAAGAATAGTTTTGAAAAATATGAACGTATACTTTCGATTAATATTTTAAAAAATTCCATCTCAGTATATCAAATAATAATATTTCAAAACTCGTATCGAATATCGTATTATATATTAAATAAACCATGTACATGGTAGTAGTATTATGAACATACAAATCATACAATTTTTGCTCTTTTTTTTTCACTCTAAATCTTTCAAAATCATGGAGTATTCTTCCTCCCTTAGTAGCTTCTTCTGTCTGGCAATGAAAGCCTCGACCGTGTTCCGAAACTGCTCGTTGCTCATTCCGTCTTCAGGACATGAACTCTTAACTGATTCCTCTTCGAGATTACGGTGTTTAAAGTATTTTTCGGACCTCGACCTCCGAAGTTGGTAATGGTTACAATATTGTTTTTCACTTTTTGTCAATTTCAAATTCTCCGATTTCGTTCTTCGGAAATTCTTCGTTCCCTCCGAAGCATTTACGTCGAGACTAACTATTCTCTTCTCTTCGGCCGATGCTACACTTCTCCTCTTGGTTTTGTACCGAAGAGTCGTATGACGCTTCTCGCTCTTCTCTACGAACTCTTCGTAGAGATCTGCTCTCGAAGTCGAGAACTGCCCGGCCTTTGCGAAGAGTGTGATGATTATAACGTTACCGACGACGAACACGAATCGAGGGCTGACTAAAACAACCGATAACCCGTGAAAATACTCGCCTGAGTTTTTGACGGCATCGGGAAGATGAGCTGTAAACCTGGATATCAACACCATAAGAATACAAACTTCAAGGAACCTCAACACGTTTGCTACCTTGCACAAATGATGTTGCTTCGACATCGCGTTTCTCTTTTTGAGTCTCATTTCGAATTCCAGCGCATCCATTTACGAATCGGAACAAGAAAATGAGAAGAAAATCGAAGAGAAAAAGTGGGAAAGAGAATGGGAAGTGTGTCCCCTTGAGCAGAGAAATGCTAAGCATATATGATGAGAAGAAATTGGAGAAGCAAGTGAAACAGGAGATATGAAACTGTGGATTCTTTGACGAAGCAGGGATTTATGTTTTAAATTTTATTAGATTGTAAAAAATATAATTTATATATTATAAATATTTTAAGTTTGTTTTTAAATTATGATCGTCATTTTAAATTAATTAGATAAAAATCTAATAATATACAAATTAATGATAAAAGTGGTTATTTTAAATTATTATATTTCATTTTTATTTTAAGGGTAGCGCAATTTTAAGATTGAAAAATCAGATAATATATATTAAGTGTCTTTTACATTATTTTTCCATTGAAAAATTCAAGAGACAATTATCCCATAAAATAAGATATTAAGATTCCAATATCATTTACTTACTCACTAAGTCATTGCCACGTAACCATTATTTAATGGAAAATTTTGTAACGGATGTCGAACACCGTTGAATACCACTATTAAATTAAATAATAAAAATTTAAAATTTTAAGGATTTAATATGTAGTTAATAAAAGAGTGATAAACTTAACATATAACTAATAATTGTATGATTAGTCCTTTAGGTTTTTATTTTTTATAAATTAATTTAATAATATTCAACGGTATTCAACATTAACGATGTTTTGTGGTGTTCGACACTCGTTGTAGACTCATCCTAATTTAATATCATTTAATTAAGTTTTAAATTTATAATCTTATATATATAAAAATTTATTAAAAAATTCAATACTAAAATTAAATGTACAACATTAATCGATTCAATATAAAATAAACCACATATTAATATTTTATTAAAATCTTTTAAAACTAATAAATCATATGTATATATAATTGATTCCTATGACAATTAAGCACAGCATAATTGACCTCGACCGACATGAATTATTCTCAAATTGTCCAATTAAGGAAATTAAATTTTATAAAAAAATCTTAAATTGTCAATTCATTTTTCAACAATAAAAGTGGACAATAAAGTATTAGCATTAGTCATTATTAATTAAAAGAATTAAAAAGAAAAGGGTATATAAATCCCACTTGGGCTCCATTTGCTTCCTTTATTTTAGGTTTATCCACTTCATAACCTTTCCACCATAAAATTCATGCTTTGGGGGACAAAAAAATTATGTCTTTAATAATGCTAACAACAACAATAACTTTGTATTAGGGATTTAACTAAACATGATTTAAAAAAATAATAATATTATTACACTGATGGTGAACGTAAAAGGTGATGGTTTGTAGTAATTAAAAAACTAATGATGAACAAGTGATACGTGTCATCATCTGATTAGAGAAAAATAAATATAAAAAATTAAATAATATATAAATATAATCTGTTAATAAGGTGGTGACCCGTGTCAACTCTAACCCTGTCAACTCTCTCAAATCAAACATACGTTGAATTCCTAGATTATTGAGTTGGAATCCCATTAAATTTATTCTCTTTTATTTACCGACATAATAAAAAACTATACACAAAATAAATTAAAATACATTGTTTTCTATTTTATTTAGAGTGGGTAATTTCTTATGACGGACCGTTTAAATTCTGTAAGTTTTTTTTTTTTAAAAAATTTAAATAAAAAAATATCGAAATTTTAAGCATTTTTGATTTCATATAATTCTATTTGATAATTATTTATGTATAAATTATTTGTGAAAATGAGAGATTAAATATGGGCTTTGGAGGAGAGATTTTCGGCCTGTTAAAAGCCTTTTCCGATAGAGGCCCAAAACTAACACGGGTGAAGGACAACAGAAACAAAACGACGCCGTAGCAGTATCTAGGGTAACAGAGAGCAAAACCCTATCTTTAAAAGCTCTCACCACAACTAAAATCCCAAACCCTAGAACTGCGCCTGCACTGGTTCCCCATTTTCTCTTCACTTCGAGGCTTGAGCAGATCGGATGGTGTGTCTCTGATCATCTTTGTCGCTTCATCATTCAATCAAAATCCAAAACCTGCGTTGATTTTTTTTTGTGTGTGTTTGTTTACCTTTTATTTGCAGGCACCAAAGAAAGACAAGGCCCCTCCTCCTTCCTCAAAGCCTGCAAAATCTGGAGGCGGAAAGCAGAAGAAGAAGGTCCGTTTCTTTAATATATATATATTCAATTTGAGTTGTTTTTTATGCATTTTAGAGTTTGATGTGAAATGTTTTTTCTTCTTTTCTTTTTTTGTTTCTATTAACAGAAGTGGAGCAAGGGAAAGCAAAAGGAGAAGGTGAACAACATGGTGCTGTTTGACCAGGCTACCTATGATAAGCTTCTCTCTGAGGCTCCTAAATACAAGCTCATCACTCCCTCCATTTTGTCTGATCGTTTGAGGGTACTTTTCGTTTTCCTTTTTAGCTCTTTGTTTATGTTTTATCATCTGTTTTGGTCATGTATTTTCGCTTTTGATTGTTTGTTGCTTTGCTGGATGTGTTACATTTGTGATTGTCTGGTGGTAGAGATCTATGGATATATGGTTTTTGGAACTGGATGATAGGGTTTCTTTTTCAGTGATTTATCCTTGTGTTTTTTTGTTATTCTCTGTTTAATTTATATCCACCTTTACTACAATGGGTATCATATTGAATCCTATGTGATCTAACCAAATTTAAAGTGATATGCACACAAATATGAAAGGATTTCATAAACTTGTTGTAAGTATTTGTCATAGAGGTTGGATGTTACCCACTTGGGCTTAGTCTAGTGTATGTGCTGCCTTTCCTTTGTCAACCTGAGTTCATTCTTAGCCGGGTGTATTCCGGGAACAAAATAGTGATCTATTAAGACAATCAAGTTTGCAGCTTTTTATATAGGTTAACACCATTAAATGAAACCCGTCACTCTGTTATTGTGATTAATGTGGTTTTGCATATTCCTTGCAGATCAACGGGTCACTTGCAAGGAAGGCCATAAGGGAATTGATGGCGAAAGGATTGATTCGGTTGGTGTCTGCTCATTCGAGCCAGCAGATTTACACCAGGGCAACAAACACTTAGATCTTCTTCCATGTTTTTGCTTATTTAGCTCTATGTAGTATTTCCTTTTTCCTGAGCATGACTGCTATAAATTGTTATTTTTGACTAAAGAACTCTCTCAAGTCTCATCTGGGATCTTTCTATAATGTGTGAGCTCCAGCTTCTTGTTATTGTTATGGATTACTGGATACCTTTTTCCAGATTTACACTGCTTGGTTTCTTTTTTCTGTTTCTCTGTGGGAAGGGTGTTTCTCCTTTGGTTCTTTATGTTTTTTTTTCCATACTGTTTGGTTCTCTATGGTAAGTTGTTGGTTGATCTTGGCCTGTTATCCTCTTGGGACTTTCTTGGCCTGTGACTTTGTTGCTTCATCTTCCTATGTTTTATGAAATGAATCTCCTTTATGATTGGTCATTGTATTTTATAACAGTTTAATAAAGTTAATATAGAAATTTAATGTATTTATTTTGTTATTTTCATAATTTAAATGGTCAAAAAATTTGTTTTACTTAATTTTGTGATTGTTTGTGTTATCCCTTGAAACTAATTGAATGAATTATAAGTGTTTTATAACTGAGGTACAATAAGTCTATTATTACTATATGATATTATTTTTTATTTATTTTATTAGTTTATATTGTAAGTTTATTGTGTCTCTGAATATTTATTAGGCTAATTATTAATAAACTAAAATAAATGTTTATTGAGCCGATTATAAACGCGCTGAAATAAATATTCATTGAGCCAGTTGGGAACGTACCGGAGTGAATACTGATTACAAAAATGAACGCAACGCGTAGAGGAAAAGCTAAAGAAATGGGATATTCTAAATTCTTCCCCGTTTCTTGCAATGACCGTGTCACCGTCGGTAAAACAAAAGGTCAACGTGGTAACAATAAAAAGGGTAAAAATCTTAAAAATCAAAGCTTTAAAAGAATGAGAAGAAAGCCATCTCCGAATAGATCTGCTCGTTTATCGGCTCTTTGCTTCCTCTTTGTCACAAAACACCAAAAAGGAAAAAAATCTCTGAGAGTCCAAAGCTTAACAACGGAGAGTCCTTTTGAGGTTACCCTTTATTTATTTCTGTATTTTTATAGTTTAAAGCGTCTCTCTTTTGAGGTTTTATATTTGATTGTTCATAAAGATCTAAACTTTTTTAAGCATTCAATCATTGTTCTTTTTTTCTATTTAACAATTTTATTTTATTTTATTTTTTTCAACAACATTCAACGATTTTATGCTATGTAAAGATAGGGCTTTTGTTGTTTTCTGGATCTGGGTTTTGGAAGCTTGATTGTTTACTTTTAAAACACACTAGGTTTTTTTTGTTTGGTTGGTGAGAAAGTTGAAGGAAAGTTTTTGGGATCTTATGTTTATAGGTAACTTTGGGTTTCTGGCTGCCTTTTAGTTGATGGGGTTTTTCTAATATCAGGTTCTACGTTTTGATGATGAAATTTTTGTACATATTCCTGCTGAACAAACATAGCATTAGGATTTTTCTCTACATTGGATTCATTGATTGAAAATGACTAGCTAGTTTGCTTTGTCTTTTGTCGGTCTATGCTCATACGTTGTGATGATTATATCTGATGATTTACACAGCTAGAAGTGCTTCATCGCAACTATGATGTTTTTGTCGAAACTTAATGGATCTTTGTGCTTTAGCTGATTGGATTCTTCTCTTGTAGCATTTGAAGCTAATACTGAATGGAGGGAATCAGAGGGGATGGTGCCTCGGTGGCATCGCCTTTGCCTCAGTGGGGGCACAATGCTTGGAGGATGTATCAGTATTATCTGGATAAGTCAACTCCTCATTCAACTTATAGGTGGATTGGAACCCTTGTTGTAGTACCTATCTACTGTTTGCGAGTCTGTTACATTCAAGGGTTTTACATTGTCTCCTATGGCCTTGGGATCTACCTGCTGAATTTGCTAATTGGTTTTTTGTCTCCACTCGTTGATCCTGAACTTGAGGCTTCTGATGGACTTGTATTACCGACGAAAGGCTCAGATGAATTCAAGCCTTTTATTCGTAGGCTCCCTGAGTTTAAATTCTGGTAATTGAAAATTTTATCTTCCTATTCTCACCTGTTATGATGTGGTATTGTTCCTTTATGTGTTCTGTGCCTAAACCTTTTGCCAATATGGTTTACTGAAGAGAACATTGTACTCGAGGTTTATTGATCTATTTCGGCCAACTGAAATGCAGTGTCGGAGTTTTGAGATAGATGCAAACATACCCTTTATTGTTTACTGAAAAGAGATGTGTAGAAACATGTGCTTTCAGGTTATATGGTGTGGCCATTTAGGTCATTTTATGATCGTTGAAGATTATAACTTAAACAGCTTGTTTTGGTGGGTATGACTGTATTAGCTTGTAAAGTTAGGTCTCGGTCATCGTTATTGCCTGTTTGTCTTTTTAAATATCTTAACGGAGCTAAGAAAAGTATAAATAAAGCTTTGGGTGGTAACTCTCTTTATTGTTTTGACTTTTTCGGTTAATTGCAATGTAACCTAGTTTGAAAGCTTCTCGGATGTAAACTTGTCTCTTACATTCTGACCTTTGTCATTCTATCCGGTTTTCTACTGCGAGTTTCTGATTCTGGAAATTTAGGAGAATGTGCTTGGAACCTTTCACTCGTATCTGTCAATTTTATTGTCAAGTTCGCTATTAATTTAGGAGAATGAGCATTTCCTATTACTTTAGTCTGTGCGATACTCCTCGTCACTCCTCGTTTTTATTGGACATATGTCATGTGGTAATCTATCATATTCATCTTTGATGTTCGTTGTCGTATTGGGGATAAATGAATGATTATTTAAGTATGAATACAATACTCAAGTTTTGTGATATTTTTCCAGGTACTCCATGACAAAGGCTTTCTGCATAGCATTTCTCATGACTTTCTTTTCGGTATTTGATGTCCCCGTCTTTTGGCCAATATTGCTTTGTTATTGGATCGTTCTCTTCGTTCTTACAATGAGGCGTCAGATTGGGCACATGATCAAATACAAGTATATCCCGTTCAGCATCGGAAAACAGGTCAGCTCGTGAACGGAATACTTATTTCTACTTCGATATTTTCCAGTCTATCAATAAGCACCTTTTGCTTTTAGATACTAGTGGAAACAGGAAATCTAATACCCTTGTTTCTTGACAGAAGTATACCGGTAAGAAAGCTTCCACAAGTAGCAGCAGTTTCCGAGGCGATTGAAGCTTGGCCGTTTCACCGGGGTAGCAAGGGAATAGCGGCATTCGACTTATGATTCGTTATCGTAGATTTTTCACCTTTGTAGAAGATGCATTTGTGTTGTTTCTTGAATTTTTTTAATATGCAGGTAGTAGTAGTAGTACAAACATAAGTTCAGTTGTCCCTGTGAAGAAGAACAGAACAGAAACTTTATTGTTTAAACACATTGCCAAGATTTGATTATTGGCCAGTAATGTATACATCAAGCTATTGTTAGTGATTTTTTTTTCTTTTTGGACAAAATGTCTAATATGGAATCCATATTTTTAAAATATTCAATTAGGTACATGTGCTTTGTCAAAATGCCAAATGTGATACTTGTGTTTTTTTAAATGTCCAATACATTATTTGTTTTTTGATAAAATGTGTAATATGATATTTATATTTAAGAAAAATGTTGATACGTAAATAGTCTAAATTAAAATTTAAATAAATTTATTAAATTTAGAGTCTAATATTTAAAACATATTCTAAATTTTATGTTATAATTTATAATTTAAAGTTTAAATTTTAAGATCTGAGTTTTAAAATTTTTACGTAAATCTCCTACGAACATTATCGATGGATTACAGTTAACCTAGTATTAATAATAACTTATAAAAATTTATATCGATAATTAACCTTAAAAATAATTAAAATTAGAATATAAAAACATAAATTAGTATTTAATATAATAACTATTGAAATACGGAGTAATTCATATAAACTTATATTTTCATATGTTTTTATAACAATTCCTTCAGAAGACCTACCCTCATATCATATTCATATATATACGTCACTCATCCTCCACCGCCACTCTTGTCACGGGCTCGTATTCTCTTTACGAGGTAAGATTTGAAACCCTAAATTTACATTGGAGATTGATTCATGCCCCTGTTCATGCATGACTGTTTTATATTTGATTTTCTGATATTGATGTTATTGCTAATTGCTCTGTCTCCCTCTGTTTATTTTCTTTTGTTGAGAGGAGATTATGTTTTTGAAAAAGCTATAGGTTTAGCTATTATGGTTCAGGGTTTATCATTTTAACGTACCATATTTCCCTTTTTCTTCTTCTCCACCAGCTGTTTGGCGTTTGATTTGGATTCGATTGAGGAGTGGTTATGGGTAAAGTGAAAGGGAAACATAGGTTAGATAAGTACTATCAGTTAGCCAAAGAACACGGCTACCGTTCCAGAGCATCATGGAAATTAGTCCAACTGGATTCCAAGTTCTCCTTTTTAAAATCGGCTCATGCCGTCCTCGACCTTTGTGCCGCCCCCGGTGGTTGGATGCAAGTGGCCGTGCAGCGCGCACCTGTCGGCAGTCTCGTACTTGGTCTTGATCTTGTTCCCATCGCTCCTATACGAGGTGCCGTTGCTCTCCAACAAGACATAACCAAATCTGAATGTAAGTCCAAGGTTAAACGGGTCATGGAAGAGCACAGGGTTATGGCTTTTGATGTCGTTTTGCATGATGGGTCCCCTAATGTTGGTGGAGCTTGGGCTCAAGAAGCAATGAGCCAAAATGCTTTGGTTATTGATTCTGTTAAGTTGGCTACCCAGTTCTTGGCCCCTAAAGGCACCTTTGTTACCAAGGTTTTTAGGTCCCAAGACTACAGTTCCGTTCTCTATTGTCTCAAGCAGGTGATAAACAGAACCATATAGATTATGTCTTTGTAATGTTCTTTTTTTCTCCTTTGACACTGTGTTCGGTTTGGTTTGCAGTTGTTTGAGAAGGTTGAAGTTGATAAACCAGCTGCTAGTCGTTCAGCATCAGCTGAGATTTATGTTTTGGGGCTAAGGTATAAAGCCCCAGCAAAGATTGATCCTCGTCTTCTTGATTTCAAACATTTGTTTCAGGGATCAATAGAACCACAAAAGAAGGTTTTTAATTTCATTTCATGTTTGAAAATATCATTAAAGATTACTTTTCTCTTATTGAGTATACCCCTTCTCATTATTGTTCTTTCTGCCACGTACTTTTAGGTGATTGATGTACTTCGGGTGACAAAACAAAAGAGACACCGTGATGGGTAACCTTTCCCTTTATCATACAGCAATGCTACTCCTTTGTTGATGATGATTGAACATTGTTATTGAATTGATTCCTCTGGTATGTGGTTTCAATGTTTTATGTTATGTTTTGTTTCTATTACATTCCAATTACAGTTATGAAGATAGGGAGACGATCTCGAAGAAGATGTCCACCGCTGCTGATTTTATTTGGTCTGATTCTCCTCTTGAAATCCTCGGTTCGGTTACTACCATATCCTTTGAGGATCCAGCTTCATTGCCTATAAAGGATCACAGTTCTACCACAGAAGAGGTGATTATCTTTCTCAGTATTTGTAATCTTTACCTGCCTTAACTTGTCATTACTTACTTTGCTGCTGTTGTGAAAGGTCAAAGCTCTTTGCGATGATTTGCGAGTTCTAGGAAAGCAGGATTTCAAGTATCTTTTGAAGTAAGAATCATATTTCATTTCAGATTTTCCCTTTTGAGTTTTTAAAGTCTAAAACAATTTGTGATAATATGTGAAAGTAAAGGTATAATTAGTGCACTACTATTCATCAGATGGAAAATATTAGATTTATGTGCATGAATTTGACGTGTATTTCATGATTTGATTACCTTGCTTAGGTGGCGAATGCAATTGAGAAAAGCTTTGTCTCCTTCAGAAAAGGCTACTCCAACTCCTACCACTCCTAAAGATGCAGATGAAGGGGATGAGCAGAATGAAGATGATAAATTACTCAATGAGATGGAGGAGCTCACGTATGCCATGGAGCGTAAGAAGAAAAGAGAAAAGAAGCTTCTTGCAAAAAGACGAGCCAAGGTTTATTGCCTTACTAAAAAACTCTGATCCCTATATTTATGCCTTAGTGCATGTTGCCATGTGACAAAAATTATAATGAAGTGAATTTTGTGATTATACCAATGATTATGTATCTACAATATTGTTATTAAACAATGCCTAGTTTTCTTTTGGAAACAGTTAAGCTTCCATCTTATAGTGGTGATAGATGTTTATGGTGTTCCACTTCGTTGTAGGATGTTTCCATGCACACTTGTTTTGTTGTTGATTTCTTGCCTTGCTGTTTTGCAGGACAAATCACGAAAGGCAACTGGAATGCAAATTGATGCCCTGGAAGATGGTTATGTCGATCACGAGTTGTTCTCTCTTTCTTCCATAAAGGTTTGTTTTACTAGCTTCAAACTGGATAACTCCAACAATGATTGCTACTAGTAAAAATACAGTTTATTATTAATATTCTGTTTTTGAACAGAGACAGATTTTAATCGTAACATCATTTCCATTTACTTGCACTTTTTTATCTGAAATGATGCTCGGATATGCTTTCTGCTTTGGTTGAAACTTTTATTGATGCTAGTCAATTACTATCTTTAGGGTAAGAAAGATCTTGCGGCAGTTGATTCCACCGAGTATGGTGATGACAATGTTGACCTAAGGGGTAGTGAAGCTGAACAAAACGAAGAAGAGAACACTGGAGATGAGTCATCCAGTGATATTGATTCTGATGAAGAACGTAGAAGGTTAGTGTCTGCTTCACATGACCAATATATATAGTTTCTAGCATTCTCTCTATGTTAACATCGTAATTTTAATGCTAGATATGATGAAAAAATAGAAGAGATCCTTGATCACGCGTATGAAGAGTATGTATCCAAGAAGGATGGAAGTACAAAGCAGAGGAAGCGTGCAAAACAAGCGTATGAACAGTTAGAGGTATGAAGCTCTTAAAGTGTGTATTAGACCTAAAGGTGTTGTATCTTTCTCGCAACTTTACCTAACAAGAGTAGCATACCGTCTTTTCTTTTCTGCATCAAGTAAGCTAACAAAATTGTCATTTATTGAGTTTTCCATTTGTGTCTATTCAGGGTGGTGATAGTGATGATATTATTCTTTCCGATCATGATTCGGATGTGGAAGAGGCTGATCCTGAAGCAAATCCTCTTATGGTACCACTAGATGATGGTGAAGGACCAACTCAGGAGGAGATTACAAACAGGTGGTTTGGTCAGGATATTTTTGCCGAAGCCGTAGAGCAAGGGGATTTAGATAAGTATGACAGTGATGGAGAAATGGAGGTCGATGATAACCGAGAGGACAGGCCAGCTATTCCCGAGAGGTCCAAAGTAAAGAAAAGGCAGGATGAAAAAACTAATGTTCTGGAAAAGGCCAAGGAAAAGAAAGCAAACAATGCTGCTGGCCCTAAAAACACCAAACTCCAAGCTTCCAAGGCAGAGGACGATTTTGAGATTGTCCCAGCTCCAGCTACCGATTCCAGTGATGACTCGTCCTCAGATGACTCTGTTGAAGATGATGTTGAAACGAAAGCTGAGATATTAGCTTGTGCTAAGAAGATGCTGAGGAAAAAGCAAAGGAATCAAATTCTCGATGATGCTTATAATAAATATATGTTTGATGATGATGGTTTACCCAAGTGGTTCTTAGATGAGGAGAAGAGGCATCGTCAACCGATTAAACCTATTACAAAGGAAGAGATTGCTGCAATGCGAGCACAATTCAAAGAGATCAATGCTCGACCAGCTAAGAAAGTTGCAGAGGCCAAGGCTCGAAAGAAGCGGATTGCCATGAAAAAGCTCGAGAAGGTGCGGCAGAAAGCAAACAGCATATCAGACCAAGCTGACATCTCCGAACGATCGAAGAGGAAGCAGATTGAACAACTCTACAAGAAGGCTACTCCCAAAAAGCCCCAAAGGGAATATGTTGTTGCTAAGAAAGGTGTTCAAGTTAGGGCCGGCAAGGGTAAAGTCCTTGTTGATCGGCGAATGAAAAAGGATTCCTGGGCACGGGGCACTGGCAAGACCGTAAAGGGTGGTTCGAAGAAGGGAAATAATGGAAAAGCTCGTAAAGGTAAAG
Organism: Abelmoschus esculentus; assembly: GCA_035048815.1. Lineage (NCBI taxonomy): Eukaryota > Viridiplantae > Streptophyta > Magnoliopsida > Malvales > Malvaceae > Abelmoschus > Abelmoschus esculentus. The sequence continues at coordinate 553,998 of JAUCBN010000012.1, forward strand.
GATCTTTCAAAGCTTCGGGGGGAAAGGGAAACAAAGCCAAAGGTGGGCGCATGAATGACTGAAGCAATTAATACAAATTTTAAGACTTTTTTTTCGTTTTAGTTGATTCATTAAAATTAAGCACAATGATTTTGAGTTATAAAAATATTTGAATTAATTATTTGATTAGTATTATTTATTTAGTTCTTGAATGATTTTTTAAATAAGCATTTCAATTATTATTTTTGGTCACTTTAAATTTAATAATTATTTAAATTAAAAAATATTATCTTCTTTAAAGTTAAATCAATCTATTATCTTCTAGTAAAATTTCCGTTCCTAAAATTTAGTTTTTTATTATTTTCTTGAAAAATATTTATTTATAGTTTAAAACCAGATATTACCATAAGAGTATATTAAGAATGTTAATAAATTTATTTACTATTCTTTTGTGCCTAGACAATTCAATTAAAATTTATATATATTATAAATTTACTTTAATAACTAAAATAATAACAAAATATATCTTAAACTTACAAAATGGGGTAGATTCGGATTCAGCTTGAACTTTGAATGTCTGTCTTTTTCTTTGTCTCACAGCTATTTTCAACATAAATTCTGAACAGTTGATGTGATATTATAATCCTTGTCATTTATTGTACGACGAACAGAAATATATAAAATTAAATATATTTTGCTGGGACGAACAGATTCATACAACTCGGTAATTATTAAGGAGACATGTTGGTGAGAAAATTAAATATATATATTTTATATTTTTTAATTTTCTTGAAAATTGGGTTTAAAAATAAAATAGAGAAAAATGATTATGATTTTATGGTTATAATTATTGAGAATTTATATTTACGAGAATATAATTAGAATTAGTTAGTAAAATATATTGTTATATTTATATTTAATCAAGTTGGGTTAAAAAGTAAATTAGTTGTGTTAAAAAAAATTATTTTATAATTTAAATATTTTTTAAAAAATATATTTGAGTTAAGTGAATTGTTCAGGTTTTATTTTATAACATATTTAGTTAGCAAATATTATTTATTATAAAATTTTATTTTATAATTCAAAAATCTAGATCATGACTAGTATTTTAAATTTAAAAACTACATTTACTAAAAAATACCAACTTAGAACACATGTTTGACAAAAAAGTAGTAAATATTAAAATGAAAAAAAAATAATTTAAAAACTATCCATCAAAAAATTTGAAATTTGTTGTTGTCCTTTTTTAATAATACACTCTCTTCTTTTGGACCGATTATTAGGTGACATCATTCATGATCCAAGCAATCAGGATCGTTGATCTTTAAATAATCACCTAATAATTATCCACCCACTAAATCCACGTAAAAGAAAGTGATGATTCATTTGAAAAAAAATTAAAATCAACGATCTTTATTGTTTGAGATCATAGATGACGTAGTAAATATGTCTCACATAATAATTTTTTCTTTCTTTCGAAAGCTTTTAGCCAAAACTTTATTGTAATAATTAATATTATAATAAATCTGTCAATTTATTTTTTATGGGTTAGGTTTACAATCAACTTGACTTTTAATAATCCTTCTACTCCTATAGAAAAAAATAATAAATAATTAAATTTTCAACCACCTTTTCACAAAATTTTAACATTAAAACAGGTTGGATCACAACTGTTATATAATTAGAAAATATGAAAGGGTTGATCCAAATAATAAGTTAATTTCGGATAAATTTTAAATTCAAAATTTTATGTATAAAATAAGTTTTTGTTGGAAAACTCGTACACCAAAATTAAGTATATGACATGTGTCAGTCTAGATTAATCAATGTAAAACTCTGAAAACCGAAAAAATAATAAAAATATAATAATAATATATTTTTATTAAAAATAAACATAAAAATAAAGTAGGTATAAATATAATTTGTATTTTTATAACATGTATCCTTTGGTTGGTAAAGTGGGAAGTAGTCTCCATCATTCTCGTGGAAAAGTTAATGATTCATTTAAACCACGAGGGCTGCCATAAAAAACTCAGCTGCTGGTCTCATCTTCTTCTACTACTACTCTTTAAATCTAGCTCAAAACCGAGGAATCTCGCTGAACAAACTGAATCGAAAATCAGCCGTTGATTCACTTTGTTCATCAACGTTTCAAGTTTCAGACATGGCGGAGAAGAAATGGGTTTTTGTAGTTTCGTTAGCTTTCCTCATGGCGATGTATCTTTTGAGTTCTTCAATCATGGACACAGATTCTCCGCACTTAAACATAGGGTACTGTCTTCCTGTCTCTTTCGATGTCTGGAAATCATGTTAAATTCGGATTTTGATCTGATTTTTTTGTTCAGGGAACTAACGGAGATGATATTCGACAAGATTCAGTTCTGGGAAACGTTCAACAATGGCGGGGACAAGAAAACTGTAGAGAGTAGAGCCATTGGGCCGAACATGACAGCCTGCCACCGTTCCTATGGCAGACCGGATCTTTTGGTTTACTGTTGTCCGCCGGGATTTGAGAAACCGGTACCTTTTGTCGATTTCGAGTTCCCTGATCCTCGGTCGCCGGTAAAGGTTCGTCGTCCGGCACACCTTTTGGACGAGAGCTTCATCGCGAAATACAACAAGGCGTTATCGATAATGAAGTCGCTTCCCTACGATGACCCTCGAAGCTTCGCCCGTCAAGCCGAGTTACACTGCCAGTTTTGCACCGGCGCCTACGAGCAACTGAACTACTCCGACACCCCGGTGAACATCCACCGTACGTGGCTGTTCTTCCCCTGGCACCGCATGATGATTTACTTCCACGAACGGATACTCGGTAGCCTCATCGGCGACGAGTCGTTTGCTTTGCCGTTTTGGGCTTGGGACATCCCCGAAGCGATGCCGATGCCGGGTTATTACGTCGACGAGAAGTCCTCTTTCTTTCATACGCAGCGCGATTTCTCGCATTTTCCACCGCGGGTGGCGGATTTAGCTTACAGCACCGATCAGAATCATCCCCATGTGAGCAACGACGAACAAATCGATGTGAACTTGAAGTTTATGTACACCCAAATGGTCTCCGGCGCCAGAAAAACTGAGCTGTTCATGGGATGTACATATAAAGCAAACGACGGCTACTGTGATACGACGGGCACCATCGAGAAGGCACCGCACAACACTTTGCACACATGGATCGGAAGCAGCTTCAACCCCGGAAGAGAAGACATGGGGAAGTTTTACTCGGCGGCGAAAGATCCTATTTTTTACGCTCATCATTCGAACATCGACCGGATCTGGGAAGTTTGGAGGGAAATTAATCATCATCAGTTAGATATCACCGATCCTGATTGGCTCGACTCTTTCTTTTTCTTCTACGACGAGAATGTAAAGTTTGTAAAGATTAAAGTTCGTGATGTTATCGATATCACGAAACTCGGTTATTCATACGAGGAAGTCGACCATCCATGGCTGAACCACCGTCCTCCGCCGTCGGTTCCGCCGAAACAAGCTCGTCAGATGTTAAGACTTAGAGAAAACGAAAACCCAGTTTTTGGATCCGATTTCAGGCCCGGTGGTAGAGTTTTGCACGGTAGATTCACGGTGAAAGTTCCCAGGTCGATGAAGAGGGAGAGCAGAGAGGAAGAAGAAGAGACCATCGTTGTGTACGGCATTGAAGTTAAAGGAAACGATTACGTGAAGTTCGATGTGTACGTAAACTTAAGCGACGAAACGAAAATGAATCCCAAGTTCAGAGAATTCGCCGGCACCTTCGCGCACATCCCCGGAGGCGGCGACGCCATGAAGAAGAAGCTGAAGCTTAAACTGGGAATTTCGGAGCTGTTGAAAGATTTGGAAGCCGATGAAGATGAAAGCATCTGGGTAACGTTGTCGCCGGTGACGTTGAGTTGTAGTAATGTATCAATCCAAGGGATAAAAACAGAGTATATCAAATAAATATATCATGTTATTAAAAAAAATCATGTAGTTTAATATAAATATTCAATATTTTTATTTTTATTGATTTATGTAAAATGTTATTTTTTTTGTTTAATGTTATGTTAGTATTTGGTCAACAAGGATTAACTATGGAAACATTAGAGTCAACATTTCAAACGTTTTTATTATTATTCGATTTTTAAAATTTAGTCTTGATTAATTTAAATTTATTTATATTATAATATATATTATTTAAATTAATCGCTATTAGTTCATTTAAAATCTTTGATATGTAAGTATAATTTATAAAGTTGATATAAAATAGTTTTTAAATAATGTTAATTTTATTTTAAATATTTTTTATATAAAATTAAGATTTTATTTTATAAAAGAATTCAATTAACTTCCTTTTCTTTGACGCGTCTCTGTCACTGCGATCACGTAAGTAATCTGGACCATTACATGTCCGGAGGGGAACACTAGTTTCTGGTAGCATCAATGGTTGATTGGTTATCGTACTCCGACAATGATTCCTACTTTTAATTATTAAATTTAATATAATAGTAATAATAAAACTCTTAAATGTTGATATTTTTTACGACAATAAATGTCGATTTTTGAGTGCATTATAAGGCGGAAATTTTAAATAAATATTAATGATGAGAAAAAAATCTTAAAATATTGATGATAAAAATTTATTTTTAAAATATTAAAAGAGAACGGTAAATTAAAGAAGACTTTAAAAGATATCGATTTCAAACAATAAAAAGCTTAAAGACGGATAAATGATATCGATTTTGAACAGTAAAAACATTAAAGACAGGTTTAAGAGATACCGACTTTAACATCTTCACGTAATTTTCAAGCTTTTTATTATTTAAAATCGAAGGATAATAAATTCGATTTTCAATCTACTATTCAATTTTTAATATTTTAAAAAATAATTTTTTATCCTAAATATTTTGAGAAATCCTTTTTCTATCATTAATATCCATGTAAATTTCTCCTTTTTAAGCATCTAAATATGTTATACCTCCCGGGTGGGGAAACGCCTTTGTTTTTAGACGCTCCTGTATTTTTAGACCGTCAGTTACAATTATTAAATTGTTGGTTATCGTTTATTAACCTATCAATAGTTATCATTGGATATGATATTGTTTATTAAGTATCACTTTATCTACAGTATTAAAATTATAAATATTTTTATGATTAAAAAATAAAAGATAAGCTACTTTCCTTTTCCTTTTCGTATATATTTTGTTTTCTTTATGTTGTATCAGGATCGACTATAAAGGGAGTATTCTGAATGATCACTAAAATTTTTAAATTTAATAATTTTAAATTTTTATAATTTATCAAATAAATAAATTAAATTAATGATAAAAATTGTTTTTTCTAGATATATAAATAAATATAATAATAAAAATAACGTATTTGAAATATTAAATTAATTATTTAAATTAATGAGATAAATAAAAAAATTCCGTATTTTTTATGTACATCACTAAAAAATTAATTTTATGCTCTAATCAACTATAATATTATAATAGTATCTATTCTAGAGTGTACTCTCAACCATTAGACATTGATCGTTCAATCATTGTATTGCATTATTTGTGCTCAAACCCGTGACCTTTAAGAACAACAACCATTTCCTTAACCACTGAGGTTAGATGACTCGTGCTAAGGACAATTTTTTATTTGTAATAAAATACTTTCATTATATAATGATTATTTATATATTTTGTTCGAGTCCCAAAAATTTCCAAGACGCTGTATTGTATGCTACTCAACCAAAATGAAACAGCATCAATAGCATCCTGAATCTTGGTAAAATCACCGTTGCCGGACCGGTCGACCTTAAAGACCGGTAGTAGACGTATCAATTAAACAATGTTTTCTTAGTGCATGTTGAGCTGGTTTGGTTACCTAGAATGAACACAGAGGGACGTGGGTTATATACTTGTGATTTAAGCGTGGCTTGCATTTTCAACTACTCCTATGGTAGAACTAAGTTGACAATTGAATATGTATTTTTTTATCCTCTAGATTCTCTAAATTCGAATGATAAAATAAATTATAAATTATCTTGTCTTAGTAGTTAAAGGAATGATTGTTGTTCTTGAAAGGTCACGGGTCCGAACATCAATAATATCAATACAGTGATTGAACGATTAATGTTTAATGATTGAGAGTATACTCTAAAACAGATATTACTGCAAACACTGTAACTGATTAAAAAATATATAAAATAAACTTATTCACTCGAAAAAATCCGTTTCCACCTGCTACATGTCATCCCCAATTGAAAGAACTAGTCCTTCGAACACTATCAAGTTTTATTATTTTGTTTTATCAAATTTTTGTTATTATGATTCTGGATATATAATCGGTCGGTTCAAATAAAAAAAATTTAAAAACAGATTTCAACAACTAAAAAATCGACAAATGAAATTTTAAAGAAATTGTAATAACCGATTAGATTTAAGTAGTTCGAATCGATTAATTAACTGATAAACAAAAGAAATAATGAATTTTAGTTGATTTCATTATTTTTGTTTGGGTTTAAAATTTTGATGGGTTTGGGTTTTAAATAATGGGTATAGTTATTTGGGTTTTAGGAATATTATAATGGATTTGGGTTTTATTATTATTCAAGGTTCATGTCAGTCTCTTAGATTTGTTCTATAAAATTTGTAAAACGTTGAAGAAATCCAATTAAAGCATGTATCTTTATTTTTCCGAATATGAAACATTATTTTAATTTTCGAAGGTCACAAGAGTTTCGATTAAATTTAAGATTTAATCTAATTAAATTTTTTTTAGTGTAAACTCTTCTAACACTATTATTTATATTCACAAGGCTCGAACTTTAATCTTAATTATAAAGGTTAAACTACATCTTTTAATTTAATAAACGTCAAAATCATGTATATTTATTTATCAATTAATTTAAATTTAATAAACAAGTATTAATGGTCGGTTGATCAGAGTTATTCACCTACTCTCATCCTCGTATAAGTTTTGGGTTTAAAACCTACTAAGAGCATCTCTTTCTTTAGAGTCTTTTATTCCCACTCTAGATAGAAGTAGAAATACGCTTCGTAAAATAATTAATATATTTATTATTTTATATTTAAATAAGTATTTCAGAATATAATATTACCCCTACTAAATTTCTTAACAAGTAATCCAAAATTTTAATATTCTTGTCCATTTCTTTGTTGTTTAAGAAGTGAAAATGCATTCTACATTTCCTTTCTTAAATTTTGTGTTGATCTGAAACTTGTTACTAATTGTAGGTAGGCATCCTAACCCACCCAAGAAACAATGGAAAATTATTGCCCAAATAGGATTTGTCTGAAAGTGATGGATTGAAAAGCACCTATTTGTCATGTTTTTATGCTAAACTGCTCAAGAAACCAATTCATTTGCTGTCTAAACCAGCAAGTCAAGGTGTCCTTAAGGAGGGAAGAAAAACACAACATCTTGCAGATGAGGAATTGTGGAGATGGTGGAAGTTCAATTATGGACAAGTGGTGTTCCGCAAGAAAGAATGAAAGTTGGAATCAAGAAATGAGGATAAGGACTATAACTCAAAGGGTAGGGTTGAAGGCAAATATGGCTTAAAAAAAGTCATGACACGACAAAAATATGATAATAAATTTGAATGACAATGTTATGAATGAAATATATTGAGTTGAAAGAGATATTCTCATAATAAAATTAAAGAGTAATTCTTAAAGAATTTTCAGTACCGATAAAGAATTTTTTTAACTTTATCGAATTCTTTTGATTCAGGAGAAAATGAGCTTTGATCTTTTGTGATTTTCTCTTCAAGCATCGATAATAGAATATCAAGGCTTTTTTTGATGGATTAGTCTAAACAATGGCATCTTAGTTTACTGTTAAAAAATAATAAGTTATAATATTTGACGGGTTAATGGATTGAGTAAAAGAAATATAACGTTTGTGCCATATTAAATTATTATATAATACACATCAATATTTATATGACGTTTGTGTCATATTAAATTATTATATAATACGCATTAATATTTATATGATATTTTATAATTTTTGTAATGATTTTATTAACATGAGATACGAGTAGCATATACTAATAACTCGGTATTAAAACTAAAATATTCAAAAATTTAGAGACTAATTTAGAATTAGTCATAGTTTGAGGATAAAATTAAAATATTCAAAAATTCAAGGGTGAATTTAGAATGAGGATCATAGTTTAAGGATGAAATTAAAATATTTAAAAGTTTAAGGACCAATTTAAAATAAGAGTAATAGTTTAGGGAAGTATAATACAATTATCTCTTTAACCTCTTCAAGTGAGCGATTTATAAGAAGTAACTCTTCTATTTATTATTTTTTAATTAACTAAAATTAATTTTTTCATTTAGTTTAATTAAAGATGATAATGTCTTCTAAAACATAGGTTAGCACATATGTCTGCCTGAAAACCAACTGCAGGAAGGAAATAATAACCAGAAACCATTGAAGCACATACACTATATTCACCATACAAAGAAAAACATTCAAGTACATGATGATGTTCCAGCAGTACTATATCCATGGCATTCAACTAGAAGACATTAAACTCCCTAACGAGACCGAAGATCGCGGCGTAACATCGGGACCGAACAATAAATTCCGAAACAGGATACAATTCAAGACATCAAGAAATGAACATAGAAATTGTCTGATTAAAACAATATGGTTTGTACTTTTGTAACTAAAAGAGATTCAATGACCAACTTTGTAGTTGAGCTTACAGATTCAGCTGCACAGGATACCTGTGAATGCAATCTTCCCAGGGATTATTAGGAGACGGCTTCACGTTACGGAGGGCGACCCAGACTGCGCTGTTACACTTGAAACCGCTCCCGAACGCAATCTGCCAAACCCGGTTCCCCTTCCGCATCCTGCCTTTCGATTCTGTATAGGCCAGCTCGTACCAGATCGAACTTGATGAAGTGTTACCAAATCGGTGGAGTGTCATTCGGGAGGCCTCAGCATGTACCGGAAGAAGCTGCAAATTCTTCTCGAGCTCATCGATCACAGCCCTGCCACCGGCGTGAATGCAGAAATGATCGAACGCGAGCTTGAAATCCGGGATGTAAGGCTTGATTTTGGCATTGAACAACTTCTTGGCAACCAGTGTTACAAAGAACAGAATCTGCTCACTTATAGGAAGAACAAGGGGACCCAATGTTGTGATATTGGTCTTAAGTGCTCCACCAGCAATTGCCATCAAATCCTTAGACAAGGACACACCAGTTTTCCCTGCATCATCCTGTTCCTGATAAACACAATTGAATGCCTTGTCATTAGCCCCACAATGTGTCCTAACAACATGAACAAGCTTATACTTGCTCCGCCTCCGATCTGTCAGCCGGTTCGACAACAAAACGGCCGCACCCCCGACTCGGAACAAACAGTTCGGGATCAACATCGATTTCTTGTTCCCGAAATACCAATTCTGTGTTATATTCTCTGTGCTAACCACAATGGCATAACTATTCCTATGAACTTGCAACATATCTTTAGCAAGATCAATGGCTATAACCCCAGCACTACAACCCATTCCCCCAAGATTAAAGCTCCTAATATTCCCCCTCATCTTGTACTTATTAATAATCATTGCAGACAATGAAGGTGTCGGATTAAACAAACTACAATTGACAACAAGAATCCCTATGTCTCTCGGCTTAACATTAGTATTCGCAAAGAGTTTGTCCAATGCACCAAACATCACCTGCTCGGCCTCTTCCCTCGCGGCCGACATCGTCGGCCGCGGGGGAATATAATGCATTGCTTCCGGCACACAGGTCTCTTCACCGAGCCCAGATCTCTCCAAAATCTTGCGCTGGAACTCCAGAGACGACTCGTCGAAATCGCCGGTCAGCTTGGAATGTTCCATGAACTGTTGGTACTTGACTTTGAGATGTGATGGAGGGAGATAACAGGAATAATCCACCAAGTAAACGGATCTCGGTCGAGTCATGATGTAAACGGTTGACCCGAAAACGACAACGGCAGAGAAGACAACGAAACTAACGAGATTGTACTGGAGTTGAATCCACAGTTGGTGGATGTCGTCAAGGCTCAACCTCGATGCTTCAACGACAGTAACAGCCATTAAAGGGATCAAACAAAGAGTCAAGAGATGAGTTATCAAATAATGGTAACCGAGTTTAACATACTTCAATTTCACATTTTGCAAGAAATCCGGCAACCTACGACGCTGCCGGATCTGAACTCCATTATTCCCCGAACTACTCTCCTCACCAGAAACCATGATGGGAAACTCAAAAGTTTGGTTTTTTTAAAACTCTTTCTTCCAAAACAGATGAAAATGAAGTTTGAGCTTTTAGAAAAAGGAAATTGGGTGTCCCTTTTTGTGCTGAAAAGGGGTATATATAGTAAAATTAGGGTGGGGTTTAGAAATGGTGGATCCAACGACCAGCTGCCATTAAAGAACACGTAGAGATGGTTGGAATTGGATTACTATCAGTAGAAATGTTAGTGGAGAAGAAGAAGAGATGGTGGGAGTTGGGCGTTGGGAATTTCCTGATCTGATCTTAACGCCATTCCCCACCACCATTAAAGCATTTATTTTTTTCTCTGTTTGACCATGGATTTTTCTTTTCTTTTTTTATATATTTTATCAATGGAGCTTCTCTTTCTCCAGTACTGTGAAGACAAGAACAGGGGAAGGCTTTGAACATTGAATTTGAGGTTCCTCAAGGCTCAACTTGCTGGAGAAACGGGTTGAGTGCGTGTGTGTGCCTGTTTAGGGACGAGTGAATGTGGTTTAGAGTTTATATTTTAAAAATAATATTTAGAGATTAAAATTTAATATTTATAATTTAGAATTACTAAAATTCATGATCTAAATAAAAAAGTATATAATTTATATAATAAAATATATTAGTTGATGAATATTTTATTTCCCTAAATGCAAGTTGAAGACAGTATTTTTAGAGAACTGTGTTACTTATGGGTCCACTTACCTAGCTGTACATAATTTGTAATTCGTTGTCGATCCGTGCCATTTAATTTATTACTATATATTCTCATATTTGAACCTTGCATGTTGGTGAGATCATTCATTTTAATTTTATTATTTTCTCTATTTATTATTATTTCATTATTTTTTATAATTAATAACTTTTAAATTATTGATCGACTAATTCAATCGTATCAACTTAATTCATTTATTTTAAAATATTATTATCTGAAATTAAATAATATTATTTATAAGATATATTTACGAAAATAACATAAAATTCTAAAAAAATCTCTTTTATTTTTTAAAGGATTAATATCCATTTTAACATCTTATTTTTATTTGATCCTTAACCTTTTTAGTGTAATTTAAATTTTAATTAATATATTAATAACAATAAAAATCTTTAACCATGATATATAATATGGTAGTAGTTCACCTCAAGTCTTAAATATAAGGTTAAAAAATTGATTTCTAATAATAGAAGTAATATATAATTTGATTTTAATTTAAAAATACTTGAATTAAAATAAATCTTAACCCCCCACCCAAGTTTGAATCTCAGAATAATTAAAAAAGAATTTTTGAGTCCAATAATTAAGTATGTTTCGTTGAAGAGAGAATTCTGGAAAGTCAAAGCTTCGGCCAAGTGTGTTCGGTTTCGTGATGAACAAAAGTCAAACGGCGAAGGGCTACTGCCCAAAAGTTGGTATGGGCTGACGTCTTTGGTTGTTGGATGATGTACGTGGGCTATGTACAAATATTTATAAATCATCTATTTTATTTTATTTTATGGAAAGTTAATAAAGAAAATTTAGGGGAATAATGATATTTAGGGTTATATTTAGAGAAATAAGTGATTTTAAAGCATTTTGAGGAAAATATATTAAAAAAAGATAGTGTTTTTTAAATCTCATCATCGGCAGGAGGCGAAGTCCATGTTCGCCGTTAGATTGAACTAAAATCAACGGTGTATATAAATCTCGCCACCTGTAGACAGCGATATTCAAGGAATATTATTCTTTTTGGTCTATACTCTCAAATATTTTTTAAATACATATATATTTTTCATTTTTTTTCTCTAATTTCATTAATCACTTAAATTAGCCGATTAATAAGATGATATGTGTTTATTAATTATTAGGATAATAAATAGGTATAGTTTCTTAAATTTCGTATTTGAAACAAGAATGTGTATGAGTTTAAAGGATAATAAATGATTATAAATAGGTACGAGTTGAGTGGTGGATATTTAGCTGTATAGTGGATGTAAGGTGAATGAAAATGTACTTATAAGAGCAAGTGTGAATTTAAAAATTATATTTGTCATGAATCAGTGGTAATAATGAACGTAAAACTTTTAAGTATGTGTGAGTATGATATAAGAGAAGTGATATTCTCACCCACCCATTCCGTTTATCATTCTAGTACTTATAATTATAAAAATTAAATTTTATAATTAAGTGTAAGTTTAATCGATTATGGTATAAAAATTTTGAAAACCATAAGAGTATATGTGAATTTAAAAATTGTACTCGTCGTGAATCATCAATAACGATAAATATTAAAATTTTAAATATGTGCAAGAATGATATAAAAGAACGGATATTCTCGTTCACATGTTCCGTTTATCATTTTAGTGAATATAATTATAAAATTTAGATTTTATAGTTAAGTGTAAATTTAATTGATCATGCTATTTTTACAATATATTGTAAGATGTTTCACCTATATGTATTAAGATGTGAATTCAAGTATATTTAAATGTGTATTAATATTATATCGATAATATTATCAATATAGTTTTACTATTAATATAATTAAATGTAAAAATATCAAACTAACTCAAATAAAAATAAATCAATATTAAACAAATTCAAATATAGTACTGAGATTAAAATCATAAATAACAATATTGATATCGGTCCACATTGGTATAAAAAATGTAGTTTTATCAACAAGTTACATTTGGGTTAAATAATTCCACACGAATCGTCTTTAAATTATCTCTTTTTGTTCTATTTAAAATAAAAAATAGTCGTAAACCGAATAAATATTAAACAATATTATGGTGACTAAAATTGATTAGATTTAAAATAAAAATTAATTCTTCCTGATACAATATCGTTATTGAGATGCATACATATTATATATATAAGAACACATTAAAATTAAGCTTATAAAACTAAGAAAATTACGCAATCACTCCTCGTGATTATTATAATATTATTATCAGTACTATAATTAATAGTACTAGGTACGTAGCAATAGCATCATAATGGAGGTCCATCTTTTGTTTAACGTAGGTGCATGAGCCAACCTACATGAAACCAGCTTAAGATTCTTCATCCTGCATAGTAAAAAAAGAATATTAATATGCTTTAAAGAAAAATAATGAACATCGAGGATCGAGGTTATGAATTCAAATCTTGATATTACTATGAGTTATGACCGGTGAAATTAGATGTTTACCTCGGGTGTTTCTACGACCGGTGATCCTGTAATTGGGGAATGGAACTTGACCGGACTCGATTTTCATCACATCATTCACCAACAGCTCATAGTGCCTCTTCACTTCCTCGACAGTTTTCCCTCCGACGGCCTTGGCGACATTGTACCAACGGTCGGGTGTGTTCTTGTCGTAAACAGCCAAAGCCCTCTCGAAGTCCTTGTTCTGCTTGGCCGTCCATGAACCGGAACCGTGCGACGACATTGAGCTCGACGCCATTTTCACGATACCGTTTCGAGAGAAGACTACGAAGAAGGAGATGGTATGAGCAGAAAGACTCGGCAATGGCTGCTCTTTATAGGCAGTGGATGCGTGTGGGGTACAAGGCCAATTGGCCTACAAATTTCGCACATCACATTGCTGAATTTGTAGTGATTTGTCTCCTTAAGAACCACAGAAAATGTTGTAAGAGAAATAAAGATGATGAAGAGGAACTGTATGGGAATCAGTATCTTCAACATCCAAAGCACCATTTTTTTTGCAGAAAAAGGTAATTTTTTTGCCTTCAACAGTAACTATATACGTAATTGCATTTAAATCCTTTCCTTTTCTTCGCTTATTCTTTTCCTGCATCTGTGATTTGAAGTCGAAGATATTCCCTGTTCCATGATCATGCGTAAGTTCTTTGAACTGATTGATTTGAGCCAAAATATCTTTGTATTTGCTGATATATTCATTTTATCCACAACAAAGGTTTCTCAGTCGACCACAGAGCTTAGAATATAAGCATTGTAATGCCTATGGATGAATTATATGTTGTTCGGATTATTCAATTTATTCGAAATACTCGTAATCACGGATATACAAAGAACTTAAGATTAAATATATACTAGAGAGAGCTTTATCATGTTTGGGTTAAACCGGACAGAACTAGAAATTTATTATAGGGGATTAAAATGTATTTTATTTTATTTTGATTGGCGAGACAAAAAACGATTGCTTTAAAAGAAATTATATATTTTAATTTTTCTCTATTTAATATATAAAAAAATAATTAGCAGAGATCGATTATCCTTAAACCCCCTAATCGTGTTAATCTTATAAAATTGATATCCGAATATGAAGGACAACTTAAAGAATTCAGTTGTTCGGTATAATTTATTAAAATATGATCTTTAAATTTTAAAAATTAAATATTCATTTATTTTGTTGTGTGTACGAAAAGGTTAACTTTTGAATAAAAATGAATCTCAATTCTAAAAAACTCAAAATCTATAAAATATAACATTATTTTATTTTTCCATTGCAAATCTTTATCGTATTTTATTTTGGATGCCTTGTTTTTCCGTGCCCTGTGTGACCATTTATGTTGCACTTATTCATAACTATCCAAATAAGTGTTCTTTATCTTTTAATTTGAGCTTTGCATGTTTATGATTTGTCCTAATTGACTGCACTTTGGTGGGTCCATTCTCTAACCATAGACTACTTTCTGGTAATGTTTATTTTTCTTTTCTGGTTCTCAATTTTCCTTGAATAGAAAATCCAATTTGGGATCTTCTTTTGTTGAATGTTTGGTTTTCTGGTAAAGAAGGGTGTGTTTTAGCTTAGTTTACAGGCAATCTTAATTCATACCAGAACATTTAGAGGCTTTCTGGTTCTCAATTTTCCTTGAATAGAAAATCGAAAACCCAATTTTCCCCAGTTATTGCTTTTAAGTTACAATCATTGACGCATCAACATCAAACATGTCAAAAAATTACATGTTTTTTTCTTGTTAAATCTCACTACAAGGCAATGTGAGAAATGCAAATCATGTTTATGTAATGAAATCAATGGCTTAAGACCTGTAAATAAAGCAAAGAAAAATGTGACAGACAGGGTAAAATTTTTGTCCTTAAATGTGGTCAAAAGCTGGTAAAATTTAGAAAATCTCTGGGAATTTGATCTGAAATCTTTCCCTTTTTTGGATGAATAATATGATCATTGGCTGGTTCATAGGACCATATCCTTGTACCTACAATGATGAAGATCCATAATAATATCCGAAAAAACTCACTTTCAGGTCGATCATGTAGATCTACTCCGTGTCAATTATTTTTCGGTTGTGGCCAAAATAAATTTATTTATTTTTCTCGAAAACATAATCAACACGAGAACCATAACCTTACCTAAAATGAATTATCCGAAATAAACATCTATTAATGAATATAGGACATGAGTTCGAATCCGAAAGCGACCCGGTTCCGGAGTAAATGGAGAGAACAAATATCTGTTTTTTGGAATAATAAGTCAAAATCCACCACAGCATCAGGAATTCATATAGGACAGTGGAGTCACAAGTTGAGTTATGGAGTTAGCCCCAGTCTATAATGGACCTACAACGCCCTCATCCAATATCTACATTCGGAAAAAAAAAAGCATGAAGATGAAGACTCCGGCAACGATTCCTTCGCGATATCGGCCACATTCGACGGCAATTTGCAGAGGGACATCGGATGAAAAATATAGCTGCCAAGCTTGTTTATTGTTGCAGCACTGAATTCAGGGCCGAAGCTGTTATGATTATACTGAGATTTTACCTATTTGAACTCCAATTTCAAATTTATTTAAATTTCGTCCCTCTTTTTAATAAATATATTTTGCTATTTATCTTGATTTCTGATTCCGTTCCTAATTGAATTTATGTCCTGTAGTGTGTCAAGTTGCCGAGTGTGTCATGTTGATGGAGGATGCCATAATCAACTGTGCGGGGTCCTGTGATGATTGTTTGAAAGTTCCATGATGCTACTTTGTTGATGATATTTTGGGAATCTCTCCATCCAATTGACTGTAATAATTCCTTTCTTTATCAACACTTGTTTTTTTTGCCAAGTGGTCTCTCATCCAATTGGCCTCTTGCTTTCCCACCAATGATTTGTTAATCATTTCAAGCCTTTCAAACTTACTAAACACGTTAGGGTTTTTAGTAAGTTTTTAAGGCAGATAGATACCAACAAAATCGAAACAAATCGATTTAGATTATGATCAGCTAAGTTAGTTCACTAAATACTAGATCGAGCCGACAAAACATCAAATTCGAAACTTACCAATTCGATAGGAAAAACTAAACACAACATAGATTTAATTTTTGATATATTCATATAAACGATTCTAAATTATATTCTCATTAGAGATATCATATCGTGATAATAAATATCAGAAAATCAAAAAAATTGCAACTTTCTATGGCTTGGACTCAACTGCAAATGAACAAAGATGGTGATGGTGGTGGTGGTATTCTAAGAGCCAAGTGAAATTTCGGACAATGGGATAATGTGTAATAGGGTTGAATTAGTTCATTTCAGAAAACAAAAGGCTATAGAGGTGTGTACGAAGGAATATACAATGGGTTTCATAATAAAAAGACGATTTCACGTTACGTTACAATCGTTACTTAAATTTAAATCATTTAAGAGTTAATGATACATATTTAGTTTATATTGAATTTGTTTCTGTCGATATTTGTTTCGTATAATTCATAAGCATCATTTTTTTTCTTTAAAATGATCAAATTTAATATTGGAATGATTTTATGTTAATTAATTTGAGCTTTAGAGTGTTGAAAAATTAAAATAAAATTTGGACATTTGTAATTTTCATCGTACACACTGATTATAATGTTGGAAGATTCATTGAGGACCAAAGCAGGATATGTTGTGGGCCGAAGATTCGCACGTTCTTTATGCTGTTCTTGTCCCGACGTTTTCGATAAAGTGTGTAGTAAAATTTAATGTCGGCTTTTCGTGTCTGTTTAGTTATTTGGTAATTATATTTCAATAAAAAAATTAGTTATTTGGTAATCAATAATATTTGTTTATTTTTTTGGTAAATAAATTTAGAAGGTGCGTATATATTTTAATGATCAGTTTTATTGTTCTCTGTAATAATTAATTTTATCGATAATTATTTAAATATAAACGTGTTTGTGTATCTTTTATAAGAGAAAGGAAAAGAGGTTAAGTAAATATATTTTGTTGTTTGATTGAGTTGATTATTTTAATTTTTTAACTCGTGAATTTTAAATAGACGTACATGAATCGAGCTTAAATTAACAAGATTAAGTTTGTGTTTATTTATTTATTTTTAAATGTGTATTTATTTAAATTTTAATATCATATTTATGTTTATTTATATGGTCGTGAGCCTGTTGGTTTATATATTTGTTTGTTTATATGTTTGCCAAAATAGTAGAATTACAATACTAGTCCTTAATGTTCTTAGGCTCCACAGTGTGAACCAAGGACCAGCGAAACCTACGTCATCTACAGAGCAGTCATTGAAGGCTGCACGAAGCCCTGCTTCTCTGAAGATAAAATAATCTTACTGAAATCCCCTATGGGATATAACAGTTATTCCAGCAACCAACACCACTAAAGCGGAAGGTGGAAACAGTTTCAAACGTTTGGGAAGCTGACCAATCAGTCTCGCATACTCGGCATGCGATGGAGATATTCATGAAGTTGTAGGAAGCAGGAGATATCGCAGGACAGGGATTGTAAATAGCAGCAGAGAGGTTTCATGTTTTGTTCTCAAGTCTATTCTTAATAAGATTGGCAGTCTTCCCATTGAGTTCCTGCTGGCTACCACCTGATGAATCTCTTGTCATGGAAGTAAATCGGGGTTTTCGAGCTGGATACATGCATAGAATTGCAGGAATTCATGTTGCACACATCATATGTAGACTTGTCCAGATATCACAGATTTTAGCCTATTGTCTCTTTCATGGAATTTGTTCTCTTCCATTGCATTTGGTCAGTTGAAATTGGTGTAAAAAGTGTAGCAGACAGAGAAAGGATAGGAACAAACAAAGAAACAGACAGATGTTGTCCACTGAAATGATCCACCAAAGCATAATTTTCAAAAAAACATACAAAATTTAAAGGTTCCACCGAGATTTGAACTCGGGTTACTGGATTCAGAGTCCAATGTCCTAACCACTAGACCATGGAGCCAACTGTTGGCTTTGTTTCCGCAGTAAGTTATTTAATTCTAGTAACATTGCTTTCTTGCTACAATCACTCTTTTAATAAAAAATTACTTTACCCTCGTTTTAATTTTTGGATTAAAATTTACTACATATCTAAACCCTAAACTCAAAAAAATATAATCCGTTGTCTTCTTGTAACAGAAAAATATTAGTTCGGATTTGAAGGTAAAGTGTATTCTAAATAGTTATCAAATTTTAAATATGTACTTATTATGTTAACAACATATATATATATATATATATATATATATATATATATATCATTGCCTTAAAATGTAACAAAAACGAAATAATTCATAGGATAGATTCATACATTGTAAATGCTTACAAAACATGGTATATGGCATTGCAAGATACATGCATGTATCATTTTATTTTTCAGAAACTAGGAAAACAGCAACTCCTGTCTGAGCAAGAAAGGTAGTAGAGAGTGACAAGTAACTCGTCAGCGATAAAGGCTTTCGGATCTGAGATTCTCTGCGATCTCAGTTTCCCATCGATCACCGTTCTCGAGCAGCTTCTCTTTGTCATACAAAAGTTCCTGCAATAACATTGCTGGTTAACAAATTTACTTCGACGTACAAGACAGTAGATTTAACTGAGAAGAAGATGAACCTCATGAGTCTGGGTGGCAAATTCAAAGTTCGGTCCCTCAACAATTGCATCGACAGGGCATGCCTCTTGGCAAAGTCCGCAGTAGATACACTTGGTCATATCAATGTCATACCTACAAAATTGAACTAACGTTAGATAAAGAAGGCAGCGTTAATAGAGAAGGGGAGAGAGAGAGAGAGAGAGAGAGAGAATCAACCTTGTTGTCCGACGACTTCCATCCTCTCGTTCTTCAGCCTCTATTGTGATTGCCTGTGCTGGGCATATCTGATAAACCACCACTTAATGAGAATCGTGATAGTAAATCCGTATTTAATAAAGATTAAAGGAGCTTCATTAGAGTTGACAACAGATCAGTTTGACCCTGTCCAACATTTTCGCAGATTGCTCTCTCCCCAAGATCAACAATGGCAAACTAAACAATCTTTCTATAACCAGAAAGTGTAATAGAGACAATATATACACAAGAAAAACAGAAACCAAAGTTTTTCGTTTGATGCATGATACCAAAACAAATCAATGCACTGACCATAATATCCATTTTAAATGTCAATATTTCAACCTAAAACAAAAACATTCTGACTCAAAAGTTAAAAGCCCAAGGCAACACCATTTCCAGTTAGGAGTGGATACCAGTGACTCAGTGAGCAGTGGATGGTTTCCACCCATGTGAAGCACAGTGCAATGCTATCATTCCCACTCTATAAAAATGAAATTTAAATAATTGAATCAATAAAATGAAGCTTCAACTTACAGCTTCACAAAGTTTACAAGCAATGCAACGTTCCTCTCCGGTTGGATATCGGCGGAGAGCATGCTCCCCTCGAAAACGAGGGCTCAATGGACCCTTCTCAAATGGATAGTTAATCTGCATAAGAAAAGCCAGGTTTGTATCACAATTCATGCATCAGTTCAATATCCACAAAATCCCCACCACCACCACCACCACAAATAAAAAAGGATCAGAGAGATGCTTACGGTAACTTTTCTCTCAAAGAAGTACTTGAGTGTCAGACTCAGACCACGAACCATTTCAGTTAGAAACAATGTGTTTATGCTTCTCTCAAAAACTGCAATCAGTAGAGTATAAGAAACCATTTATTACCGAAAATAAATCAAATACAAGTAACGAAACTTAAAACATTTCAGTGCTCTAAATTACCAGAACTCCAGTCCTTTGAAATCTCCTTTGCAAGCTGCTCTCTTTCTTCATCATCTGCAGTTTACATGCATGAAAACAATAACAAACTAAAAAGCACCGGGATTGGTGATCATGCATTGAAAAAAGGCTGTTACAGGCATGTCTTGGAGAAATTTCCAAGCTGAATAGTACCAGAAAATCCAGAAAGCACTATTTCCCCATTGCAGGCTGTTCCGGAACTCAAAACATCTCTCAATCTCTATCAATTACTCTCAACTTTCACTATAATTTATGTTCTTAACTTTACATTCATATTCCAATTTCCAAAGAATTTCCCATACTCCCCCTTACAAAAAACAAGGATATTTATAATAAAATTGAATTACACAGAGAGTAGGAAAACCTTTATTGGTGCTGTAGGAGTGTGCACCGAGTCGCAGCCCATAGTGTTGTGAACCCTGCAACGCTTGCCCTGACAAAGCCTGCTCATACATAACCAATGATCGCTAAACTGAATTAATAAAATTGCTTGGTTAACAGTAATTCCGAAAGAAAAAGAAAACCAGAGATAGAAAATTTTCATATTAACAAGATAGAGGAAGTCTCTAACCTAAACTTACCGACGGAGCCTTGCCATTTTCTTCAATTCATTTCTAAATTAAATTACCACACGCCATAAAATTAACATTTCAATTCCCACAATTCTATGATCAACAGATTCTAATGGAGAAATGATATTCGATTTCATGAGAAATGCAAATCTAGGAAATCACTGAAAAGAAAAATACGTTAGCTTTTGAGTAGAGGAGAGTGAGTTCTTACGAGATGTCGAGCTCGGAAGGCGTTGAGAGAGTTACGAGCGAAGATCGCAGCCATTGACTTTTTCCCTTTCTTGTCGGTGGAAGGCGTAATCAAACGGATGAAAGACGATTAGGTCTTCGCCGATCGGAGCTGTGTAAAACAAAGCTAACTGGAAAACCTCCTGTTTAACTGGGAGATTTTTTCCCTCTTTTCAGATCCTTTTTGGGATATAAACGGCGCCGTTTTTACTGCAATTGCAGGCCTAAGGACTAAGGTCCAGCAATGGCGTTTTTTAAGGCCCAAATCTAAATTCTTAAAATCCCGATTATGGGGTTCAAGAAATGGAAAATAACTGTTGAACAAGCCTTCAACCTCTGGTTTCACCTTCGTCCGGACCCGGAATCAGAACCAAACAAGCAACAAATGGCGTTGTTTTGCAGGTCAGCGATAATGGCGGGTTCTAGATCACTCTCTGTTCGACCAAAAGTCCTTACTTTAAAGAACCTAACCCCAAATCCACCACTTCTCCTTTCTCTTCTTCCTCAAAACAAGAGCCCTCCCTTGTGCTTCAAGGTACTTTATTTTTAGCCTTTTTTTCATCTAAATTCCGTCTCAGATTATTAAATAATTTATGGGTTTAAAGGATACTATCGGCGTTGGGAGGAGTAGAGTCGATGATACCACTTCATAGTGCCATTGCTTCTGCTCGGTTACAATCAAGCATCGCTGTCGATTCCTCCTGCTGGAGCTGACTCTCTCAAGGTTATAATTTTATTTCTCTTTTTAAAATTTAAAGCGATTGGGTGCAAAGATCGTGTTCTTCATGTTAGTTTTAAATTCGATATGGTTTTTCCTTGCAAGTTTCGAACTTTTATCTAGTTTAAGGATGCAAAAATTGAAGCACGTTATCGATCTCTTGATAAAGCAAAAGCAATGCTTTGCCAAATTTCTTTATTTTTCAAAAGAATTAATTTTTTTGGATGTTTTCTCAAGAACCCATAGTAGAAATTTTAGATAGAAATTATATATATAGCGTTGCTCATCTTCTGAGAGTGCTTGTAGTTTGCCTTGCCTCATGTTTTATGTTAAAAATGCATGTTCTAACTTGCTTTCTCACTTCATGAAATAGGACCTGCAACACCATTGTGACAAAGCTGGAGCCTTTGTTGGACAAATAAAAGCATAGGATCCTTTTAGGAATCTATGTGATCGAAAACATTTTTTTCAAAGCTGGGTCGGATAGTTTGCTCACCTCCGACTGTTTTATCAAGTTTTGGAACTCAAAGGTTTCATCCCTACCAGAGGGACCAAATGCTGCCTCCTATCGCAGGTGAAACAGGGGACAATGTTTGACATTATGTAATAATGTAACATCTAATTCCAAGCAAAGAAAAACAAATAAGGAACATAGAATATTACAAAGACTCCACACAACTAAATCCAACCAATCCAAAAGCATTGAAACACCATTTGTGTTTATCACACAAACGCTAGGAATCCATAAAAATGGTTGGGGAAACGGGAAGACCAAATCATTCGGAACACTTTAAAGGCACTTATTACT
Source organism: Abelmoschus esculentus (assembly GCA_035048815.1). Taxonomy (NCBI): domain Eukaryota; kingdom Viridiplantae; phylum Streptophyta; class Magnoliopsida; order Malvales; family Malvaceae; genus Abelmoschus; species Abelmoschus esculentus. The sequence goes on from JAUCBN010000012.1 coordinate 576,515, forward strand.
GAATCAGAGGGAAAATCACATGGTACATTTCAACATTCGCATCCACTTGACCTTGGTTGGCTGCTGGTCGCGACATCGATGGTATCAGGCAAGTATCTACATGAGTGGAGCATCCAAGAACAGGAGAAAACAAGAAATTAAAGTATAGCATTAAGGTTTTTCGCATAATTCAAAAACACTAGGGGATGTAAATGCGCGCAAAAAGAGAACTGATACTGGTGTTTAACTTACATGTCTTCCTCTTCCCCACTCTTTAGGGCATCCTTTGCTATGCATTGGAAAGCTTCTTCCACGTTAACTCCCTCCTTGGCAGATGTCTCAAAATATGGGATATTTCCTTTCGATGCACACCAGGCACGAGCCTTTTTCTCAGACACCTAGAGAGTCGAACAAATTAGATAATTATGTCTTTGTCAAGGTAGCGAGAGGGAGATTGTAGAGGAAAGGAGAACTAAAAAAAATACATACAACTCTACTGTTTCCACCATCCACATCAATTTTGTTTCCCAAAACAACAAATGGGAAATTCTCTGGATCCGAAGGGCTTGCCTGCAAGGATTTTCAAAGCATCAGTTTACAAGAGAGCAAATCGTAAGAGAGTTGGCTGTGATGGTTTTGAACAGCATTCAGAAGTTCAGAATATATACCTGAATAAGAAATTCTTCTCTCCAGTTGTTGAGGTTATCAAAAGATTTCATCGAGTTGACATCATATACAAGAACACAACAATCGGCACCACGGTAGAAAGCAACACCGAGACTCTGGAATCTTTCCTGTCCAGCTGTGTCCCAGATCTGGGAAAAGGAAAACGCAAAAATGTTGAAGAATTTTGAGCAAAGTGTCCACTCATAACACAAAAAAACCCTTAAGAAAAACTGAATATTTTTGGAATGTAATGCTAAAATTTGCTAGAAAATACTCGAGATAGTGGCCCATAAGGTTGCGTAATACTAAATCAGAGAAAAATGATTGATAAAAACAAGCTTCATGCAGTAGTCAACATATGTTTAATCAATGAGTAGAGCAACATATTTCTCTAGTCAATTATCACAATTCCCCTCCTTGTCAACAATATAACTACTGAAAACGGTTGTCACCAGTAATTTTGACCTAACAAATATCATAGTGCAGAGATACATTTATATAATGGAAAAATCTTGGTTAAGCTCTAGCCCATCAAAGCTAAAGTTAAGTTCATGAGCTGGGGATGGAAACCAGCCTCTTCTTTGTCAAAAAACAAGCCATACTCAAAATTGGAAATTAAGATCCCAAAAGACATACAATAGCTGAAGCAAGTTCAGCAAAATGTTAACATGTACATTACATTAAATCAAACGTAGATATAAGTATGAAACCTAACCTGTAAGGTAAAAAGCCTATCCTCAAACTGCACTTCCTTGGTCAAAAAATCGGCCCCAATCGTAGCTTTGTACTGATTGCTAAACTTCTTATTGACATATCTAAAGTAATATGTAAAGGCAAACACAAGAATAACTAATAGTAACATAATTAAAACTAATTGACAACAAATAACACTTCAATTTTTTCAAAAATTAGAAATAACAGCCGTTGCAGGATACTGATTCATCAAAGATGTCTTCCCTACCCTGCAAATTAAAGATCAATAGCTAATCAGTCATAAGCACTGTATTTCGAAAATTAACGAGAGATTCAAAACAAACCAGACCAGTAATTAGAATCGAAAGATCCGTACCGAAACCCTAGACGAATTATTTCAAAAATGAGAACACTATACAAAAAAAAATTGTACAGACGGACTTGAAAGGGAAAAAACTAACCCGCTGTCACCGAGGATGATGACCTTCAAGAGGGTCCTACGGCGAGACGGCATCGTACGAAACACAAAGGAATCGGCGGATATGTAGATCAACAGAGAGGGAAAAGAAAGAAAGAAAGCGAGTAAAGGAGACGCTTGTGGACTTGTTTGTCTGACAAGAAAATTGGCTGAACTTTCAAGCGTTTTTTTCAATGTTTCTTCTAGTTTTCTCTCTCTACTTATTCTCTTCTCTCTTCTAAATCATGGAAAAGCTGGATTTACCTGTAATTCGACCTTTCTTTTTTATTTTATTTTCCTTTAAGATAAATATAGGGTAAATTATGTATAGTCCTTAATTACCAGTTTGTTCACTTTTGGCATCTAAATTTAAAAAAATCTCAAATTTACCATCAGCTAAAGGAACTAACATTACTGTTCAAATAAGAGTGGAATTTTTCAAAAGGATTAACATTTTCAGAATCTACTTAAAAAAGCGTCTAACATTCACGATTAACAATTTTTCTATAAAAAAGATAATGACAAATCTACCCTCTAACATTTACTACTTTATCACTTCGGCATAACAAATTTGTCACAAATTTATTTAAATATATTTGAACGTGTTAGACTCTTATTTGACATTTTAAAAAGATCAAGTTCTAAGACGATCGATAAACGATCGACGAATACATCGCACGTGCGACAATCGACGAGGCTTAAGAAGGGAGGCGGAGTCATTTGCAGAGTTTATGCGTAGAAAATGCCAAGTCATTGAACATAATATTAATACATTTACACATAATTGGATGATTTACAGTTAAATAAGACCAACCAAAGATAAGTCCCACATCCTTTATTCAACTATACATTTTCTCCTCCAATTCACATTTATCTGACTTTTTTCTAAGTGTTCCCACCAGGGTAGATGCAACCACTGTAACCTGCAAGCAAAAATAGAGTTGATTGTTTGAGTGAAAGTCGTGTTTACTATGTTATTCGGATTCGACTGAATCGGATATTATATTATTATCATGTAGGACTGAGTTTTTGTGTAAAATATGAATACTATATAACTGAGATATCAATGGTGTGAAGATATTTACTAGGATTTTAGGATGTTAGTGTTGCCGTCTGTGAGAAATCACAATTCCATGGATTCTTGGCAGAAGACTGGTAGGAAAGGTTCATGGCGTGATGCTATGGTGTTCGGTTCGAAACGGATGCCTCCTGGTTGGATCGGACTTGACTGCAATTGAGCATCGGAAATACCGGCCTTTGGCATGCACCAGCTGGTTGCTGTTATCTGGAACATAGAAAAAATAGGGAGAATGTCACTTCCACGGTAGCCACTACAATGGATTATGCAATTCAAAGAGTTTGAGCAATTTCTCACCTGACTTCTCTTTAAAATACCGATATCGTATGTCATGGAAAGGTCAGGCTTGAAAAGTCCGAATGCACGTTCGGAGCCAGGGGCCGGTTTCAAGTCCTCGTCATAGAGTGCAAAGAGATAAAGTATCCACGGATGTCCCAGGCATCAATGGAGTCCCAACCATTGCTCTCAAATGTGCAATCAAATTTCCATTGTAGGCTTTTGCATTCGCGACACTAGGTCCGGCTTCGTTACCGTCTCTGCTGTACGGTCATCCTGTCTCGGCAATCATAATCTCGACATCCTTGAACCCCATAGCACTCGAAGCAGAATACACTGCATCAACCTGCAAAACCATGATCAAAATTACACTTCTTGGACCAAAAGTACACTTTTTTTAAACTAGTGGGACAAAAGGGTAATTTTACCATCTTAAAAACTAGTAAATTTTCGCCAATTTTGGGCTCAAAAGTATAATTTTTCATACTTCCTACGTTTACTCCACTCGGCTACCGTTGTTTTAACTAATCTGAGCGTCAAACATGTTCATATACTTGATGCCGTATTGCCGTTTCCCGAGTCAACTCGTCCCGCGTTGGTTGAAACAGGCAGAAAGCAAGCGTTTCAGGTCTCGAGTCACTTTGGTAAGGGGAGAATGGATAAGGGTCATCTCCCTCTCTTAACAAAGTCTAAACTCAACAAACAAAGTATATAGATTTGCCTCGTAGTAGGGAAAGTACAAGTTCGAATTAAAAAACAACATTGGTCGGGCTTTGAAAGCTTAATTATTATGGTCTGAAAGAATAATCTCAAGTTTAATATAAATTGAATACTTATATTCTTTGTACTAATTAATTATAGTGTTGATTGAATCTTTAAAATCTTTAATTTATAATAATTAAATGAAATCGAAATATAATATTTTAATTTTCATTCCATTCAACAAATTAGCTTATCAATTTTTAATTTAAACTTAAGAAAAAACGATTAAAGAGATAAATTTATTTAAGAAAAAATGAAAAAATAGAGCATTGCAAAATTGAAGTTTCAATTTATTTAAACCTAGATGCATTTGAGATAAAGTGAGAGGCAACCGTACCAAAGTATCATGAGAAGAAGTTATTTGATTTTTTAAACATGTTTAAAACAATTTGAATAAAAATTTTAGATAAATTATCAATTAAAAATCATTTTGAACATTAAAATTCAGTTACGAATGATTTATGTTTGTTGTGTGAAACTGATTTCAAAATAAATTTTATTTATTTTCAAACTATTATTTTACTTGCGAGGTTCGAAAAAAATAATATAAATTTAATTTTTATAAAATCAGAATTTTTGACATTAAAACGATAGATTAAGATGGATCATAGATACTTAAAAAAAAGAGATCTTAAATGGTTTACATATTGAAATTATCTTGGAACACTTAAGTTTCAATCGCAAGTATTATATAAATAGTTACAAAAAACTCTTCGTTGAAGAGATTTAAATTATATCCGGTAAAATTGAAGAATTAAACTCGAACGATGATAGACAAGTGTCATAAATTTAATCAAAGGGCAGAAAAGATTCAAAATCACCCACAAACTGTCCCAAAGTAAATAAAATAGTTTAAGTTAAAAAATAGAAAAATGCTAAAAATATGGATTAGAATGAGTCTTACTTTAAGCTCCTGAGTGCGAGACTGGGCTAGTTTCAAATTGACCATTCTTATAGACATGGAGATATTGTTGCGGCAGAGGATGCTCCGCCTACGACACAAAACATGGTAAGACATCCATTCATGGTAAAAAAGTCAAACAATTTATTCATAATAAACATTTAACTGCGCATGAATATTGCAATTTAAAATAAGAGTTAACTGTATCATGCGTCCCCAAACTATGACGAAAGTTAGATTAATTCTTAAACTTCAAAACATTATAATTGAGACCTTATGCAATCAATACTGTTTCAACTTTCAATCAAGTCCTTCCATCAATATGGCCATCAGCTTTAGTATTTGGGGACTAATTGAGATAGTTTCAAGATGTTTGGTGCAATTAACTCTTAAAAACATATGTTGTTTTCCTATAAGACATGGCAATCAGATGGATATCAACATAATTCAAGCTCAACTATCTATAAGTAAAACAAAATGATTCCAAGCAGAGGAAGCAAAAGTTATGTAATCAATAAAACCTTGAAGTCAAAAGGCTTAAAAACTTGAAAACTTACCCAGTCAGAATTAGAGTCAGCACTAGGTACTAATACATTGATATCAATTGACTTTGCTGTTGTTATAGATGCTTCTAAAGAATCTTTGCTCAAATACAACTGAACCCCAGATGTGTTGTCCACAGAAATTGTTGGAGCAATACCCTAGAACATCCACAGAGTAGATAATCACAAGTATAGAAACACAGAAGTGGTAAATGGTAAAAAATATCAAGCAAAGAGCATGGAACAAAGTCCCGGTAATATGCTAATGTATCGAATGCAGTAGCATAACAAGCATTTGTTTTCTAAGGTATTTATATCAGAAGGATGAAGAATATACCTGACATTGTGCCTCAACAACATTGCAATTTACTATCTCAAAAGCAGCCACGACATCCTGCCAATTTAAGAAAAAACATAATGAGTACATATTATGCTTCAGAAGATATATATATATGTGTAAAATGTAGATCTTTCCCTACAAACCTTAAATACCAATGCCATCTTAGTGCATTTGTCGAGTGTTATATTGTTAACTTTCCCTGCATAATATAACAACAGTGCTAAGATGCTCATGACTTTTCAACAGTAATCTCTTTTATGAAAATAAATAAACATACATGGATATAATAAGTTTACCCTGGATTTGCAAGACGGAATCCTTGCATCCAAAAACATAAACAGACTGTTTGGCATCACAATCATCAATAACTAAGTTCTTGATTTCAATTTGATTCTCAACAACCCACCTACAATATTACAAGTAACAGGCATTCAATAAATCAAATACCGCTATCAACCACCCAAATAAAGGTTAACATAGAATGATAGAAATTATATGCGACTTACTTACGACCCATTTGCAGCTCTAGTTTTGGTGGTCCTACTTTTGTGGTGGGAGTAACTGGGCCGGAACGTGGTTTCTTTTCACTCGTGCTAACAACCCCAGATCTATCAGTACGGTTCTTCGACTTCATATCATCAGTAACCTTCCTCAGACCTACACATTAAGAGAATCAGATCATAGTTCCTCAACATCGAAGTGAAAATTAGTCAAGAAAGTAGGAGAAGGGGAGGGGTAAGAGGTTAACCAGTAGTGACGTTGCCGGAATTTATTTCTTGGAAAACAGCTGACATCCCTTGTTTAGGTTGTGATGAAGAAGGTTTAGAAGATTCTGAGCTGAAATAAGAAGCAGGTGGAGGACAAGGAGCTGCGGGCGGTGGAGGAGCTTTTAATGGAGCAGCAGATACCTTCTTACCAGAGGTATTCCATACCGGACCAAGAGGATAATGATGTTTGACGTAATCTCTCAGACCTGGTAAATACAGTTCCTTCAATGCTTTTGCCCACTCAACATGGTTTGGATCTTTGCTTTTGTACTCCACAAGAACCTGAAATTTAATAGTAAAATAAATATAAGAAGATTTAACACCCTGTTAAGCTATGCATCCAATATGTTGTTCCTTAATTTTCTTCCTTAGCTTCAAAATAATAGATAACAATATAACATGCATAGGAGATCAGTTTCCATCTTGAGTTGCTAGCTTCCTAGAAATAAAAAGTACCTTGTTGGTATAAAATTCAGCCGCTTGCCAACTTTCTTCCACATGTGCAATAGGCATGCTCATACCTTGAATAAGGAAAGCATTACCAAGAATCAAACAACCAGAAGCAGGAGATCATATGGTAATGTCATGTAAAAATGCTATTTACACATTACAACTTCACTCAATATGGTGGCAAACATACAAGCAGCAGTTCCTTTCAAATTCTTTTACTAAAGGCCTAAGCATGAAAGTACAAATCGAGGTCACACTTTTCCTTTGTGGTTAGGTGAAAGCACGAGCCTAATTTTAGCATTGAACAAAGGCAGGAATATAAACCCAAACTTTAAACAGATGTGTGAAACAGACGCCAGCAGCATTGTTCAAAATTGCTTAAGATTTATGCTACCCTACATGTGAGTCACGTCATTGAGAAAAGTGGCCACTTCATGCAGAAATAGCTGACTATGAGCAAATAGGCCACAACATACATTCACATACCACAATCTTTGCCAGTGTAAGCAATCCATGCTAAAGCTGAAAGACTTTCCGCGGCACTCTTGAAGTGGTTGAAAAATTCAGAACTCCTTTGTTCTGCCTTAGCAGTAACTATCATGATCACTTCATTCAATGGTTCGAGAAATTCAGCAAACCCTGCCATATCAGGTTTCTGCACCAACAGAACAGAACGCATTGAAGCATCTCGTTAGTATTTACTACGATGTAGCCACACCGAATATGAAACACTCAAGCCACCAATTACCAAACGCTAACTTCCTCCTTGATAACATCTTAATAGGATAGTTGCACTCTAAAAGTGGTAACTCTAAAGTTTCTTAAGGTCGTGAAACAATCATAGTCAAATTTCATAAACAAAATGGACACTCTTCATATTAGAAAGAAAGTTATTTAATGAACAAGATATCTTTTTCGCGTTTCCCTCTTTTGTACAAATCACCGCCAAATCACACTAAGCTAAAGATACATTGCATCGGAATCTAGTTCACTGGATTACACATAATTCATCCAAAAAAAGAGAAGCTAATAAAAAACGCAAACAAACGAAATGTCAACAATAATTATAATTAAATAAAAAGGAAAGGAAAGAAAAACAGTTACCTGAGTTTGTTTGATCTCTATAAGAAGCTGCTTTTCCACCGAAAAAGCCTCGAGAAGCAACTTAGTTACATCCAGCACTTGACCTCCGATCTTCTCCGCCGCATCGGAAACCTTCGTCGCATATTGATCCATCAGTTCGTTAAACGCCACGATAGACGGATCTGAAGACATATCGACACCGATATCCGGTAATCCCCTGGAAGAGACTCCTCCACCCGCGGCTAGAGTCTCCAGCCGTGCCACCGCGGCCTCTAACCTCTCGACCAGCTTCGCTTCCATAGGAAAATAAATTTCCACACACAATCTTCTCTACGAAATTTATTTCAAATTTTTAACGATTTTTTCCCCATAAATTTGTGTTTACAGAAAATGGGAGGAGTTTGAAGGGATCATCGAAATAACTAACTTTTTTTAATCTTCTTTGTTACTACATTTTTTAGGGGATTGATTTCTTACACGTGGAGTGTACTGGCGTAGGGCATTAGTTTCTAAGAGATTGAATGCGAAAGTGACACGTGTCTTATAAAGCTCGCTTAACGACTGACAGCAGCCAAATTGATTTAATTAAAGGGTAAACTACTCAGACCACCAAATTATATAAGTATATATATTTTAATCGATGAATATTTAAACTCTTTAATTAAATTACTGAATTTATTAAATTGCTTTATTTTAATTATACCGTTAAAATTATAACGGAAGGGTAACAGAATGATATCGTGATAGTTAAAAAAAAAAATTTAACATTTTACCATTGAATCAAGCTAACTTTAGTGATATAAGTTGTGCCATTTAAATCGAATATTCAATGCTTAATCGAAGAGTAACGAAAATATTTCATATCTAAATTTTATTAAATAAATTAAACGTTTTAAATTTTTATAATAAATATATATATATATATATAAATATTAGTGTGTTTTACGCACAAAAATACAATGAACAATTGATCACGAACTGGTATGCCCTTCCATTGGGAGTTTCCATTTTCATGCCGTAAACCAACGTAGAGATCAATAGCCAATAGGCCTGTTTCAACAAACAACGAGATGTTCGGTGTCCACATCGACTATAACAGTAGTGCACTTTAACACGACATCATCGTTCTAAAACAATAAAAAAGCCGCTGCCTGTGCCCTGTCATGTTGGTGAAACCAACTCCAACAGGGTGCCAGGTTAGGTAAAAACTGAATCTTCAAGCATTTCCTCTTCCGGTAACTCGAGATTCGTCATTCACCGAACAATTTGTTCCTCGGAACTTAACTCAGTTTAACTTAAAAAGACGATACTCGGAAATATGAAGTTCGAATTTTAATGTTGCATATTTAAACATACTAGTGTTACAGCAATATTGAGGCAAGTCTGTATATACAAGGCTCGGTGCAAGTAAGAAAAGATATATATGCACATCCAAGGTGTTTCAAACAATCTTCATTTTGGACTAAATGGAAAACTTACTCTACAACATATTCTGACCTCGATAACCATAATGCCTTGAGAAACAAGCAATCATTTCCGTCTCGGTTTTGTGGCATCAACCTTCTCAGGGTGTTTCTTCGGGTGTAGAGATCTTGCGGATATCGGCACAGGGGATGGAACAGAGTATCCCTCTCGTGCCGGTCGGTGCTCCTGAAAAAAGGTTCCATAGATTTTTATCACCAACTGTTGCACTAGGGCAAACCTGATGTGCTAAGTGCACAATGTGTGTTATCGGTGTAATGAAGGAGTTCCGATTCCGACATCTAAAACATCTGTCATCAACATTCATTAAATGAAACTTTCATTTACAGGACATGAAACTAGGATTCTCTTGACTTACAGAGCGGAATGGAAAATCATCTGCTTCGAGCATGTGAACGATCTGCCCCATTTTCGGCCGCTTATTGGCATCCAAATCGATACATCGGAGACAAACTAGCAAAGCTCGTTTCAAAGCACGAGGTGAGGGTTGAACTTCAATCAAAGGGTCCACTAGCTCTTCTCCGCGACGACTTGCTACCATACCTTTGAACCAATCAACTAAGTTCATCTGAAACACACAGCAAACAGAGTTGGCAATTTTTATAGTGTTCCGGGGCATCGGAGGAAAAGAACTGCAAGAGAAACACTGTTTTTAACCTCTCCAGGTGCCCTAGAATAATCGATCGGGCTTCTCCCCGTAATTATCTCCATCAGTAGAACTCCGAAACTATATACATCACTTCCCTCATTCAGCATTCCCGTGCTAGCATATTCAGGTGAAACATAACTGCAGAGAACATTAAGAATCAATAATGTAGGTATATTCATATACACATATAGACATGAGATTGTGAACGTGAACAAACCCGAATGTCCCCATTACACGTGTCGTAACATAGCTCGCTTCGGATCCTAAGAGCTTGGCTAATCCAAAATCTGATACTTTAGGATTCCACTTCTTGTCCAGAAGGATGTTACTCGATTTCACATCACGGTGCACAACTTTAGGTTCTAGTCCTTCATGCAAATAGGCTAATCTGCAATAATAAACAAGAAAACCAACTGTAGACGAAAAACGGACCGGAGCATGACAAAAGCTAAATATCCTAGTCCATTACTGTAAGCTGAAGAACAAATCAATCATTTAGCATTCGACAACATATCGAAAGCCGAAACCACTATGCTAACTGTTTCAACATTCAAGCAGAGGCAACACAAATAAGGATTCATGATGAGACTATGAAAAATGAAAGAATGAAAGACTAAACTCCGCACCCTTTTGCCGTTCCTATCGCGATCTTCATTCGTATATCCCACGTAAGAGGACTAACAGGTCCGACATCACCATGCAACCATTGCTCCAAGTTCCCATTGTCAACGTATTCATACACAAGAATCCTTGAATGAAGAATGATTATAACTTAGTATCCGAGAGCTAATTTCCATTCAAATCTTTCAAGTGGAATGGCACAGAATTTACCTTTGAGCACCGTCCGTGCAGTAGCCAACTAGACCCACCAAGTTCTTATGCCTCACTTTGCCAATGGCTTCGACTTCCACGTTGAACTCCTTCTCTGCTTGGCCCCTGTGAACATGGTTACAAGAAGAAATGAGAATAAACAAATTGGTCTAATTTTTTTCTAGTCCCTGTACTTTTTGCACATTTGCAATTTAGACTCTCTACTTTTAATTCTAGGAAGAAAGTCCACGGAATCGTACTAACCCAGATTTAGAATCAGATACCTTACAATCCCATCCCATAGGCATATTTAACATTTTAATTTGCTTATTCAGTCTTCAAGGATTTAATATTGGTCAATTTTAGCAAAATTATTGTTAAAAGAACATATATATCATCTAATTTAATTGAAGTACTTTGACAATAGTACAGAGATTAAGTTTCAAATGTGAGAAGCTTAAGGGATTAAGAACAGAATTAAACCACAAAATACTATTTTTTAATATTATTAAAAATGTCAAACCGAATAAAAAGTCAAAACAGTAATAAAAAAACACTTGATCTTCAACGGTCATACTTGGATGTTGGATCTAGCATGCATGAATAAAATATCTAAAGAGCAATATTTTCCCAGAAAGTGTTTTTGTCTTTTCCCGGCAAACAAACAGAGCAAAAGACAAGATCTCGAAACAATCATAAGAGGTATATTTTGCTGTTTACATACTTGTTATTGAGAAGACTTTTTACAGCAACGACGGAACCGTCTTGCAAAACGCCACGGAAAACGACGCCGTACCCACCTTCACCGACCACATTCTCCTCTGCGAATCCACGTGTCGCCATCTCCAGCTCCTTCATGCTGTACCACCGACCCCAACCGATATTCTGAGCATCCGCCGACGACACATCACTGGCTCCCGATGTATCGTCGCTAACTCCCTCACTACTCTTACTGGCAACAGCATTTCCGATCTTGCCCTCCTCGACAAAACAACCGACGTTCTGATTCAAAGTCTTGATCTCCAAGATCTCTTTAGAGACCAACGGGATTAGACCCGAGCTGTGCTTCACTTTGCCCTTGCGCGCGTTTCGTTTTAAACGGAAGCATATAAAGATCAGAAAAGAGAGAAGAAGTAACAAGACCACGAGAATGGAGATTATTGCGTAGAGTTTGAGATGGAACAGCGATGTTTTGGAGGAAAGAATGTGGGTTATGGAATTGGTTTTGTTGCTGTTACCGTCGGTTACGCCGGTGACCGGCATTGGATCCGGCGAGATATGGAACTTCTTCTTCTTTTTCTCGGGAATGTGAATGAAAATGATAATTGAGAAGGGAAAAAAAAGTTAAAGGGGCGAAGAGGTTTGGGTGCTTTAAAGAGAAAGAAGGAAAGTGAAGTTTCAACTTTCAAACGGGTGTACAAAGAAAGAGCGTGAAGAAGAGGATGAGTTGTATAATTTTGGGTTTGATTATGCAGATTTATTACGAGAATGCCACTTACTAATTCCTTTTCTTCAAATGACCTCGAATGACCCAAATAGTCCGAATTAGGAGAATATTGTCCTTTAAGAATAATATTTTTCTTTATTAAATAAAGATTAATTTTTTTATATTAAGATTTAAATTCATGTAAGATAAATATTTTTATCTCATATATTTTTTTTATTTTTAATCCTTCATTCTTTTATATACCCAACAAAATCTTAAATATTTAACTCTAAATTTATTGGTTTTAATTATAACATAGATTATAATGACCCAATTAATTGGTGTTTATTAGCATTGATGATTGATTAATTTATATATTTTAGAGAATTAAAAATAATTATTTTACTTCATTTGTCTTAAATACCACCTTTTCATCCAATATCATTAAAGCTAATTAACATTTCCGTTTATAGTATTTAAGATCTCTAGACTGCATAAATCTAGTTGAAGTATTATTCAGTTGGACTTATTTTCAAATGATTTTTTTACTGTTTATAGTTAAATATTTATTATCATCTTAATTTTAAAAAGTATTTTTAATATATAAATTTGTAAACGAAAACGAGACTTCATGACACAGATTTATGTATTTTTAAATATATTCTTAAGTATGTGATTATAATTTGGATGAGTATTTTAGGTAGGCTTTTAATTGAGGATAGATACTCGATCGAGTAATAAAAAATTTTATTTTTTTTGAGTTAAAATATTATATTTTATAACTTAAATTTTATTTAAAATTTTTATTATGTTATAGTATAGTTTGATACATTTTAAACGATTTTCTATAACCGTATAAGATATATATTTCATGTTTTTATATGGGGCCTATATTTCATATTTTTATATTAATATATATTTTTTAAAAAATTAAAAATTTTGACTCAAAATTAAAAATAATCTCATTAATCATTAAAAAATTAAGTTATTAAAATTTTTATTTTATAATTTAAACTTTATTTGATATTTTTTAGTCAAATTAAATTTATAAACCTTATAATCGAATCTAGATGAGTTAAACTTCTTCGCCTCCAATTGAATTCAAAAATACAGATTTTATCGAATTAAATTAAATTAAAAAATTAAAATTTTAATCGAATCAAATTTAAACACGGTAACATAAATAAGGAAAAATTGGTCTTATTTTCCTTATTTTAAAACCGAATTTTATGCACAAATCATCTAGCCTCATTGGTTAAAGGAACAGTTGTTGTTCTTGAAGGTCACGGGTTTGAGCACTAGTACTGTCAGCACAATAATTGAACGATAATAATCAATGATTGAGAGTATATTCCCTAAAGTAGATACTATTGTAATCACCGTATAGCTAAAATAAAAATAAAAAACAAATTTTATTCGTATATAATTTATATAAATGAATTTGTTATTTAAAAATAATAATTTGCTTTAAAGTTACTTAATTTTGGGACAAAGATTCTCCAAGACATCAAGTTTTTTAAATTTTGTTTAAATTAAATTTTCTTTTATTTTTCATCAAGTCTGGATGACCAATTTGACCTTTACGTAGATGACACTTTTTAAGACCAGACCAGACTTCCATGGATATTTGAACAACCAGTTGTGTTTTGTCGTTAAACACTGAACCAGCTTGAATGGGAATATCTAATATAAACTTCCTACCTAATCCAGTTTAGCTTGTTAACTCTTTTATTTATGAATATATTAAAGTAAAAAAAAATTAATTAAAACTTGAACGAAACTCAAAACTGCAAAGTGTTGGAATAATATTTTATTTTCGAATTTTTGCTTAAATAATTTTAAATTTTATTTTATATATAATCAATAATATTTAATTTATTAATCGATTAAATTAAATTAAATGATGTAAAGATTTATCATTTGGATAATTTTTTAATCTAATTTATTTCATTTATAATGCTGTGATTTAAATTTTTAACGTTGTTTAAGAATTTAAGTGTTTTATCTTGTTATCATTAACGATTAACCTGAATCTAGTATCATAAAAATTCATTATATATAGACATAATCTTCGCAACTCAAATTATGTTATTCATAATATTATAATTTAAAATTGGGTAAACTACAACACATTTCACGTAGTTATGTGTTAATTATATTTGGGTCACTTTATTATTACAAGTTACATTTGTGTCTTTCTTTTATGGATAATGTTATATTTGAGTGAACTAATCATTATAAGTTATATTTAAGCTATTTAATTATAATTAAATTTACGGTTGAGTCGTACTTTATATTTAAAAAATACATCAATTTAATTAATCTTCTTTTTAATCACTTATATACCATCGTTAACATTAGAATACACTTCACTTAAAATCATTAAATAATTTAATACACAAATTAATAATTTTTTAAAATATAAAAAATAACTAAATATAATCGTATCATATTTGAGTGATCTTTATTATAATTTACTCTTTAAAACTTTAACATCATCTCGTTTATTAATGGTTGATATTATTATTTTTATATATATTCAACTCCACCGACGTTGGTAAAAATGCTTTGTGACGTGGACACTGCACGGTAAAAGGGGTCTTCTTCAATTTTTATGGGATTATGTAATCGAGATATAATACAAGTACATGAATGTATTTAAATTATATAATGCAAATATTAATATTATTGTTAAATTTTTATAAATTAAACATATAACTACTAATTACATTTATTTAAAATAAAATTAATAAATATGTTTCAATTTTATAAACTAATAATAAGGTATGCATTCTTCTTATCATAACTACTGTCCAGCTAAAAGATGAAAAGACAACTGATTACACTATAATTAAGGATTAAGCGATGAGTAATCAATGAGTTAATCAAATTGAAGGTTTTTTTGGTAAATTTATCAACAAACAAAACACTTTTAAATAGGAAGTTTAGAAACGGACATGGACGAAACCAAAAATTTATTTAAAGAGTGTTAATTTTTTAAATAATATTTTAAAAATATTTTAAAAGAGATATCAAATTATTTATAAAAAATATTAATTATATATATTTTTATTTTTTTATATATAAATTATATAAAAATATATTTTTTAAAAAATTTTAAAATGTCAACAAATATCCATTTATGCCTATGGCTCCGCCCACGCAAGAGGGACGCCCGGCAACAGCGGGCCCTTTGAATGCCATATTAATTGGGAATGTGGGAAAATCGTGAGTTTAAGAAACTAAGAGCTCCAGCCTCCAGGACCAGGTTTCATATTTTTAACTGTAAATATATTTGAAATATATTCGTATATTATAAGATTTAAAATTCGAATAAAATTTAAAATATTGATTTATGTATGATAGTTACGTATCTCAACATTTTGAATGAACAAATAATTTAAATTTTGTATTTTTAAATTAATATATATTTTAATTCATAATTTAAACATATAATATGAAAAAATGATAATAATATTGTCGCCCCATTACCAACACGAATTCCTATCACTTAAGACCACTTGTGGTACCATTGAGGAAATAATAAATGTCGTGGATCTTATAAAAATCATGCCAATTAAATATTACATACGTTTGAAATTATTTAGATTTTGTTCGGGAATATTTTTTAAACGATCTTTACACCGTTGCTATAAAATGTAGAACGATAAGATTAAGTTAAATATTAAACTTATTTTTTATTTTATTTTGGTCCGACTTGATATTTTAAATTCACTGTTTAATTTAATGTTAATATTTTTAAAATGTATAGTAAATTTTAAACAAAACTAAATACTTTATAAAGAGGTTTATCCCATTTTTAATCCTAGATAAACTCATATATTTTTATAAATAATATTATTCGAACTCATGTTCTATTATTTTCCTACTTGTATGATATTTTTAGGAGTAACCAAAAATATACATTTTTCAGTTAATTACGGGAAAGTATGGGTTTGGGTGGATTGGGACCCGAGTGAGTCCCATGCGGGTATGGGTCCATGCTACAAAAGATTTTGTGGGATTTTTTTCAGACAGACGAGATCATCGCTGTTGGAAACCCTTGCGATGCCCCCACTAGTGGCAACTGGCAACCGACACTGTGATTCGTTGAATGTCGATGTTTTTCATTATGGTTTTCCCGATGTCTCTGTGCTTCACGTTTTCCTATGATTTATCCCTTTGCTTACGTTTTCAGGATGATGAAATCATTAAAATTCTTGACCCACCATCCCTTCTGATTCCCACGTATAGGTATATATTTATGGGTAAAGTAAATCCTTATAACAGGCTACAAGGATGCAAGGCCCCGAAGGCCAGAATTTAACAGATTTTCAATTAAAATTCCTATCATATAGCTCTACACTTGGCACTGGGCCGTTTGGCTCGATGGAACTAGTCAAGAAATGTATTTGGAGGAGACAGGTCCAAGCAGAAGCTTTACCACGAGCGAACACAAATCATTGCAGCTCGACTGAGCTTGCCAGCTTCCTCGCCTAGAGCTACACCTCCAGGCTCCAGCAAATACTGCAAACAGAATCACAACAAACTTTGCAAATTCAGTCGCAAGGCATCCTGTGAGGATGACTGCCGCAGGGCAACCAATGTCAAGACCCATGGGGAGTATGGCTTCTACCTCTTCCAACATCAACAGGTTATTGTTTATTGTTTACCCAATTTGTAATATGAAATTTTAGTGGTTGTCTTTGTTTTGTCATACTTAGTTGCTGGCAGGTTGTATAAGAATAAAAAATGGATATTCTAAGGCTTTAGAGTTGATTAAGGAGTTGAAATATAATGGTTTGCAAATGGATGGTGTGATGTATGGAACTCATTCCCTGGAGGTTGGTTTAATTGCTCTGTATGATCTTTGTGTTCAGTAACAAGTACCAAGTAGGTTTAGTTCTTGTAAGATAAACATTGTTATATTCATGTTGTTTGAAACAACTCATACAGACTGTCAACTTTTGCTTCTTCTACAATGTCTCCATCGTGATTATTCCTCTTCATCGATGGTTGATGTCTGTGATGCACTAATGTTTATAGGCTCTGATAAGTACTCCAGCTCCCTTGATGTGACATTGCCTTGGGAGGTGTTTGAAGCCCCGAGAATGACCGCCGCTTGTTCCGAGGATGTTATAGTTATATGATTCAATGACTCCATTGATGAACTTCTCGATAAAGTGCCAACCGTGACCTCATCATCAACGATTGATTCGAGTGAACACACGGATCTTGCCATATGTGAGTGCAGGGGGTCACGTTTGGATTTAGCTTTTACTCTTCTACACCAACTGTGAAGTGACTCCCTTACACTCTCGGCAACTAATGCTTTCTTACACCGTGATCCCATCTGAAAACATCGGCGAAAGTTACAATATTACTGACAAAGAAATGCATGAACTATATGAATACTCGTCCGGTCCGTACAAGCAAACACGAAGGAGTAAAGTTCTGAGCTTTAAGGACATGGGAAAAACCTGTGTGACAATCACATTCAAAGGCACTGTGATAGAGCTACACCAGAACTGAACAAGAACCCTGCATTTACCAAAATCAAATAAACAATGTTTATTGAAGTTGCATGTGGAAGCTCTATATTGAACGAAAACGTACCCGGAAACCAATCGGAAGACTATCATAAGATGGTTTTTCATGAAGCACGATCTTTGCTCAAATCCCCACTGAACAAATCGAGAGTACGAAAATTAGTCCGTTAAAGAAGAAAGTAACCTGCAAATGGCTTGCAATGGACAAGAACTTAAACTTACCAATGACCAGAGAAAGGTAGCCATCTCAAACGCATTCTGCATGAACAGAACAAGGAATAAAACCGGATATTGATGCTAAACAAACTGTACACGATATGGTAAGCATACGATCTTACCTGAAAAATGATAAACTGTATCAACCTGAGTAATATCACTGGTTTCCCAAACCAGAACAAATCGTCTCGTGGCTTTACTTGTGCACCAGTGGGCAGACCAGTTGGTTCCTTAATCTCCATTGCTAATGAGGAAACAACATGCTGAAGTTTTGTCCCAACCAACATCACAAGCTTTGACATTTGAAGCAAATTTGTAACACATACAGTCGATTAATCATTCCGCATTTCTATCTTTTCTCTCAGAATAACAATTCTAGTTCAAGTCAGTGTACTTACAATGGCAGGGATGAAAGATAACCAGAAGTAAATATTCAATCCTGAAACACACAAGGCCAAGTAAATATGTATCAGTAATTCAGTAATCAGTATGGCTCGATTCGGGAATTCGTCCTCTCTTAATCAGCCTTTGTTCAGCTTAAGAACTCGGGACTCACAAGACGTAAAACCGAAACAGATGTACAAACAACCAAAAGAAAATGCTGCAAAAGTTAACTAGTTACCATGAATGTTAACAAATATGCAAGCTATAGCATACGCCCAAAGTGGCCAGCTGTAAATCGAAATTACGAGTATAAATATAACATTGAGAGCAAAATAGGATCCAAAACAGCAATGGTTTTGCTTGAACTTATGTTCTGCATGTATACTTTCCTTTATCATAGGTTGGAAATTGAAATCCAACTGGTATGTGCACTTACCTGATACCAAGAATACCATGAAACTCGTCTTCCATGCTTCGAACCATATAGTTATGGAAATTATACGTAAGTGGCAGCTTGTGCTTCTGGAAAAACAACAGGAAGAAGAGAGAATATGTAACTTAAGATTCAAAACACGACAGTCGAATAACAAACCGGTAAGGTAAGAAACATAGATGATCAAGGAGAGAAAGATAACTCACCGTAATGAAACCTAGACGTAGTGCCAGGTAATCTGACTTCTTTATAGAGCTCCTAAATTGTCGTAGAAAGCAAAGCTATATGCACAAACAGAATAACTAAATGACAGAAATATACTAAGAAAGTTGTAGTGAACTAATATAAAGAGAGTGAAAACTATGAAACTAAATCCTGGTTAAGGTTCTCGAGTTTTGGGAACTCGAATATAAGCTTGTGAGAAGTAAAGGTCACCATATGAGCTATATGGATGCAGGGCAGGACTAAGGAAAATGCAGGTTGTATTGTTGAGAACAGGAATCACCATCCAAATGAGAAACCGACTCCTGCTCCATGGATGAGACGTGTGATGGAAAACAAAGGTGGTTTGTCGATTCATCGCTTTGATTCTCTTTGCTACACGAAAGGGGAATCATAATCAGAAGGAAAAAACTAGTATTATTGAACAAATGTTGATCATATTGCTAAAGGAACCGGCACCAGGCTACTGTTACATACCTTGCAAGTTTCCAATTCCATCAGCTTTGGAGTTGGCTTGGTTTTCCCATTTTCTCCAGCTATAAATCTGCATAGATTCAAGGAATCAATAGATCATTGCCAGTGTTGATTTCGATATCAGGAGATTAGAAAGAATAGAAGCTGTACCTTGCTCATAGCCAGGCCAACAGCCAGACAACTATAGAGGACATGAGTGATGCCAAGAATGAACAAAAACCGGTGGAGTTGCTCAAGGCCTTCGAATGATACGAATGGTTCGCGACCCTGCTTTAAACCATTATCGATGAGACAGATGACTGACTGATACTGAAACTTAAACCAAATGAGTAGCAATTTTACCTCGCCACATTGATGTGATGTAACAGTATGTAGTCCCTTTGGAGGAATGACAGGCTCATTTGGGAAAGAGGAAGTACTTTCAAGCAACATGTTCTTACTTCCGTCATAATCCATCTCGGAGCAAGTGTAGAACCGGCTCGAGAAAAGAGATGAATTTACACAAATCTCAGAGATCCACCGCGCCCATTGTGCCAACAACAATGATATAAGACCGAGCAGCATCAACTCTAAACATAAAGGAAGGCAGAGACAGGAAAAAGTGTCATAACAATGGAAGTTCAAATTCTGATATTCTATCATAAACCAATAACATTGTAATGGAAACTACTCAAAAAGTGGTCGCATTGGAGCTCGAATTATATACTAAAATTCTTCCCTTATCAACTGGTGATCCGAAACAGATGAATTACTGGCTCACCTTCCTTGATCTTCTCCAAAGAAGCAAACAAAGCTTTTAGCCTCGTTTTCTTTAACCACTACACAGATTAAAAATCAAATTCAGATAAATGTAAATTACTAAAATCCATGTTTCTCAAGTGAAACAAGAGATCAAAGACCAAATTTCTCATTTTTCACATACTTTTTTTCTTTAGCAGTTTAGCTTTCTCCATATCTAAGAAGTTGTCTTAACAAAGCATGACAATGGTGTTGGATTCCAAAAGGTAAAAAGTTCAACTCATTTCATTTGCCAAGAATTTAATCAATCTATTCAAAGAGTGCATTTCTAGATACATTGGTTTTGACAATACAAGTTGTTCAATTGATTCAGTACTCAATAGCACCTTGACAAGCACCAAAATTAGAGTCTCACCACCACCAGTTCCGTCCATTTATGAGTAATTTTTCAAGGAAGCAAAATACAAAAAGAAAAAGAAAAAAAGATATCATTAAAAGCCAAGTAAAAAATGAGTCTCCCTAGCTAAAAGCACACATTTTTATTAGCAAACCAAGCAAAAGCAGTGTAGTGGTTCAGCAGTCATATAGCCAGAGTGTCTTTCATTTGTTTTTGACATTTTCTCAGTAACCAAACATACCATTTTCTCAGAACTAAAAGCAGAGTCCAATACTTACCTTTCCAAATCTATAAATGGAGCGCTCAACCAAAAAGCAGACAAAAACCAACACTGTAATGACAGAAGCAACAGTATAAGTTGGAGTCTCTGCTAAAGACCTTCCTCCCATCATCTTCTCCATGTTGTTTTTCTTACATCAACAACAAAAACCCAAACTTTCTCACTTCATTCCAACACCATTGTTTTTTTAAATGAAAGCTTTAGTTTGCATTGAAAATCGGTTTTAAATTGCATTAATCTCTCATTGTTGATGCTTCACCAAACCCAGCCAACTCACATGGGAAAGGGCTCTCCTTTTCTCTCTCCCTCTCTTTTAATTTTATATGTATACACGCATACATTATATAGGTTGGCGAGAAATAATTGAAGCTTTCACAAAGTAAACAATAAGTTCATGCATGCAGATTGGAGAAGAATCGGAGAACTGGAATTATGTTCTTTAAATTTGATCTTTTCAAGGTCCTTGATTAATATATATATATAAATAGATAAAAGTATTTTGATTTTATAATATTAAAACGATCATAACTTTTTATGTATATTAAATAAATAGAATGATCTAGACTAAATTAAAAATATATAATTAATATAAATATAAATATAACATTTAAAATAATATAAATATTTTTTTATCTATTTATATATATTCTTAATTTTTAATAATATATTTTAAAAATAAAATATTTTTTATACTCGAACCATACGTAGGGTTAATGTTTATTTCTGTAAAATATTTTTTTAAAACGATAACGTATACCGTTGACCCAGCTTTGACTTTGTTTTAACTAGAGTTCGTGCATCTCAGCAGCCTACGCTAGAACTTAAAGGGAAATTATTGTTAGGTCCCTATATTGTAATAGGGACTGTATTTTGGTCCTATGATAACATATTAATCTGCCGCATATTAGTTTAAAAACTCAAACAAATACATTTAAGTTGATCCGATTTTAATTTTTAAAAAAATTATCCAATTTTATTGTATATGAAAATCATCTATTAAATATAATTGTTAAAATTTGTTAGGTTTTAAGTACTAAAATATATATAAACTCATTTTAAAATAAAAGATAATTTATTTATTAATATATAATTTTTTTTACTCGGGGTCGATTCGAAACCTTAACGAGCTGAGTCGAATATATCCGAATTCAGTTCGAAAAACTCGTGAATAGGCTCTCAGAATAATTATATTATATATATATGCTATATATACATTAAAAATAAATTTTAGTTACAAATTTTATTATAAAGATAATTTTTTTATCAAATTTTTTAATATAAATATTGATATCTAATTTATTGATCGATTAATTTATATCGAATTTTATAAATTTTATTATAAAGATAAATTTTTTATCAATTTTTTGAATTCATAATGTGTGCTTTCTTTTTCCTTGAAATATTTAGTGAAATAGTTGGACAGTGAAAGACAAAGGGCAAGTAGTTTAATGTTAGGTGGACCACTACTATAAATTTAGTGGAAAGGAATAGTTTTTTAAGTAAAATCATAATAATGATAAATGCTTTTAAAATATATTCTAAAAAATAAAAAATATTTTTCATCATTAATCCACTCAAACTTATTAAAAAGTTCAATTAAACCCAAAACATTTTTCTGGAAAATTTTTAGAAATTTATTTGAACACTAATTGAACCATCTCATTAATCCAATGTGCCTCACTCCACCTAAGTTTTTTTTCTTCGCGAATTTTAATTTCGGGTTGGATGAAAACATTCGAAAAAAATAGTTGAAACAAGTTTAACATAAATTTTTTTTACCTTATCCTAATATATATTTTATATTTTTATTATTTTTTGAAATGAATCGAGTTTAATCATTTCTATACCCATACTAAAATTATTGTCCTTTTTGTGTGCTTTTTAATTCATGTAATTTTACACAAACCATTTAGTCTCATTGGTTAAAAGAACAGTTATTGTTCTTAAAGATAACGGGTTCGAGCACCAATAATGTCCGTACAGTGATTGAACGATCAATGTCAAATAATTAAAATTATACTTTAGAACAGACACTATTACAATCACTATAGCTAATTAAAAAAAAATCATGTAATTTTGATGATTATTTCTTTAAATCAATCCTTATCTTTGCACCTCATTCTAATTCACTTTACGTGTTCTAAACTCACTTCCAACTCATTGCCAAACAAAATCCAACTTCTAGTTTCTTCACCAATAATAATAATAATAATAATAATAATAATAATAATAATAATAAATATCAACTGCAACACTTTGCTTGCTAATGTTATCTTAATCTACCTATTGATTGTAATTTGTACATTTATTATTTGTATATAATTATATTCCTTTTTAATAACTGTGAAGACATTGTTGATTCAAATATTAAATGAATAATAATATTATATTTTTGTTTATTAATACAAAATTTAAAATAAAGAAAATTATTATTAACGGTTTAATTTTTAAATAATCATCTTATTTAATAATATCACAAAAATAAAAATAAAATATAAAATTTGGAATTTGAACATAATGTACAAAATAAAACCATAATTTAATTAAAAATCATCAATAAATATTTTAAATTGAAAGGATTGGCGAGGGTTAGTATATAATATTAGTATTTTAAAGGGGTTAAAAGGTAAATATGTTTTTCAGATTTTATTTTGTTAATTCCTATCCCTGATTCCCCACTTACAGAGAGGAGGGAAAATAGAAGTAAAAGTACAGAGAAAAAGAGAAGAATTCATTAAAAAAGTTGAAAAATCCCAGAAAAAACACTTGTTGAACAGTTAGCTCACGATTCAGAAACATTAGATTTCAAATCTGAATTCTGCAATTTCAGAGAAGGTAAGCTTTTCGTTTTGTTGTTGTAATTTTATTTTTTTTGTATTTTTATATTTCACCTTTACAATGAATTAATGTTTTATTTGATTTATTTTAACTTCGGAAACGAATCTGTTGTTGAGGAAACATGGAAAGTAAAAAGACTTCAAAGTTTTATCAGTTTTTGGATTTCCACTATTCTATAGCTTTGCTTAGCTGACGTGATTCCTGTTCATTTATTATTTATTGATTATTTAGAGCACAAATTATTGTAGGATTTGAAAGAGAAGATGTAAACAGTTCTAGAATCATTGTTCTAAGTTCATTTGTGCGATTTCGCTTTGCATTTTCGAGTTTTGTAGAATAAATTGAAGAGTGTCATTTAAGGTTACGATTAAATATTTAGAGTTTTTTTAGGATTGTTCTTGGTCTGTTTCCTGTAGAGACGTTTTATCTTTGGCAATTTCGTTGGATATGATATGTATTTGAAGGGATATTTCTTCTTTTCTGTAAATTGGTATTTGCTACTGTACTCTGACAACTGTGAACAATTTTGAACACGATTAAAATATGATTACACATTGGACGGGTCTTTTTGACAAGAATATTTCAGGAAGATAGGGAGATGCTCTTTTATGACTTGGTGTTTTCTAAGAGTATTCATGGTGTCCTTTTATGCATGGTTTCATTGTTATGCTTATGCTGTCTCCCAGATGTGGATGCTTTTATGTTTGGATCATTATATTCTATCTCTATGTAACAGTAGTTTTGATGCATAATTTTCTGTTTTCCTGTGCTGAATGGAGAGATTATCGTCTATTGGTTTGTAAAAATGTCACCGGGACCTTCATGTTTGTCTTTTTGCTTTTCATAACCAACTGTTTCATGATTTGTCTCTCCTACACTCTTTGCAGGAACGGGTTGTTCTTGGCCATGGAAAATTCCAAGGGTCCAACAAATATAAGAAATTATATGTTTTCTGGAAAGCATGCCTTACTTCCTCCAAAATGTCCATTTCCTCCGGTCTCCCCTACATATACTGATTATATCCCCAACAAAGTTATTGGGTCAAGAGCAGTTCAAAAGCCTAGAGAGGGAAATGCACATCACCAGCGCACTTCCTCTGAAAGTTTCCGGATAGAGGAAAAGCCTTCTTGGCTCGATGATCTCCTTGATGAGCCAGAGACTCCTGTGCGCAAAGGCGGTCACCGACGTTCTTCAAGTGACTCTTTTGCATATATCGATGCATCTAATGCTCCTAATGTAGATTATGCGGCTCAAGATGACTATAGATACAAAAATACGATTGCTGCACCATCTTGGGCATCTCAAGATGCTCAGCTTTCCTCTTTCTATACTGATGTGAACTTGGTAAAGCAAAAAAATAGGGCATGGGATTCATCTTTGAGTGTTGTGTCTCATCCGAGCAGAGTTCCTTCTCCTAGAGAAAACACCATTCTTCAGAGTTTAGGATCATCATGTGCACCACAAGAAGTAGAGGGTGCTCCATCAACTGCAAGTGAAAAACAAGATTCTGCTGAACATGCTTCTCTTGATGCAAAAGCTTCTTCTGAGAAAAAGGATAATTCTCGCACTAAATCTCCTGGATTCGATAGCGATACTAAACGTGCCAAGCAGTGAGTTTCCTATTGTATTGTTCCAATTGTTGGGGTTAGGGAACTCTTATATTGAATAACATGATAAATATAATAGTTTCCTGCTTGGGTGGGCTGTCTGCTACTTTTTTTCATATGCATGTGTTGAGCCAAAAACTTACATTGTTATCGATTTCTTTTGAAAGATGCATTTGAGCTCGAGGAATACTTGCTAATGTTATTACTTGTCAGCAATTAATCACTTTTTTGCTTACAATGACAAGGTGATTGTCAATTGGTATGCAATGGGATTTGGCAATGATGCTAGCTGGAGCAGCTCTAGGCATGATTGCATTGATTTTATGTTTCTTGTGGTTGCATCTACTTCTATTACTTTAATGCATTTTTTTGGCCTTGTACCTCTGATTCTCTGGTTGAAAATTTTATCCACAAAGCACACAAATTTGCTCCTCGTTTCTTGGAACCCTCTTTGGTTATTTATCAGTATATATTATTATGTTTTCTTTTGTTTTTTAAATCGAACCAGAGGGCACATTCTTTCTTGAAATTTCTTATTTTGTTGTGCCTGGTGTAATTTTGTTGATATTTCCTTTTTTTAACTACCGTTGACTTTGGTTTAATGTTGTTGTGTGATTGTGGAATTGTTCTTATCAAAATTCATATTTGGTTATCATAGATGCTTATGCCCTACATTGGTAGAAAATGTTTGATTACAGTACTTTCTTACTGTCCATTACAGGCTGTTTGCTCAACGGTCAAGGGTGCGTAAACTTCAGTACATAGCTGAGCTGGAGGGAAATGTTCAAGCTTTGCAGGCAAGCATCAGTCAAAACAGTAGTTCTTTTTTAAAAATAAAAATTGTCTACAAAACAATATGCCTTACTACAAAGTGTTAATTTTATTTCTTACTTAACAGGCAGAAGGATCTGAAGTTTCAGCTGAGATTGAATTTCTCAACCAGCAGAATCTCATTCTTAGCATGGAGAACAAAGCTCTCAAGCAACGTTTAGAGGGCTTGGCTCAGGAGCAGGTTCTAAAATATTGTACGTCCCCAACCTATGAACTATAATGCCATGATTATATGTTGTTTTCTGAATTACAATTTCATATTAACAATTTTTTATCTACCTTTATATGTTGTCAATATTTTGTACCTATATGAATTCAAATCATAGGTGTTGGTAGTCAATATTAACCATTAGTTCCAATGAAGATGCTTTAAAAGGAAAAGCAGGTATGGGTGTCGGGTGATACGAACATTGACCAAAAAATACTGTTTAGGCAAAGTGAACTTTCTTGTTGCATTGTAAAATGGTTGGTAAGACAGCATTGATTTCTTGGGTCATAGTTTTGTTTGTAACACTAGTAAAAATATAGAAATGTCTGTGTTAAGCTTGGTCTAACTTGCGAGTGAGCCACTTTTAGTCGTGTTGCCTTCACTTTTAGGGGGGAATTAGGTTGAATAAGCATGTAGAAATCGGCCAATGTGTTGAAATGGCTGTTGTTGGTCTGTCCTTTGATGGACCGTAGTTATTTAGTTGATTAAAACAAAAATGTTCTTAAATGGAAACTAAATTATGCAATTATTATGATCAGTTGAGCAGGAAGTATTGGAGAGGGAAGTCAATAGGCTACGAGCCTTGTATCATCATCAGCAAAACCAACAGCAACAACAGCAGCTAACGTCCAGGCATCGACGTTCTAGCAGTAGTGATCTCGAGTCTCAATTCACAAGCCTCTCCCTGAATCGTAAAGATCCCAATTCTACTTGCGACCCTATAACCGGTCCACTCCGTATCTAGATCTTTTCTTTAGCTGGAGCTCTTTCGTGCCACTGCTTAAACCGGAGCTGCCCCATGATTTCCGGATAAATCCCGCCATCCTGTTCTAGGTACCCTCCCTCTATCTGATCTCTTGGTTCCCCTTTTCTTTTGGTTCTTTGGACCAATGAATTTATCTTTGATGTGCACCTGGTAAGTCGTTGCCGGAGAACTTGATTTCAGGCATATGATTTACCGGAGGTGGTAAAAACGACGTGTTTCACTCCTTCATATCTGTAGATTATGGGTTAATATGTCGTCTTCCGTTTCGAGTAGTCACCTTAGGCTCTGCTTGGATGTGCATTATTTATAAATGCAGGCGCAGCATAAATGGCATGGTTTTGTTTCTTTGTGGATTATATCATCTTCGATGTTGTGAAAACGCTTAAACTTGACCAAATTTTAACAAAAAATCTATTTGGTGTCGATCCGCGCCAAGTTATTGAATAATACTCTTTACTCAAAAGAGTCATTTCGCATCTTCAAACTGAAAGAGTATATGACCTCGAATTTTATGTGCTGTCACTTTTTTTTTTTTACAATTAGGTGCCTAACTTTTTTTAAAAGTGGACTTGGGTACCCAATTTTATTTTTTTTACAATGAAGTACTTAATTTATATTTTTAAAATTACATGTGTTCACGCTTAGAATTTTTATGCTTAATTTTTTAAATCCCTATTTCAGTTATCATTTTAAATAAATAATGTTAAAATTATAAGAATGAACCGACCGTAATTGAATATATGTAATTTTAAAAATGTTAGACATTTTTAACAATGATAATTAAATTTTATTAAAAAATTATAGACGATATAACAAACAGTCAAATACGATATATTCACAAGGAAAAATAATAAAGATAATTTTACTAAAGTTTTATAAAAAACAACTTAAAAGTGTAAAATATAAATATTTTCATAAAGATTAGACGTACCGTTAAAATTTATAAGTGTTTTTAAATTTCATTATCTATATCCAAACAAGACGTATTATTAAGTAAAAAGGAACTATAAACGAGTTAAATTATTAAACAAATATTTTCGTTATTCAAAATTAATTATATCAACAAATAACTATTAACCTAGTGAGGAATTATCTTTCTATAAATACTGACAAAATTATAACAAAAAATTAATTTTATAAAAATCTTTGTATGAGCACAGAAAAAAACCGCTAAAATATACTAAAATTATACTAAACCTATAAAACAAAATAAAAAAATGTACCACAAAGATTGTGGAAAAAATGTGTCATAAAAACCTTGTTAATATAAAAAAAATATAAAAATAATATATTAATATTAATATTAATTGTCCATCACCACTAAGGCTCCCCTCCTAATCTCATCTGTCTTCCTGCATCCCCCGCCAACAATTTTCTCCTCTTCCTCTTCCAGTTCTTGACCCAACCCCTCTCTTGTCCGAGTTTCCGGAGGGAATTAAACTATTTAATTTTTGAAACCCTAAACTTTACTTGAACAATGATTTCTGCATCACTCTGTTTTACATAGTTTTCAGTTTCCGATCCTACCACATGTTTTCCAAATCCAAGTTGGGATAGCTCCATTGAGCATAAACTGGAGAAAACCAATTACGGTGCTTGGACTTGCAAAGAATGCAGAGCAAGGGATAGACTTGTAAAATGGTGGAATGACCTTTGGGGTGGCAAATGAGACGGGAAAAGGAAAAGATCTCAAGGTGTTAGGTGAAGATAACAGCACAGGGGATAATTTGTAAAGTTTATCATTAGATTGATTATCTTGTCCGTTTTCGATGTACTCTTTGTGTTTATTGCGAGTGAAGAAGAACAAGAAATGAGTGATGTCAATAAGTTCAAAGCTAGTGTTGACGTTACCTGGAGTCTGAACCTCTATATAATCCTTGTGAAGGGAATTCCCGGCACCGGATCACCGGCGCACCTCAGAAGCTCTACGCCTACGCAAATGTAACCGCAGGTCATGCGGTGGAACACCCCCCACTGTCCAGGGAATGCTTCAGCAGGTATAAAAAATCCTAGTCTGAATTTTTGTTCTTCCTTTCTATTTAGCTTAATAAACTTCATTTACACTTAAACCATACAAAATTAATGCTTTGGAAACACAATTAAAACATTTCAAGGCTTAAGGGCCAATTTAAAATCTGGATGATAGTTTGGGGATTAATTTTGAAGCGAAGAATACATCAACTTCATAGGTCAAATAGAGTATTAAAAAGGCAGGCAACTAGCTTCCTTTTATGCAATTATCTCTCATGCCTGAGGTTATCTTAGCAAAGAAAGACATTACACATATGTGTATAAATATGTAGAAAAGATGAAGCTAATGCCAAATAAAATGATACTCATCGGTTCAAGTTGCTGCTGTGCCTTCACCAAGGAGAAGCAGAGGCTAGCTTTTACTAGTAGCAATGCTCGATGCTCGTAATCCCTGGAAAGGTACAATACTTGTTAGAAAAAGCTAAATACACTAAATTCCCAAGCAAAAGTTGTTGGGGTCATTAATCGTAGTGGAAAACTTAGGAAAACATGTGAAATTCCTCGGCATGTCAACTGTCGGCTCAATCATGCCTGCCTGCGTCTTTTAGTGTTGTCATCACTGAAAAACTGCCAATTACTATGATCAAGAGCACTCAAGTCATCAAGATCTGCAATGGCTAACAGGTATTGAGTGAGTTTAACAAGCTCTTGATCAGTGTCTCGGTTGGCATGAGCTTTCCGGAATGGCTTAATCGTCAAACCGTTCTGTGGGTTCATCACGAAATTTCTTCGTAGATCATCAAACATTATAGTGTTCTTTGAACTGTAAAACTGAAAATATGTAAATAAATGAACAAGTCAGTCTAACCAGCAACAAATTCATTGATTCTGATTCAAACACAACCACCTAATGAAGCAAGCAAAACCAAAGTAAAAATTCGATTTTAATACGTACCTCAGGAAACTGTTCCCAAATTAAACCAAGTGGTTTGCAATCAAAGATTCCCCGAGAATCCGATTGAACAGTGATCATCGCTAAATGATCTAGAAGTGCAGCGATTTTGTAGTTCGGGTTGTTTAGTACTCCAAGTTGTCCCATCTTCAATTCAACCCATTTCATGCTGGAGAGAAAGAAAAATATAAACTTTAAGAAGGATTATATGAACACAATTTACATCATGCATCTCTATGTTGCACAAATTATTAACAAAATATCACCTGGTTGCAGACCAAATCATGATATCATACTCTGCATATGCAGCTGTAAGAAACTCATGAAGATCTGCAAAACGATACCTTCACCATTAGCTCCTATCAAAATATACCAAACATAATTTAAAATAAAACGACAATAGACTTACAAGGTCGCATGAGTTGAAGCGGATTCTCAGCCGTCGATCGATGATCAAATAAAGTATAGTCTATATCCAAAACAAGCAGTTTCTTTCCTTTACGGCATGGAGTTTTTAGTTCAATCTAGGCGTAAAACACAGCAAGGAAATCTCATCAACATATTGTATGCAAACAGTGTTTAAAAAGGCACAACATCAACTAACCCATAGAAAATGCAGAGAAATGATAGATATCAGCTTAAAGAGTTCCTAACTATGGCATTACTAAACCTCAGCACTCAGCAGAATCAAATCTAGCAATGTCCAATACTAATTCGCCGAAGCAAACTCGTGCATCGATCTTTCAGAATCAGTGCTCAAACATTTTCTACCACCATAACAACATATGGATTACATCAAAGCTGAAAAAAGTAAAGAACTTTCCATACACCCGGGATCAATTATCAAGGAACGAGTGATCATACATGTATGAACAAGAGATTCTAACCTTATATTGAGCAATGCGTCTCTTCAGCTTCTGCTTGTTAACCTCTTTATCTTTGATATCAACAGCTTCATCTTGCCCGATTTCAAAGTCGTCGACAACCTCCGGAGTTTCGACCGGATCAATAATTATATCATCTTCAACAGTTCTAGATATTCATAGAAACAATAGTTTAAGTAATCGTTATACTATAAAGTATAAACAGAGCCACATTCATCAAAACAAAGATTAGTTTTTTTACAATAACATGTTAAAAACAGTTTCCAATGAACGGCATTCTTAAAACAAAATAAAATTCAACAAAAGAAGTAAGAACCCTAATTCTGCAACAAAACAAGAAATTCAATAGTGTGAAAGAACAGGATCGATAAATTAGAGAGTACCCAATCATGGTCATCTTGAGAGACGACTTGAGGGGAATCTGAGAGAGCAAAAGGGAGTCATCGGAGAGTTTGTTCCCAATTTTAGGGTACAGAAGCTTCTGTCTTTTGGGTAAAACATTTGTCACTTCGCAGATTCTTCGTTTCAACTCGGCTACTGAATCATCGCCACAGACTCGAACCGTGTACTCTTTCCCGCTCCATTTTACGGTCAGCGTCAGATCCTCCTCCGTCACCGAAGACGATGCAGTGGCAGCGACGACGGCGGCCATTTCCTTTCTTCTTCTTTTCAAATAATAAACCAAAAACTCTAAAAGAATCTCAGTGGAAATCAATGCAGGTTCCCTCCATATACGAAACCCAAACACCAAAAGCGATAAAGAAAACAAAATGGGTCATGGATCATTCTGATATTTTGGATCACCATTGATATTAGTTAGGCCATTATTCCAGTTTCTAGCATCTTTGAGCCAATTTTTCATTTTTTTTCCCAGTGAAAGATGGCCCATAGGTGTAAGTGGCACTAAAAGATTTGGTTGGCCCTGAAAAATAATAAAAATCGAATGTCAAATTATAATTAGATGGTGAATTATTTTAACAGATTAATTTTAAAACGAGAAAAATAAATTTTAAATATTTATTTTAATAAAGTATTTTTAATACCTACCATAAAAAACAACAAAATTTAAATACCTAATTTATAATTAATCTTTCACTAAAAGAAGTTATAAAAACATGCTTCTTTCGTTACATAATTTCCATGTAATTCATAGCCTAAACCATAAGTTTCGGCCGACAAACCTTTATCGATAACTTTAGTGGTTAGTCTCATGTACACAGATAAAACTTACCCATAATATAATTTTTTAATTAAAAAATTTATAATATAGTTATTTATTGTATGTTATTAATTAAAAATATTAAAAATAGAAAATTTAAAATATTACTTATAAATCTAAAATAATTATTATAATTTTTTAAAATAATAGACATTTTAATGATATTTTATATTAATAATTCAAAAACAAATATCAAAATTCAGAGCCAAATTTTAATACGCTCACTAATCTAAAATATTATTAAAAATATAATATTACAAAATAATAAATAATATTTTAAAATATATATTTTTATTTTTAAAATTAATTACAATAATTACAGTAATATAATATACTCTTAATTATTAAACATTAATCACTTGTGTTAATATTATTGATGTTCAAATTTATAACCTTTAAAATTTATAATATTTTTTAATCATTAAAATAAAATAATTTATACTAAAATATTTTGATTAATGTCCCATAAATGTTGTTGTCGTTTTGGGGCACAAAACAAAACAAAACCCCCTTTTGTCAATGACCAATCATTTCTGGGGTACGTCATCAACGCATGATATGACGTCATCATCTAAATGCCAATATTTCAAGGGAAAAAACACTAGCAAAGTATACAAAATTAAATATTAAACCTTTTAAATGGATAGCGTTGTAATTGTAATGTATCTTTTAGAGAAAAAATGATACACACTCGATATGAAATATAATTTTATTTATTTAAATGATATATATAATATTTAATATAAGTACAAATTATAATTATAATTTTAAATATAATATTTAATATTTTTAAGTAAAATTGTGTATTAAACAACCATCATATGTTTTACTGTTGTTTTATGTACAATGATGTTTGTAGTTTAGGTTTAAGGTTATGATTCAAAGAATTATGTATATAGTGTTTTTCAAAGTTTAGGGTTTAGATTTTAATATTTAAAATTTATGGTTAAGATATATAATTTTTTTTTTAATATTAAACATAAAAAGAGACAAAAAAAATAAAATTTTTATCCGTCGATTCAGATTTAACGTCCAATAAATAGATCAATCTTATTTCTTGGTCGGCTCCTACTAAGACCGATCTATGTCATTTCAAAAGAGCAAAAATCTTCTGTCCTTTTCTCATGCCCTCATTTGTGACTCCTTTGTTATTTTACTAAAAAATTAAATTTTAAACCATAACTCATATTTTTTATATTTTAAACCCTAAACCTTATACCTAAAAAAATACACCTTACCCCTAATTTCTTATACCCTAACCCAAACTCTTAATCTAAAACCCTAAATACTATACCCTAAACCCTCTAATTTGAAGTAGGAGCATAAATGGGGACATGAAAAAAGACAGATGATTTGTACTCATTTCAAAGGTCTCTCCACCGACCCATATAAAAAGCCAGCTATCAAGCAATATGTGCATTAAACCATCAAATCTACGAACTTATGCTTGAAGTTTCGTAGGAATTTAACATTGGATTTTATTGGACAGTGACTAATCTGGAAATTTTGTACACATTTTCTTAGAATTTCTGAACCTAAGATTCAATCATCTATAAATGGAAATCAAATATAACCAAAACACTAGCCAAGATCTAATGAAAATTGGGGTTGAACACTAGCTTTTGCCTTTTAGCCTTATGGACTCGAGTCGGAGTGGACCGGTACAGGAGCTTTGCTCCAAGATATTAAAGCCGACGGATGTCAAGGTCCGTCTCTCGTTCCCAACGGCTACGGTGAGGGAACATTTCAAACTCAAGGGAGGGACTCGATCGGTGGATTTTCAGGCGAGGGACCGGTATAGTAAGGTTTGGACTTTCCGGCTCTACACTAGGAAGAATGATGGTCACCCCAAGCCGGTTCTCACTAGAGGATGGCTTGAATTTGTGAAAAAGATGGGTCTTCAAGTGGGGGATAAGATTATTTTTCTCGTGCATGGAAACCTGGACCAACTCGAGATTAAAGTGCAGAGAAACATAAAGCTATTCGGCCATGAGCAGTGGGCTGATGTGTAAGAGATTTGGTCCCCAAATATGATAGGTGAAAGAAAATGACATAATTTACGTATATAATTAGCTCGTATTAATTTGTTACATAATACTTTGATATACAAGTTTGTGTATATATAAGCTTTCAGTGGCTTTAGTTTGTCTAATAGGGCGTGTTTTTACCAAATTGTAGAATATGATCGATGTATTCGGTAATGTAATTTAATACTATAAGTATCTAGTTTTAAGCTTTCAAAAGTTACATTTTGTTACGCCTAAAAAGAGGTAAAGAACATTAATCTCACGTTAGAAAAGAAAAGGGAGGTCTTGAGATATATATACGGTGGCGCACATCCTATCAGACATGTCTTTTAGGAAGAGGGTAATGGTCCTGTGACAAGTGGTATCAGAGTGACCCTTTGAATACCTGATTTTACGTTGAGCGTCCATGAGAGTGGTAGGCAGGGTGAACAACCGACAAAGAACATTAATCTCCTATCGAAAAAGAAAATAGAGGTGGGACGAAATAAGAACTAGGTTTTACCACAATTTTAACATGCATGCAGTTTTACGTGCATGTATGTATAAATGCATATATTACCCCACAGTTTAGGAACAATGGAAGGGAATAAGAATTAGGTGTTGACCGGTGGGATGGATAGTGTTTTCGGACGGCGGAGATGGGTTATTTGGGTGGCGAAGGTAGGTTGCTCTGTTTTGATAGCCGATTTAATAAACCAGCAGAATCGGGGATATAATCGACGGCAAGGCTATGGTGGTTACGGTTATGGTTAGTGGTTACAGCCATGCTCTACCATTACCAGTTACCACAAACTCCGGATCATAGCGTTTAATGCTGCGGCTGTTGTTCTTACTTCCTAGTGCTTCTTTATAGGACTCGTGTATGGCAATTATACCTTGTAATAATATATAAATATACGTCGAATACAAACATCGAATATGAATATTTTTTAAAATAAAAAATTTTCGAAGCGCTAACTTACAAATTAAACTTTCGTATATGTTGAGGATAAAATTATTTTTTTTCTTTCATTTATATACTGTAGTATAAAATTTGAATAGTCAATTATAAAAGCAGATCAAATTTGACATTTAAAAAAAATAAATATCGAAGTTGACATAAAACAATAAATCACGTGTTGTAAATGAATTATTATACTGTACATTTTTTAAATTGAAATTAGGGTTTGATTAATCGGATTGTCGGCTCATACAAATCGTCATCAAAGGAAAAATGGAAACCATGTGGCATTACATTATATTATATTATATTATATTATATTATAAGAATAACGAAAATCATTTATTTCTTTGTCAAGTCTATAATGCATGTGGAAAAAGAATAAAACCAAAGATGATAATAATAATAGGTTTTAAAGGAGTTAAAGATGGAATCGTGATATAGAATTGAGAACATAATGTTTAAAATTGAGGTAAATTTATAAATAAATTATATTTTTAAAACGTGCGTAAGTGTAATTACATGCACGAATCATGTATTAGCTGGGTTAAAATTTTTTGGTATACTATTATTATTATTATTTTAGTTTAATTTAAATTGAATAATTTTTTTTATAATTTAAACGTTTAATAGATTTTTATCTCGAGAGCGAATAAAACATTTCCACCACTCATTTGTTTCACACCTAGCCAACCCCTTTGCAGCCAAATCATACCATAATATACATACATGTATACGTATATATATTTAGTGGTAGTTAGATTTGTAAATTAATGGCGTCTCCCTCGTCACTGTTGAGGACTTGGTCAATTTCGCTCTCCTTCCTACCTATTTCCTAATATATATATCTGTTATCTTCTTCACTTTGGATCCTAATAACCTCGAAATCTTGAATGGAGATCGAAGTTATGGTTCCAGTCCCTGCAATGGAATTCAACTTCGACAGCACATGTTCTTCTCCATACATGACTGCTCCTTCAAGTCCTCAACGATTTGGAAATTTCTTCAACACCGTCCCCACCACTCCCTCTCTCCTTCCTTCTTTCCATCATCTGCCTAAAAGAGAAGAACCCTTCGATTGCCGAGGAGATACGACCGACGGCGGGCATGAAGATTTCGAGTTCGACTTCAGTGGCCACTTAGAGAGGACTTCATTGTCAGCGGAGGAGCTTTTCGATGGCGGAAAGATTAGGCCTTTGAGACCCCAACAAGAGCTTTCGAGCAAGGATTTCGATCCATTCGACGCTGCGATCGAAACGAGTAGCGGAAGAGTAGTATTACTCGACGAACCACCGAAGCGAAAGCAAGAACAAGAGCAAAAGAACATACAATGGAGGCAACGTGGGAGAGAAAGAACACATATTGTTCATAAAAAAACCAGATCCTTGTCTCCTTTTAGAGTATCCGATATCTTGCTTGAAACAGAAGAAAGTCCATCTAAATCACAGAAGAATGCCATTGCTTGCAACACAAGCAACTCCAAATCGTACGTCGATTCGATCCTCTCGGCCATTTCGTTCCCAAAAGGTAACGGAAAATGGAAGTTGAAGGACCTTCTTTTCTTTAGGAGTGCATCAGAAAGCAGGGTAACAACAAGTGAAGACTCCATTAGAATGAAATATGGTGTTTTGTGTAGGAAAGAACAGGAGGATGTGAAAAATTCAAGCTTCCGGTCCACAGAGAGTGTTGGTTCTGTTTCGAGGAGGAGAGGATCGGTTTCAGCTCACGAGTTGCATTACACGACGAACCGGGCCGTGTCGGAGGAGATGAAGAGGAAGACTTATCTGCCTTACAAGCAGGGACTCCTTGGATGCTTGGGGTTCAGTACTGGTGCCGGAATGCATGGGATTTCTAGGGGTATTGGGTCTTTGACACGTGTATGATCAAGATTTCGTAATCAAGCATTATGTATATTAATATCAACCAGCAGCTCATAGTTTTTTTTTCCATCCAGAGGTAGATTTTCAATGTAAACAGGTTAGGTTTAAAAGCAGCTGTTGAATCGGTTGGTTCCAAGTTGCATATTCGGATTAATAAAGCCAATGGTAAAATGGTTGGTTCTCTATTAAATTTCTAATTTAAGTCTCATAGATCGCTCAATCACTCTGCTGGTATCGTTGATGCTCGAACCCGTGGTCTCTAGGAAGAGCAACTATTCCTTTAATAACTTGGGTTAGAAGGTTAACACAATTAAAATTAATTTCAAATATACTAGTATAATTACATAGTTAACCGTTTAACAAAACATATATTAATACATATACTTAAACTTAAATCTCTTAAAATAAATATCATATATATATTTTTTATTAAAACCATTTATTAAATACTAAATCAGTTAATAAGATTATAACCATAATCATACAAATTTAATCTTTGTTTTGTTGGGTTTGACTCCAGGCACTCTATTTTTGACTAAGCTCCATGTGTTTGACGTGGAAACCCTAGTCACGTGTCCTAGTACACCGCTTGGTCAATTTATATTAAATCTATAACATTATTTTCAGAACCTGTCAACCTGTCGTGTCTGATTTCTTTGACTTTAACAGTCATTACTCATTCAGTCCAGTCAACAATTCACGAAGTTTACAAAATAATCATACCAACTCTGTGTCGGATCGTACTGAAATCCACATATTTTGAGTATAAATATTTAGATTTCGAGTATTTTTATATTTGTTGTATAATTTATTTTTATATTTTGATAAATATATCAATTTTATTAGATATATAAGTTATATAATTTTTTATTTAAAAATAATATATTTAAAATTTAGACTAAAAGTTACAATGCTGATAAAGAGAATATCACCTACATATAATGACTAGAGGGAAAAACGACACGTGTAAATAATATTTTTTTATCTTTTTAATATTTTTAAAATTTAAAAGAATAATAACACATGAC
Source organism: Abelmoschus esculentus (assembly GCA_035048815.1). Taxonomy (NCBI): domain Eukaryota; kingdom Viridiplantae; phylum Streptophyta; class Magnoliopsida; order Malvales; family Malvaceae; genus Abelmoschus; species Abelmoschus esculentus. Next base: position 614,720 of record JAUCBN010000012.1, read on the forward strand.
GTTCTCTTATATATACTGTAAAAATTAATTTAAATTCCTAAACATAGGTGAGAATCATTTATATTTTAAAATACAATTTAGATTAAATTATTCTTAATATTTCTTTGAAAATATTAATGTGTTTATTAATAATTAATTTTGTTTATCTAAATTTTATTCTTATATTTGATTTTATTTATTTGTTGGTGTTTTGTGCCTTTTTGTTAGATACGAGCTTTGCTTTCGTTTTTGCTTGCATTCCCTTTTAGGATAGTTTTAGTTTCTTTAGAATTTAACTTAGTTAATTTAAAACATGGTTTTGACTTAATGACATATATGTTTAAATTAATTAAAAATAAATTTAGATTCTTTTAGATTAGTTGTAACTTTAGTTAGAACTTAGGGCTTAATTAAATTTAAATAAATTTAAAAATTTTATTTGCTTGATGGAGATGTTCTAAATTATTTTAGGATATAAAATCAATGTTTAATGTAACATAATTAAAAACCATAACTACTAATTTATTTTTTAAATAGTATAATTGGCTTAATATGATATTATTTTAAAATTAAATAAATTAATTATTATGATTTAAGATAATTTTATAAAATATTAGATTTTTTATTTTTAAATTTTAATAGATAGGTTTAATATTAGAATAAATTAATTAATAATAGATTACTAGTTATACTTTTTATAATTTAATTTTTTAAGTTAAAATATTAGTGATGAAATACCGAATTTATAATGAAAAAATTGAAGAAACTTAGGGATTAAATTAAGAAAATTATCATATTCAGGGACTAAAAATTATTTTATCCCAAAAGAAAACTCTGTACTTTCCTCTCCCTGTAATTGCTTCAACTGAAGTCTGGAAAAATACATTCGGATTTGTTCTTTGCAAAAGACTTGAGAAGCAAAGGAGATAAGCATAACGTTTTGAATTCATTGTCAAAAAGATGATGTTTTTCTGCACATTCAGCTGAAAACAAAGCAAACCCAAATTCCCAAATTCCTTTTCTTTCCCTCCAACCAAACACCACAAAACCCTAATTCTTCAAAAAATCTGAAACACTTTTGTTCTTCTTGTTTGTTCACCAATGGAAGAAACTTTGTTGTTGATGTTATCGAATCTCCTGCACATTCACAACACTCTCGATCCTACCTCTTCCCTCCTTTCACCTTCCTCTCCGTCCCCTTCATCTCCTTCTTCTATCCTCTCCGCTTCTTCCCCTGCTCCTCTCCTCTTCTTCACTCTCGCCTCCCTCCTTTCTTTCCTAGCAACCTCTTCTTTCAAGAAATCTTCTCTTTTGTCGAAGAAAGGGGAACCCGATTCTTCGTCTCCTCCTCCTTCCTCCTCTCACTTCTCCGTCGCCGCTTTTCGCGCGCTCTCTACCGACCATATCTGGTCGATGGACGCCCCGACCCGTGACGCCGAATGGAGGTCCTTGTACGGTCTCTCCTACCCGGTTTTCACCACCGTGGTTGAGAAGCTCAAGCCCTTTATAACCGCTTCGAATCTGTCACTTCCTTCTGATTATGCTGTAGCCACGGTGCTTTCTCGTCTCTGTCATGGATACTCAGCTAAAACCATCGCTTCACGCTCTTCTCTTGACCCTTACATCGTTTCTAAAATCACCAACATGGTGACTCGTCTCTTGGCTACTAAGCTCTATACGGAGTTCATTAAGATCCCGGTTTCTCGTAGAAGGTTGATTGAGACTACCCAGGGGTTTGAAGAGCTTACTTCACTGCCCAACATTTGTGGAGCTATAGATGGGATCCCGATAAAGATTCGAGGTTTGAAACTTGATCGGAATTCGATGAGTTCTTATAAATGCAAATACGGGTATGATTCAGTTTTGCTTCAGGTTGTTGCTGACCATAGGAAAATTTTCTGGGATGTTTGTGTTAAAGCTCCTGGTGGGGCAGATGGTGCTACTCATTTTAGGGATAGTTTGTTGTATAATAAGCTTATTTCAGGTGATATTGTGTGGGATAAGGTGATCAATGTCGGGGGTCATCATGTTAGGCCTTATATTGTTGGAGATTGGTGTTATCCTTTATTGTCATTTTTTATGACACCCTTTTCTCCGGATGGGTCCGGGACGCCGGCTCAAAATTTGTTTGATGGGATGCTGATGAAAGGGAGGTCTGTCGTGGGGGAAGCGATCGGGTTACTTAAAACAAGGTGGAAGATTCTTCAAGATTTGAATGTGGGAATTAATCATGCTCCACAAACAATTGTAGCTTGTTGTGTGTTGCATAATTTGTGTCAGATTGCAAGAGAGCCCGAGCCTGAGATTCAGAAGGATCACGATGAAACCGGGGCTCCGGCAAGGGTCCTAGAGAACGAGAAGCAGTTCTACTACTTTGGGGAAAGTTTGAGACAGGCATTGGCAGATGATTTGCACCAAAGGCTTTCCTCCCGATTAAGTTATGAACTTTTTTTTGAAAAAAGGTTGATTTTTTAACCTTGTGGTATCTGTATGAATATGTATTTGAGTAGCTCTAACATGGCTGAGATAACATGTGTGATTTCGGACTAATTGTATTTCTCATCAACAGAAGTAGATTTCCAGGGGAAGTAACATGTGCTATTTTACTTTTATTAGTAACTGCTGTGGCAAACTAACCTGGTATTGGTGAAATCTAAGAATGTTCTGATTTTAAGAAACTGGCATTGCAAAACTATTAATGTGTATTCATAAATGTGAATACCTTGTTGAACTGGCCCTATATCATTTTATAGAAGGAATCTTGTGTATATTCTAATAGCAGCATGTTATAGATTTAACTGGTAAGGGAAATGTATCTGACAGACATTATTGGTGTCATTGTTGCAAGTGAAATATGGGCGTGGTTGCTTATTCTATCATGTTATATAGAAATCACAGATTAAGGAGATGAGTTGGTCCAGGCTTCCAGCAGTACTCAGTTGCTATTCCATTATATTTAAGTCTTTGTACTCTTCGTGCAGCTAATATAAAGCAAGGAAATAAGAAATCAAACTTATATAACTTATACATAACCAAAACGTGAAACAAGAAGCAAACTTTAACCATATACTTCCTCTACATTGTGAATGCTTGGTATCATTGCCGATGATATCTTCAAAGTTACCCACGGCATTCAAATTCCTCAAAGAATTAACACAGGTTTGACTCGAGCTGGATTCATGGAGTGATTGATCCGTTTTTACAGCCACATCTCGTTGAATTGTCTTCCACCGTGGCGTGGTTATTGTGCCTTTGCACCGGCTCGACTGGATGGACCGCGCAACAATTTCACAAACCCTAGGAAACTCAACTTTCCATCGGTATGTCTTATCCAGTCGTTAAGAACTGCATGGACCGGAATGGAGGGTCCGAGACCGAGTTCCTGAATTTTGCAGTAGTGGTCGGTTTAGATTTACATGTGACACAATTATAAACTGTTATTTAACGTCTAAAAGAATCCCAAAACTTACGGAAGCAAGTTCGTCGATGACAATAGCCCTGTTTCCATCCTTCTCGAAAAGCTCATATGCACAGCGAGCATGTTGTTCCCAGTGATCAAATGCCTCGAGCTGATGGACGCTTACTGCAGCTGCACAGAATTCTTCAAAGTCCATTCTTCTGTACTGACGTGCATTTAGCTGTCATGCAATGCAAATTAAATGAAAGATACTCGGATAAGCTACTCCTCTGTAACCATATAAGAAGTCGACGAATGGAAAGAACAGCAACCGAGTTCATACCGATGAAAGAAATTCCAGAATGTGGGACTCCTTCATTGCATCTGTTGCGTTTTTCATTAGGGCCTGTTTGCAAGAAATGAAATGATCAAAACAAGTGCATAATCTAACATCATCTCGATCACTTCTTTAGGGAGCCGAAACGGAGAGAAAAGGGTGGATAAGGAGACTGACCATCTTAATATTCTCCAAAGTTATGCTACCATGTTTCGGTTCTAATAATGCAAATTGCTCTCTCAGGTAAAAGAGTTCATCGGGAGTCAATGTCTTCGACAAAGCCTGCAGGAATGAATCGTTCTAGTAAAGGATGTGCCACATAAGAAATCATTTACAGTTAGATAATGTAAAGAAAAGAATTTGTTTCCCATGAGTGTATATACCTTTAAAGCAGCCTTCCGCAAAGGTGATGATCGCATATACGCCTTCATAAGCCTAAATATTAAAATATCAAGTGGAACCTTGACATTACTAAGACTCTGGATCCAAGGATGACCTGCGAACGAAAGATCACAATCAGTTACTCTAGCACAATGATGTTAGCAAAACCAAATATTACGAGTAAAAATGATGCACGCACTCAGAGCCTGAGCTGCTGTCATTCGTTTCCTAGGATCCTTAATCAAGAGACGCTTCACAAAGTCCCTGGCTTCTAACGACAGGGAAGGCCAAGGTGGTTCGTTGAAGTTTGGATCAGCTTTAAGGACAGCTCGGAAAATTCCAGATTCAGTCCTAGCCCAAAATGGCCGACTCCCACATAAAAGAATATAAGCTATCACACCTATACTCCAAATATCAGCTTCTGTACCATATGACCTATGTAGAACTTCTGGGGCCACATAGTATGCACTTCCCACAATGTCATTAAGTCTTTCATCTGGAAACAAGATAAGCCTTAGAGAAAAGAAAAAAAAAATCCCCCGAGATTGTGCAGAAACTTAACAAGCAGAGTGCAAACCTGGTCTTACAAAATCCGACAGGCCAAAGTCTATGGCTTTCAGCAAAGAGTTCTCCTCCTTTGAAATATACAGAAAATTCTGGTCCAGAGAAGTGCAAATTTAGATTCCAATATGGTAAACAAAACACATAAAAATGTGCTGCCATTATGCTTTTAAATATAAACAGAAGCGAGACGTTGCTCCACCTCGGGTTTAAGATCTCGATGCACAACGCCTTGAAGATGACAAAAAGCAACAACGTTTAGCATCTGTACCATTACACCCTTTGCATCATCTTCCGAGTATTTTCCACCCCTACAAGCATAATAAACCTTCCAGTTAGAGGCTACTATTGAGGTAGATGCTAGAACAACAATTAACAATTCCGAAAATTTTAAGATAAATAAATATTAGTAGAATAATCACCTTGCAAGTATTCTATCCAAAAGCTCACCTCCTTCGCATAATCTGTAATTTCAAACAAGTTACTCGAGATCTTATTGACTTTTCTATGAAAAACTAAAACAAGATAACATGAATGGTGGTGCATGTTTCAAGCTTACTCCATCACTATATAGACATTATCTTGATCTTCAAAGGCATCATAGAATTTCACTAGATTGCTATGTCCCGACAAAGCTCGCAATATCTTCACCTCCCTTCTCACATCCTCAACTGCAATAGCTGTTGTCATCTGACAACATAAAATACTGTTAACCATCATGAGAAAAACATGGAAGAGAAAACAAAGAATACAAAACAAGATCATAATCTCATTTTGTTGAAGTTTCAGTACTTATAACGCTTTTTCCCCAACGAACAAACCACATCTCAGATAACTAGCCATAAGTGTTCTCTTCACACTACATTAGTAATTTGAGTAAAAAGAAAATACGACAAATGGCAACCACTTACATCGACCTTATGGTTTTCATAGAATGTGTTCTTTATTTTCCGGAATAAGTGGATACTCCAACTAGCCATAGCCCATAGCTATGTCTAATTTGGAAACAACTTTACTCACGAACAATCTCATGTTAGGAATACATTGAATCATGAGAATGAATGGTACAATGTTTCTTCTACCATGTACGGGTTCAATGCACTTAGTTGAATGGTTCTGCATGTGCAGGCCTAAACTTTTTTTTTATTACATTAATATCTGTTCTAGAGTATACTCTCAATCATTGGACATTGATTGCTCATTCACTATGCTAGTAATACCGTGACCTCTAAGAAAAACAATCGTTCCTTTAACCAAGGGCGGTTCAAAGATTTTAGGGGCCCTGTGCAATTTATTAAAATGTGTCCCTTAGAAGTAATTGTTCATAACTTTCATTAGTTCTTAAAATGTAACATTTAGAAGTAATTGTCATTTTTAGGGACCCTGTGCGGCCGTTCCTATTGCCTTTCACTACTAAGACTAGATGACTCGTGCTACAAGCCTAAATTTAAGATCCCATGTGAGGGATCTTTTCAAAAGTTCAGTCTAATTCATAACCATTGAACAATTGTGCTCCAATAGCAGCGGTCAATTCTGAGGTGTAGAGAAAGCGATAAGTCAATACAATCACCGGAGAATTTCGACAGTCTTCACATCCACCACCCTATCCAGATCCAGACCATCCAAACTAAATGATGCAAAGATGCACTTTTTAGGGTCAGCTGTGATTTTAGACTTAATATATCCAAGTAAAATGTGGTAAGTTTAACAGATCAAATCATCCAAGTGGGTCAGATGGACCAAAGTAATTGACCCCAGATTAAAAAAATCAATAAACAAACAAGTTGGCCACTTTATGTTGTAAGAAATGAATTTAATCCCAAGATTGCTTCTTCTGCTGAAAGTCTCAAGTCCACTAACCTTTGACATTGTAACACTTAAATAATAGGAAAGTGAACAAATTTCAACACTCAAATCAGAAATTGAACAAGAATCAATCCATAGAAGACTGAATCAGAAGGCCAAAAGTAAACAATTTTGAAAAAGATATAGAGAAGTAAAGTACTGATTTTGCAAATACATGGATTTAATTTAACCAAAATTAGTTAATTAAAGAGAAAAAAAAAGGTATTACCTTGATCTTTGGGATAACTTTAACAGCAACCTGCTGACCTTTGAATTCACCTTTCTTGAACTTAGCAGAGCAAGTATACCCAAAATGCCCTCTGCCAACTTCCTCCCCTACCTCCAACCTACTCCTCAATTCCTTTGGAAACCCAAATCTTTTATCCAGCTCAACTCCTTCCTCCTCGCCCGCCTCCGTCGTATCCGCCGCAATTCCCGCCTCCTTCTCCGCCTTCTTGTTGCTCTTCCGCCGCCTCAGCACTTCCCGAATATGCTTAGCCGGAGAAGGAGGAGGAAACGATCTCCGAAGAAACCTGAGCGGCGTCGAAGGAGTCTTGGGTTTGTTCGGGTGAGCTGGACTCGGAGTGTACATGGGGAGGAAAGGGGTTGTCGGCGGAAGCGGAGATTTGGGTGGCTGAGGTGGCGCAGGATACTCATCCCGGTGATTATCTCTTGATCCGTATGGGTTTGGCTTGGAAGGCTTCGAAGTACAGCCTCCCATTGTCGAGGAAAGATCAAAACAGAACAAAAATCAACGCGAAACTGCAGATGGTATTTGCATTTTGCAGAGATATCTAAAGTTTTCAGCTCATCGTACGATAAACAAAGGGATAGAGATTAAATAAACAAATAAAATACAGTATAATTTATACATACAGAGAAGGGAAAGTGAGATTTTGCTGTTCCTTTATTTTTTTAATGCTGCAACTGCAAGAGGATGAAGAAAGAAGAAAACAAGTTGATTCAAGTAAGGCTGTTACACACGTGCCAAGCTCACTATTAGAAGTGTAATCAAAATTACTAATTATTTCATATAATTTCATCTCCAACCTATCATTATAGTAAGATAGAGATAAGAGACACTAAAATTTAACATGATTAAAAAATTAAAAATTTTATTTTAAATTAAATCATGTTTTTAAAAGTTTTAATCGATTTTTTAAAAAATAAAGTTTAAGTTATTAAAAGATTTAACTAAGTTAAAATTTTTATTAATTAATTATTTTTTAAGTTCGAGCCGAATTCATCAATTTTTTTAATATGCGATCGTTTATTATTTATTCAATTTTTTTATAACCTTTTTAATAATACATGTATGGTACTTAAACTCGAATCACCTGAATGAATTATATCATCTTTTATCATTAGGATCACTTTATAGATTCACTCGTCAACTTTATTTTATATATTTTAATTTTGCCATAATTTCGTATAGTCTTAAGTTGAAAAGCAACAAATCATGTGCCATATTATTGAAGTTGACATTTATTACAATATTTTGTCCATATTTGTTAAATAAACAAACTTAACAATTACATAATTGGATGAACAAGTCCAAAGATCTTTATTTTTAGTTTAAATTAATAAAAAAATGTGTGCAAAATACAATTTATTATTAAATCTCATGTGAGAAAAATATAGATTAAATCTATCTTTCATTTGCTACTTTAGGTTTTGTAAAATTTGATTGCTTTGATTTTAAGGATCTATTAGTTGGACCACTACATACTTTTGTTTTGATCATACTCATTTAACTAAATCAGTTTAAAAGTTGAATCATTTGTTAAATTCGATCAATCAATGTAATTTAAATTAGATATGTGATATTAATAAATCAAGAATGAAATCGGAGAAAAATAATGGGACGTTGAAGTTGAATGATTTGTTTGAAGGGTTAAAGTTATTATTTTTAATTATTGTGTTAATTTAGGATCAAAATATAATTTTATCACCGTGTTAATTTGGAAAATTATAAAATATAAAAGGACTAAAAATTTAATTTCACCACTTATAAGAGGTCAACGTCAATGCCAAAACAAATGCACCATGTAATAGATGCACATGCTGACAGCAAAATTGAATTAATACGCACGTTATTTTAAATTCCAAGATGATTAAAGAAATTAAATTAGAAAAAACATATAATTCGATTCACATTCAACTAAAAATCAAATTATTATTATATTAATTTTAAAATATTTAATTGCCAAATATGAAAGCAGCAACATTTGCCAAATTAAATAATTTATTATATCTTTGAAAACCATATAGTTATTATCAACATGGATTTAATCAAATTAATTTATATGATTATTATAATTAATATATTTTTAAAATAAATGGATTTAATTAAATTTAAATAATTTATTTTAACTTAAAATAAAATACTAAAAATTAAATTACTTTAATAAAAAATAAGCTAAAATAATTATTCAATTAAATTATTTTATTTTATGCCAAAGTATAAAGAATAAATTGACTTAATTAAAGCAAGTGAAATCTCCTGAACTAATAGTAGAATTTAACTTAAATTAAAACTATTTTTAATTTCTCTAGATTCGATCTCTTTGTCATAATTGTGAATCCACAGCTTTTATCTTGTCCAAATTCCATCAATATGTTTTTTGACCATGAAAGGAAAAAAAATATGAATGCATTTGATTAAAAACTATGGTATTATATCGAGATTGAAACGAGTGATAAATAATTTAATATTATTTAAATAAATTTTAAATTTAATATTTTATGTATATAAAAATTTTATGTTGAGAGATTTATTTAATAAGATTAAATATATAATATAAATCGATCTAAATTAATTTGAACAAAATATTAAATGACGGAAAGAATGATAAAAAAAATATATACGTTTTCCCCCATTTACCTGCACCAACTGAGTTTACTTACAAGGTACTTGTAAGTAGGGTTGGCTCATGATTAAGGATGGTAATAAGGTGGGATGAATTTTTATGTCTCGATTTTGATCTTGATTCGAGTTTGTTTGTATATAATTAAAATCATTGTTCTTTAAATTTTAATTAATATTTTGATTCTAAATGTATAATATTTTTTATTGTCTCTTTTTTTTTTCGTAATGTTGTATACAAGTTTTTTTTTTCAAGACTGAACCTAGTATATGTTATTAGATCTAAATATTAAATTTGTAATTAAAAAATATATGAAAAAATTATAGAATTTTATTAAACAGAATTTCAATCTAAATTCAAACTTTTAATTAAAAATACGTCTACTTCTTTAGAAACTCGATTTTCAAAAGAATCTCACTTGAACTCGACTGGGCCGAAAATTCACATTGTTGTTTAAATTAAAATAAAATATATTATTGTATTATTATTTATGATTAAATTTAAGATACAGAAAACATTTGATTTCTTTATGTCATTAAATAAATATCGATCCCACAGCATATGTTTTCTGTTCTATATTTCTTAGCCTCGGACCAAACATAGTACTGATTAAAGGTAAAAATATGAGTAAATTGTGTAAACCAATGATATCAAATGATTATTCATACACAGTTTTAAACATCATGGATGATGATGGTGGACATGATGGATGGTATAAAACATAACAGAACTAGAACCAGTAACGAAGCTAGAATTTGGAATTAAGGGATAAAACATAAATGTTTAGAAGTAGGAGGATAAATTCATAAAAATAATAATTTTTAAAAGAATTTAAATAGGAGAACAAAAAAAATCTTCGGAGGTGGGGCGTCTGCCCCTACGACATGGGTGTAATTCCGTCCTGAACAGAACCATAACCAATTAACCAGTCGTTGTCTGATCAATTATAGCTTCATGGATGATTGGCCATTACTGTTGTATGCTGTAGCTCTGTCTGTCAACTTTGGGGGGCCATGCATCTATCATGGGTATGCATCTGCTGCATAACGCACACGTAAATCATGCATCATTTTCTACTGACAAGAAAAATATAATTAATAAAAAAAAGTAAGAATAAATTTTAAATAAAACGACAATTACTGGTTCAAATAGGTAGAATCTATAGGCATGAGGATGGGGGTGGATACAATTATTTTTCATGGGAATTTCTTCTTTTTATCTGGGACAATGAAACAGCTGTTGGAAAGAGCCGTGATCCTTGGGACACATCGTTTTCCATTTTTGATGTTTCGAAGAAGAAAGATCGTGTCTGAAACAGCCATTGCAGAGACCAGATGAGTGAAAGCTAACCACTAAGAACTGGTGCCTAATCAATGCAGACAAGCGTACAAACAAACTTCCAAATGGTCCTAAAACATTCTGCAACAGCCGTTTAGAATACAGACATTGCTCGGGTATCAGACTTTTAGATTGAGGATGACTTCACAAAAAGCTCACATATATGTCACATGGCTGAAGTGTCTTTTTGTACATGTCGTTTGTAAGGGGAAAGATCTTCAAATATGGCTTACAAGTTACAGGCATCTTTGTGTGATCCATTAGGGTGTGTCCTTGTCCAAAACCCAAGTTTTTCTTGTTAATTTGTGGTCCAAGCTTATCCCAAGTCATTTGTCTCTAAGCTTTGGTACAGTTTCATGCTTTCAAATCGAATTAATTGATCGAATAAAAACCGATAATTTAACCTGTTGAACTGAAAATTATGTGAACCATTAAAATGAAGATAATAGAGGTTTTATCCTATCCCCAAAGCATTATTCCTACCGATCCATGGAGGCCTTAGCATATCTTGTAACAAAACAAGAACTCGAGTTTCATCTCGAAGTCGAAGAATAATGGACCGATGCCGGGATCGAGATGTTCATATCGCTGAGCAAACAGTTTTCGGATGGGCTCCTGGTGAATCTTTGATCAAAATGAGGTGTTCTGATCTTCATCCGAGCCAAATTCAACCTGCAAGCAAGCTATATGAAAAACAGATGGCAATTATGCTGAAACCAATCATGTTTCCAACCAGCAGATGCAACTTAAGTAATCTCAGGTAATCCAGATACTGCAGCAAGAACTTTTCAGACATTTCACTCTCAGGACAGAGTGATTCTGAAACAAATCCGGTGCGACAGTTTTAACGCTGGTCTAAAGAGAAATTGTTCCATTGAAACAATACAAAAGAGTTCTACATTTTTATTGTATACCAAATGTTTTGAGAAAGAGCAAAAGGATTATCTTGGACCAACATTTCAATCAAATCTTCAGTCCAACAACAATCGGATCAAGCCTCGTATTTCATAGTTGAAAATTGCTTGGAAATGCTTCCTCTCCTTCCATTGAAACCTGATAAAATCAATATAACTTCTTTTTTAAGGCTTTCACTGTTTCCTAAATGAACCGACACTGAATACCCGAACCATACCTAGTACTTTGTCCGAAAAGTGAGAGATCCTAATGCAGAAGGCCTGAACCAGATTACACTATCTGATAACATGCAACTGCAAAATATTATTGAAGCTCTCGAACATTATTGTTCATCGGCTCCTGCATTGAACATTCCCGTATGTAAGTATATATTGGTCATATGTCCAGCAGTAGCAAGAAAAAAATGAATGCAACTATGCCAGCAAAGCCAAGAGCAGAGCACTCTCGACGTACCAGTTGGGTTTGGTTGGAACATCTTACGGTATCGCTTTCTTTCCTCATTGCGTCGATCATTGATCTGTGCTCAACAGGTTTTGTTGCATAAATACATTTGTTTACCTATATGTTTGATGCCAAAAGAAACTATGAATTCAACTTTATGTACCAACCTTTTTCGTAGCAGCAGCAAGCTCTTTCTTTATTCCACCTGAATCGAATACATTGCAAAAATGTTATCAAAAAGTCTCGACAAGTTCCAATGTTATCAAGGAGAATAATCTTATAAAGCTCATTGTAGTCAAGTTCATTACTAACCATCATTTGGCTCCAATTGCAAAGCTTTCTTGAAGCTTTCAGCAGCAGCATCAACATCATTAAGTGCCATGTGTGCCTGGAAAATAATTATCGGATTCACTAGGACATAATGTGCTTGAATTGACAGAAAGTGCAAGCAGAAATAAGATAACAGAAAGACAAGATGCAAAAGCAACTTCTACAGAAGGTTCATGGTGTGCATCAAAAAAGTTTTCCCCGAGAGGTGATTAGAATAGACCAAACACTAAGCTGTCGGCATCCAAGAGATTACACTTGTTATAGTGAGAGATACTAACCTGACCTCGCCGAAACAACGCCTTCACATTGTTTTCTCCATCACGCATTGCGAATTCTGTGTCCAATAGTGCTCCATTCAAATCCCCTAGTTTTAGTTTACAGGCCTAGAGCCACATAACCCATAAGTATTAGATATATAAAATGCTAAAAGGTAATAATAAGCCGGTCTTTAATCAGCTCAAGGAAATCAAAATAAAAGGTTCCACCCCAATGACAAGGCATCCAGGCAGCAAATCAGTGCAGGCCTAGGTTGCAAAATTGTCCGATTCTATTGCCTAATAAATGACAGGGAGTCAGAGTGACGAATGAAGCTTACAGAGCTATTTGTGAATATCTGGGATTTCGTCTTTCTCAAACTCGAACTCTTCTCTGCAAAGCAACAATGGTGAATTGGGAATCTTACAACTTGATTTATAAGAGAAAGACGATACCAAGTACAGCAAAGAAATGTCATCACCTTCGTCAATCCCTTCTTTCTCCCAGCAAATATCTAAATAGCGCAAAGCCTTCCGGTACTTTCTGATAGCCATCTTATAGTCTTGTTTCTGTTAAGGACATCCATTAGCACAAACGAAACCTCAAAGGAGAAACTAACACAAATTGCAAGAACAAGAACCAGTAAAATATCATGTATCACAATTCACAAGTGCACTGTATAAGCACAATCGCATGTGGCAATGAACCCATTACACCACTAATAAACATGCATAAACCAATTACCTTATAATGTTCATTTCCGAAAGCCTTAATAGAATCTACAGCAGTCATCCACCAAGAGAGCTCATTAGGACTTTCATCAAGGTCAGCTGGCCAATCCACATAAGTATCACCATCATTGAAAAAATTGGAAATCCCATCATCCTCCCCCTCTGGGATTTCTCCACAATCAACAATTGTAGCCTCAACAGTGGGACGATCAGCTTCACCAGTAGTTACATGTTCAATTGAACGAACAACTCCCATTCCTTTGACCACCCTACCAAATACAACATGTTTACCGTCTAAATGAGGAGTGCGAGTAGTAGTGATGAAGAACTGAGACCCATTCGTGTTAGGACCCGCATTTGCCATTGATAACATTCCTTTCCTTTCATGTTTCAATTCAAAATTTTCGTCTTCGAATTTCAAACCATAAATAGACTCTCCTCCAGTACCATCTCTAGCAGATATATCCCCACCTTGTACCATAAATCCTTTGATAACTCGATGAAAACAAGCACCCTGAAATTTTTTTAAAAAATGCCTCATTCAAACATACAAACTTGAAGTTTCCACCCAAAATGAGAATACATAGTATAATAATTAAGCAATATCCAAGACTATCTTAATGATTCAAGTATCAAAAGACCAATTATTTCAAATATTCCAGTTCAACTGATCAATTAACAAATTCAAGAAACAATATCAAAGTTGACAAGAATACTCTACATGCATACATAGATTCATGTCAAGAAAAAATAATAAAGATCTACCAGATTCCTATCAAATCAGAATCTAAGACACATTCACAGAGTAACAAGGAAAGAAAAAAAAAGAGATAATCTTTCATTCCAAGAACACAAACCCAGATAAGTAAAACCAACATAAACCTAATCAACCACCACAGATTAAAACAAAAACAAATATAAAAGAGAGAGAGAAGGACCTTATAGTGAAGGGGCACACCAGTGTGAGGACCAATGCCCTTCTCACCAGTACAAAGAGCCCTGAAATTCTCTGTAGTTTTAGGTACTACATCATTGAACAGTTCCACTATTATCCTTCCTTCAAGCTCTTCCCCTATGCTTATATCCAAAAAACACCGTTGCCTCTTCACCATATTCCTAATATAATCTTTTCTTTTCTTTTGTTCTTTTTCCTCTTTGTTGCCGCTACAGTTTTTAAGTTTATATATATACAGAAGTTCACCCAACTCGTTCTTTATCTCTAGAGACTTCTTCTCTGTAAAACCCTAATCCCGCTCCTTCCGGTTTAATTCTCTTTTCAAATATAAAAATGGGCTGTCTCTCTGGAGTTTGGATAAGCATTTGTCTGCTCCCTCTGGTTTTCTTTTTAGGCGTAATAGCAATTTAGTCCTTAAATTATATCCATAGTTTTCATTTTCGTCCATTTTATTATTTTAATGCACAAAACAATTAAAAAAATCTCGTTTTATCTCAAAAACTTTACCATTTAAGCAAGTCATATAATAATAAAATATCTTTAACGTTAAAATATTTTTATCATTATTTTATGATTATCATTTAACAATTAATAACAAAAATTAAAAAATATATTTAATATATTTAGACCGTCGTATAATACAAGTCCTTCGGTGCCAAAATTCAACTCCCATAACTACTCTTATTGTGGGGTCACCCAAATACATAAAGAAACTACGGCCTATGGGTAACCTAATTTTATTGAGGATGATGGTGGTCGGTGGTCGGTGGTGGCCGATGATTTCACTTTTCAACTTGCAACTACTTGGACAAAAGTCATGGTTCATGCAACTACTTGCAACCATAAGAATTCTTAGAGTTTATTATTTTTTATATTTTTTATTTCATTTATTATTTTAGTATGATTTCGGTATATTTTTATTTGGTGCTTGTATATAAATTTTTATGATATTAATTTTTAATTATGATTTTATTAATAATCATAAAAAATTAGATCATTACTCGATTATTTATCGATATAATTAATTTTATGAATTCACTACAAATATAATTAAATAATTTTCATTTGTTTGTTCTGATTAATCAAATTATATACATGTTTGAAGGTAATGAAAATGTTTTATATGGGCAACCAAGATAGCCCAACTTTCATTTTCCAGATGCCATCGACCCAACATTGTTGATGGATGCGTTTGTAGCCAGCTGACAGCTCCAAGTCGCCTAATCTATAAGGGTACAAGCAGCAACCAAAACAATTTAAAGCATACATACGTGTATATGTACGGCTTAAAAAGAGTCAAGAAACATTAATCTCACATCGAAAAAAAAGAAAAGAAAAGTTTTAAGATATATATACAGCGGCGCTGTACATCCTATTATATATGTTTTTTAAAAAAAAGATAATGACTCGTGACACATGCATGCATACATATAGGAAATTGAAACATGAATTACCTGTTTAAAGCATGTTTATTGTTTAGAGTTAGTGGTAATCCATAGGTTCTGATAATGGTAGAAACAGATGTAACGATTCGATTCGATTGGATTATTCGGATACATTACAAAATTCAAAGCTGAAAAGCTGATGAATCCAGAGCAATACTCGACAAAATCCCAGAAAAATGGTGCGCATGAAGGAAATGGCCATTGAATAGCTATGAATCAGTACTTAACCAGACTTATGCATAGCTACTTGATCATTTCTTGCTGCTTTCAGGAAAATGCAGAGCTATTTGCAGTACTAGTTGGTTAATATAAGATTGCAGACAAGCAAGGAAAAACAAAATTTTGTGCAATTTCATCATATCAATCCAATGGTGAACATAGCGGCTTGCCTCGTCCCATGGTGAATCCTCTGGTTCCGTCCGGCATTCTCGGCCCCTTCAACATCTGTTTCATGGATGCTTCACATTGGAATGCATTGCTAGGTTGAGGAGATCCTGAAAGCAGGCCACGTCCGGTGTGGCTTTGGGCGCATCCCCGAAGCTTCCCCCGCGATTTAGACCATCCCCTTTTCGATCCCATTGCACTATCTTCAGCCTAACAGAAGAGGAGGTTTTCCGGTCAGATACTAATGCGAAGAAACCATATGACGAACATGGTTAACCAACATTGATGCTTACATTGTTCTCAAATGATTCAGAATTGTTTGGTGGGGAAGATCCTTCAGAGTGTTCAGCATGCGGTGAATCGTCGTCGTCTAATAAGCCATCGAATTCTGATTTTCTCGTTTTCAGAACAGATTTAGGCTGCAATTTTTAAGTAAATGGTTTCCATTAGAGCAGATGCATGCAAACAGATAAGATGTGAATTGTGAACGACACGACATACCGAGAGTCTAAGCAGCAACCTTACTCGGAGCCCCTTTCTCCAATTCCTTTCATCGTTTAGCTTCTCAACCTGTGTCGAATATGCAAGCTTTGAATGGAATTGCAGAAGAAGTATCTAAAGGACTGAAACAACTAAATCATAAGAACAAGTTCTAGCAGCAAAACTGCATTAACATACCGCCTTCTCAGCGATCTTTGTCGACTCGTATTCCACAAGCGCATGTAGCTTAATGAATAGGAACAGAAAAATGGAATCATGAGACAAATTGTGTAATAATCTCTAGGCTTATCTAAGAAAACAAGTTTGATTCCAACCTTCATACCTTGTTAGACATAAAATAGTCATTCTTAGGACGGGACGAATTCGATTCCGGGGGATGACATATTCGGATGTTCTTCACACTGTATCAGAATACTAACAATAAGCTGAAAAAGAACCCTTCTAGACAGATGACAACAAACCAGAAACCTGAACCGAAAACCGAATGCGATGAAAACCAAACCTCCCAACAACGTTAAAGATTTTGTCAAGGTTCTGATGAGAGTGATCTTCAGGCAAATTCTCTACGACAACAGTACGAGACTGCGAACCAAGGAACAAGGTAGATTTCAATTTGCAGCATACAGAAGTGGCCAATTTTTAAGGAAATTCGTATATACTACCTGCACTTGCTCTCGTTCTTTCTCGGTGAACGGATGTCTACGACGAACCTTCTTGCCATCGTCACTTACAACCTTTCCAAGCACATCAAAAGAACAAAGATATCATTCCAAAAAAACCCGAAATGAAGACAATGCTGTAGATTACTTTTATTTTTGCAGCTGAACAAGAACAAATGAACAATGAAACTTAAAGAACTTACAAGCTTTAAAGAGGAACGAAGTGCTTGAGCCAGCAACTGGTGGTTGGTGATGAGGGACTTGATCTTCTTTGTTGAAGCAATAAAAGATATAGGCACTAAAGCAAGGCCAACAGTGAAAACCGATTCGAGTACCGAACTATACAACTAATTCAACTCGACCGAAGGTCCGAAACTAACTATAGAGCTTACATAAGCTTTACACATGGATTCATAAGTTTTCTTACCATAGCCTTCAGGATCTTTACTTATTTGCTTCGATAACGATTCGTTCGCAATCAGACTCATGTCGCTGAACTGGTATTCCACCTGTTTTACACACACAACCAGGATCAAATCACACAATTTTCACACATGATTATACACACGGGAGCCATATACTATAACCATTCATTGTTGAATACTATCAATTATCAAACAGTTAATGATCATAGTGATAAAGTAGGCAAAAAGAGAAGAACCCCAGAAAAAAATGACCTGTTTGATGATCTTTTGACGTAGATCATCTGTTAAAACGTTCTTGGAAGAACAATTGGGGATTGAGAGATTAGGGTTAGAGTTCAAATAAGTTGAAGGTTCTTGGTCACCGAGAAAAAACCAATCAGAGGCTGCTGCTGCACCACCACCAAGGTAATGGAAACAAGGGTAATAGTAACCGGAAATGGGCATTTGGGTATGCGATTTCGGCACGAATTCGGGTGCGTGAGCATTGAATTTAAACGTCACGCCGTTGCTGCTGCTACTGGTGCCACTACCACTGCTAGTACAACTGATCGTTTGTTTTGCAGCAGCCATGGAAATGGGGTTATTACAACTGGTCGTTGGTTTTGCGGAAGCCATTGTTATGGCTTGATGATCTTTCATTTGAAACTTATCATGGGGTTCTTCTTTAGGCTTTTCCTCGGGTTGGGCTTGTGCCATTTTTGTTAAACTTTCTCTTACAAGGAATCAAAATCAAAAACAAAATCAAAAACCGAACAGAAGTCAGTGATTTGTTCCTCTGTATGTTTCATTTGTGAATGTTTTTAAGATTTGATATCATCTCATCTGGTGTTGTTCTCCTGAAGTTTAGCAACTGTAAGTTTGGTAACTGATTGTTTTGAATCCACATTTGGCGGCCAGACAGACAGAGCAGAGAGATGAGTTTTTCTTACACGTGACCGTTGCTTTGGGGGTTTGACGGGTTTTTTAAGGTTTGGAATTTGCCAACACTTTAACGAACTTCCTCTTTTTTCTCTTCTTCAAACGTAACTTTCCATTTACGTAATTGCATGTCTAGATAAAATCGCAACGTTAAAATTTTTATTTTAGACCGACTAAAGTTCAATAATTAAACTTTAAGATGAATTTGGTGATATATATTATCATTTTATTAAAAGATTTTAACTATTATATTAAAATTAAATTTATTTAATTAAATAAAAAATTAAATTTTTAATTAGGTGTTGATATGTGTCATGAGTAATTAATTTATTTTATCATATTAAGATTAAATCAAATTAATAGATCGTCCAAATATATAATTATATATATTTTATTTAACAACCATCAATTTTTTTTTTACGATTGGATACTTAATTGAAATTATTTAAATAATTATATAATAAAATTTTTAAATTAAAATTATAGTAAAATTTTATGGGTTAGAATCAAGTTTCAGTATAAAAATAGAAGTTTTACACTAATTTTAGATCGTTAGATGATGATATCTTTTTCAAGTGTTAATCTATATTTTTTTTACTGTTAACCTCATTCATCTATTTCACTCATCTAATAATATTGAATTAATATAAAACTTAAGGAGTTTTACATTATGTAACTTGATCTCATCCTAAATTTTATTACATTCATTTATTTAAGTTAATAAACGAACACAAATAAATGATATATAGATAATTTATGAATAATTTATCAAATGTTTTACTCATTCGTGCCCAAAAATAAAGTTAAAATTCGATAATAACTTACATAATTTAACCAAATATATTTTATACAAGATTTTCTATTTTATTTCATGGATTTTTTTTTTGAATTAGTTAATAGTGATTATAATAGTATATGTTTTAGAATATATAATTTTCACCATTTGACATTGATCGCTCAATCACTCTGCTGGCATCATTAGTGCTCAAACTCGTGACCTCTAGGAATAACAACCGTTCCTTTAACCAATTGGGTGTAAATTGTTTATCTTTAACAGTATTTTTATTATGTCTCGTTTTAAATTATTGAATTTAGTGTTCAAGGTTAGGGATTATGGTTAAGGTTTAAGAAATACGGATAATGTATATTTTTTAGGGTTTAAGATAGAAAAAATTAGAGTTAAGGTTTAAAATTTAATTTTTTAAAATTTTTAACATAGACATAAAAGAAGGTACGATTAAGAACAAAGAATTTCTACTCTCAATAATTATATAAAAAAATATATACTTTATCGAGAAGATGATGATTTGGAAAATATAAATATATATTTTTAATTTATTAATCGATTAATTTAATTAAATCGTTAAAAATTCATTATAATTATAATGTCCATGTTATTGACCCTACCCCATTTAAAGTATTGTCAAAACATTATACTTAGTCTCTACTTGGTTTGAAATTCCCCTCATTCTCATGCAATAATTTCAAATCAATTATTAAAATTCCCATGAAACATATACTTACATGACCTAATTAAATGAATAATAAATCTTCATTCTTATCCTCAAATAAATTAAAAAATTGCAAGGTGGTTCAACAATTTGAGAATTTTTTAAATAAATCCCTCGATTGTTAATATTATATGTTTACATCATTGTACGACATGAAGAATAACCCAATAAGAAATGTTGGTGGTGATGTCTTTTTCTTTTAGTAGTTAGCTTTTACGTTGCCAACTTTTTTTATTTCATAATTTTATCCAACATTTCATTTTCATTTGGATAACACGTAGATTTGCAAAATTCTTGCTTAATGGGACTTTTCTGGGTAAATACACAATTTGGTATCTAAAACTTGGTTTAAGATTCAATTAGGTTCATAAACTTTTTGACCTAATTAGGTACACGAACTTTGTTTTTTGTTCAAATTGGTGCATGAACTTGACTTTATAGGTCAAATAACCCATTACTACAAGTACCATTGAAACAATAAACCAAGTTTATGTACTTAATTACCAAATTGAAAATTGAAGCTAAGTTTAGGTACCGAAATGTAATTTATCCTTATTTTGTAAAGAAAAGCAAAGATGGCCTTTGGGCTGTTTGAAAACGTTTATATATCTGTATTTTAATACGATATATAATTATTTAGAGTTTTTATTTAAAAAATAGATTATTTAAAGTTTATTTTAGAATTTAGGTTAAAAATTACAGTACAGTAGAAAAATATTACCTGCAAATGATAATTTGGAAGGAAGACGCCACATGCGGATGTTGTTTTTTTATTTTTAAATAATTTTAAAAAAATTCAGAAACAACATCACATGCACATGACGTTCTTTAATCTGTATATAAATTTTACTTCGAATCTAAAATATAATTAAGGATCATTTATATTCAAAATTTATTTTAGATTATTCTTAATTTTTTTCATCTATGTTTCCTACCACCCAATAATATTGTAACACATAATATTTTATGAAAAAAATAAATTTATAAGAAAAAGTAATGTATAAAAAAACATACTGGACAATATTAAAATTTTGCTTATATCCAATTGAATTATATAAATAGAAGCCTCTTAAAGAACTGAGAAAGGGGAAAAAAAGATACTTGCTAAATAGCTTTGCAAAAATGGTGCTTCAGAGATTGGAGATCTGCGTGGAGTTGATGAAATTAGCCGTGGAATTTGTCATGACCGTGGCGGAAGCAGTCGGCGTAGTCATCCATCAAAATGATTCGCCGGCGGAAATGACGAACGGTCGGTCTTTTTCTTCTCCGATTCCCTTGGTTGGGTTTCTTCCTTGAAATCGATCGGTTTCAATTTTCCGAGTTTTGTTTTAATCCTTTGTAAATTTGTTGTTTTTGCTTTGGGGATTTGAATGTGTAAATTCAGGATATGAATTATGATGTTTTTGCTTGGGCAAGTATGTTTTCTATTTGAATCTCTTAGATTTTCTAACCAGATTTCTGGGTTTTTCTTTGGCCAAGACGAGATTTCTGGGTTCAGTACCAAGAATTCTGGAATTTTGATTCATGGGGTTCTTTTTTCTCTGTGAATTTCAATTTTTTTTATTTTACATTTGGTTAAATTGATCGAACACTTATAAATTATATTGCTAATTAAATAAATTATTTAATTGATATGAACTACGCTGTAGCATGAGAGAACATCACCGAATCTGTTTACAAACGGTAAGAATAAGAAATGACACCGAGACGGAAAAGAGTATTTAATCGATCAATTTAATTAATCAATTAAATTAAATTATAAAAAAATATTAATTATTTTTTATTAATCGAACCAATTCTTTTAAAAAAATTAATTAGATTGAAAATTTTGGTTTAGGTGATTTATAAAAACAGATATTAAATTATGTTAAAATGATCTTTTAACTATTAAATTTTTTAAAATTATAAAATAATTATTAAATCTATCGAATTATTATAAAATATCATTTGTTCATTATATATTATAAATTATTAATAAATATTAAAAAATTTAATACTTATTTTTTAATAATTTAATAAATGTAATGATATTTTGTGCTAATTTGATAAAATCTATTAGTTATTTTTAATATATAAAAAACTTAATCATCATTTTATAATTTTAAAAATTTAATAACAAAAGATAAATATATGTAATAATATAATTTTTTAACTTAATTAATTAATTAATTAATTTAAACATTAAATTTAAAATTGATCGATTAACTAAAAAATAATTTAATCGATTAAATCGATTAAAACTAAATTTAAATATCCTTATATACAAAAAATTATTAGGGGACGTCGTAATCTCATTTTAGGCGTCGGCTGCCACCCCTCAGCCTCTATTTTTCTTTTCGTCTTTTGTTTGTTTTGTGCTGGTACTCTCTTCGGTCTGCTCGTTGAGTTCCCCTCGTCAGCGGCCTCAGTTTGGTTCGGTGTATTTTCTACGAGGTGAAGGCATGGTTTAGGTGTAAAGGAAACTAGGAAAGGCTTGTCTCGTTCTTTCATCGGCGTCTTGTCACTCGGATACGGTTGCAGATTTTGGCCGGCGACCGTTGGAAGGCTCTCCGGTTTCCGTTTCTCCTTAATACTATAAAAAAAAGACTTACCATTAGTTCCATACCCATAACGACAAATATACAAATTCCCATTTACACACAAATCATTAAAAGCATATTCTTTTTATGATATTTTATGCAGGTTAGGTGACGTTTTCATTGTTTTTGACAGATAGTTATGGTTGATTGATATTTTCAAAGTTCATGGTGAAAAACCCTATGAAACAACAAAAGAAAATCAAAAACGAAACCAAAAACAAAACACTGATCATGTTTTTTCAACAGAAACACAACATCAGGAGTTTCAGTGACTCTATACTCAAATGTTGTTCGATATTATCCAATTACTCTTCATTTGTATGGCCTCGGTAATACTTGTTTTTGTCTTTGTCGTTCTGATATGCAACATTGTAACGAAAAAACATTCCAAATCCAATGAGGAGAAAGAGACGACATTGATGACGATGACCCCGAGTTCGTTACTGGAAGTTAAGGTCACGTTTCCGATAAAAGTGATATTCGGGGATGTTACGACTGCCAAGAAATATGATCCCACGGAACTAGCTCAAATCCCGAAAACCAGACTCGGTGAAGGTACTCTAGGGACATTGTTTAAGGTTGTTCTCGGATGCGGTTCGGTCACAACGATTCGAAAGATCCGAGAAGGGCTGATCATTAATGCCGATGCTCTCGAGACGTGGATCAGTTTCTTTGGAGCAATGAAGAATGATGGCCTGTTGCTGCCTATATATTTCAGCTTTTGGTATGGTGGAGAGGCTTTTATCCTGTATGAGTATTTGATCTTGGGAAGCTTGGAAGAGCTTTTACATGGTAAGAGATTAAGATAAAAGTTTTTTTTAATAAGAGAAAATCTTCAACAACAAAAAATTTATTCTTTTATAAACTCGTTTAATTTAAGATTTTTAGAATTTAGATTTTATACGAACAAGTTTAATTTAGGGCGTAGAGGTTAAGTTTAGATTTAAAACTTTAATTTTAGGGTTTCAAAACTAAATTTTAGGGTTAATTAAAATTAGGGTTATATATTTAGATTGTATATAAAATGGTCTATGCTACGGTCTGTAGGTTTAGTTTAGTATTTAGATGTTTAGTTTTAGGATTTTAAATTTAGTGCTTAAGATTTATACAATACGTTATCGTAAAATTTTAAAATTAGATTTCTTTAAATTTAATCTCGATTATGGCGTAGGTAGTGAAGGGATTCAATTCACTCCCTTAAGCTGGGGAATCAGAAAAAAGATCGCATTATACGCAGCCCAAGCCGTAGCTTTACTTCACAGCCGAGCAACTCAAAATGCCGAACCACTCACATGCGGGGTGATCAAGGCTTCCAACATCTTAATCCGAGTCGATTTTTCAGCATGTCTCTCGAGCTACGAGACGCCGTACCTAGTTCCCCCGGAAATGATCATCAAAAGAAATCCAGGTCGAGTCGCGCCCGAACTCAAGGGTCATCACCGGAAAATATTCACGCAGAAATCCGATGTTTACAGCTTCGGTATACTGTTGTTGGAGCTGATCACCGGTCAAAGGCCGTCGATGACCAACTTGCGAGCGTACGTGAATGAGAGGAAAGTGAAAGGTGGATTGAATTGTGTGTATGATAAGAAAATGAGTGGTGTAATGCATGAGAATTTGTCTGGAATGATTGAGATTGCATGGATTTGCCTGTCGTGTAAGCCACAAGGTCGACCTTCCATGGATGATGTGGTCCGGATGATACAATCATTGTGAGTAGAAAAAATACTTTGTTTTTTCTACTTCTGGGATGGGAGAGATTAGAGTGTAAATTAGGATACGTTATCATGTATCTAAACGTTATAAATCCACAATAAAAGGGAGAAAATGAGTTATAAACATGGTGGGAAATTAGATTTTGTACTTTAAATTTTGATATGTTTTAAGTAAATTTCTTTATTAATATAGTACAAAATGAGTTATTTCGTCGATATATATATTTTAAAATTTAAAAGATAACTTACAAACTTAACAAATAGTTTTATTAATAAAAAAACGAAAAAACGAGCGATATTTATATCAAAAGACCTGAATTCAAACACTTTGTTTATAAAATAAGTATGTTATAAAAAAAATTAAGACTGTATATGCATAAATATCACCTTGTAATCGAAAATTATTAAATAAATTCGATTTATTATATGTTTTTGATACCGGCTAATAAGGTATAAGTAGAAAAGAAGTAAATCCTAAGTTAGGAGAAATTATTTCATAGATTCTTCTCTCTGACGCATAATAAATTTAATCAATAAAAATATTTATATTATTATTTTATTATGTTGATAATATAAATCTCTACCATCCAAGATATCAACGGCTGCAAATAAATAATCCATCACTTGATTGTCCTTTTTGGACATTCTCTCCTCCGTTAAGAGTCCCTTTAAACCCAACAAAATGCGAAGTTCTTGTAACGAGGAGCAGTAAACGAAGTGCAGAAAGAGAGGAGATGGAAGTTGCGAACGCACGATTCGTGTTATCAGATAGAAGAGCACCGTTGATTCTGGAGAATTGCATGAATTGGAGTTAATTTCACCGGACATTGAGCTCGGACAACATTGCTTCCTTTCAAATTCGTTGAACGAGGCTATTATTTCCGATGCTACTTCCTCGAGCTCCGGTGTAGTGCTCGCCGCTGGCGGCGGTGAAAAGTACTGTTCCAGGCTCTGCTCCGGCGGAAATAACGAGTCATGCGGCATTGTGAAGGATAGCTCGAGATTCGTAGATCTAGAGGTGACGTTCGAATTTCGGTTTCGTTGTTCTTCTGCTTTTTTTTTTTTGTTTGTTTCTCCTGTTTGGTTCCTGAGAAAAATAACACTCGTGAAGAAAAATAACCGTTCTGTATGATCTTTTATCGATCTTTTTCTAATAATTATGATATAGTATACGTTAATTAGTTACTGATCATATTTCATGAATGTGCTTTTGCAGGTCAAGAGTTTTGAAACTGAAATCTCAACGCGCATCATCATCAACAAATTCAGGTTAAATCTCTCTAAATCCTTCATTAATGACTATTATTTTCCGTTTATCTCCACTTCTATCCTTCAAAAATTCAAAAAAGGCTGAATCGTTTCGTTTTAACTCTCAGCGTTTTATAATCTCTCTTTCCACCTATCCTATTTTCAGTAGAGAAACAAGCGAGTTCAGTGACGACTCAGAGAAAATAGACTCTCCGCAGAGAAATCCGCCACCGCCACAAAATAAGCAGCAGCCGAAAACGCTATCGCAAGCAGAGATCGACGAGTTCTTCTCCGTCACCGAAAAGTACGAGCAAAAACGTTTCGTTGAGAAGTAAGTGTGCGTAGGATAGGGAATGTCACCATACTGTCGCACTTTAGCATTTGTGTAATCAGAGAATCCCAGTCCCTAACTAACTAAAAGCTTTAATTTTTGTGTATTTTTGTACGCTTTATCAGGTACAACTATGATATTGTCAAGGATATGCCTGTCGATGGTCGTTACCAGTGGGTTCCGTTAAAGCCCTGAAAAGATCACAGAATAAGAGAGAAGAAATGTTATAGTTACACGCGGTAGCACGGTTTATGCTATTTGACAGATGCAAATGAAAGTGAAGGGATTGAATGGTTTGTTTTTGCGTTATCCTTTAACTGTACGGTTTAGAAGAAAGCACTTGAAAACTTAGCTATTATACTTAAAAATTTATAATTATTCAAATTTTTATTTTATAATTTAAGTTTTATTTTATTAAAAATTTGAATTGAATTAAAAAAAATTATGTTAAATCCAATAAAATAATTCTTTCTAATCCAAAAGCTACTCAAAATGCTAGCCTTTTCTCTTATAAGCTTCTCTAATTTTAGGAATTACCCGAATTGTTTGAAAATCCCTTCACATTCTATTGCCATGCTGCCGGGGAACATAATGATCAGGTTGAAGAAGGCAAGGCAAGGTGTCATTCTTTCAGAATTTAACTTTTGTGCCTCATCTTTTTATGTGTCAATTTCTATACAAAATAATGAAAATATACATCTCCTACTGCCTGCTATGGCTGTGTCTGCTGCTGCTTTATGACCGATGAATTATTATTAGGTATAAAGATAATTTTAATGTTTATATCTTTTATCTTTTTAACTCTTACGTTTTTAGGATAAATTTAGTCCTTAACCTATATATTTTTGACAAATAGTTTATTTTTAATTATCATGATAACTGGACCGTTAAAAATTTAACGATAATGACATGTCATATGCATATAATAATATATTTTAAATGATATGATATCTAACCTATCAAATACATATATATATGAAATATAATTTTATTTCAATATAAAATATAAATCAATTAAAATTTAAATAAAATATTAAAAATTAATTAATTCTAAAATAAAAAGCTATTAAATATTCTCAACATTAATTAATTAATTAATTTAAGATAGAATTTTGATTCTATCGTACTAAATATATGAAATATTTTATTTGAATGTTAATTGTTTTATATTTTGTGTTAAAATAAAATTATATTTCAGATATATATGTATTTGATAGGTTAGATGTCATGTTATTTAAAATATATTATCATATATATATATATATGATATATCATCATTATTAGATTTTTAACGGTCCAGTTATCATAATAGTTAAAAATAAACTATTTGTCAAAAAGATATAAGTTAAGGGCTAAATTTATCAAAAAAAAATAAGGATCAAAACGATAAAACTTATAAATATTAAGGGTTAAAATTATCTTTATACCTTCTTCTTATTATTATTATTATTATTATATCTGTTTAATATATCAGCAGAATTAATATATACAAAGTCAAAAAGATACTTTAGGCTACAATAGCTCTACACAGAATTGATAGTAAATAACGCTAAACAATATAATATATTTATCATATAAACGGATTTTAAATAAAAATAAATCTAAAAAAAGTAATTTCACCGCTATTTATATATAACGTTTAATGTCATTCACAATAAAATTATGGATTGTATAACCATTATTTATATCCAAAAGAATTCTTAGACATCTCAAATAATAATAAGATACGAAAAATATTTTGATATGCGAGCTTTTAATTTTAAGTTATAAATTTAAAGTTTAAAATTTTATAACAACTGATATTTTTTATCATCATCTATACATTATTGATTTATTTCATAACAGAGGGTTGTTTCAAGATGATAGTTGTTGGTAGAGTTAAAGAAAGTTTAATCTTAATTTGATTTTTTAATTTTTATTTTACTAGCTTACTATTGTCCTTTTTTTATTTACGTTTGGAGAGACTCTTTTATAACCTTTCCTCATTAATAATATTAAGAATTAAAAAAATCATTAATAATATTAAACCAATATTCTTCAGAAAAAAATATTGCATGACATAGAATTAAAGGTTGAAGGTTAGAATATATAGTTAAGGCGTTAGAGCTAGAAATTTAAATTTTAAATTTTATAACCTAAATATAAAAATTTGTATAATTATATATTTTTTAATAAAAATTAGAGTTAATATATAATATTTTATGTTATTTAAAAATAGAATAAAATCCGAATTAAATGAATAATATCTATAGACCGATCGGTTTGAGTTGATTTGGACCATTTTGCTTCATTGGTTTTTCTAAATAATTTTTCGTACTTTAATTTTTTTTTATTTTTTTTTGCTAATATATAATAATTTCTCAAGTATTACATTTAACAACCTGATCAATCTTTTTTTGTCTGATTCCGGTGAACGGCCCTGATTCCTCTGACATTCTCTGGTATCACGTTATTTTGTCATCTGGATGATATATGAGAGCAAAAACCAACCTAGAATTATGAAGAATATGATACTGTATCTATACGTACATGTATGCAAAAATGCAGACAACGTAGAGAGCTGCAGATAGAACAGATTAGTACAGTGAGATGTTTCTGGGTATTCATCATCAATAGCACCATTTGTCATTTTGGTAAAAAAAAAAAACAGAGTTTGTTTGTTTGTTTGTTCTTGCTTATTGATGAACATAGACATCAAAATCAAAGTGGAAGAACAAGAGGAGATCTTGAAAATGGAAGGAGACTGTTCATTTGATGATGAACATGTGGTATGTATGTATGTAGATAACATGAGTATTGTGGATTTTTGCCCTTTGTTCTTATGGTTTTTCATGTTTCTTTGTTGTATAGGATCATGCTAAACAAAACTCTCTCTGTAAATCTTTGGTGTATTAAGAAAAGTAAAAACCTAGAATGTAATATGATGTTCTTCTTCAGCTTATAGTTTTGGTTCTTCCAGTGTTGTCTTTAGGATTCGGGTGTAAAAAATCACTTGAACTAAATGGTTTTGGAAAATAATCCATACCCAAATCCAGAAATCTGGTTAGTAACCTGGGTTCATGCATGAATCTGATAGGTGCATTTCTATGGGTTTCTTCTCCTTGAATATCCCAAACTTGTAAACTGATTTTAACTCAAATGTTGGACTAATAGACAACTGGTTTCTGATGCAGGGAATTCATGATTCTCCTCAGAAGGTTGTGAGGTTTGTAAATTCAATGATAAGTTTTTGATTTATTCTCAATGTATGTGAATTTCCTTTTAGTTTTAAGAACTGTTGATTTGGTTCATGTTTATGGACATTAAAGGAAGAGGCCAAGGGACAAGAACAATAACTGTGATTATGTTACCAAAGCTGTCATAATGAAAACAGAAGAGGGTTGTTCAAATTCCTCTGTTGTAAAGAGAGCAGAAGAGGTTCAAGCCAATCTATCCCCTGAATTCCCTACTTTTTTCAAAATTATGATCCCATCAGTTGTTTGTCGTGGTTTTTGGATGGTAAGCAATGATGTTCATTCCCCAAACTTGTATGGTTTCCTGGACAACTCTTTCTGCACATTGATTTTCTGTCTTTGGCTGCTAGGCATTACCTAAGGAATTCTGCCAACTCAATTTGCCAAACCATGATGCCTACAATCATATTGGTTGGTGAAACTGGAAATGAATACCGGATAAATTTTCTCATTCGAAGGAGGGCGTTGAGTGGTGGGTGGAAAAAGTTTTCCGAAGAACACGGTTTGCTTGTTGGAGATGCTGTAGTTTTCCAATTGATCAGGCCTTCCAAGTTCAAGGTATTGTCTTGTCTCATATTTAAGCAAATCCTCCTACATCAAATGATTGATTTCTGTAAGTGATTAAAGTTGTTGCCATGCTCGAAATTTCCACACCATCTCTTGTTTATCAAATTTGCAGGTATATATAGTGAGGTTGAATGGCTTAGCTGAAGTAGATGCAGCTCTTGGCCTACTTAGATTACAGAGCAGTGCAAATCAGACAGGCATCTGTAAGTGATTTACTCATCAAATATGCTTTAACAAATTCATATGTAGCCCCAAAATTGATTTAGCTTTGGTCTTTGCAATCAGGGCCTATTCTCCAAGATATTAATGAATATGAAGTCCACAGGAATGGCATGTCTTGTCTCAGGGCTGAAGAAAACCAGTCAGAGAAAGGCAGTTTGGATGTTGGCTCCAGTGAAGTGGACGACATTCGAACATCACTAGAAGAAAAGGCCGAATTTGAACAACCGAGAGGTACTAAGAAGTTCACTATTCTTGTTGAATGGTTTGGTCCAATAT
Source organism: Abelmoschus esculentus (assembly GCA_035048815.1). Lineage (NCBI taxonomy): Eukaryota > Viridiplantae > Streptophyta > Magnoliopsida > Malvales > Malvaceae > Abelmoschus > Abelmoschus esculentus. The sequence continues at coordinate 645,066 of JAUCBN010000012.1, forward strand.
ACCGGCAACCGATGTAAATACTTATATTGTTAACATTGCAGAAGCCATTAGAGCTTCCGAGATTTCCAGCCCACGAAATAATTTCGTGACTTCAGAGAACACTCTGAGTAGCCTTGAGCTTCTGGGAATTGACAGTGGGTTGCATCATCTACAGAGCCCTGCTTTTGAATCAAAACAGGAAGTGGAATCGAGGAGGTACAAGGAAGCAGAGTCTCTAGAATTGGAGCTTCTGGGGGAAAAAGAGGAAATACAAAGGCTGGATACCGAAATAGAGGATCTGACAGTGCATTCTAAGAGGTATAAACTAATGTTTGAGGCAGCTGCTAAATCCCCATGGTGATGACCGTGATCAGAAATATTAACTGACACCTCAACCACTCATCATACTATAGATCACATAGGAAATATTAACTGATACTTGCCTTTTTTTGGTTCTTTTAGCAAGGAGAATTAGTATTATGTAGGCTTTGATGGAGTTTGAACCCAGTATTAATAGTTAGGGCATGAGGAGCCAATGCAAATTCTGCATTGGCAACTGCTGTTAAGGCAGTTCCTACTGCTGCTATAGCTCCTGCATCTGCTTGTACAAGTGCAAAATGTGCAATACACTGCATTCTCCTTGGAATCAGAAATAGGTATTTTATCAAGGATTAGTATTATGTTGAACCATAGCTCTTCATGCAGTCCCCATTTCTTCAGCTTTTCAATTAATTGGCCAAGTTAGTTGACTAGGCTTTTCAAAATACCAAAACCGACTCCCTTTAATGTTTCAAAATACTTACTCTGAATTTCCTTCATTATAAGATCACTTTAAAGTTGCTTCAATAAGAATGTTCTACTTGAAAGACGAATCTAATTTGTCCTTCATTGTAGTAAATTGATGCAGTTTTCTCAAATATTGGAGCAGCCTAACCAAAGTTTTTGCTTCTGTAATCATGCTGAAGAAAGAAAGGATTAAGGTACAGGGACTGGAGGCATAATTAAACCTAAAACCAGACATTTATACATGACAAAAAAAAAGACAACACTATGGAGGAGGACAAGGAGAAGAAGAAACGCACAAAGTAAACTGGAGGAAAACTGTATCAACCTCCCTTTATGTTGTACCCTATACAGAGTTAGCCAAATACCCCAATTAGCATCATCTATTCATCTTCAATTGTACTTCTGCCCTGTACCCAAAAAACAAGAAACATGGCATCAGAAAACACATCTTTATCAAGGAAAAAAGGGTCTAGTTCTTAATTTAATCTCACACCTAAACGTTTATTTGCTGATAAGATGTTGGTCATGGAGAAACATAGGCACAGAACCCTTCTCTTCAACTACTTTCTCAAGAATACTTTCATTTCTATCTACGTTAGTCCTTTTCAGCCCCAGCCGCTCTCTCCACCATCCTGAACCCTTTCGCAGGCTCAGGAATGAGCCATGTCGTCGTCGTCTACGAGAAGTGTATCTCTCAGAGTCAGCAAAATCATTGGAGAAAGAAATCCTAGGGTCCATTGTTGAACTAGTAAACAGACCTGCCTGCTGCTATTCACTATTGAACACCTTTAGGCATTGCCTATAGTAATATATCTTCAAAATCAATGTATATATATGATGATAAGTTGTTGTTTCCTTTTGTTAGAATCCACATGCAGATGTTTGCTTGTATATTTGCATCTTTGGGACATCTCATGTTACTTAGATTTGTCATCTAAGGAGATTTATAATAAACTGTGGGTTAAATTAAACTATCCTTTTAACTGTGTATTTGATTTTACAATGGCTAATTATGCAGATGAATAAGCTGGCAAAGACACCCATGTATAAACCCCTAGGATCCACTGGTGTTTTCTCACTGGTTTAAGTGTTGGCCAACCCATGTGCCTACGTTCCGATGATTATTACCTACGAATTTGTTTAATGGGGTGAGACATTAGATTTTTAAATAAGGTTATAAATTTAATTTTTAATGTTATAAAGGCCGTCTCATAATGGATATCTATAATATTTGATTCAGATTAGTTAGTTAATAAGTTTGACATCGCTGGTTATACCAAAAAAAAGTTATCACTTTAGATTCTTTAAACAAAGTTAAAGGTTCAAATCTTGATAGGATATTTAATAATGAGCGTCTGTAATATTCAATCCATATTAACCATCAAACTATGATTTTGGGGTTTAATCATGTTTACGTTCATTTAAGCTTTTAACTTTTGAAATCTAATCCCTCTTAATTTTTAAATCAGACAAGTAAAGAGATTGAAAATTTTATGAATATAATCAACAATCAATTGATCTAGTGGGATGAAATGCTAGATACCTTAAGCAAGGTCTAAGGTTCGAATCTTGACATTTCCCATAATGGACCTCTGTAATACTCGATCAAGATTAATCAGTCTATGGATTGGATATTATGATTAAATTGTAAATGTACAAAGAGTATAGGGATTGGAGCAAAATTAAACCTCTTTTTCAATCAGGTCCCCAAATGAGAATTGGACAAGTGTACCATTCTCATATTGGGTGTACTTTGAGAGTTATGATGGTATTGAGTATAAGTCAAGACAATGTGCCAAAATTTCCCAAGTTTTCATGGTTCAAAGGAGACAATGTTGGTCTAATTTGGGCAGTTTGTGTCTCATTTTTGACTCCCATTTTGATAGCAAACTTTTGTCTTTGCAAAATTAATCTTTTTTTTTTTTCCGTTGAAAATGAGTCTCGATTTACGATACGGTACGAAACTTTCGATGTTTGAGATACGATTTCTTTATAATCCTTTTAATATCGAATATAATCTAATTTGAAAAAATAAATAATTTAATTATTTTAAAATTAAGTTTTGATAGTGGAATCCATATAGGGTGTTCAAATGGGTAACTTGGTCGATGGCTGATTCTAATTATCAAAAAATAAATTAACTGAATTTTTTAAATTTTTAACCGTTAATCGAACTGAACCGAACTTTTTTCGAAATACATTAATCGAACCAAACAGATTTCGATTAATTCGGTTAATTGAAATTTGTTATAAAATTCTGTGTAAATTACACAAATGATCATTCGACAATGTTAAAATAGTCTTTTTAGACACCGAACTTAAAAAAAGATAAAGCAACCATTAAACTTATCTAATCATTATAAATTGATTATTTAATTATTGTCTATTATAAATTATTGATAAATGTTAAAAAATTAATAAATATTTTTAATAATTTAATAAATTTAATTATCATATCAATTTGATAAAATTTAATGACCAATTTATAATTTTTAAAAGTTTAGTGACTAAAAACAAATATATATAATATATAAAATATGAAATTTTAACCGAATTAACCATTAATCGAACTTTTAAAAAAAACTTTAACCACTCACCGACCGAACAAAGTTCGATGGTCGACCGTTTAATCAAATTAATTCAATTTGATCAGTATATGAGTTTAGCCGACCGTTTGAACACACTAATTCTAGATAACGCTCATCTCATTGAGGGCAAATACAAATTTTATATAATATATGTGATTTTTTATAAATTATATTAAAAATTTAAGAGTATATAATTATAAAATTTTAAAATACATTAGATATTTAATAGAAATTAGGATAATTTAAAATTTTGGAGCTGCTATACTATTCATGCAACGTAGTAGTTTACGCTTACATTAACTTATTATCAGCCTAAAAGGTATCTCATGGATCATTTTGATAGAAACTCGATTCATTGGTTCGATCCTACAAAACGACCGAGAAAATTGGAATGCTGCAATTTCTAACTGAAACCCACTCTGGAAAAGACAGCAGGTCAGAAAAAGACGGCAGAATTAATGGAGGAAGCAAGAAGATGAAGTTGCAGGTTTAACTTAACAGTCACGGCAGATTCAAAACTGGTTCAAGAATCATTTCCGGTAGTCATAGCAGAATCCGAGGAATTGTTGTTATCCGTCATCATCATCCATTGTTGAATCTCTTCTTCGTTTAGTATATCCCAAAACTCAGTCTCCGTTCCCATGTCCATTCCCGCATTTGTCTGATCATGCAAAACGACATTTGTTGCTGTCGGTGTCGGTGTTGTTGTTGCGGCGGCGGAGGCTGGTATTGTTGCATTGTCATTGCTGTTGGTATCGGGGAATGGGAAGTTGAGTTTAGCTCTTGGTCCTCGGAAATCGATGGCTGCTTTATCGTAAGCCCGGGCTGCTTCCTCCGCTGTGTTGAATGTTCCGAGCCAGACCCGGGTGGCACGACGCGGGTCTCGGATCTCCGCAGCCCATTTGCCCCACGGCCTTTGCCTAACTCCCCTGTAGTTTTTCTTCACTCGTTTAGTTCTAGTCGTAGAGGGCGTGGCTGCTCCCTTTTTGTCCTCCTGCTGACTTGGCGGGAAAAGGTTGCAACCCAGACAGCCGTCAAATTTGCAAACGTGGCACTTACCCGTAACTTCACTGGCCTGTAACACCATATCCCCACCGGTAATGTCAGTAAAAGAAGAAGAACCTCCGACGAGGGTACTCGAATCTAATGGAAGATCAACGGCAGCGGTGGAGGAAGGGACTGAACCGATGATAACGTTCTTGAGGGCGGAGACCATGACGGAGATTTCTTGTTCTGATGAAAGACGACGGGGCGGCGCCATCAAAGGCGGACCTAAGACGGATAATCGTTTCTGTTTTCGATTAAGCATATTGGTAATTTTGTTGAGTTCAGAGTTTAAGGATTTCAGACAAGAAAACAGTCTGTAAGAAGGTATTTATACTAAAACTTTTTATAAGGATGCCAACGTGGCATGCCAGCTGGGAACGCTGGGAACACACGGAATAACCTGACGATTTAAATACGAGATTCTTGTCGGTGCACGTGGCGGCTAATTATCATGAAGCTGCAGTCTGCAGATAGAGATTATTACTGAGATGACACATTTTTAATTGTTAAATAAAATAACACTTCAAAAATTATTTATCTTAAATCATTTAAAGATGAAGATTTTTTATTTTTTATTTAGATTTTTTTAGATATATAGATTATTTAAAATTTTTACTTAAGAAAATAATTTATTTAAAATTTAGTTTAAAAGCTATAATTTAAGTAAAAAAACATTATATGTAAATGACGATTTGAGAACTGAAATTATTCATAAATGATATTTTTAGAATCCGAAAGAAGAACGTCAATTATACATAGTGTTCTTCTTTTATAATTTTACACCGTAAAAATTAACTTAAAATTTAAAATATAAATAAAATTTATTTATATTCTAAAGCAAAATTTTAGATTGAATTATTCTTAATTCTTTTATCTTTTGATTAATTATTTAATGTTAGGTTTAGATATACGATATTAAAGTTATCTTTAAATTGTTCATTTATATCTTTTACGTTTATTTTATATTTTGTTATTTAATTAGTTTCTTTATAATATTTTTGTTTTTATATTTTAGTTCAACGTTATTTATAAATTAAATAAAATATTTAGCAATATAAATTTCTTAAATTTTTCCGGTATTAAAGCTCGTTTGAAATATTCTTATTTATAATAATAATAATGATAGCTTCTTTAAAAATAATTTTAAATGCATTCCTTAAATTTTATTCTAATTCTTAACTAATTATAAGATATATTTTCCTATTTTATTTTTTTTTTATGGTCGGTCAGAGAAGTTTCAGTATTTTGTCCAGCGCAGCGGGAAAATTTGGAGAAACGTAGGAGGACCAAACTTACCCTTCAAACCCCCACAACCACAAGCGGGTCCCCCACATTCGCTACCTTTTCATTTTGACCCCTTTGACAAATCCAAGGACTTTCGAGTTCAACGACTAAAAAAAACAAAATCAATATGAATAGCGGGAAAAATTATATCATGGGTCAGTCTCATCACGTGTTCATGGGACCAACCAATGATAACTACCCACTTCATCAATTTTTTCATGTCATATTCTTTTTCAAGTGAATCTTCATTTTAAAAATTAAAAAATAATGAGGTGGATAGTTATCATTAGTTGGTTTCATAGATGACGTGGTGAGACCGACCCATGATATAATTTCTTAAATAACGGGCTGTTCAAATATATTTTTGATTCTCAATCTTTTATTTAAAAATTATATTCGAAGATATTTTAATTTTCAATTTGATTATTCTTTATATTGATCTAATTATAGTTATAATTATTTTAACATCTATTATTTGTGTTTTTATATGTGATTGAACTTGTAAACTTATTTTTTTTAAAAAAGTCGATAATAGTTGTTCAAAAAAATTATTAAAAGTCGATAATGATTTTTTTTTTTACATAAATGATTAAAAGTTGATAATAATTAGTGATTACGGGTTTGACTAATCTATAAGTCAAAGCTGAACCATTCAAAAAGTAGAAAAAATCAGTGAAGAGAAGCCTACTGGCTACTGGTCGGAAGTCTGAACAATTCCCCGCATCGCACGAGGAATTAAAACAAACCAAACCTAAAAACAGGAAACAGCTGTCTACGAACAAGTCAAGACGTGGTTATGGACGGAGAAATAAACTAAATCCTCCGAAAAATTGAAATTTTAATAAAAATTTAAGTTATAAATATAATTTTAAATAGTTGAATAATTTAAATTAAATTTAAAGAAAATTTTAAATTAAATATAAATTATAAAACAAGTCATCAACTTGATTAATTTTTATTTTTTTTTTAAATTTAACTCAAATTGATAAATATTCTCCCCAGCTGCAACTAAGAAGATACTATTCTTACTAATTATTTGATTAATAATATTTTTTTATAATTATTAATATTTTATTTATTTTGTCGTTCTACATATTTAAAATATTTAAAGAGTTTTTAATAATGAACTCTTTAATGGGTTAAGTATTAAAAATATTAATTTTAATATATCAACGATCAAATAAACTACTTACATTAAAATAAATTATGTATTATCATTAAATTTTATTTTTAAATTTATTTTAATTATTAAAATTTTAAAATATTTAATTTACACTTTATTTTTATATATAAATTCTTTTATTTTTTATCTGTTAACTTTCTAACCCCGTCATGATATGAATTAAATATTAATATAAAAATACACGTCACGTCTATTTTCCTACTAACCCTTTTTAAAGTCATTTCTTCTTTCTCGCTAAAAACCCAGCAAATAAATAATATAATTGTCGTGTATTTTATTTTAATATTTTAATATTTTATTTACTTTAAATATAGCAGTGTTAAAAAATTAACGAATGATTGATAAAATAATATTTAATGTAAAAATTTTAATAAGTAAATTAAATATCTTAAAATTTTAATTCTTAAAAAAATCTGTATGATTAAATGATAATTCAATTCGGTAGTTTTTTTTTTTTTTTATCTTTTTAAGTTTTAATTAATTCATTTACTTATAATAAAAAACATTATCAAATTAAACATATACTCAACTTATTAAGCTAATTTAGTAATGTGGCTGATTATCTTAAACTTTCGATATATAATTTTATATTGAAATTAAATCAATTATTTGGATAATTCAATTGGGTTTACATTTAAATTTGCGGGCTGGGTTTACATTTTGATTTTTTTTAGTTGGACTTTATATGGACATTGACTACTTTGGATTGGGTAAAGATGTAGGTTTAGAACTTTAGGGTTTATTTATTAATTAAAAATTAATCAATTTATTAGTTTCTGATAATCTGACCGATTTTTTAAAACACGTTAAGTTTATTAAATAAATAAATAATCTGAATAAAATTTGTTTTGTATAATTTATTCGATTCAATTAATTCAATTTAAAAACATTTTAACAATCATTTAATGTTTAGCATGTGAAAAAAAGATAAAATTAAATTATATCAGTATATAAGAGTTATTAGTCTCAATTTCTTTAATTTAATGACGGAATATATATATACTCATATTTCCGAATTCAGATTTTAAAGATTTAACTTTATTTATAATATTGATATTAAATGTATAAATATTGAGACCAAATGAATGACATAATAATTTTTTAACTAAATATTCAAGAACGATTTAAGGTTAATGAGTTTTATATCATTTTCGTTGTCGAATTTTAAAATTAAAAATCAACTTTTATTAAATTTTGCGAAATTTTATATTTAAATAATCGAATTATCTTAGTATCATAAAATAAAATTATTTAGATTAAGTCCTTACAATACGACTTGAAAGAAGGGTCATTTATTTATGAAGCGTCCCTTTTCAAGGATTGGATCCAACGACTTCAGAATCGTGTGGTAAAGTCTAGACTGAACATGACATTACGAGGACAACCGCCAGTATTTGATGAAGTAAAAGCTAAGACATACGATCTGTTTAGAGTACAGTTAAAAGATATAATTTTTTAAAATTTATTCACAAACCGAAAATATAAATTTTGGTATAAAGATAATTTTAATTTTTAATATTTATAAATTTTTATTATTTTAATTTTTATTTTTTTAAAAAAATTAATCCTTAACCTACGTTTTTTTTGATAAATAATTTATTTTTTTAATAATATAGTGATTAAACCGTTAAAAATTTAACGATATTGACATGTCATATATATGATAATAAATTTTAAATAACATGGCATCTAGCCTCATTCTACGTATATATAACATGTTATTATGGTTAAATTTTTCACGATAATGATAAATATATACATATAAAATATAATTTTATTATAACATAAAATATAAAATAATTAAAATTTAAATAAAATATTAAAAATAATTAAATCTAAAATAAAAGGTAAGTACTATTCTCAAATTTTAAATATTATTTTAAATATATATGACATATCATCATCGTTAATTTTTTAAGTATCTAATCATTATGCTAGTTAAAAATGAGATATTTGTCAAAAAATAGATTAAGAGCTAAATTTATCCTAAAAAAGAATAAGGGCCAAAATGATAAAAACCATAAACGCTAAGGGTTAAAATTATCTTTATGCTTAAATTTTTTAATAACATATTTGGTTATTTTTTTTTATAAATTATATGTTCATTTTATGATGGATAAATTTTAAAATTTATGGTCTTTTAATTGTATCCTAAACAAACCTTACGCTACACTTAGGGGTGGGCCAAAAATTTGATTACCCTGTTTTGATCCAGAATCCGGTAAGACCCGATAGATTTTTATTTGGTATTGGTTCTAGTGGGACTGGGTCTAAAATTTAGATCTCGGTCATAATCGAGATTGGTTCTTGATGTTTTGAACTCGGTATCCTGTGAATACCCAATAAGATCGGGACTAATACCAAATATTCGTTATTGTTTTTCTTCTTCTTATCAAACTCTTTCTTTATGTATAAATAATTGAATATTATGAATATGACTAGTTTTAAAATTTTAATTTTTAAGCCAATAATATTCTAATTTTATTATTTAATATTATTATTGGTGGTTGATTTTTTTTCATTACTCATTTTTTAAAAAGAATATAAACTAATTGATTGGGTACCCAGTATTGGAATCAATTTTTACCAGTAACAGAACCAGTTCTTAAAATTTAAAACCCGATATTATCAAAACTGAGACTGATTTTAATTTTTAAGAACCGATGATTATCGAAACAGAAACTAATTTTATTTAAATTGGCCAGGTACCGTATCTTATTCTCGCCCATAAATGACGTGATTCACTTAAAGTTTCATACCTTCATCATGGGATTCTCTCCTTCACCATGTGATCTGATGTTCGGTTTCGAAGATGTGGCTATGGGTTGGTTCTAGAGTACGATAAAACGTGCAGTCCAAGAGTACAATGGATGGACAAGTGTTGAAATGTCGCTAGTAAATGGAAGAATCTCGATATTTAAATACGTGACACAGAATTATAGTCGATAAATTCATACTTGAATCGACACAATAATGTAGATGTACGAGATGAAAATGAGTTTAAACATAGAGTCACGATGTTGATGGTACCATGTGAATATAGGTACAGATGTGGCACGATGATTGGCCAGATGATGATAAATGTGATCCCATGGTCATGCCATGGTCATAGTCGTAGTGGCCGAATACTACGTCTTATGTTCTTATAGAGACCGACACGAATTAAGCCATGAAAATAGGGTGAGACAATAAATAATGATAACGATAATAATTTAGGAATTTAATATTTTTTTATATGATTTAAAACTGTCAACTTTTTTTTATTTAAAATGTATTATTTATCATATTTTAATTAATTAATAATTTTTTAATAAAAATTATACACTTAAAACGATCAAAATTAAAATTTTAAACACCAAATATTAAACCTATTTTATAATACCAATGAAATCATTTCTTCAAATAAAGAACATTGTCTTTTCGTTGGGCCATCAGACAGTGTGTAGTGTCCTTGTTGGTTAGGTTGTTGCAACATCTGGCTACAGATTCGGGCCTTGAGAAAAAGAAAATATCAGTCATTGGGGGACATCATGCGACCCAGACCACAAAAATGTGAGGTAGGGATCCCTGATTCTGACGGTCCTGAGTTCTATAGATATCTAGGTAGGGTAGGCGTCCGACCTCACCTACACAGGATCAAAGCTTGTGCCCTTAAACAGGGAATGTGCCCACAAACACAAGGACACTCTCTGTTGAATCTAAGGGTAGACGGCTAGACCTAGACGCTTGGCAGGATCAGGGACACTTTCGCTCATGTACATTTTCCACGCGTTGCTCTTGTAACAAGAGAGGGACAGAACTAAAATCCAATATCAATAACTTAAATTGTTATTAGATAAAAATATTTAAATATTTATTTATTTTTATAAAAAATATATGTTATCTATGAATGATCGTGTTTGATTCTTAAATTTATGTATAAATTTGTATATCGATAATAAATTAAATATTACATTTTATTGCATTTCATAACATACATATGTTGTAATAAAAAGGTACAAGAACTGGCTTGAAAAGTTGACAATTATATGATTTATAGAAACCCCATGGAGAAAAATAAATGGGGTTTCATTGGGAACCATAAAAGTATTGGGGTTGGACATTGATACAATGATGGGATAGGGACTGGTGTGGTATTTTCCCCATATTTGGAACTAAATAACTAAATTAAGGGCAAACATCTTGAATAGGACTGGTTGATTCCTTCCAAAATCTGGCTGGGAGTCCTTGTTGAGGCACTGGGAATGGGACATATTGAATACCACTTTTAGAACCCACCACCTCCCACCTGCAAATTTAAAAAATTTACAGTCACATCCTTAATAAATATTGATTGAGACTTTTCAAAATTATTTAGGGTTGCTTGCACTAGTATTGCATTAATCAGAGAGTCTTGTAAGTGTAGGGTTTAAATTATAAATATAACATATATTTAAGATACATAAATTAAATTATAGATGTGTGTACTTATAGCACGTACAAATCAAAGGACCAATTTAGAATCTAGACTATAATTTGAGGACATCTAGTAGAATTAACCCAATTATTTACAACTTCATTTGTAGACGAACTTATGCCACTATGATTAAAATGTGTTTATATATGCATACCTAAAGTTTGTGACTAGGTGGTGAATCAGAATGAGAGCCTCCAGCTTGGCCAGCTCGTTGCCGGGGCAAGCATGAACGCCGTTTCCGAACGGCATGAAGGTATTGGGTTTCGGTGCTACCTCAAACCTAGATGGATCAAACTCACGAGGATGAGGGAAGAATTCAGGGTTATGATGAATATTCCTGAACAATGGCATCACTTTCCAACCCTTGGGGATCAAGTATCCTGAGGGACCAAAAACAAAACAGTGTCAATTCATCATGCTATTAGTGTAATAAATATAAAAGAATATTCCAGATGAAGTCCCCCCTTTTCTTACCATTGTATTCCACATCAACTACTGCTTCTCTGAAAGTGAAAGATATGATGCTGGCCATCCTCAAGCTCTCTAGTATCACCTGCAAATCAAACCATGTCAATTCCGGTTCGGATCGAAAACCGCCGTCAAGACTCAAACCCGGATACTTATTACATTACATACCCTATGTGTAAGAGTCATGCTTCTTGTCTGTTCCCATGTTAGGGGCCTTGTCCCTCCATTGTTTAACTCATATATTGTCATTTGCTCAGCCTGCAGAAATAAATTTGGCAAATTACAAAACTGGAACATGATGATGAAATTTGTAACAAATCAGTCCCTAGTGGAAACCCCATGAATTTGGCAAACCTTAACAGCTTCTAGAAGTTTGGGGTCGTCATGGAGGAATTTAAGAACCCATGTTATAACACTGGCTGTCGTGTCCTGTGCTGCAAAAAGTACACCAATAATGTTATCAGCAATCTGATCATCGCTCAAAGTTTGTCCCTTTTCGTCCCTGAAGTTTAAAAAATGTCCCAACATATCCTTCTCCAACAACACCCTTCTCTTCTTCCTCTCACTGATTATTTCACCCAAAATCTCATTCAGTTTTCTCCTCGCCTTGGATAAGTAAAAAGAAATAAAAACAAAGGACCAGCATCAGACAGTGCGTGCTTACAAGATTGTCTGGTAAACGACAGTGGGAAAAATGGCTATAAGTCTTACCAGGATTGCTTTGTGATATGCAGTCCCAGGAATTTTTGTTGGGAAAGAATTATAACCTTTATCTACTTGCCGGTAGTTCTCCTCCAACATCGCTTTGAACCCTTTGTCTATGTGACCAAAAATGGATAAAAAGCCAACGTCGAAAGACAACTGTGGGAAAAAAGTCAAACAAACCCACGTGTTAGGAAGGTCGTATACAGACAGGGATGGACAGAAGAGTATTAGGGGTAGACACCTCTAAAATTTTCAATTTTTCATATATTTTAGAAATATTCTTTATACTGTATATTGAAAAATGTAATTTCAGACCCCTGTAGAATTTAAACCTTTTTCATCTCATAAAAGGTGTTTATAACTTGTTCAGAAGCTGCCCATGATTCCAAGGTTCCAAGGACCACGTGTTGGATGTCAGGGACAAGCTTCTTGATGGTCTTAGGGGCTAGGGAGTTTTGGACCAATCTCCTCAGCCGAGTGTGGTATTCCCCGCCGTGGAAGAACAGGGCGTGAGGGCCAATTAGTTCCTCTTTGCTCTTCGGGTACGTCGGCTTGAACAAATGGGAATGAGTCACCAGCACGAACCTCGCCGCCTCGGGGCTAGCCAGCATCACACAAGGGCAACGGAGAATGTGGGTCTTGAATATTTCTCCGTATCTGAAACACAAAATCATTAAACAAACGCCACACACGAAAACAAAAAACGAACAACCCTAGGAGAGTTCAGGTCTCCGGTTCAGGTTCTAACTCGACTCGACTCGAAAAATACCCTAGACCCAATGCAACTAAGTACTAACCTTTCTTGTTTAGTCAAGAAGAAGATGTTTGGGTCTTGAGAGTAGAGTTGGAGGGTTTCTCCAATGTATGGCCAACCCATTGAACCAGGTGGAAGCTTGAACAATCTCTTTAAACTAACCCCTCTCTTCTGTTTCCTTAGCAATGGAAAGGAAAGAAGAGTTGAGAGAAATAGAATCATGTAAACCAAAAGACAAGCTCCCTCCATAGCCGAAAAAGGGTTGGTTGCAGCTCAGCTGGAAAGCAATGTTTTAATGGCAAAAAGGAGATTGGTGGAGATGGTGCTGAAAGATCTACGTACGTTTGATCAATGGGGGCAGAAGGTGAGATAGTTTAAGGGTTTATATAGAGTGAGAATTGGTATCAGAAAAGTTGATAGATAAGGACCATTGATTTTATTTTTGTGGTTTTTGAACCACAACTGTTGTAATTCTGACTTTTGGGTGAGTTTGATGTGCAAACGTTTGGTTTTTGGAGTTGGAAAGGTGGAGTGACTCAGAGAAATTACTCGTGTCTTGGGGAATATCAATCAAATGGAAGGATTCAAGGGGAAGTTGGGGTTGACTTTGAAAATTTAACAACAATTGATTTTAGGGTAAACTACGACGAAAGTCATTGAATTATAAGTATGATTATATTTGGATCATCTAATTATTAAAAATTATATTTAGATTATCATCTATGGATAAAGTTACATTTGGGTCAATCAATTATTAAAATTTATATTTATGCCACTTAATTATGTGTAAGTTTACGATTGGTTTACACTTTATATTTTAAAAATACTTTTAATTTAGTTATTTTTCTTTCAAATCACTTATATACCCTTGTTAATATTAGAGCACTTAATCTGCATGATATTCATAGGTCTATTATTTATGACATAATAATAAGTTTTTGAGTCATTTCTAAAAAATTCTTTAATACAAATTAGGTACAAAATTAAATTGATGAATAATTATAAATCGTGTTTTATCTACTTTATTGCATTCCATCATTTCAAATAACGTTAACGATTAAATTGATCGATAGCCGATGTTTATTTATTTATTTATTTATTTTAATTTTGAAAGAATTCAATCTTAATGAAAGAATAAAAATAAAAATGTCAAATCACTCCTTTTAACGAAAATGATAATTAAAATACTATTGTTTCCGGTGTACACGTAATATTATTTATTTTATATGTCATGTTAATAAAAAATAAAATTAATAAAATATTTAGATATAAAATATAAAGAACTAAAACATACGTGAATTGTACATAAATTGCCATTGAGATATAATGTTAATGACGCAAAAAGTTAATGTTTTAATCGGAATTACTACTAGAAAGATATTTATTCTTTAATTAATTTGAGGGTTAATTTTTTATTATGCATAAATTATATAGAATTAGCTCAATTTTTTTTTCATTAAATCTGTGAGAGAGAGGGAAAAAAAGCAAAGGAAAAGGACAAGATGTTCTACTGAGAGACTACCAACATCATATGTATCGTTGTCTTCGATAGTTGGTTCATTTTATCAATTAAAAATTTATGTAGTAGACGTGGAATACATATAGTTAAAGGATAAATAAAATTTAACTCAATTTAAAAAATTAAATGATTTAACTCGAGATGAAAATATTTATTTCGTTTTGATTAAACTTGTATTAATTTTTTTTTTTAAAAAAAATCGAATTATAAAATGAAAATTTGAATAACTTAAAATTTTTAATAATTAATTTTTTTTTTAAGTTCGAGACGAGTATCTCAAATTTTTATAATATATTGATATATAAAATAGGAAGAAATATTATTTACATATGAAAAAATATGAAGAAAAATATGTACATATCTTATACGATTAGAGAAAATTGTTTAAATTATAATCAAATTGTACTATAATATAATAAATAATTACACTTAAATATTTATAACATCTCGAAAACTCAATCGAATCGAAAAAAAATTACATAAAATTTGAGTTATAATATTTGACTTATCAACTCAAATAACTTAAAATTTTTAATTTAATTTAATTTGATTCGATTGAATATTTACCCTTACGTATTTCTTCTTATCGTTATTAGAACCTTCAGGTTTTTCTCAGCTTTCCCAGGTTTTTCAAATTCTTTATAATGGGAAGAGAGGACGACGAGCAATCGACGTTAAAAATGATATAATAATAATAATAATAGTATAGCTTATTAGGGACGTAAGAACACTAAAATGGAAAACACAGGGGCAAGTCTGTCTTTTGGCGCTTGGGACCAATTGAATTGATACGGCGGTGCATCATAAGTCACAAATTTACGCCGTTATGATCTCGTCTTTTAACCAACCAGATCAGCTTGGGCCCATGCCACGTAAAGTCACATTTCTGGACGGTGGACCCAATAAGTACGGACCTTTGACGTGGCAGCCTGTCGAGTGTAGAGGGCTCCAGCACTGGCTGGTCCTGAGACCCACCGGGTAATTTCTCCCCATACAAAATACACGTGACATCATAATCAGAAGGAGGACAACCATAAAATGAAAGGCCACAATCAGAGCAAAGCTGATCGAACACGTGTTATTGATCGGGTGGTTCATATCGAAGATGGAACCGAGGTCAAACATTTCACATCCGAACCGTCCGATTGGTCGACATGTCGGTCACTGACTTTTATTGATCGATTAATGGTCAAATTTCAGTCTCTAGTCCTTGTAGTATATAGACTTGTAAAATTTGGTCCTTGTTCTTTTAATTACATTAAATTGGTTCATTATTTTCTTACTTTCATCAACCTTAATATTAAATCAATCATTTCAATCAAATATTGATTTTTTTTTTTATTTTATACCTAAAAATCATTGATATACTAAATAATTGTCCAATAAATAACTTTAAATGGGTTCATATAATTAGTTCAACATGAACTACATGAACCCTTAATAGTTTACCAGATAATTTAATAAATCGAGCATTCTCAGACCACTAGATAATTTAATTAAAGACCATTTTCACGGGTAAAACCTCCTCAGAAAATATAAAATTTTCACGAGATCAATCTTAAACCAATAAAAATGTACTTAACCCTAATAGAAAGAGATTAAGACCCAAATACCACTTTTAAATAATAATAATAATAATAATAATAATATGCAAATTTTAATATGTGCATTTTAATATTGTATATTTTAATAATTAATACTTTAAAAACTAATCATTTAGTATATAAT
This sequence comes from Abelmoschus esculentus, assembly GCA_035048815.1. Classification (NCBI taxonomy): domain Eukaryota; kingdom Viridiplantae; phylum Streptophyta; class Magnoliopsida; order Malvales; family Malvaceae; genus Abelmoschus; species Abelmoschus esculentus. Next base: position 661,563 of record JAUCBN010000012.1, read on the forward strand.
AGATGATTTCAATATTAAAATAATAAATAATATATTCTTTTAAAAATTTTGAATTTAAATGATTTTATATGCAAAATATATAAATATAATTAATAACATAAAAATAATAAACTAATCCTCCAATTATATTCTTTAAAAAATTGAAATCTTTGGTTTTTGATAACACAATCTCTTCTCTGTCTGTATCTGCAGTAAATCGTTTTTGAAGTGCTAACCATGAACAAGCATTGCAGGCATGTGTGGATAGGGTGGCAGACGCAATTGCAATCAAGTCCAAATAAAAAAGAGGCAAAATAAAAGGGAAATTATAAGGTAAGACATTATTAGGGTACAACTAAAATCATATATTGGTTTAAAGATAAAATAATATCATTATATTTCAATATTATTAAAGTAGGATATTCATATTACAGTAAATAAGAAATTGACATGAAAAAATGAAGAATAATAGTTCAAAACTAGTAGACTAAATGGCTGGGGAGATCGCAACATTTGAGGCCATGGCAAACCATTCCACTCTCAGAGAAGCAAATTCCAGGGGACATTAACTTGTGGACTCATCGAATTCGGGTCGTTATCGGTTCGAACCAAGTTCTGACTCGTGTCTACCTGTGAATATATATTGTGTGGCTTGAATTTGTATAGGGTCACAACTCAGAAATGCATGGCCCTTTACTACTTTCCAGTGTTCCAGGGATTGGTTGACTAGTTTGTTTTTGTTCTGGTCATGTCCCTGTTCTTGCCGTGAATCTGCAATTGACAATTAGATTCAACTCTCTTGGTTCTTTCTTCACATTGGCAAATGAATTGAGATTCCAAGGGGGTGTTGAAGGACACGTATCAGTTTATTATCGTGTAACGATCGCGTAATGATTCGATGATTCGATCGCTTGTGTTTATTGTTGTTACGGACTTGACAAATATATTACAAAAATGACCGAAAATATCAGTTAGTACTGTTTAAGTCCCTTCTGGTCAGTTCAGCACCACTCTCCGAATTAGCCAGTTTTGTCACTTCAGCAGACCCATGGTTTCCATATTTCTTTATCAAACTGTCTACGCATGTGTTTGGGCACTTGTTGCACCATTTGCCACCGATGATGAAAGAAACTTACTACACATTATTATACCTCAAATTTATAGAACCATATTTCAATGTTTTCTCACGTCCAGTCCAGTCCAACCCGTTGCTCGAACCTTGAATGCGTGACTTGGTGATACTCGAATGTGCTTCCGAATATTCGAACTTGCATCATCAAACGTAAAGAAAGAACCCTTTCTCATATGGAATGAACCAAGACACTGAAGTTTGATGCCATTCAACTTACTCCTTTTTGTAGTCATAGCTTTGTCAATCTTCTTCAATCGAGAGTTGGTAACTTCTGTATGATAAGAATGCACCATAACTCTCTTGATCCACTTTTGGGCTTGGCTCTAAACTCCCAGCACCCACTTCCACGAATGCGAGTACTATGATGTAGGGTTCTTTGGTCTTGGCCCAACTATCTGTTGTTACTTCAACTTGGTGATCTCAATCTAATCATTCTTTCTAAATATATTCTGCATTAATATCAGGAAATGATGCATGTTCATGGGAAAGTTCAGGCTTCACTCTATACCAGCAGATTGAAGCTTAGTAAGATTTACCAGCGATGCAACTTGCAAGCTACCCAAGCTGTGGTTGTTGGAGTGATGTATAGGATGCTTCTCTGAATTACTTGCTGATTTGCAAAAGTTCGTATTACTATTTCTCAAGTAGATTCCATCATTGTGTATCACAGTTTCTCTTGGAACAGGAAATGTTTCTGAGCTGCTTTTGCCTGCATATTTAAAATGATGTAACCATGGACTTCCCACGATATCATAAGAAGCAGCACTGCTGTCGAACAAAGGGTCATTGCTTTGAGAGTTTATCTTCTGGCTATGGCCATCTTTTAGAACAGAAAACTGAACAGATAGATATATCAGTTATTAATGAGACAATTAAATGATATAAAACAACAGTGAAGATGACAAGCAGAATATGTGTCTGACCTGACGGGAATAACTATGTCCTTTGGCTGGAAGTTGCAAGGTTGCACAAGGCTCCCACATTTCCTTTCGTGGGTGATAGCCATGCAAACTCACTGAAGAATGCAAGTGCTTAACGAATGATGCTTCTAAATTATCAAGATACGAGTTGTGCTTCTCATTTGTCCAAACTGTAGTTTGATTCCGCTAAGTGAAAAATAAAAACAACAGCAAAGGAAAATATTAGAACTAAATGCACAGAGGAAAATAGAGCTATACCTATAATGAAAAAAAAAATGAAAAGAATATAATAATTTAGGTAACTAATAAAGAAAATGGAGTTCCTACAACAAGAAGACATTCTTTAACTCATCATCCAATACATGGTGACTTCAGTCAGCTGAAGGATCATTCTGCTAGGCTTTACCCAATTGCCCCAACCTTTTTGGATTTATCATTAGCAAACAGATGAAAAAAGGTGATGAAAATAAATACTTAAACCTAGGTTGGAAGGCTAGTTAGTGCAAGAGGAAGCTGCAATGGTGATTGAAAGAATCCAGAACTAAAACTACGTAAGGAAGTTGGAGAAACTAAACCATTAAGCTGTTCATGAAAAATATATAGATAGCAAATGAAGAATGAACAAGGCAGTTGAGTAAGGAACCCGAAAACATGTAACAGAGTGCCATACTAAATTAATTATGTAAATTGAAGACGACATGCTTATAATGAGAGTGTTAGAGCATGCTGCAATTGTAGAAAGAACTATGTCAACCGTCACCAACCTAGAATGACGTAGAAAGCTGTCTAAGTGGACATGAGAATGCTGCCTATGACAGAGCCCTTGCTCCAATGTTGAAGAATGGCAAGGAATAGCTGCACTCGAGAGTCAAGTCAACATAGTTTGGAAGTGGGAACCACCTACTACATTGTAGGGTAAAGAGGGGTTATCTAGGCAGATAGAGAAGGAATTCTAATACAGAAGAAAGAACTTTGAGAGTTGCATTTATTATTTTAATGGCAGCACCTCATTCTAATCAGACTTGGAAAGCGAGATAGGGAATAACTAGGAGGCAGTAAGAAGACAAATTGAGTAGTTAAGGAAGGAATCCCCAACTGTCTGAAGCCATAGATATATAACAACTAACATAATGATCCATAGAAACAGAAATGAGGAGAACTAATTTGAGAAGTACCATGTAAGACAATGCTGAAAATTCTCTTCTTCCATTAAGGTTCTCTTAACACAATTTTTGTATTTAAATGCTTAGTGTTGGCAAACAGAATAATGCATAGGCTATTTTTCAAAGAAAAATATATCTCGAATTTTAACCTCAGTATATCTACCATTTCATTACTTCTTTCCCAAGTTAAATGTCTATAATCTAATATAAACTTAATATTTCCCTTTAAAAAGTTTATGAATCATAAGAACAAGAAGAAGCATTATAACAGTACACAAAAACTACCAGTGATCAATCTAAAGTGAAAAAGCAGCCATTTCTATCTAATGTAGTGAAAAATAGAGTTAAACCCTACCCCATTACTAAATTACTAGAAATTCAATTTTCTTCTAGAAAGAAAAAGAAAAACATTATCCAAATTAACAGAGCAATCCACTTACCACTCTGATTACTCATAATATCCCATTTCCAGCATACATTTAGAAGGAATGAACGATGGCAATGCCTTCTCAGATTCTCAGGTTCTCTTCGGTGTGCTAGAAGCAGCCCCCTGATAAGAAAACCAAATTATCAACGCGTCAGTTTAATTTGCCTGCAATTCATCCAAACTATACAACATTTTTTTCATTAATAATATTGAGGACATGATTCAGTTGCCTCCGACAATTTTTATCACCACAATTACAGATTAAGACTTTGCTTTATAATCGGCATTCTAAGAGTATGACTCATACTGCATTATCTAAAACCCCAGAAATTCATGATTGGGAGATAATCAAGGAAAAATTAATATTAACTGCAATCGCAACTTCTAAAATCAGCTAAATTCTTCAAAGAAGAGAGGTTTTCTCTTTATTTTTCATTAATTTGATTTTCTAACTGAAAATAGAACCTTCACAATCGCATTATGATCTAATATTATATCTATCTGCGGCCAATATATTCTCAAAAATATATCACTGAAATGTCAAAACTAAATTCTAAAAGACTAGATGGAGACCATTAGAATAACGCATGCAAAGCCGTTACTGAAAGGAAAACAATACGAAAGTTAAATAACTTAAATTAGAACGGAAGATTTACCGATCTTACATTTGAGGTAGAATCTCAGTCGCTCTCAACGGTTACTACAGCAGAGCTAGAGGATTCCGAGTTCTTCCAATTCAGCTCACATGCAGATGGCTTCTGATCGGAAGATAGATTGCCGGGAACGGAATATTGTGCCAATATTATTTCCCACTTTTTTTTATGATTTTTATTTGACTTGCTTTCAAATCGAGAGAAAACGTAAGGCAAGCGGTGTTGTGCGTGCGGCCAGTAAAGGGAGAAATTATCGTTTATCATATTAGGTATAATTTTATTCGATTATAACTATTTATTTTATTATTTTTTTTAAAATATATATTTTTATCAATGAATCTTTATTAATTTTTATATTATTTTAAAAAATATTTTAAAAATTAGATGAATGACTTAGATGATTAATAGTGAAAGATATAATTTTTATTGGTTATGGATCAAAGATGACATGACGAATTAAACCAATGATATAATTTATCCGATAAAGAATAATTTTATTAATCAATATCACTAATAACATGATAAATATAAATTCATTTAATAAATTTTCGTTAACTATATATTTATTTGACGTATATACATATAAATTAAACCATATATTTTCGTCAACCATATATTTATTTGACGTGTATACACATCTTAAAAATAAATATGAATATAATTGACGTGTATACAAATTTGTTTATTTCCGTTCAAATGAAAACAAACCAAATTAAACCTTTAAATTATGAAAACAAAATTATAAATTAAAGAAATCTCATTAATGGCTATATAAATTAAATTTTCATATTTCTTAATAAAGAAATATTTTTATTTCCTTTTATTTTAAAATGCGTTAAATATATTTAACAAGTTTTTATTCCATATGTAATTACCATTTCAGAAGCAAAATTAACGTATAATTAACCAAAATCTTTTATATAAAGATTTTATCACTACATCAGTGAGAAATTATTACATGAACCCTTTTCATCATTTAAGATATAGTCTCAACTAATTAAAATAAGATACATAATATATTTTTTTCATATCATATTTACACATAAGCATCGTTCAAATCATCCACTTTAATGCATTTAATTTAAAAAAAATATTACCAAAGATTTTTTATGATATCTTCCTCTTTATTGTTCAATTTTTTAAATTAATTTTTTAATCATTAACCCTAAACCCTAACCATAAATCCTAAACCCTAATTTTAAACCCTAATTTTAAACTCTAACCCTAAACCCTAAATTCTAAACCCTAAATTCTAAACCTAACACTAACCCTAAACCCTAACACTAACCCTAGCAATAACACATAACCCTAACCCTAAACCCTAGACCTTAAACCACTAATCTATAACCCTAAACCCTAAACTCTAAATCCTAAACCCCAAATCTATATAAAAATTAATTAGGAAAATTTTAAAGAAGAGAAAGATGACACAAAAAATCTTTGATAATATTTTTTTCTTTTTTTAAATTAAAGACATTAAATTAGATGATTTGGTAAATGCTTATGTGTAAATTTGATATGGAAAAAATATATTATGTGTCTTTATTTAATTGGTTGGGACCATATCCTAAACGATGGAAAGGGTTCATATAATAATTTTTCCCACATCAATACCTTTTCCCCGGAAAAAAATTATATTCCAAATATCATTCCATAACTAATAATATTTAATTTAAATTAGTAGATTTATTAATCAAATATCAATAATCTTGTAAAAAAATCAACATCTTCTTGTTGTTTTTGATATAAAACAATTCAGCCCTTTCAATACTTAAATAATTCGTATATAAGTTATATATAAAAATTTAATATATATATATAATAATCACATTTTTAATAAATAATTTAATATTTTTTATAAATAATTAATTATTTAAAAATACATGACTCCATTCAAATCTTAAAAGAGAAAATTTAAAAATTTATTTGTATTATTTAAAAATTAAAATATATATATATTATTCAACCTACACTGACATATAATCACACGGAAACAGAATTGAACGATCAATATCTAATAATACTACCCGATTAAAAAAATAAAAATTAAAACCTTCACAAATATTAAAAGATTTTGAAACTGTGAATCATTTTGTTCTATGTATGTTCAATATCACCGAAACCAAAAGCAACAAACAGAATTTATATTACAAAAAATGCAAAACTGAAGTTCAGAAATTATAAGTTAAGGAGAACGAAATTAATTACATGAAATTTCGTCATTTTTTACAAGAAGAGAAACCTTGCAGCAATCAGTTTGGATTCCCAGAAAATTGCTGCACCGAACAAGCCACCACCCGCGCCCATTGTCGCAACCTAATCTTAACCGTCTCAGGATCGCCGCCTATTTAAAAATAAAATAAAATAAAATAAAATAAAATTTTGATATAATTAAATTAACTTAATCAGAAAAATAGTTTAATACTAAAACTTGCCTAGTTCAATTATGTTGCCAGTGTCACTGCAAGAAACGATCGAAGATGAAGACGAAGTCCTCAGCAATCTACTGTTATACTGACGATTGACGGCGCAGTAAAACGGCAAAGCCGGTAGAGTATTGGATAGTTTCGGATCCCGTTCAGGCGAGTCCGTTTCGAAACCGAATCCTAACTCGATACAGCCTTTAAGTTCCTCCAAATCTTCGTTCGAGAAGCTCTGAGACCGATGGAGGCCACCGCCGTAGATTTCCTTCCGCCTCAGCCATGCTTCGTCTCGCACCACGTCAGGAGACCACGAACGCTGCTTGTACAGAGGCCGCGGTTGTTGTTGAGGAGGCGGATAAGGCGGGGGCCGGTAACGTCTCTGCATCGAGTTCAGAGCCGTCGCAAGACGGTGTTTTCACGGCGGCTAAGGTGAGAACAAAGAATGAGATTTCGGGACGCTACTTTTAAAGAGTTACTGCGAGTCTCAAGTGAATGTATATCTATATATATTTGGTAATATACAGATATTGCTTATTTTGTTTTAAAATATTTGGCTTTATACATGATTTAGCCCTTGTATTTTATATATTTTCTCAATCTAGTACTCAAAGTTTTTTAGTCTTAGAGCTTTGATTTTAAAACCAAAGGTTTATATATTTTATATATGTTCTTTACTCTTAAAGTTTTAAAACCACGCGTACATACAATACAGATAAATTATTCGAATTTAAATCTTTAAAAATAATAACATTTTTTCTATTTGGATCACTCAATGAATTTAAAATAAACCAAATAAACTTTTTATAAAAAATAATATATCAAAATTAAACACTTTTACGGAAAAAAATCCGATGTAAATTTGACATTCGACATTCTCTATTAGACATTATAATCTTTTTTTAATTTAAGTACCAAAATGAAAATAAATATAATTTAAGGACTAAATCGTTTAAAGAGCCTGCAAGATTTAGGAGTTACTGGTTAGGGACTAAAGGGGGATGGGGATCTTTTTGAAATTATATTACTTTTTTGGGGGCGTTATGTTTGGAAAATCATTAAATTTGTTGAGGTAGGTGGGTCAACGTGGGTCCACTCTAAGATTATAAAAGTTTAATTAATCATTTATTGGCCACATGGGTAAAGCTGTCAATTAATAGGTGGTTTTGAATTATTCATAAATTTGATTCAATTCTCGTTACGTGTGGAAAGGTTTTTATTTCATTTAATTCGGTATAAATAAATATGGTAAAACATTTTTTTTCTTTTAATGCATTAATTGGTATTTGAATTTTAAAAATAATATGGTATTTATATTAGTTTTATATTTTAAATTAATTTTTTTTTTGAATTTACTCACTTTATCTTAATATTCTTTATCACATATTAATTTTTATAGAGTTTTAATAAAAATAATTTAAATAATAAATTTATCCTTAAAGTAATTTTTTATTTTTATTGAAAAATTAAAATAAAATAAATGTGTTTTATAAAAGATTAATTTTTTAAAATAATAATTTAAGTAAGATAATTTTAAAATATAAAATGATAATTTTATCGATAAAAGAAGAATATATATATTTAAATTTGGATTAGTTTGATATTCAAATTGATGATTTTGATATCAAACTTTGATATTTTAGTGTACCATCTAGTTTTTGTGGTTAAAAGAATAATTATTTTCAAAGTTCACGAGTTCGAGTACCAGTACCAATAATGTCAATATTACGATTAAACAATCAATCTCTAATGATTGAGAGTATACTCTAAAATAGATACTACCAATATATAATCCCAAACAATGGTGATAGACTAAAGAATTAATATGAGTGGTCGTACAAATTCTCTGCCTTTATATATTTATAATTTCATAGATTTTTAAGTAGAATTTACTAATTATCTCTTATTTTTCTTAGTTATATTTGTGGCATTTTTAACGAAATAATAGAAATAACATATTTGAATTATATTTTTATAATTATTAACAAAATATTAAATTAATTATTTTAAATAATAAAATAATAAAATAAATTATTTTATAAAGTTCGTTTTTTAATTTTAGTTGAGGAAGACTTGAGAGGACTATTAAACTCAACCCTGTATGATTCCTTTTTTTCTGTTTCCTTGTTGGCTCGACTCTTGAGGCATAGCCCAGGTCAGCACACGGACCCTGTCACCCCTTCCAATCTGGCACCTTTTCGGTGATTGAATCACTATGACCATGGAAAAATTATATGATGGGTTAGTTTTATCGTGTGATTATAAGATTAATCTTTAAAAATTATTCATATTATTAATTTTTTTGTTATATTTTTTTAAGTGAATCATTAATTTAAAAATTATTTTTAAAAAGAATTAATAATAAATATGAGTGAAGATTTACTTTAAAAAATATAACATGAAAAATAAATGATGATGTGAGGGTTTTTAGTGGTTGGTCTCATGAATGACGTGATGGGATTGACTCATGATATATTTTTTCCCAAATATGATATAAAAAATTAAAAATAAACATGATACAAATTAGATCCAAGTACGATTAACTACAAAACGAAAAACTGAAATAAGATATTATAATTTATAAATTATAAATTAAACTGAATTTAATTTTTTATAAGGTAAAAATATATATTTATACTTATTATAGAATATTTTTATTTTTTACTTAAAAAACATTTTTTAATAAATAATTATGAAAACGTTTAAAATTTATAAAATAAAATTATTTTGTCTAAATAAAATATAAATTTTTAAAAACTAACGTTAATATAAAAAAATAAAAATCAAGGTTAATAAAACCGAAAATTATTGGTTACTAAAATAACTTATCAAATTAAACCGAACTCGAACCGAATGCACCCTAATACAAATACACGAATATCTCATAATCTATACACAAATACGACGTCTAAAACTTCTTATTAATAGTTTTACTCTGTATATTAGAGCTAAATATTTAATTCGATTTTAACCGAAAGAAAACACATAAACAACCCGGCATCGCAGAAATTCGACACCTGTCCGCATGATTGAAAATGGGTCGATTTGGCCCATCCCTTCCCCTGTTTTGTGGCTGACGATCCAACTGAGTCAGAAATCTAAAAAAAAGCCCAAAACTTTAAGGTTTATCAAATATACGATGAATAAACAAAGTAAATTATAATCATATCAATTAGAATTCTAATATAAATTTAAGATTTATCAAATTAAAAAATAATACGTAATAAATACTCGTACAGATCTGATTTTTAGTTAACATAAATTGTTGTAGGGGGAGAATTTTGTGGAGGTGCCCAATTGATGAACATTGTCCACTTATTTTTGGACCCACCCCGATATTGATGTCAAACGTGATTCTTATTTAGTACTCTAAGTTTGAAAGTTCATCGGTGGAATAAACAGTGGGAGACAAAATCTGGTGTGTGGACCCACACATTCTACTGTTTTTAACTTTTATTTACCCTTTTGACTTTGACTACCACAAACAAAAAATTCAAATTTTATTATTTTGGATTATTGTTTTCACTATTCTTCATATAATTTTATTTAAAATTTTAAATTATCGGTTTTAAGTTTATTTTTTTATCTTTTATTTATTTAAAATTATATTTTGATTAATCTAAATTAAATTGTATTGTGCATATAATTTTAATAGATACTTTTTTAAATTTATATAAAATATTAAATTTGAGAAAGGTTTAATTGACACTCCCTTACTACTCAGATCAATTTTATTGATTTAAATTTATAATTTTAACTTTTAATATTTAAAAAATTATATAAATTTAAATACAAAACTTTAAACTATTTCTAAATATCAAAATGAATTCGCTTGTAAAAACAATTATTTTTAGTTAGAGCATTACCAATTATTTTAGCATTCATTGTTTCAAATAAAAATTACTGACAGATTAATTTAGAACCGGAGGTCGTTTAAAAATTAATAGATTAAATAAAAATAAAAATTAATAGAACCGGAGGGAGTATAAAACTTAGAAACCCCCAAACCAGGCTTCATTCGCCAGAGGATTTTCCAGAGTCTTTTTCTATTTCTATTTTCCAATTTCCCATTGGAGATGCCCGGAAGCTCAGAGCCTTTAGATTTGGTCGGCGTTCAAATTCCTTACTATTTCAGATGCCCGATTTCACTCGACCTCATGCGTGACCCGGTAACCGTCAGCACCGGCCAAACCTACGACCGGATCAGCATCGAATCTTGGATTGCTACCGGCAACACCATTTGTCCGGTTACCAGAGCGCCGATCTCGGATTTCACTCCCATTCCTAACCTTACACTTCGCCGGCTGATTCAAGATTGGTGTGTTGGGAACCGGGATCTTTGTATTGAACGAATTACCACGACTAAACAACTGGACGAGCCGGCTACGGTTAGTTCTTTGCTGAACCAGGCTTCGTCCGTTTCGAATCCGGTTTCGACTCGTGTTTCCGCTCTGGTTCGACTTAAGGAAATGATTCGTGACTCGGAGAAAAAACGTTCCGTGATTTGTTTTCCTGATAAAGCTCGGGAAATGTTGATAAACATCGTGTTTTCGGATTCGAGTTCCCGTTCGACGGAGTTGAACCAGGAGGCGCTGGCGATTTTGGTGATGTTTCAACTCTGCGAGTCCGACTGCACGGAGATCGCTTCGGATTTGAATAAAGTGATTTACTTATCGAAACTCTTGTTTCATTCCTCGATAGAAGTCCGTATCAACTCGGCTTCGCTCATCGAAACCGTTCTCAACGGAACTATATCGTCGGATCTCCGAGCTGAATTTAGCAATGTGGATGGAATCGTTTCCGGAGTCATCGACATATTGAAAAACCTCAGCTCGTATCCACGTGCCTGGAGAATCGGCGTTCGAGCTCTCTTCGCCTTGTGCTTAGTGAAACAAAGCAGGCACAAAGCCGTACAAGCCGGAGCGGCCGAGGCATTGATCGAACGGTTAGCCGATTTGGAAAAGTGCGACGCTGAACGAGCTCTCGCGACGATAGAGTTATTATGCCGGATCCCATCCGGTTCCTCCGCCTTCGCGGCGCACTCACTCACGGTCCCGTTATTGGCAAAGATGATACTGAAGATTTCCGATATGGCCACGGAATACGCCGCCGCTGCGCTCATGGCGCTGTGTTCGGAATCGGAACGGAGTCGGAAGGAAGCGGTGACTGCGGGCGTTCTGACTCAGTTGCTGTTGTTGGTTCAAAGCGATTGTACGGCCAGGGCTAAGAGGAAAGCTCAAATGCTGCTTAAAATGCTTCACGATTCGTGGCGTGAGGATTCTACAGGGAATTCGGATGATTTCACTTGCAGCGAAGTGATGTAAGTACTGAAATGTAGTTTTCCTTTTAGAAAAAAATAATTTTTCAATTCAATTTATTTCGTTTAATGTTAAAAGTATTTGTATATCATACATAATTTTATCTTATATTAGGTTTATAAACTCAAAAAAAAAAATTAAAACATAGTACTAAGGTTGTGATATTTTCTTAGTAAATTATTTAATCTTTAAAATGACTAAAATTTCAAGTTTTAGAAATCCTAGTTTCTTGTTACAGAGCTGATCCTTAAAACAGAACACACATTCAAATACTGAAAACTTTGTCCACTGGACTCCAAACCACCCCCTCATCTTTCTTTTTCTTCGTGTGGTCCGAATTTTGTTGCTATTTATGTTTGATAGTTACATTGAGTCTTGAATTAAAAGTTAAATTGATTGATTTTTAAATAGAAAATGAACTCTCTCGGTATTGTTTTGTTTTTATAGCTTAGGAGTTTGAATGATCAACATAGATAATTTAAATGCATGTTGTTTTATTATACGACTTGAATCTGAGAGATTTTACTAATTACTACTATACATGTGGGAGGGGCTCTATCCTCCAATATAATAATTAAACTTAAAACCTTATTTAAAGGACCTCCCATTCTTTCATGCGGTCAGGCGCGCATGCTTCGAGGTCCACGGAAGAATCATGGCATGTAAACAAGGGTAGGGTCCCCTCCCACCTCCAATGTTGAAATGGAAAGAACATGGGTCCCTCCATTGCTTATGCATATTCTTTTGCAGCATTTGGGTCTCTGCCATTGATATCCTCCCTTTTGAAAACCCCATCTGCAGTCAAATCATTAGGGGAACCTTGAAGTGGCTTATGACTAGGTTTTCTGTTTCAATGGCCTGAGCACTTTGCTTTTTGCTTCGGTTATAAGGGGGGTCTGAACCAATGAAGGAGGTCAGGGAATTGACTGCCAAGCACCCATTGTTTGGTTACATTGATTCATATGGGTCTTCACTTTTTATTCATACGAACCTTGTGTAAAGATCAGCCGATGAAGGCCAGTTCTTGACAGGCTACGAGAGGCTGATCGAGCAGGTGAAAGTCCTGGTTTGATTATCAACAACTGTGGAATCGATCAGTGGTGGCACTGCCGAAAACACACCCTAGGAAGTACGTTAGGTATTATACAGATTTTGTTTTGGAACTCAACAAGGCTCTTGCTGCTAACCCCAGGATTAAGATCTGCATATTCCCTGTCAACAACAGAACCACCCGGCACCTTCGACGGCTTAATTGAACTGCAATCGCCAGCCAAGTTTCCCCCACCACTCTCATTTGGCCGCCAACTTCTTAAGTATTTTGAATTTACAACCTGCTCCTAAGTCCTACCGGGTGTTTAACTTGTGTATTGGATGATTGAAGAATGCCATATCATTTTGTTGTGAATTTAATTAGGTATTTTTACTATTAATCACGTCAAATAAACAAAGAACTCGATAAAGGAATCCTATATTTATCAAAAAGGGTACTTCAAACATTATAACATGCAAGGTTTTGCAATAAAATGCACTGAATTTAAAGAATTTAAGAGCAAGCTATGCATCAATATGAAGTTCTTCACCTAAACATATAATCTCAACTACATCAAACAAAGGATCCATCAAAGCAATGTACCCATTGCCGTTAGGAATTCCACCCAAGGATGCTCTCTATAGTGCTATAATCAAGCTAGCAAATGACCATCAATTAATCTCAAAGCTATTGAAATTGTACTAAACTTATAGATAATTCTCAAGCTAAAACCACTTCAAACAATCATAAATCATGATAGAAAATCAAGAAACTAAACGAAAACCAGCAGGATTAAATATTAAAAAACAAGTCTTATGCGTTTATCTAAATAGATTTAAGCAAGCAAAACAAATATCCAAAAATATCCAACAATCTTGATAGGAAATAAGCATGACCATATCGATTCATAAAAACAGCAAAACGAACCATGAAACTTCTTCAACGGTAACTCTTCTGGAACCTTGCCCTGGCACCTCTTCCACCGAACTTTTTGGGCTCGCACCTCCTTGGATCAGCCACCAGCAAGGTCCTATCGTATCTGACCAAGATATCCTTAATCTCCTTCTTGCTCTGCTCATCGACGTACTTCTGGTAAAAAGCGACGAGGGCTTTAGCGATGCTTTGCCGGATGGCGTAGATCTGAGAAGTGTGACCTCCTCCCTTGACACGGATCCTCATGTCGACTCCGGCGAAACGTTGGCGACCGAGTAGAAGGATTGGCTCGACAGCCTTGAAACGAAGGATTTCCGGCTGGACAAGTTCGATGGGACAGCCGTTGATCTTGATCAGACCACGGCCTCTCTTGCAGTACGTTACGGCCACCGCCGTCTTCTTGCGGCCGAAGCATTGCACAGATTCGATTGCTTTCTCCGCCATCGTTGCTCCGTTTATGATTTCCGCAGAAAAACGACTCTAACCTTCAAGCAAAACCCCAGCGTAGCTAAATGCGCGGCGGTAAGAAATTATATAAGAGGCTGCGTCAACGAGGTTAGGGTTTTCAAAAAGATGAAAACGGTGCGTTAGGAATTCTAGGCCTTTCTCCTTGTTTGGGCTTTGATTGAATTGCTTTCGGTAACATTTAAATGATGGATCGATCCAGAAGCGTACAAATACAATTAATGGGCCGTACTTCAAAGCCCAATACAAGTATGGGGTTGAAAATCCCTTATCCTACTTAAATATTTAGCATCTCGTCCAACTAGTTATCGATCAAAATTAATACATTATTAAGTACTTATTATTGAGGGTCAGTCCCATTACTTTTCGAATCATCTTTTGAAGTAAACATACTTTTAGTAAAATAAAGAATAATATGAAAAAATAAATACTCGGTCGTAAAAAGATTTTTGATTGTTCTTCCGGTTTTCAGGATTTCTCCCTGATTAATCCAGATTGGTGATATTGTAATGACCCTACTAGGATCAAAGGTGTAGCTGTCAGCTGAGATCCTGAAACATCAGAAAATAGTTTATTTCGACATGTTTTTGCCTACTGATTGTGTTGTTTTGGGTGTTTGGAGTATGCTTGTTTGCTTAATTACAGACTTCTTTCAATTCCACTTTCACCATCTCAAACTTGACTGGCCCTCTAGAGGAAATCACACTTGCAGGTAACCCTATCTCTAGCATTAAGGTCAATACCTCCAGTCTACCACAGGTACAACACCGTCCAATCTCGAACCGATATCTGTGTTGCTCGGATTCTTCATATGTATCTATGTCAGATTCGAGGCGGATTGCATTTAGTTTATGATGCAAGTTCTAGTGTTGTTAATGCAGGCTATCATGATGCACATGTTGAGTTATGCTGGTAGAGCTGAGCTGCAGATTCTTGTAGCTAAAGATATCATCCCTGACCTGGAGTTTCTGGCTAAGTGCTTTGAAGATGCATTGCTAGAAATGAAAATGGCAGCAATAGGAGGCGAATAAAGCATTGAAAACAGCTATAAATTAATAGGTGTAGTAGGAGAGATTCATGAACATTACATTTATTAAATGAAAATTCTTATGAATCTCTTTTTAGCTTCTGGTTTTATTGTTCTGCAAGTCCTTAAATTTGCTTTTCTCCTTGCAAAGTTTGCCGAGCAAAGCAATTTGCAGTTGAATCATCTCAAAGAAGAAAAAATATGATCAAATCTCACAAATGATATTTCTGGTTAAAGCTACCAACTCAAACTGTAGTTATCTGGTTTTTTCAAATGCCCCCAACACAGAAATATACATAGCCAAATGAGGACACTAGACACCTCTGTCTCTCTTGCAAAAGGACTACAAGCTCTCACTGACCAAACTCTATTAACTCGGGGAAAACCAAACGACAAACCAATCGCCACACTATGAAAACTACTGCTGTTTTGCCTTCATTGGCCGTGTTGCCACTTCATTTTACCGGTCACCATTCAGTTCTGGTAACGAGATTTCTTATTGTAACCTTTCTTCTTTCTAAACAGCAGCCTCCTTAGCAAACCGACTCCTTGCTTCTTGCTTGGCACAATAGCCCAAGCCATAACGCTGCCATTAGTACTTTCCCGCCTGGAACCACGATGTGCTTCTGAAGGATGCAACAGCACACTTGAAACTTGCAAGTTCTTGCAATTATTGGAGCGGGGAAGACTTGAATCTTCCGCATCTTTTATTTTGGGAGACTTGACAATGTCCGCTTTGTCACCATCATCGGCTAGCATCCGGTCACGCAAGGAGAGGCGTTTGTTCACCCTTCTGTTGTTTATGGCGGTGGCAGAAGCACTACCATTGGAGAAAACCTTGTCAAAGAGTACTGCATCTTGGGGTGCGGTCAACACCTTTAATTGCTTACCCAGGTTCAGAATTGTTTCTTGGCACTCTGCCAACTTAACTGAAGCCGCTGTAATTTCCCAACCCTGTATGTTCAAAATGCAAACATAATATCAGTGTTGCATAGATTTTTCCATTTTCAATTTGCATCTGCTAGCTTATGCTTCTACAGAAGGTTGAACACAGGTTAAACAAAACCAATATTAGAAACAGAGAGTTGGACATTGACATTGATATAAACTGTAAAAGTTGCATATCAGAAAATTAAAATAATAGGCTAACAAGCGAATGACTTACCTTTTGAGATTGCTTCCCTTCTTGATTCATGGCATACTTCGGTGTTTCTTTCTTTGCCACACTGCGAGTTTATGTTTCGTAAATCAGCAACTACTGACAAAGTTACTTTAGGTTCACAGGAACTAAACTAAGAAACAACTTTACCTCTCTAACTGGAGCTGAAGCTGAAGCTCTAGACATGTAGCTTCGAGCTCTTCACAAGAGCTATTTTTGTACTCCAGCTCAACTTCCAAAGATGAACACTTTTGGAAGATTTCATTTAGTTTAGCTTTGGCAACAGTGAGCTGGGTATCAAGATCCTCATTAATTGATTTCTGATTTTCAATCTGATCCTCTATCATTTCTTTTGATTCTTTTAACAGCCTTAGTTCTGCTTGTAAGCTTCCGATGCTTTCTTTTGATTCTTCAAGTTGTACCATCAGGGCCTCACTCTTGCTAGTTGCCGATTCCAACCTGTTTTTCACATCCTTCAAATCATCTTTTAATCTCTTGTTTTCTTCCTTCAAGCTACAAGAAATGCTCTCCTTTTCGGGGATAACCCCATGATTTTGATTTGGCGAGTATGATTGTTCTTCAGAAATGTGAGTCACATATGATTCTACTACTAAACTGTGGCTTGCAGATGCAACTTCTTTTTCACTTTGTGAATCATTCCAACCAAAATGCCTTTTGATCTTATCCCTTGCACTCGAAGCTTCCTTAGGAGTAACACAGAAGTTCACAACCCACTCCAAAGCAAATGAGAGCTCTTCAGCAAAAGTTTCAAGATCAGCCCTTTTGTTCAACATATCATTGCATGTATGAAGAAAATGTTGTAGAACGGTGCTTAGTTCTGAACTTTTCCATTGAAAAACACGGACAAAGTAGTCTGCATGTGTTGGTGATGGTTTAGGAGTCTGATTTTTCTCTAGACAAGAGTCGGAAGAATTGGAAGATGTTAGTCCAATTCCTTCAATCAGTTCGATGATTTTACCAATTGACTTGCTCAGATTAGGCTGAAACTGTTGACTTTTTGTTTTTTCAGCTGAAGTGTGGACACTAGAAGCTCCACTGAGTGAACCTGTAGTTGGTGATACATTCGGAGATTTCCAGCCTATGTAGCCGCCGACATGGA
Source organism: Abelmoschus esculentus (assembly GCA_035048815.1). Taxonomy (NCBI): domain Eukaryota; kingdom Viridiplantae; phylum Streptophyta; class Magnoliopsida; order Malvales; family Malvaceae; genus Abelmoschus; species Abelmoschus esculentus. Next base: position 679,309 of record JAUCBN010000012.1, read on the forward strand.
GAGCATCAGCTTCTATGCGATGCATTGAACATGAATTTTTGTTAACATCAGGGGTATTTAAAAGATTGCTACAACCCAAAGCAATTCTGATGTCTTCGATAATTTCAACATAACTTCGGTTGGAAATATGTTTGTGCTTGGAGATAGCCTGCAAAACGACCTGAAGCCAATCAAATGATCTTTCACCGGCTACAACTTTTGTATGCATATGTTTTGTATTGTGGAAGCCACAGTGACCCTGCTCAAGTGGAACCAACTCCTTACCATCTGATAAGGCTAATTTTTCCATCTCTACAAAATCATCCATTAGTCTCATTTCTGGAACTGCAATGACCTTGTATTCCACTGGATTCAGAAGTTGTTTATTTGACTGCGCAGATTTCAGAAACAAAGTATTAGTCCACGAACAAGAAGAGCTATTTCCATCTATACTGCCAATATCGAAACCGGATGTTATAGATAGTTCATTTGATAGTGTACCACTCCTTACTAGCTCCATTGATTTTTGTCCTTTAAAAGATTCTTTAGGCTGAATCTCAAATTTTGTTGTTGGCCTGGATGATGTTTGAGAACACATTGAACTCAATGACTGGATTTGAGCATTCTTCTTGGTCATTATTTCTCTAAGAGTCTTGTTTTCTTCTTCAACATTATGTAATTGCTCCAACAGGAGGTTGATACACTTGGTTGGATTTTCAGAAGGATTTTCGGCTGTGGAGTCTCTGACGATCAAATCCCTTGAGGGATGCAGATTTCTTCTTCTCATCTCTGATTTGTTCTTTCCTAGCAATTCGACTTCATTCTTCATTTTCACCACGGCAGCTGGACCCGGCAGCCTCTTTTGCAGAAGTAAGCGTAACTTCTGGCATTCAACTTCTAACTTGGAGATTTTCTTTACATCATGCAAGTGTTGTTTATGCGCCAAATCGGATGATCGACGGTTGTATTCCATCTCTTCATTTCTGATCTCAAGCTCTTTCTCAAGGACATGAAACTCATACTTCAGAAATGCATTCTCTTTCTCAGTGATATCTAATCTATCCATCAGTGCACCAAATTCTGCTTCCGATTGAGACTTGAGCTTCTGCTGATCTTCAATCAATTTTTCTTTGACTAGGAGGGCCTTACTCAACCGAGAATTCTCGATAGTCAACTCTTCAAGCCTCCTGTTTGTGTCTATCAACTTGTCCTGTAATGCTTTCTGTGCTTTCTCGAATTCACTCGATGTCTTCGCAACAGCATCACGGATCCTTTGCTCCTGCTCGGCTCTAACAAAATCTAGCTGTTGCATACATTCCTTCAATGTAACCTCTGAGTGAATCAACTTTTTATTTGCCAATTTTCCCTGCTTCAGAGCTTCATCTAGCTCTTTCTTAAGAGTGATTGCATCTGCTTCAGCCATTTCCCAACCTAAACAAAAACCAATGTTTATTAGATTGTAGTCAAAACAAAGTGCACATTTCAAACAAAATAAACCGGTCTTCCGATGATACTATGTCACCTGCGTTGGCTGCTGGTGCCTTTTTCACATTTTTGGTCCCAGAATCATCCTTAGAATGATTATCAAGGATGACTGAAGCAAGCTTCTCATTTAGATTTTTCACTATTCTATCTCGTGCCCCCTCCACCGGAGTCATTTGTTCCTAGCAAGCAAAAATGACAATCCTCGGGTTATAATCACAGATCGTATACCAGGATCATGAACATCTCGAAACAAGAATCAACAATCAAGGAGAGAAGATTTTTGGGTTACCTCTTCATTGATTCGTTTCGAAGAAATGTCAACCTTGTCGGTAGCAACAATCGTCTTTTCGGAGGGTTTTTTCCTCCAAAGCCATGTTTTGTGATCCATGGATTTAGTTTCTGTTTCAGAACAACACAAAAAAGATGAATTCACAGTGTCATCAACATAAAAAAGCAGCTATAAAGTAAGGTGTTCAAAGATCAAGCTGGCATCTTAGCCCAGAACAAACACTTGGAATTCCCACATGCACATAGCCACATACATACATATATATACACATACACTTCATACAGTATTAACAAACACAGGTAGATGCAAAACAGATCAATCACTATAACAGCATCAAAAAGCATTTTTAGGGATTAAAAGAAGAGTCGATTAAATTTTGGGTCCAAAAAACATTGATTATACCTTCCCAAAACTACATAACGCCATACAAAGTTACCATTTTTGACAAATTCAACTTGCTAAAAGATGCATCTTAACAAGGTAAGTGAAGTAAGTAACTGACTTGGAAGAAGAAGAAAAAATACTTTAACCAAAACCCAGTGAAAATCCCAACATAGAAACATCATTATCATGGATCCATAAAGCTGAAAACTTCAAAAATCAATAAAGCAGAGAGGTGGATGAACAGATTAATGTCTCTCTCAATTCTCAGTTCTCACCTATGTTTCTGCAGAGAATCAAGTTGTTTAACAACAGCCTACAATCTACACCCTAATACTGAAACACCATTTATGGAAAATGGAACATTTCAGAGAAAATTTATTAAAGAAAGTGACAGTGATGTGATGGGAGGGGAAATTATTGTAACTTAAATCACAAACCAGATAAAACCCAGAAATCAAATGGGGTAATAGAGAGATTATGTTGAGTAAAAAAGGGGGAAGTTTTGGCGTTTTCTTTACATTGGATGCTAGTACTGACCACCGACAAACAACCAAAACCAAAGTTACTGGCAACAAAGGTTGCTATGAAAATGGTGGAAAGGGAGTGTAATAAAGAGATGAGCGGTGATAAAGGAGGAAAGTAAAGGAGGGGAGGCTGAAAAAATATGTTTGTATGATGATCAAGAGAAAGATCAAGGGGAGGGGGGTCAGCTGAAGTAGAAAGTTTCATAAAAATGGAGTCGTTTTCATGCAGTGGGGTTCTTAGATTTCCATGAAAGAGAAAAAAGAAGGAAAGGTGGTGCCACGCGCCAAGAGAGTGGAGTTTTTTTCAGTCCTGCCCCGACCCCATTTTATGTTTCACATTCCGCCTTAGTCTTGAATCTGATTTTGAGGGTAAATATCACAATTGGTCATTAAACTATTCACCTTTTCTATTTTGCTCATCAAATTATTATTTTATACAAAATAATTATTAATATTATTTTTTAATCAGTTACGATGGTTATAATAATATTTATTTTAGAGTATATTTTTAATTATTAAATATTGATCGTTCAAATATTATATTGATATTATTGATATTTAAAATATGTGACCTTTAGAAACGATAATTATTCCTTTTATCATTTAAGTAGAATATCCCTGATAATTATTAATATTATATTTTTATATTTTAGATGCTTTAAAATTTTAAATATAAATTATAAATAAATATATATTTTTTAAAAAATAAGTATTTAAATTATTTTTTACATATAAATATTTGAAGTATTTTCCTTTCCCACGTAAAAGACGAAACAATCCGAGTTGCCGACGTATCTCGCAATATAATCCAACTCACTTCAAACTCGACTCATTATCCAATCGTTAACAAAATATATTCTAAAGTAATATTTGCAATATCCTACGAGACTCAGCCGGACTCCGTCCATAGTTCTGCAAACTCAACCCTATGGAGATCGCTCCCGCGGCTCCGCCATCTCCTCCGCAGGGCTTCGGAAACACCAGTTCATCCTCAGATGCCGTTGTAAAAGACGGCATGAAACCGTCTCCTTCAACATCGTCCACATCGTCAGAGATGGAAGAAAAAGCTACGTCATCGATGTCGTTCGGAGCTGTGCCGGCGGCGGCTAAGTTTGGTGCGGAGATGGAGGACGAGGAAGAAGAGGAGGACGTTTGCAGGATCTGCCGGAACCCGGGCGATGCAGAGAATCCGCTTCGATACCCTTGCGCGTGTAGCGGCAGTATCAAATTTGTCCACCAGGATTGCCTTCTTCAATGGCTGAATCACAGTAATGCTCGCCAATGCGAGGTTAGCCTTCTTTTATAATCATTTTTTTTTTGCATAGATGAGATCATGAGAATCCCCCGGTAAATTAGGTTAATTTCAGCTAGGGTTTTTGATTTATTTATTTATATTAAATTTCATGATTTGGTGTTTGATTTGGGTATGGTTATATGACGATTAAAAAAGTGATTAAGAAACATGAAGACAATTTTGGGTTTGTTTTAATTACTTTACAAAGAATGTCATTTAAGTGACAAATCTTGACAGCTTTCAATTGGAGTCGTGAGAATTTGTGCGCGTGTCAGTTCTCTTTCTCTAATCTCTAGTCTCTACCTTCTCCTCTCTATGTTTCTCTATTTATGTCTCTGCCCGTCTCGCTCTTTTCCCTTCGTGTCATGTTCTCTTTTTTTCTTCTTCTTTTGAACTTATGCTTGAAAGATTCTACGTCTCTCTCTCTGTGTGTGTAGAGCACATTTTATAATTTTGAAAAATGGATTTATTCTCCAGGAGGTAGATTTGCCGTGTGATTTTAATGTTTTAAATATGTTCGACTTTCTTTGCAGGTTTGTAAGCATGCATTTTCTTTCTCTCCTGTGTATGCTGAGAATGCTCCAGCGAGGCTTCCTTTTCAGGAGTTCGTTGTTGGGATGGCAATGAAAGCTTGTCATGTTCTGCAGTTCTTTTTGCGTCTTAGTTTTGTACTCTCAGTTTGGCTCCTCATTATACCTTTCATTACCTTTTGGATATGGCGGTTGGCTTTTGTCAGGAGTTTTGGTGAAGCTCAGAGATTATTCGTAAGCCATATTTCAACCACAATCATTCTTACTGATTGCTTGCATGGTTTCCTACTTTCTGCTAGCATTGTGTTTATTTTTCTTGGAGCAACTTCTTTGAGGGATTATTTCCGGCATTTGCGAGAACTTGGAGGGGATGCCGAGAGAGAAGATGAAGGAGATAGGAATGGTGCCCGTGCTGCTAGGCGACCCCCGGGACAAGCTAATAGGAATTTAGGTGGTGATGGTAATGGTGAAGATGCTGGTGGAGCACAAGGTATTGGTGGAGCTGGCCAATTGATCAGAAGGAATGCTGAAAATGTGGCTGCTCGTTGGGAAATGCAGGCAGCTCGTCTTGAAGCACATGTCGAACAGATGTTTGATGGCCTGGATGATGCAGATGGTGCCGAGGATGTACCTTTTGATGAACTTGTTGGCATGCAGGGTCCTGTTTTCCATTTGGTTGAGAATGCATTCACTGTAAGTCTCTGATTGTTTCAATTATATTATCTAATAATTTTTGTGAATGTGTGGAGTGGCATAGGTTCTTGCTAAGTTGATATTTTATAAGACTTATAGCTTAGGACTTCATTTGAGTGAACAGACATGATTAATTTTTCAGCATATTTTTTATTGGATGCCTAGTGGTTGTTTTTTTTGCCATATTTTTAATGGACAAAAGTTTATCCTGAATCTTCCTTTTTGAAAGAGTGTCATTCTTGCCTTTATATTCCTTAAAATGTTTACACTTCCAAAATACCGACACTAGAAGCCATTGTATGATTTTATAGTTTTATTCATTATTTTGGCTCAAATTATAGTCTTATATCTATCGCTGTTCCTTTACATGGTACTACTTTGAACTGTATGATGTCCGCTAGGAACTCTCAATCTCTTCTATGCATAGAATTTGCTTAAACTTTCTCTACATATGCTAATACTATGGCTTCCTTTAAACCTTTTTCACCTTTAACTTTATATTAAACCCTTTCTTCTTTAAACTTCAAATTGTAACAATTTGCAAGAGAGTATATGCTCAGAAATTGCAATTTTTTAGCCTTCTTTTGTCGGCACAATATTCTTTCATGACTTGATTCTCTGATCTTGCAGGTTCTAGCAAGCAATATGATATTCCTTGGTATTGTAATTTTTGTGCCTTTCTCTATAGGCCGCATTATTCTCTATTATGTATCTTGGCTGTTCTCTTCTGCACGTGGCCCGGTGCTGTCAGTAGTCATGCCACTTACAGATACTGCCCTTTCCTTGGCAAACATCACATTAAAGAACACACTAACTGCCATTACAAATTTGACATCTGAAAGCCAAGGCCAGGTCGTAGAAATGTTCAAAGCAAACTCCACAGGAATCATTGAAGTTTCAAGCAACACAAGTACATCATTTTCAGCAGATCTCTTGAAAGGAGTAACTATTGGATCATCAAGGCTTTCTGATGTTACAACCCTTGCTATTGGATACATGTTTATATTCTCCTTGATTTTCTTCTACCTGGGTATTATCACTTTGATTAGGTACACTAGGAGTGAGCCTTTGACTATGGGGAGGTTCTATGGAATTGCCTCAATAGCCGAGACAATACCATCCCTCTTCAGGCAGTTCTTGGCGGCAATGAGGCATTTGATGACAATGATTAAAGTTGCTTTCCTGCTTGTAATTGAGCTTGGGGTGTTCCCTTTGATGTGTGGATGGTGGTTAGATGTATGTACAGTAAGGATGTTTGGGAAATCGATGTCTCTCAGAGTTCAGTTCTTCTCAGTTTCACCTTTAGCTAGCTCATTGATACATTGGGTTGTAGGAATTGTGTACATGCTACAAATAAGCATCTTTGTCAGCCTTCTTCGAGGGGTAATGTTCTTTTCCATTCTATACTAATAAGTGTTCATTCGAAACCTGTTATTAGCATGTGTTGATAAGATCATTTTTGTTACATCCAGGTTTTACGTAATGGGGTTCTATACTTTCTGCGAGACCCAGCTGATCCAAACTACAATCCCTTCCGTGATTTAATTGATGATCCTGTGCACAAGCACGGCCGGAGGGTCTTGTTATCAGTTGCAGTTTATGGGAGTTTGATTGTGATGCTGGTATTTTTGCCAGTCAAGCTTGCTATGAGGATGGCACCCTCTATTTTCCCACTCGATATATCGTAAGATTGGCTCATACTGTTTCTGATCGGCTTGACTGTTTCTGATTCCCTCGTTTATACTTATTGTTAGCTTATATTTAAATGATTTGCTTGTTGCAGGGTATCGGACCCATTTACTGAGATTCCAGCTGACATGCTTCTCTTTCAAATATGCATTCCATTTGCGGTTGAGCATTTTAAATTGCGGACAACAATCAAGTCTCTTCTGCACTATTGGTTTACTGCAGTTGGCTGGGCGTTAGGCTTAACTGACTTCTTACTTCCCAGACCCGAGGAGAATGGTGGCCATGAAAATGTCAATGTGGAACCGGGTCAACAGGATAGACTACAGATCATGCAACTAGGTGGACAGGAACATGCCATGGTTGAATTTGCTGATGTTGATGATCCAAATCGAGGCCTCCTGGCATCAGGGAACTCTAATGCTGTGGAGGACTTTGATGGGGATGAACAAACTGATTCAGAGTAAGTTATATGGTGGTTTTGATTGACAATATTACTTGATGTGTCTGATTTAATCGTGGTTAATATTTATTCTTTCTTCATTTTATTTGATTGTATACTTCCATGCACCTCTGCATTGAGATTCTAAATTTGTGATCAGAATTTGTAGGTTTTACTTGCTCTATTAACCTTAAAAGACATCGAATTTGCATGTACAAGCTATTTTTTATGTTAGACGCACAATATGAATTTTTACCCTTTTCTATGATGAGTATGAGTTATTCTTTTACATCTGATTCATCCAAATGAATTTTGCTCAAAGTAGTTACTTGTTAAGTCCTGAATCCTACAATCAAGATTGGATATTCTGTGCTTTGTTGCTTTTCATATTCTCTTTCTACATTTTGTTGTCTAATGTCTTTATAGTTGCTGTCTAATTTTTATCCGTGATTCTTTTAGCAGGTACAGTTTTGTTCTCCGCATAGTCCTGTTGCTAGTCATTGCTTGGATGACTCTGCTTGTGTTCAACTCTGCCTTGATAGTGGTACCAATATCGCTTGGACGAGCTCTATTCAATGCAATTCCTCTTCTCCCAATAACTCACGGCATTAAGTGCAACGGTAATGCAATTTGATTCTACATCCCCCCCCCCCCCCCTTAAAATTCTCTACTTATAATTTTTGTGCTAATTGGTTATTTTTTTGTTTTTCATTGTAGACCTTTATGCTTTCGTCATTGGAAGCTATTTCATTTGGACAGCCTTAGCCGGGGCTAGATACTCCGTTGAGCACTTAAGAACAAAGAGGGCTTCAGTTCTGTTAGGCCAAATCTGGAAGTGGGGTGCCATTGTCATCAAGAGCTCCTTGCTCTTATCAATATGGGTATGTGATCAGTAATCTGGGTTCTCTACTTGTTTCAGAGTTCCTGACATCTAACTCATAAATCTTTTTCGGCGGTGTATTGATCAGATTTTTGTCATTCCTGTTCTCATTGGCCTACTTTTTGAACTTTTGGTGATTGTGCCGATGCGGGTGCCTGTGGATGAGAGTCCAGTTTTCCTCCTTTACCAAGATTGGGCGTTGGGTCTCATCTTTTTAAAGATATGGACTAGACTGGTAAGTGTCGAACAACAAATTATTATATACCCCAGAAAACATAATTGTTGTGGGTTTGTGTCGATGGAAACTTGATTTCTTATATCCACAGGTTATGCTGGACCATATGATGCCATTGGCCGATGAAAGCTGGCGAATAAAATTTGAAAGAGTGCGAGAAGATGGCTTCTCCAGACTGCAGGGACTTTGGATATTGCGGGAGATTGTGTTCCCCATCATAATGAAGCTGCTGACAGCATTGTGTTTACCTTATGTACTAGCCCGAGGGGTGTTTCCCGTGCTTGGCTACCCATTAGTGGTTAACTCTGCTGTCTACCGATTTGCATGGCTAGGATGCCTTTGCTTCAGCTGCTTGTGCTTTTGTGCTAGGAGATTCCATGTCTGGTTCACTAACCTCCACAACTCCATCAGGGACGACAGATACCTTATTGGTCGTCGACTTCATAACTTTGGGGAAGATTCAGAACAGAAGCAAGGCGAGGCAGGGACTTCATCTGGAACCCCAGTTTCAAACACTGGAATAATCCGGCAGCCGGACCATGATGCTGATGTTGGGTTGAGATTGAGGCGTGTTAATTAGAGCACACCTCTCTGCTGAAATGGTATGTTTTTTTAGAATCTTCTATGAATGGATATTGGAATTATATAATTGAGAAGCTAGTATTCAACTGTGATAGGTAGTGTGGCCAAGGCCAACAATGGATAGTTTGACAGTATACTGTTTGGCTTCTCATTTTGTGCATAGAATAATCCATACATGTTAACTTGACAATTAGGGCTTGCCCTAAAATTTCATCAGCTTAGAAAGCAAGCAAATTGCTACTTACATTGTGCATTTCATTAATAGCTCAAGTATTTATTGTGTATTTATTAGGACATCCAAATTCTATTTTTTTGTTTCAAATGTAACGTTTAATATAAATTCTATTTTTTTTTACCTAAATACTATTATTTAAATTTAAATGCATAAAAATATTTAGAAAAATTTTCAACCACACAACATTCAAATTCCAAATCCCAAAGAGTTGAAGTGCATGCTCAGTCACATAGCAAAAACAGCTATAATGCATGCAAGTTATTGTATGTTCAATGATTCCATAAATACTTGCAAAAACAGTAGCAAATAAAAAGCAACCTAATCCTCAGACTAACAAAACAAACTCATACCAACTCAAGAGACAAGGTTGTCGTTTAACGACAGTGAACCTAGTTGATCGGCAGCACCGCCAGCTTGCTGCTGCTGAGCTACGGTCCTCAGAACCTCCATTGCTTCTGCAACTTTGGCTTTTAGAGCTTCTGGTGACTCCAGCAAGTGCAAAACCTCGGTCTGATCCATCTCCAGAAGCATTCCGGTTACTTTAGCTGCTGCATCAGGCTCCAGCTGCTCAACCAGTGGATAGAGATTCTCCCCCAGCATCTACACATTGATCCATACAAAGACAATTTCAGAAATGATTTATTGCAAACATAGCAATTCTTCAAATACCATTTTTGGGCATCCACCTTCACTGAAGTGTGTGCGCGCACGTGTGTATACTAATATGGGAGTTTATTTTTTAGATTTAAACACCGGTGTCCGACTTTACAAGTATAATCTGTCTTTAACATAAAATAAAGGAAAGCAGTACATACTGTTCTTTGTTGATCAGGGCTAGCATTTGCAAGAGCAGAGGCCAAAGCTCCAATTGGAATGGGATGAGAAAGTGGTGCATCACGCATTGGCATGCCACTCATGTCGTATGGAACAGAAAGCATGCCTCCAGCAACATTAGGCATTGAAACATCAGGTAGACCACGCCCCGGTGGATAGCGATAGACCCGCCCTCGGGGTAGCATCTGATATTGTAGTGAGCCATCAGAAGTATATATGGATATGAACATATGTATCCAAGATATTTCAAAATCAAAAAAGTGATGAAACAAACCTGGTGTTGCATTAAAGGAGCTGGTTGCTGATTTTGCTGAACAGATCCAGCTCTTCTGCCACCAGGACGCTGACCCTGCTGGCCTTGCTGAACCATTGGTACGAAGAAATTTGGCATGGGAGCCCCACCAGGCCTCATACCCGGAACAAGCTGCTGCTGATATCCAAAACCAGGCTGACAGAAGAAAGAAACGAACAAGATGTGATCTTAAAGCAGATGTTCAGAATAACATTAATTGATTAATTCGCTAGGTTGAAATACATCATACGACTACCAATGATGAGAAATATAATGCATATATCCATAGTTACCTGGGGAGGGAACATCGGAGGTGCTTGACCATAGAATATTTGCTGCCCAAGACCTGGACCGCCAGGTGGGTACATTGGCATTCGCGGTCCAACTGAAGGTGCCATTGCAAGTGGTCGGATTTGTGAAAATTGAGCCTGTAGAAAATGCGGCATATACCTTAGCATTCTAAAGAATCAAAACCATCTTTTCTGTGCCACTACCGTTTAGTCGGGACAAAAATACCAAAAAGAACACACCTGCAACCTGGCTCTCCTATCTTCCTTCTTTTGAGCTTGCGCAACATAGAGTGGTTTGTTGACAACCATTTTGCCATTCATCTCCGCAAGCTGTTATAAGTTATAACAAGAATTAGATTACGATAAGATTATTGGAGTAGGTATACTGTTATAAGCTTACAGCTTTAGATGCTTCTTCCGGAGTTGAAAACGCAACAAACCCAGATCCTTTACTTATTCCATTGGGGTCTCGCATAACCTGTTGCATTTAATAATAAGATCAACCGAGTATTGATCCACTGAACTTGACTATTCTACAAACAAACTAACTTACCTTGCATGAAGTTATGGTACCATATTGAGAGAATAGCTCTTTAAGTTTTTCGTCCGTTATGCTATCATCCAAATTCTTAACATATAAGTTTGCTACTTGAAATTTATCCGCTGCCTCTTTCATTGTCTGCTCGAAACGCTGTTTCAATTCAGCCTCCCTTTCAGATTTTTTTTGAGCTTTCCCGACAAACCATTCCTTATCGTCAAATTCCTTTCCATTTAGGGACTCAACAGCTCTAGCAGCGTCATCTGCATTCTCAAAGTTGATAAACCCAAAGCCCTTGGATTTCCCATCTGCATCCCTCATAACCACGGCACTAGTGATCGGACCAAATTCACCAAAAATCTTACTCAAGTCTTCATCAGAAGTTGTCTCTGAGAGATTCTTTACATAGACATTGTTAAATTTTGTCTTGCTAGTAGAAGTGTCTCGTTCTTGTTTGCGAACAAAAGGGCCAACATAGACTTGCTTATCATTCAACAGCATACCATTCAACTGCTCTATTGCTTTTTGGGCAGATTCCTCATTGTCAAATTGTACAAAACCATACCCTTTCGACTGGCCGGAGGGATCCATGGCTAACTTGCAAGAGAGAATGTTTCCAAATGCAGAAAACGTATCATGCAAAGCTTTTTGGTCGATACCCTTGTCTAAATTCTGTCAGATTCAACAAAAAAAATGAGATACATGAAGAACATATTTACAAAACAAAGCAGCAAAATAAACCATACGACATTGAAATTTTATTACTTTGATAAATATATTCCCTGCACCACTTCTACGAAGAGTAGGGTCACGATTGGAATACATAATCCGGATAGACTTTCCATTCAGAGGAGTGAAGTTCAGCAGTTCCAATGCCCTTGCAGCTGTAAGCACACACGATATGATATCATTCAGAATAACTTGGCAACTTCTTTTAGGATCAATCAACGCAGAGGCAAATTATAGTAAATATTCTTTCTTCAAATAGCATGCATAATAATGAAAAGCTACAGCTTGAGTTGGTCTCCATCTTGTTGATAGAAGAAGCCAATTTAGTTTATAAGCTCAATATACATATATATAACACTCTTGTATCAGCCATTTCCAATTGAACCAAAACTAATCAATTTGTCCTTTCCTTTCATATTTCATAATTCATTAAAACTAAATGCAATTCATAGACATTTTCAAAATTGCTAATAAAAACCAAATAAATCAAAGCAAACACAAAGCAAAACCATCAAATCTACAATGAACAAAATCATTTTAAAAAAATTAAAACTGAGAAAACTGAAAATTTACCATCTTGGGGGTTGCCATAGTTGACATAACCATAACCAAGAGACCTGCGGGTCGTCAAATCCGTGCACAAGCGAACCGTAAGCAGCTGACCAACCTGGTTAAAGTACTCATAAAGCTGAGTCTCGGTCACACTGGGTTCCAAGTCCCCAACATATAGCGACGTTACAAACTGGTTGTTGGCTCCACCAGATCCATTGTTAACGCCTCCGCTTTGCCCCTGAACTTGCACATGCGCCATCTCTCTAAAACTCTAAAGCAACAGATATAAATACCACCAAAAAAAAACCCTTTTTTTCTTTTTTTTGGGATTTTTTCTTTCTTCCCTCTCCTCCTTGTAATTAATCAAACAAAACCCAAAGGGAAATTAATATAAATAAAATTATAGTAAGCTAAAAAACTCAAGTGCTTTGATAAAACCTTTCCTAAAGAAGCAAACTTTCTTTTCCTTTTTGTACTTTTTTTCGAAATGGAGGAGAGAGAAGGGAAAGTGAAGGATATGGATATTTCCCGCAGGCGGAAGAGTAGGCGGCGGCGCGTGAGAAGATGAGGTTGAAGAAATGAAAAAAGGGATGGAAAAAAGAGGGTTTTGAACAGAGTAGCTGCTAAGGCAACACGGGACCGAATTTGGACAACAAAAAGTGGTAGTAATATAAGTTCGGATGTTTCTTTCTGTAGTAAACCCTAAGTTGAGATCACAAGACGATATCTCAGCCGTTGATTTGTAATCAGTGTTCTCTTATGGGCCCCACAAATGACAGGTAAAAATAAAAATATTTTAGTTCTAAATTTGATAATTTTTAAAAAAATATATATTATGAAAATAAAAAAATATTTTAGTTTTTTTAAAAAATATATATTATGAAAATAAAAAATAATTCTAAAATTGATATTTTTTTATAAGTATTTTTGTAGTAATTCCCTATTGTCTACTAAAGTGGTATATATCGATAATCTAATTAAGAATAATTAAAATATTTATATAAAGGTAAGTAAACTATTATAAATAGATTCCTTTAATTAATTTTTTAAATAGTTATCCGTTATATGTAATAATCTAACAAACATCGTTCACGACATAAATCATTTTAATATCAATCGATTTAATTAATTAAATTTATTAATTAATTTAATTTTTAAATTAATATACAGTGAGTAAGTCAATTTCCCAACCCAATAAAAAACTTTGGACCCTCAAAAAATGTGATAAAAATTCATTAATTAAATTAATATTAAAGCTAATCTCCATAATTTTTTTGCAAATTTTTTTGATAGGACCCAATATAAACCTTTGGAGGCCCAATAAAAATATGAGAAAAAAAAATTAAAACATGTTAAGTTTAAAGCCCACTAAATATAAATCCAAAATCATAAATAAATATTTATTTTTTATATTTGGAGTAAAAAACAAAAGGTTTAATTTTACTTTCAGTCCCTGTACTCTTTTCTCATTATTTAAATTTCAATATATCTACTTTTAATTACAATAATTTGATCCTTCCACTGTTCTGACTTGATAATTAAATGACAAACAAAATTTTGATGGTATATATATTATGTACGTTGTTCATGAAACAACAAACCTGGAAGATGCTGCTAGGTATTCTTTCGACAGCTTTCTGTAATGAAATGGATGCATGTCTTTGTTACTCAGATGTTCTAAATCCGAGTTTTTTCATGTCAGGTTGTTGCTCGAGACAAAGTATCGTCGATTACCGGTGGTAGACACTGATGACAAGCTAATAAGAAGTTCGCCGCCGTGGTCTTTATATGTCTCTATTACAATTTGCTTCTTGTATTTATATTAAACGTGGTTAGAACTGCCCTGCAAATAAAACGTTCGAATGAAAGATGATGCCTAGATCCGGAGCCAGATCGTAATCTCGTTGACTCTTTAACGTTGTTCATCTCTCCCTTTAAGCCATTTGCCATTGTCATTGCCAAGTTCCACGCCAAATTGAGATGCTAAAAACAGGTTTTAGCTAGAATCATTAATGTCCTTAAAGTAAACCGTGTGTACACCTAAACTTTTTGTGTCTAAAGTCCTAAACATTTAACATGCATATAGCATTCAACATGACATCCCTCCATACGTAATCAATTGTTATGAATCAATAGATTTAGTGGTCGGTATGTAGACAAATGTGATGAGTTTGACAACCCCAAAGTCTTCTCTTTTGGACCCTCATGTTAAATTTATGACCAGATGCATATTATCTTGTCTTAAATCCAACACCAAACTGTGTTTTTCTGGAACACGAAGGCAACTTAGTGTCAAATTTCTCTTTGCCGGATTAATGGAGTCGATATCCTCTCCGGTTGAAATGTTTTTCCTACCTTTTGTTGGAGGGGGTCATCAAATCCCCATGATAGACATGGCCAGGATGTTTGCAGCTCATGGTGCTAAATCCATCATTATTTCGACTCCTAAACACGCTATCTCCTTTCAAGAAACCGTCCTACGTGACCAACAATTGGGTCGTCGGATCTTCATTGAAATCCTCCTGTTACCGGAAAATATCGACATAGCCGATACCCACATGTCTGCGACTCCTGTGACTGACACTTCCATGCTCCAAGAACCATTGAAGAAGTTGTTGCTTCAACGCAAACCAGATTGCATAGTACATGACATGTTCCACCATTGGGCTGCAGATGCTATTGACAACCTTGAACTGGATGTCCCAAGAATTGTGTTCAATGGATATGGCTGCTTTCCGGACTGTGCTCGAGAAAATATATCAAAGTTCAAGCCTCATGAGAAGGTAGATTCGAAATATGAGCCTTTCGTCGTACCCGGACTCCCTGACCGGATCGAATTGACTCGATCGCAGCTTCCGGTGACTCGAATTGTAGAAGAGAAAATGCGAAAATCTAAGGAGAATTGCTATGGGGTAGTGGTGAATAGCTTCTACGAATTGGAACCAGCTTATGTAGAACAATTCAAGAAAGGGAACAAAGCGTGGATCGTAGGGCCTGTCTCGTTGTACAACCGGAACATTGCCGATAAAGCCGAGAGAGGCAAAAGGGCCGCCATTGATGAACAGAGTATCCTCGGCTGGCTCGATTTGAAACCACCCAATTCAGTTCTTTATATCAGCTTTGGAAGCTCTCCTCGTTTCGCTCCACAACAAATCCTTGAACTCGCTTATGGTCTACAAGCTTCGAATCAACCATTTATCTGGGTAATTCGGGACGTGTTTAAAGGCGACGGAACTTGGTTCCTAAGCGAGTTTGAAGAGAAGATGAAAGAATCGGAGCAGGGTTTGATTATCAACGGATGGGCACCGCAGTTGTTGATCCTAGAACATGGCTCGGTGGGTGGTTTCATGACGCATTGTGGGTGGAATTCGACATTAGAAGGCGTGAGTTGCGGCGTGCCGATGATCACATGGCCAATATCGGCGGAGCAGTTCTTTAACGAGAAGCTGGTGACGGATGTGTTGAAGATTGGGGTTCGAGTGGGGAGCTTGGATTGGCTTTGGTGGAACATGGAGCCTCGGGTATCGGTGGGGAGAGACATGGTGGAGGCGGCGGTGAAACGGCTGATGGGTGGCGGAGAAGAGGGTGGTGAGATGAGAAATAAAGCGAGACTGATCGGAGAAATGGCTAAGAAAGCCGTTGGAAAAGGTGGATCATCGTATATGGATGCCATTGCCTTGATTAACGAGCTCAAAAACCGACCTATAATCGAATAGAAATCTCGTTCCGGTCGTACTGATTTTTATGTTCTATATTAAAAAAATAAATTATAATTAAGATTAATTTTAAAATTTCAAAAATTTTAGAATATATTTTTAAAGTTTATAATTTAAACTTATTAATTAATTTTTATTTTTATTTATTTTCAGTGATGATTAATTTATACATAACTATTCATTATTTATTTATATGATAAAAAATAAAATTTATTATTAAAAATACATAAACAAATATAAAAATTAATTAATTATTTTTAACAAATAAAATTAAGATACGTCGATATCATATAATAATTTTTTAAAGATAATCGGGCTTAGGATATGTTATGTCTGGGAAATTTAATTGGGCTGTGTACCTCATTTATGGCCCTAAAATCATTCCACTTTTACCATTTTTATTTTTTTAAAATAAATAAAGTTACAATAAAGTGTATTTATTATAATTTTAAATTATTTAATATAGTATTGGACCCAAAGACACTGTTGTCTGAAAATTCGAAATGGTGTAGGGTGAGATGCTACATTTTTTTCTTCAAAAAGTAACGAATTCACGACACTAACACCAGCTTTTTTCCTTAATCTGGCAAACACTATGTTCTTTGTTATCATTAATCCCTGTGTTTAGTGCTTAATTGAGTTGGAACTTAATGACACTTCCAACGGTTTTTTATTAGGATTTTACTTATAAAGTGACCCAAAAAAAACATAATTTTTGGGTTTAAGTCGTACAATAAATAAATTATGTTAAGATTATATAAATATGTCGGGCGGAGTAAAAAGAGTTTGATTTCAGATTTTTTTATATAAATCTTGTCTGCCTGTATTTTTTTATTAAAAATATAATTTTATTGACGAAAAAATATATATAAAAAATATATATGTTTGATTAGATATAAATTTTAAATTCGTATTTGGTCATATGTGAATTTAACTTATATAGACAGAAAGAAATTGTTTTTTAAATGGTATTCGAAATTATATATTTTTCTAATTAAATGTTAAAAAAATATTAAACCAATTTTACATCACTTTTTCTCGATAACCACCCGTCATAAAAAATGTAGAAATCTTAATTTATTATATTTTTAAAAACTTAAATAATTATTTATTTTTTGGATAAATTAAATTTTATTTATCCAAAAATATTTTTAAAATACTTTATAAAATATCTAATCACTCTCATTTATCCGAATAAGCTATTCAGATATCCCATCTCATTGTCTCAGCCTTTGATCAAAAGATCTTTCTTTATAAATAATCATTTAATTCATTAATAAAATATAAAAATTATATTTTAATCAAATATAAATCAAAATATTATATTTAAATTAACTTTTTTTTAATGAAAATTAACTATTTTCGAAAATCTGTTTTTTTAAATAGACTATATTTTAATACATAAATTTTATAAGAATAAAATATATTATATATTTCTTTAAATTATAAAATTTAAATTATAAATAATACGATCTAAACGTTGAAACACCTAAATAATGTAAGTAAATTTATGCTATAAATATCAATATTATAAATGTCCATAGTAAGAATATATTTTAAAATAAATATTATTTTAATTATCATAACCGACTAAAAAAGTAATTTACGCTATAATTTTTTAATTATTTTTCCTTCTAAATTTATTGTGTTGTGTTGAGAATTTTTAAAGTTAGCAAATCCTCCTCCATTAATTACGTATTAATTAGTACTTAATCCAAGGGAGAAACAGACATGGTCGACAACCACCACGGCTGCAGTGTTTTAAACTACAGACCCATGCACAGTCTCCGGCTCCACCACCGCCTCCTTCCTTTCTCTCCTCCAATAAAATAATCACACATCTTGCTTTCATCTACTATTTCCTCTAATTGCCTTCGGCTCTCGTGCTTCGGGTCGTCTCCCAATTTCCTCCGTGATTTCTCATCCTCTTTCCTTCTCAAAAATATCCAGAACAAAGAAGAAGAAGATATGAAGAACGGCGGAGCTAATACGAAACTGATTCTTCTCCACCCATCCACCCACAAACCCACCGCTTCTCCCCACCGTCTATTCCTCCTCTTCTTCATCACTTTCTTCACTCTAGCTTTCTCTCTGACCCTTTTCACCACCAACACTATTTCTAGCTCCTCCACCCTTTCTCTTTCCACCGCCGCATCTTCCTCCTTACCTTCCTCCGTCACCGATGCGCTCCTCCACTATGCTTCCACCGCCAACACCACCACCCACCACATGTCGTCTCCCGAACTCTCCCTCATTGCTTCTACTCTCCATAATTGCCCTTCCTCGCCGTGCCGTTTACTCGTCTTTGGGCTAACCCATGAATCCCTCCTCTGGCACTCCCTCAACATCCACGGCCACACCGTTTTTATCGACGAGAGTGAGTACTTGATCTCGTCGTTCGAGCGCAGCCACCCGGAGATCGAAGCGTACGATGTTCAGTACACTACCAAAGTGAAAAATATGTCGGATTTGTTATACTTAGCCAAATCCCACATCGGAGACGAGTGCAGACCTGTGCAGAACCTCCTGTTTTCCGATTGCAAGCTCGGAATCAACGATATGCCGAACCATATTTACGATTTAAGCTGGGATGTAATCTTGATCGACGGCCCACGTGGCTACTTCCCGGATGCTCCGGGGAGGATGGCTCCGATTTTCACGGCGGGAGTGTTGGCAAGGAGCAAGAAGAGAGGTGGGAAAACCCATGTTTTCGTGCATGAATTCGAGAGAGATGTTGAAAGTCTTTTCAGCGACGAGTTCTTATGCGACGAAAACTTGTTGGAAACTGTAGATTCTTTGGGACATTTTATCCTTGAAAAAGAAGAACTCCATGACAGTAAGAACTCTGGGTTTTGTAAGAATTCTATATCATCGTCGCCTTTGTCTGTTTCATTATCATCTGGACAAGATGATGATTGAGAAAATTTTCACTGCAAATTTCATCATTTGCAACTCAAGTTTTTTTCCTTTGTTTTCTTTTCCTTCCTTCCGGTATAGAACTGTAATCTTTATAAAAAGTTCAAAGTTTTATCCTTTGAAATTGTATTCAAAATATTTAGAATTTAATTCTACAAAATGTGAATTTTCAATATTGTTTTGATGGTTCTCAAAAAAAATCTGTTTGGGTGTTGAATTAATTCTATTTGTATGGTTCTTCGGGACAAGATGGTGATTGATCAAAAGTTAATTTTGTTGGTGATGAACAATTAGGTGACCAAAATAAATAATTTGAAAAGTTAGGTGACAGAATAAAAAATAGTAAAAGTTGGATTTAAATTTTTTAAGCCTTTCAAATATTAAAAAATATGCGATGGAGATAAAATTATTACCAGTGTCGGTGGTGGAAGATCTGTTGCTAGTGTGAGAAACCCGTGTGTGAGATTATCATACCCGCTGGGTACAATTTTAATTTTTTTCGAATGCGGGAAAAGTACGCGCCGCAAAGCTGAATGAACATCAACGCCTAAAATAATTGGCTTAGAAGCGCGTGTGGATAAGAATCTTACCGGATTTTTTTCGGGTACCGATTCAATAATGTTTTTTTTACCAGGGTGATCACGTGAATCACGTGATTAAAAATCGTACGTTGCGGCAGAGGATTGAAAGTAAAAGAGGCTGTGTCGGCACGTGGCAATAAAAACATGGTTATTACAATTTATGTCATTTCCTGTTGCGTTGAAGCTTCGCTCCAAACCTGCACTTCATCTTTCTGCTTACTGGGGGTGAGAAAAAAACAGATTACCCGGTCTCGATACCGGTAAGACGCAGTAAATTTTCCCCTGGTGTTAATTTTAATAAAATTAAGATTGAATCTAAGATTTAGATTTCGGTTATAATCGAAATTGAATCTTAATTTTTTAAATCGGTATCTTGTGGGTACTCAATAAAATCTAGACTATAATATCAAATATCAGGTATTGGTTTTCTTTTGTTTATTGTTCTTATCAAACTTTCTCATAAAGATTATAGGTATAACTAGTTTTAAAAACTTTGATTTTCAAATCTATAATATTTTAATTTTATTATTTAAAATTATTATTGGTGGTTGATTTTTTTTCCTCAAACTACTTAAATTTTCTTAAGAATAAACTAATTGATCAAGTATCTGGTATTGATACCCAACAGTAACGAGATCGGTTCTTAAAATTTAAGAATCAGTGTGATCGAAACGAGACTGATTATAAATTTCAAAAATCGATGATTATTAAGACCAAAATCAATACTATTCAAATTAATCGGATACCTATTTTTGTCCACCTCTACTGCTTACGAAATGAATACGACAAAACAAATCTTAATTGTGTTCTAAATTAATTGTTTTTCTAACAACCTACGCATGTAGGATTATAATACAAATCAACTTGAAATTTGACAAAAACAAAATACAAATGATTGGAATCCTTGCCGATTTGACCAACCAACAAAAATATTTATTTATGTATAATATCGTATAAAATAATTGAAGTTTCTAAACGAATATATATTACTTTAAAAAATTAATATATTTGATTTTTAGTATAAAGATAATTTTAACCCTTAATGTTTATGATTTTTTTAATATTTTGGTTTTCATCTTTTTTAAGATAAATAACTTTTAACCTATATCTTTTTTATAAATATCTCATTTTTTAACTAGTATAATAATTAAATAGTTAAAAAAATTAACGATAATGATATGTTATATATATAATGGTATTTAAGATTTAAAAATACTTAATAGCCTTTTATTTTAAATTTAATTAATTTTTAATATTTTATTTGAATTTTAATTATTTTACATTTTATTTTAGAATAAAATTATATTTTACATGTATATTTTTGTTATTATCGTAAAAAATTTACCGATAATGACATGTTATATATATATATGTAGAATAAATGTCATGTTATTTAAAATATATTATCACATATATATGACATGTAATATCATTAAATTTTTAACGGTCTAATTATTATGTTAGTTAAAAAATAAGTTTTTTTTTTTCAAAAAGACATACGTTAAAGGTTAAATTTATTTTTTTTAAAAAATAGAGTCAAAATGATAAAATCTATTAATGTTAAGAGTTAAAATTAAGTTTATACCTTGATTTTTTGTTGAGTCATACAATAACTCACATTAAACCTATCGTTGTTTCTTTTAATATATTTTCTTTATAGATAATACTAGTATATTTAAATTTATATCCCTATAGTGATCAATGCTTAAATTAACCCGATGATTCATGATGACCAAACTTTTTACAACCACGTAACCGCAGCCTAACATCATGCTTTACCTGCCCGCCGCAACAGAAATTTGCCTTAGAGAGTTGTCCTAACATAATGAAATTGTAATCGAAAAGTTTTAACCTATTCAAATACGGATTAAGATCCAAATTTTACAACTGTGACATGCATACACGTGTACATTTATATATATATACATATACATATAGAACAAAGAGATGTCTTTCCAGGAACGTCTCTACATTTTATCTCTAAATATAGAGTAGGGTTTCCCTTGTCCTCTCGTAATCGAACCGTGACAGATACAAACACCAGATTGCAACTTCTCAATCCTATTTCAACGCAGTTTCTTTCTCTTTGTTGTTTTCTCCTATATATCTCCTGCCTTTCCCACTTCATCTCCTTCAAAAACAACAAACATGGCTCTCCTAAACAACCCTCTACATGTTCTGTTCATCCTTTCCATGTTTTCTGTCCTTTTTATTACAATGTCGTCGGCTATGGACATGTCGATCATCGACTACGACCTCGACCATGGTCTGCTGCAGCAGGCAACGGTTGAGGCTAAGGTGAGGCGGATGTACGAGATGTGGCTGGTAAAACATGGCAAGAATTACAATGACTTGGTGGAGAAGGAAAAGCGGTTCGAGATATTTAAGGATAACCTCAGGTTTATTTTGGAACATAACTCGGTTAACCGCACCTATAAGGTTGGTCTCAACAGGTTTGCGGATTTGACCAATGAGGAATACAGAGCTGTGTATTTGGGTACCAGGGTGGACCTCAAAACCCGATCGAATAGACTCGCTGGCAAGGCGAAGAGCAACAGGTATGCGTTTCAGGTTGGTGATGATTTGCCCCAGTTGGTTGATTGGAGGGAGAAAGGTGTTGTTGGGGCTGTCAAGGATCAAGGCCAATGCGGTAAAGTCTTCACTTGTTTCCTTTCTCATACGTTTTAAAATTAGTCCCCTTGATTTTGATTTCTTGAAGTATCAGTATTGTATTGATTTTGGATGTAGGGAGTTGCTGGGCATTCTCAACTGTGGCTGCAGTGGAGGGGATAAACAAGATTGTGACCGGTGACCACATCTCCTTGTCGGAGCAGGAGCTCGTGGACTGTGATAATTTGTATAACCAGGGATGCAATGGTGGTCTCATGGACCATGCCTTTGAGTTTATCATTAATAATGGTGGCATAGACACTGAGGAGGATTACCCTTACCGTGCTACCGACAATACATGTGATGTTAACAGGGTTAGTAGGAACTCGGATCTTTTCCTGTTTTCCGATTTCACATGATAATCTTGCATGTAAATGGTGTAGAGTCAGAGTGTTGTGAACTCTTTTATTCCCTCATCCTTGCAGAAGAATGCTCGTGTCGTTTCCATTGATGGATATGAAGATGTCCCAGAAAATGATGAGAATTCTTTGAAGAAGGCTGTTGCAAATCAGCCTGTTAGTGTTGCCATTGAAGCTGGTGGCAGGGACTTCCAGCTCTACCAATCGGTAAATACCAAACAATTGAATCATCTAGCACTTGTTTTCTGGTTTTTGAAGGCCTTGTTTGGATTTCACTGCGAGTAAATAGGACCAAATGCACCGCAGTGCTTGGTGCTGTTCTGGTGCGTTGTGGAATCCAAATCATGCCTAATTTGCTTATATGTAAACATTGTGTTCGGTATTCAGGGTGTATTCACCGGTCATTGTGGAACGAACCTAGACCATGGTGTTACTGCAGTAGGATATGGCATGGAAGGTGGTATAGATTACTGGATTGTGAGGAATTCATGGGGTCCTAACTGGGGAGAGAATGGATACATCAAGATGGAGCGTAACATCGCAGGCACCTCCACTGGCAAGTGTGGTATTGCAATGATGGCCTCGTATCCCATCAAGAATGGAATGAACCCTCCTAAACCTTCCCCATCTCCACCTTCTCCTGTAAGGCCACCAACCGTATGTGATGCTTACTACTCATGCCCTCAGGGAACCACTTGTTGCTGCTTATTTGACTACGGTAATTACTGCTTTGGCTGGGGATGCTGCCCGATGGAATCTGCAACATGCTGCAATGATCACTATAGCTGCTGCCCTCAGGAGTATCCTGTCTGCGACCTCGCAGCTGGAACGTGCCGTCTGGTAATCACCATCTGGATCATAATTTTACTACTTCCATTACCATGTTCAAAGCTTATGTTTAAATTCTTAATGTTGTGTTATGCAGAGCAAGGATAGTCCATTGGGGGTAAAGCTGTTGAAGCGAATTCCGGCTACAAGTACTAAGTAATGAAACGGGGTGACCAACGGGTAGCGGCAGTGCTTGAGAAAGCAATGGTTCCTCCTCCCTATATCTTGGTGGAGAAGCCAACAAAGTCTGCAGATGATGAAAATAATTCGTGTACTGATTAATGACCCTAATATACTTATATTTATTTACACTAAGCATATACAATGCCTTCAAATAAATGTCCTTTGATGTACATTTCACTCAATATTTAATATTAAACACACTTATTTTGATAAGATATATAAATGATAACAAACAAATATATAATTATATTAATTTTACTTAACATCCAAGTCAGCCTCTGTTAGGTTTCAATGGGAGGTAACGAAATAGTTAAGTGGTCATAATGAAAAAACCAAAAATATAATGGTCAAATTGAGACTACCACCAAAGTTAGATGGTCATTTATGCAGTTTATCCTTTATATTATCTTAATGCGTTGATTTCAGTCGAACAAAATTGTATGAACGTCTCCAACAGAATTTTTAACCGTTGGATTACGATCTTCAAATCCATTTCTGCTAAATCAACGGTTCACATTCGTCAACCGCGGAAAGCACGTGAACTAACACCAAAAACCCACACCTTCAAATAACGATCTTCCCACACTCGTCGTGTTAAAAATTAGATCTCTAAACCCTAATTTACTTCAGTTTCTATTTCTGCAATTCACTACTTCTTTGGGGTTTATCCGTACATTCTATACAAGGTAAGATCACTGGTATAGATCTTAGTCTTTCTAATAAAATCTTTTCAAGGCGATCGATGATTTCATTTCAGTTTCTGCTTTTCATACTGTTTGAGTTTTCGATTGTTGATTTATGCTTTCTTATTGTTGAAGTTGTTTTATAATCTCTGTTACTTTGTATGATTGCCTTTTGTCATTAGGTAATTCATGAATTTTGTTTACTTAGGGCATGGAGTACTGTAAGCATTTTGCTCCTAGCTGATCCTTACATGTTATTATTGCAGTTGTAATTTTGAGGACTATATAAACTGGTGTCTCATGAGCTGGGTCTTTGGAGTTTGAATACTTAAACTTTAATCGTTATCTAGACTCTAGGAAGGCGGAATGGCTGATGTACCTGCTGATTTCCCAGCTCCTGCTGTGGTAGATTCAGGACTGAATAATTCTTCTGCTACTACACAGGAAGCACCATCAAGGCTGTCATCATGGACTAGAAATTTAAAAATTCCTCAGCCTTTTGTTGCCCCTCATGAAGACTCACCATCAACGGGGAATGCTGCTCAATCAACTTTTTCGCGGTTTACTAGTGGGTTAGGATTGGGTTCTCCTTCAAAATCTCCCACTGCAGTTGCTAATTCTGATGGAGCTTCAACCCCAACCCAACCTGGTTTTCTTGGAACAATAAAAAAAGGCATAGTTGATTCATCTAGAAATGCTGTGAAAGCTGTGCAGGTTAAGGCTCGGCATGTTGTTTCACAAAACAAACGAAGATACCAGGTGGGGGCTACACTTTTTCCTTTGTACAGAGATATGCTCCAACCTGTTTTGCAATTTTTGTTTTTTTACTATGACTATCTTAATACATGTAAACTTACCTGTGCATCTTCCCTTCAGGAGGGAGGTTTTGACTTAGATATGACATACATCACTGAGAACATAATTGCTATGGGGTTCCCTGCTGGTGACATGAGCTCTGGGTTTTTTGGATATGTTGAGGTAGCTAAACTCATCAATATTTGACTTTTGAATTTGGCTATCCCCTTTAGTTAGACAAAGAATTCTATAATTGTGATGCAGGGTTTCTATCGAAATCATATGGAAGAAGTGATTCAGTTTTTTGAAACACGTCACAAGGTAAGGAACTAGTGACAGGTCTATTGTTCTGTAATATGCATCTTCTTCCTCCTTTTTTAACCTGGTTTTCTCCACCATGCATCTGCATGTGTTTTTATTTTATAGTTCTTTACATCATAGGTTGAGGAAAATAAAAACTTGGTCCGGTCTATTTTAGGTTTGTCAGTATTTATGAATTATGATATACATCTTAGCAGATGATACATTGTGCATTTCAGCAAAGCAACTCATTGACTGTTTTAGTAGTTTACTGTTTTGGTGGAGAGTGATTATTGTTGCTGCTGCTTTTAATATGTTTTCAGCTCTATGAACATTATAACTGGCTTAGCTTTTAGTCTGCTCTGTATTTGTGTTCATAAATCATTATCTTAGCAGATTATTGTTGCTAGTTCATATGTTTTTGTGTATGTTTATTCCTTGCATCATTGCCATGCATTTTACCTTTTGATCCTAAAATCTATTTACTTCTATGCAGGACAAGTACAAAGTATATAATCTTTGCTCTGAGAGGCTGTATGATGCTTCATTATTTGAAGGAAAGGTATGATGTGGTTTGTTGGGGTAACTCACCATATGTTTACTTCCACATGAGATTTTTTCTTAAATTGTGGTTAGCTGTGGCTGTGGCTGTGTGCCATGTGCCTATCATTTAGCTTTTATAAAAGATAATCTCAGAGGTCTCTTAAGCAAACAACTATATCATGCTATGTTGGCTTCTGGAAATAGATTTAGACTTCCTTTTGGTTGAACCTGTGGAGCAAATCAGAAAAAAAAAAGCCACTAATTTCTTCTTAAACTATTTTCTAACGGAATCCTTTAGGAGTGAATGAGCAAGAGTCTATTTCCTTTTCTCTTTTTTTTTTTTTTGAAGGTAAGCAAGAGTCTATTTCCCTCAATGATGAAAATCAGTTGTTGGCAAAAGATAATTCCTAAGAAGAGTCAATTCCACCTAATCTTTGATAAAACTTTTCTTCCATTTGTTTCCTACTCATGCGTGCATAACATTAAATACAGCCTGTTGAAACTTACTGTAACATGACCTAAGTGAAATACATCTTACAATTGATATCCAACTTTTTCTTCAGGTTGCTAGTTTCCCATTTGATGACCATAATTGCCCTCCAATTCGATTGATAATATCTTTTTGTCAAAGTGCTTACTCTTGGCTGAAGGAGGATATTGAGAATGTCGTGGTTGTGCACTGTAAAGCTGGGATGGCAAGGACCGGGTTGATGATCTCCAGCCTTCTTTTGTACTTGAAGGTTCGACCCATTGAACATGTTCTTGAAGAAATGCGAGTGAATTTAATGTAGCTACACATTTCTTGGTCACAATGGTTGGTTCATTCTTTAACTTGATCTCTTTGCAGTTCTTCCCCACTGCTGAAGAGTCGATGGACTACTACAACCAGAAAAGATGTGTGGATGGAAAGGGGCTCGTTTTGCCGAGTCAAATTGTGAGCAGTTGATTTCTAGTGATTTTCCAGGTTTGGATTTTGGAAGCTGCTTATATCATATCCGGTTGTCATATATTTTCCTTTTATGTTTTTCTAGAGATACGTCAAGTACTTTGAACGCATCTTAACATACTTCAACGGTGAAGACCAGCCTGGGCGCAGGTATTATTCTGGCAATGCAATGTTTATATTTTATCTTTGGTTTTATACTAGTGCTGACATTATGTTTTTACAGGTGCATTCTTAGAGGATTCCGGCTTCTTCGTTGTCCTTATTGGATCAGGCCTTCCATTACAGTGTCTGATCATAATGGTATAAATTTTTTTGTTTGATTGATGATTGGTGCTTCCTTTGTTATTTACATGGAGCTTCTCATACATGCATAAGATGCTTTTGATGCATAGGCGATAAGTCCTTTGGATGGAATGAAGATGAGATTTTCTGCCTAAGCTTTTAGCTGCGTGTCAAAATCATATTTATCATTAACTGCTACTGTTTTAGGGCATGATAATGGCTTAATCATGTTCCAAATATGTTGTTGTAGCTTCAAATTCTTAAGTTTTGTTTGAATCTTCCTGATAACAACTACAAGAGAAAATCTCATGAGGTTGTTATTGGCTTAATTTACTTCCTCATGCCTAAGGTGCAAACCCACAGGCCACAGTTTGATATGATCTTTGTCTTTAGTTTTAGGCTTACAGCTCATAGAGACATTTTCATTTTGACTTAAGGCTATGTAATCCAAGAGGTAAAAAAAAGATGGAAAGTCACGGGTAATGCTTCACTTCGAAGGCCCCATATTGGCTTATGGGACCTTGATTGAATGCTTGCAGTAACTCTGAGCCATCATTGCAAATTAAATTTTCAGATGCATTCTCACTTGTAGCTCTCCAAACAAGTGAACCCGTAGTCGTATTGTCCTACTAGAACTTTTTGTACTTTTAAGCGTGCATAATCATCATGAGCACCAATACTTTCTCCATCTGCAGGTGAACGCTTCTCCACAAAGAAGCATCCACGTACCAAGGATCTCTCTGTAAGTTTGGTTTTATTTAATTAGAATGATCACCACCTATGTTTTCATAAAATGCCATTTGAATCTCTGGAGCGTCCTTACACCAATTTGAAGTTTTGCGCGCGTAATTACAGCCAGAAGATTTTTGGTTTAGTGCACCAAAGAAAGGGGTTATGGTATTTGCTTTGCCTGGGGAACCTGGTCTAACCGAGTTGGCTGGAGACTTTAAAATTCATTTTCATGATCGCCAAGGAGATTTTTACTGGTCTGTAATTAGTCCCCTCTCCGTCAAAATTAGTTTGTTAGACTCCGTATTTATATCAACTAATTTTGTTGTGATTCTGTCCATTTGATTTATCAGTTGGTTAAACACAACAATGATAGAAAACAGAATAATTCTGAATACCAGTGATTTTGATGGGTTTGACAAGGTAAGATGATTTTATTTATATGTTGTCAAAATGACTTGAGATCATTTCTTTGTCTGGTTGAAATAGTCTCTTCTCTAATGTTTCTCTCCCCTTTTGGGTTAATATTTGCACTTGCAGAGGAAATTACCTTCCCCTGGTTTCCAGGTCGAGCTTGTGCTCATAGATTATAATGACCATGTTCCCTCGAAGCCACCATCCGAAACCACTACAAATAAACCAGATGAAAGCTCCGGAACCAGTGCTTCACCCGCTGATGGAGATGCAGCAACCCAATCAAGCAACGATAAAGACCCAGGACATAACGACAAAGATGATGTGTTCTCGGACGGTGAGGCAGAAAACTCTGGTCTGTCATCCAACAGGCAGCCAAAACCAGCTGCCCCCTCCGCCACCAACAAATCGAAAACGAGTACCAATTCCGATCAAGTTGCAAATTTGGTTCATTCTACTGAACAAGTTTCTTTAGGAAGTGCAAAAACCCAACAGACACACACCACTAGTAACCCAAGAAAAGACGGCGCTGCTGCTACGGGCACTGGAGTTTCTGGGTCTGAAAGTGAATTCAAGGCAATGGCAGCTGATGCATCTGTTTTCAGTTTCGGAGATGAAGACGAGTATGAAAGTGAGTAAATTAAATTCTCCAAAACTAAATTCATTATATTTGTATCATTACGCTCTGCTTCTAGCTTACAGTCATTAACTGCTGTATATCACAAGAGGCTGCCATGGCTGGTTGTTACAAAAATCATTGCTTTCAAATTTTAACTTCTCTCTTTTTTTATTATCGAATAATTAAATTTCATCATCCAAGCGTTATTTATCTCCATTTTTACAAATAACCATCTAATTAACTTTATTTTTTATGTTTTTTCCCACGTGATAAGTGTGTCACTTATATTAGTAATGAAATGATTAATTGGCTCGAATTAAGTGAGATTAACATACAAACAAAATAAAGACATTTATACAAGGTCGAAATGAAAATTGTCACTATGCTAATTAAATTTTGGGATTAGGACGAAATAACCTACTCTTATCTAATTTTAATAAAAATATTTATTTTTATGTCAAATCCAAATTATCCATATAATATATGCACATGTTTAGAATTCGATTTTATTATAAATATGCTTTGTGTCGAAAATTTTAAAATTAATTTGAAATCCATATATAATTTACAAATGTATAATTAAATTAACTGTTAATAGCCCGAATAAGTAGCAATCAAAACAAATGAGAGGATAATACGATGAACAATTTTGGCGGGTTTGAAAGATTCAGCACCAAAATGCTTTTAAATCCAATCCAATTCTCTCTTCCACCATTAACGCCTTAAGATCGAAAGGAACAAAACTGTAACCCCCGATTCACCATTCACGGTTTCGGGGGTGTTGTAATCCTCCGTTTCTTCCTTCTTCCTAGTCCCCATGTCAGGCGTTCAAGGACAGATTCTCGAAGTCACCGGTAAGTACTTTCTCCCCAAATTACAAATCAATTTCAGTTCTCTTGTTGTTTTGATGTTGAATTCATCTGGGTTCAGTTGTGGGGTGTAAAAAGTTGAAGGATACCGAATGGCTTTCCAGGCAAGATCCCTACGTTTGCCTCGAATACGGTAGCTCCAAGTTCCGTACACAGACCTGCATCGGTAATTCATCTTTTTATTCGAATCCCGTCGCCCTGTGATTTGGATTCCTGGGTTTGATTTTACAATTAGGGTTTTGTTTACAGATGGTGGGAGGACGCCCATGTTCCAAGAGAAGTTCACGTTCTCCCTCATAGACGGACATACGGAGATGAATGTGGCGGTTTGGAACAGCAATACTTTGTCCAACGATGGCTTCATCGGCTATGGAAGGTGATGACAATCTAGTACAAATCTCGATTGGTTTGCTTCTGGATTTCTAAATTCTAATATTATTTTCTGGACTTTGTTTTGAACAGAGTTCAATTGTACAAGGTTCTTTCTCAGGGTTATGATGATACTGTGTGGCCAATTCAAACTAAAACTGGCAGGTAACCATTCTGATTTGATTAGACTCAAATAGTTCCGATCTGATCCTATTTGTATCGAAAATAATAATAATAAAAATTTTGAGTCTAACTTGAATTTAGGACGGAGTCGTGATTTAGAGATGGAGGGCAAAATATAAATATTTAAAAGTCGTGCGGAAATTAATAAAAACCCTAAATATTTTTTAAAATTTTAAACATGATGATAAAAGTGTAAAAAAATTCTTCGGGGGTTAGAGGCGTTTGCTCCCCCCCTACCTCCACCATATGGGTTCGTCATTGGTTGAATTCATATCGAGGATGGGAATATTATCCAAGTTGATATAATAATTTTAATATCAAAAAAAAAAAGCGACCGAAATTGAATTTTTTTAACTTTTCCAATATATAGGTTAAATTTTAAATTTTATCAAAGTATTAAGGACTAAAAGTATATTTCATTGATCTAAAATTTTAGTTTTTTCTTCACATAATTGCAGAAATGCAGGAGGAGTACAATTGATAATGTATTGTCCCAACTCTAGAGTAAGTCCATCTATTATGTAGTATACATTTGGTTACATAAATATTATAACAAAAATAATTTATTTATTTAATAAAATAAACGATATATATTATTATTTTTGTTGGAACTAAATCATGTGAGTAAATAATTATCATTACTAAAATATGATAATAAAAAAAACAGTCCTACCAAATGTAACATAAATGTATGATTTGCATTGTTTGCAGAACAAAGGCTTAGCCTATAATCCACCTTCAGCATATGCCGCACCACCACCTCCGTACAATATGCCACTACCACCAGCTCCAGCTCCTTATCTGCCACCGCCGGCTGGTTACCCTGCTCCACCGTACCCCGGCGCATATCCTCCCACCATGTATCCTCCTGCACCGTACCCATACGGCACCTATCCTCTTCCACCCGGCGCATATCCACCGAGCTCACCTTATTATCCTCCTCCAGGTAATGCCGTTGGCTATGCATTAGATCCGATGGTTAAAGTAATATTTTAAAAAATTATGGGATTAATTTAATTAAATAATGTGAAAAATGTTTTGTATTTTAAAGCTGGTTCATATCCGCCGGGAACTTACCCGCCGTACTAAGATCATGAGGGGATTCCGGCAACTGAAGATGTTCTGATCGGGGAAGTTCGGTATCGATCCTTTTGTGTGGTAAGGAATTCAAATGGAATTTAAAAATGTAGAAAACCAGTGGAATACAGAATTTTCTTATCTTTCCTTCCAAATGTTCATCTGCAAGAAATATCCAATTTTAGTGGGAAAATGAAAAAGGAAAAAATGTTATAATATCAGAAATTTTGTTCAGATTTTTAGAACCTTTTTTAAATTTGTGTTGATTTTTATAATTAGAAATTTAGAATTATTGTGCATTTAGTAATATTTATGTACTTTAAATAGGATCAACAACCGGTGTTCAACATTGTAGATAAAGTAAATTAACTTATGCAAGACTTAATCACACCCATAGCATGAGATCAATTATTAAAAATTATTCATATCATTATTTTTTATGTCATATTTTTTAAAATAAAATTATTTTTAAAATTATATAATTAACATCACTCATATTTAACATGAAAACAGTTAATTAATATCACTTATATTTATTAGTAGTTCATTTTAAAAATAATTTTTTAAATAAAAATTTATTTTAAAATATATAATATAAAAATAATAATATAAATAATTTTTAGTGATTAGTCTTATAAATATATAATGTAATTGATTGATTTTATGAATATTTAATATAATTTATTTATAATATAATTTTTCGTTAGTATGAGTGACGTTAATTATGCATCATTATTTCCAACCAACGTTGCATGAAAAGAATCACAACTATACATATGAAAAAGTAAGAGAAATCATAGTCATACCAATCATGCTAGATTTGTTTACGTGCCAAAATGGATCATGTAATGAAAATGTTTTATTATGCCCTAAGTGATGTGCCAACACAACTATAAAGACAGATAATCAGATAGGGGGGTGGGGCGGAAGTAGGGTGATAACGAGTCGAGTTATACTTGAATTTGGTTAGGTTTGAGTTAGATTCAAAAATATTGTTATTGAATTCGGTGAGTTCAAAATTTTAAGTTTGGGTTCGATTCGAAAATAATATTATAGAGTTTTGCTCAGTCTCGAAGTTTGTCAGGCCCGGCTCGATTCAAAATAAATATTTTTATTATATTTTTTAATAAAAGATAGGATCTCGTTAAAAACTCTTTTCATAACCAACAACGAAACAAAATTCAATATTGAAAAAGATAATAATAATTTCGATAAAATAAGAACATTGTTTTAATAAATTGTACAATATCTTTAAAATCTTTGAATTGTCTCAGTTAATTTTTGTAAATTTTTAACTTAATTATGATAGAGTTTTAAGTTTTTATCCTTAAAATCAGTAATTTTTTACAAGATAATCGCGTTTAATTGATTAATTTTTCTCTATTTTTTATCAAGTTTTTATCAGGTAAAGATTTATTTGATAAAAAAATAAGAAAAACATAGGATTTAATTTCACTAATTTTAAATTTAATTTATAATAAATATTAATCAAAATTCACCTATAAAACACATAAGATAAAAAAATTAATGAAATAAACACATTTGATTAATTAATCTCGTAGATGATGTAAAAGGAATGACAATGATATAATTTCTCTTACAATTGAGGATTAAAATTTAATCTCAATAATTTTAAAATTAATATATCTCAAAATTAATTAACTTTAGATAAAATCTTAAAAATATAATTAAATCAGACAAATTTTGAAAAGAACCAATATTTAATTTTAATAATTTCAAAAATTAAAAGATTTAAAAATGCAATTATAAAAAAAAATTATGGTCGGCTCGGTCCCTTAGACTAACTCAATGTTCCGCATGGGTGGGTGGTGAAGATCTTATAATGAAGTATTTTTGAAATGATGCATTGTTTGTAAAGTTTTAATGTTTAGGTTATTAAAATTTTACGAATTTAAAATGATATAAAATAATTTAAAAATAATATTATAAATAAATATTATTAAAAATAGTTTATATAATTATATAATTTATGTATTAAAATTTATTTTTGACGAGATGATTAGAGTTTAAAATTTTTAAATTTGTCAATAATTACTTAAGTCCGATTTTAATTTAAAATCTTAATGAATTAAATCGAATTTAATACTATTCAAACTCAAATCAATTCATTTTAATTATTAATTAAAATTATAAAAAAAATCTAATAATTTTTCTCCTTTCTTTTTAAAAACCTCTCTCCATCCAATCTATTATTAGATTTGGCTCTGTTTTTTTTTTCTAAGTTCGAAGACTTACACCAACCTTAAAAAGCCTGCTTGTTTGATACAGAGACATCTCTCTCTCACTTCCCCTAGCTCTTCTTTTATGGATGTTCTTTCATTTAATATGATGAACTGAGTCCGGGAAGTCTTAAAAAATATGGCAATTCAACGACAAGAGAACTACCCTTCTTTCTTGCTCGATGCTCTATACTGTGAAGAAGATGGCGCAGCTGAAGTTTCAGAGGAAGAAGAAGAAGAAGAGAGTTCTTCTTCCAGTTCCATCAATGGCGGAAAACCTTCTTTTTGTCCACTCTCGTTGGAACATGACTTGTTTTGGGAAGACGACGAACTTCTCTCGTTATTCTTCAAAGAAGAAGACGAGTTTACGACGGTGGAGTACAGCCGTGACGTCCACCGAGAGGCCCGTCGTGAAGCGGTGGAGTGGATGCTTAAAGCCAATGCTCGATACGGGTTCACCACTCTCACGGCTGTACTCTCCGTTAACTACCTGGATCGGTTCCTTAGCAGGTGTGACCCCCATTTTCAAACCGACAAACCCTGGTTGATCCAACTCGCCGCCGTAACATGTCTCTCTCTGGCTGCGAAAGTTGAAGAAACCCATGTCCCTCTCCTTCTAGACCTGCAAGTAAGTTCAAAACAACAATCTTCAAACACATATAAACATTCCAACATGTTTTTGTTCTGTTTTTCCTCCCCAAGGTTGAAGGAACAAGATATGTTTTCGAGGCCAAAACGATTCAAAGAATGGAGCTTCTGGTACTCTCAACTCTGCAATGGAAGATGCACCGGATTACCCCACTTTCATTTCTCGACCACATCATGAGAAGAATCGGCTTAAAGACTCATCTCCATTGGGAGTTTCTCAAGAGATGTGAGCATCTTCTCCTTTCTGTAATCTCAGGTGATTAATCCTTCCATTATTACATAATCTTAACATTAGGACAAAGAAAAAGACACCCTTTGGCCTTAAGTTCTGTTTGGTTTCACAGATTCAAGATCTGTTCTTTATTTTCCCTCTGTCCTGGCCACTGCAACAATGATGCACGTTATAGACCAAGTTCAGCCTTTTAACCCAGTTGACTACAAGAACCAGCTTCTGGGAGTTCTTAAAACAAGCAAGGTTTGAAACTTAATGCAATATTAATCATTAAAATAAACATTATGTAGACATTATTATAACATGTTTTGCTCTATGTCAACTGTTTGTTTTGGTAACAGGATAAAGTCAGTGACTGTTACAGGCTCGTTCTTGATGTATCGACAAGACCCGAAAACCAAAACAAGGCATATAATAATAGTTTTCTAATTCCTACACCAACTGTTCCCCATTACAACCAAAAGAGGAAGCTTGAGATGTCTCCTAGCAGCAGCAGCCCTAGTGGCGTGATTGATGCTGGTTTTTGCACTGACAGCTCAAATGAGGCTTCGGTTGTGGGGCCACCACCGCCGCCGACGCCGTCGACGTCGTTGTCATTGCCTGAGCCGCCGTCTAAGAAGAGAAAGGCTCAAGAACAAGGGATGTGTTTGACATCACTCAACCGAGGTTTTCTAGACATTGTTGGCAATGACAACCCCTCTTAATCCTTCTGTCCAAAAAAAATAAAATAATAATTATTTATTAAATTGTTTATGTTTGAACTTAGTGAGTAATCTTATTAAAAAAAATAGGATAACATGTATTATAAAAGATCGAAATTTATTTTATTTTATTTATAATTATGATAAAAACAAATGTGATTATCGAATATTTAAAATCTTAAAAAATATTAATACGACATTAATTTCTGAAACAATTTTGGTTTACCGTGATGATACACATTAAACAAAAAAAAAATCACATTTTTTATTTTTAAAAAATAATACTATTTTTAAAAAACTATATACATATATTTCTTGTTTACAGCTGTAAAGTTTCAAAGGACAACAAAGGAAATGACCATAGAGGCTTATGGGTCCCTGTCCCAACCATTTTTATTTAAAAAAATGAAACTTAAATATATTTTTTAAAAAAATAATAAAAACAAAACTAAAAGGAATACACGAGTTGCTTTCTATTACCCTACTTTAGCTTCTTCCATGCATTACATGGACAATTTATGGTACATTTTTGACCCATATCCACTTACCAAAATATCATATCTTTATATATCAAGTGATACTTATTCGTAATAAGATTATCAAAATATAAATTTTTTTGTAAGTTATATTCATTTAGTTAAAATATAAAATTTTATTGTTTATTTATTTTAAAATTATTATCGAAAATGTAAGATTATTCGAATCGAAATGACCCTAAACTTATATGTACTATGACCCTTCAAGGGGTCAAGGATGGAGCCCTTAGCAACAGCAATAGGAAGATATGTCCCCAAAGAAAATCAGAAATGTGGGCATCAAATTTAAGCCACAATGTCAACTGGTCATGCATTTGCATACATCAATGACTTTATATCAAATAATTGTGCCAACTCCTTGTTCTTAAATAGTTAATGTTTCTTTAGCAATGGTCACCATCTCTAGGAAATGCCAAGATCCTGTACCATGCCCCATGCCTATCTTTACCCCATCTTCATCAATTTTAACCCTAGGTTAAGGATTATGCTTAGAGGTGTATTTGAATGAGGATGGTTAATTCATTTATTGATACCTTGTCTGCAAGGACGGAACAAGGATTTAAAGCAAAACATAAATGTTTAGAAGTAGGGAAGGACAAATTCATAAAAATTCAATTAAAAAAATTAAATAGGGGACAAAAATAAAAAAATTCTTCGGGGATGGGGGGCGATTACCCCGCCCCACCTCCTATAGTTTTGTCCCTGGCTGTCCGTCGACTTAAGTTTTGTTATATAATATTTTAAAAAATGTTTGATTTCAAAAATAATACCGAATATGTACCTTTAAAATATTTTATTTAGCTTAGTTTAAAAATTATTTTTCAAACCCTGAATTTTATACCGTTTATATCTTTCAAAAATACTTTTGAATAAAATGATTTGTTCATCGTAATTTATATCACTAAATTTGTTATGTTTTTGTAAATATTGTCTAAAATATATATTTTATATATTTAAATGCACTTAGATAATTTAAAAATAATGTCAAACTAGTTCTATTAAATAACTTAAAATCAAAATCGAATTAATTAAATTATTTCGATTTAATCTAATCTTATCCGAGATAGACTCGTATAAAAGCTGCGGAACAGCTCATGGGTAAGCCTTGACTTGTCTGTTCAATTTAAAAAAACTCATCTAACATACTAAATGAACTGACACATATCTTGTTCTTCACCACTTGGATGTTTACCGTCTTAGAACAAGCATGTCCTGAGAATAATTCAATCCCCATTAATCTTAGTAACTAAAAGTAATGTTGTAGTAAAAATCAGACTGGTAGTTTGAATCAAATAGATCATTAATATTATATTTCAAAACCCGGTTCAACAGGTTGAATTATCGGATTTTAATTTCATCCCTTGATTTATTAGGTCGATTCGGTTTAATTCTAACAACTATAACTAAAGAACTCGTAATTGAGAGACCTTATTAAATATATCTTTTAGAATAAAATTTACGGTCGCAAACGTATTTTCATAATCAATTACGATGAATATTACGCGATGAAGAAAGCTCGAAATATTTCAAATTTATAGGGTAGACAACAAGCATTGAATGTGGAAATAATGGGAAAGAAGTAGAGGAGGAGGTTATGGGTGGTGTCGTGGGGGTTGTGGTCCTTGTAATGGTAAGCTCTCAAAAGTCCTTTTATTTTAATACCATCTTTTTGTGTGGCAGTGTGAAGGGCAGTGTGGAGTCTTCTTTTGTGCGTCAAGAGTCCCTTTACAAGGTCCAGTAGCTGTACCAAAATCTTTGAAACTTGGCTGTCTCCCTGCTGCCCTGTCGGGTAATCAGACAAAGATTTGTGTATCTTTTGGCAGCCTAAGGTCACACCCAGACCAGTATCACCTATACCAGGACCTTCTCCAACAGGGTCTTGTACTATGAGGTCCTTTTTACAACTTCCTTTTTATTAGTGAACCCAAAATAAATTTAATAGTTTGGTTTATGAATTTGATAATACATTCTTTTTGTTAAATTTTAACGACAATGACTAAAATAAATTTAATAGTTTAATTTATGAATTTGATAATTATATGATCAAAATAACAATCCCTGATTAATTAGGTCCTCATTAGAGAATTTACCCTTAAATATAATAAGTGACGATGTCAATTATTTAACCATGCCTGGCGAAGCTTCCACAAAAGTCAATCATGTCAAAGATCCTTTCGCCGCAGGCATGGGAAGTACGGGATTAAAATTACTTTGTACTTCACATCAATAACAATATTTAAGCCACTAATTTCTTCTTAAACTGAATTGTATTTTATAATTTTTTTAGAGTCTATTAAACTGATTTAATTTATCTATTTAATTCGATTTAACCAATTATTTACGTACGAATCTTCATTTATCAGACAAAAAATAAGAGGAAAAAGGAAATTAAAGCCCACACATCTGACTCCGTCAAGTATGGCAGATTAATATTTCATGGCCCATAAACTCGTAAAACTCACAAACTTTGAAAGAAGACCGAAAGCATATGACCTCTCTGCTCGGTCGGAGAGTGTCTCCCTGAGTTGAAAGCTTCCAACCAGCCTACTCCCACCATTAATTTCAAGCTCAGTTTCAAATCCAGGCATCAGTTAACGTGCATGCTTCGGTTCCATGATTCCATCACGTTATAATGTTTGAGTATCCCCCGCATTAACTATCAAGGAAAACAATTGAGTGCAGTTCTCAAGCATCCTGCTTTCCAAGCCGATCTGCTAGCTGCCATTCATCAACAGTTGCAAAACAGGCAGCCTGTTGTAGACGAGAAACCAAAGAAAAAGGCGAACAAAAGCGGCGAGGGCTTTGTCCGGATCACATATACAAGCACCCTTTCTTTTTGACATGATCATGTCAAAATGAACCAACAGTGTATATAAACAGAAGCTAAAAGTAGAAGAAACACCAAGAGAAAGAGAGGGGCATTGGCAAAAAGTTGAATTTCTTGTACAATGTCTAAGGTTACTGCTTTTTGGCAATGGCAATTGAGTAAACATTCACTGAGCAAACATCTTTTGAGAATGGATATTGTTCTTCAGACCTTAACAGAGAATCAGCTTTTAGAGGCGGATTGAAAGATGAAAATTGCTGTCAAAACACCAACCAATGCGGTCACTGCCAAGGCCACTGTAGGTAAAGGTGTTGTGAGGCCAAAATTCTGCAGAGGGACCAAACATAAACATGTTTGAACATGGTAGTCAAAACATGAATTAGAAACAAAAATCCCACAATGGGTACCTCCAAAAGTCCTTTGCCGGTGGATATTTCAACGGTAATGGCCACCGCAAAACCAACCATGGCGAACCTGCCTAGCCATACGTCCAGGCTGCTGCCTTTCTGGGTGCTTTGCTCGCATTTGATGGAGAAGGGTGTTGCTTTGCATGCAGGCTTTCTTTGGGGAAATAGTCCCCTTGTCACTGCAAGCCAAACCAACCACTCCCTTACTAAATTTCATCAACCAAACAATGCATAAAATGGTGAAGAATAAGGACTCAATCCATAACCAGACTAACATAAGAATTTAACCTAGTCAAGCTCTAGCCTATTCCTCCAAACAACTCACATTTCATCATATCGATTGCAATTTTGCTTTACTCTTTTTTTGATAAAAAGAAAAGTTTCATGAGATAAATTAAAAAGAATCAGAATTGCTTACATATAGGTGAACCAGTGGCAAAGATGGAGCCAGTTCGTGACAAACTGGAAATGGGTAAGCGAGAAATTTTGTAGGTTCTTGGGGAGCTGATAGTGCAGGCATCTGCAACACAAGAAATTGGAACAAAGTGTTGTTAATAAGCAAATTTCAAAGTGACCAAGATTGAAATCTTAGAGACAACAATGGAGGGAGAGTCGGAAATCCTGAACATGAAACATAAAACCGATATGAATTATAAAAAACAAAGATTGAGGAGAGTACCGTGAATGGAAAGAGAAAGAGAAGCTGAGATTTGAGCTAAGGCCATGTTTCTGGAGAAAGCTTTGAATTTGATTGCTTTGAGTTCGAGGAGAAAATGGTGAACATAGAATCCGCCTCTAATCCTAATCTTTTCGGAACGCTGGTGGCAATTGGAAGAGAACCAGACATATTTGAGATATGGGAGCTGACCACGTGTCATGTCTGAAAAAATTAGGATTTACATGGGTCCATAATCATATCATTGATTAAATAAACAAATGAAATTATTTTTTTAACATTTGATTTCATCTATTTCTTTAATCAAAAAAATATATTATAAGTTAATTATGTCACATTATTTATAAAATTAGTTAATTAAATATATTTATTTTGTTATTTTTTACATATTTTTATAAAAATATTTTTAAATTTAATTTATAATAGATATTAATAAAAATTTAATTAATAAAAATAAAATAAAATAATTAATAAAATATATATTTAATTGATTAATTTATGGATAATATAATAAAAATAACTTACGATATAATTTTTAAAACCTAACATTAGAAATTTACGTAAAATTAAATGAATTTATATAATATAAGTGAATTTAAGAGTTTTTAAATTTTAAAAGTTATTTTTATATATTTTTTTCTTATTTCCACTCTCTCGTTGTTTCTTCCACACCCACGTGAGCCTTGGTAATAGCAGTTCCCTTATTATCAACGTCCCTGATACATCTGATGAGACGAGTGAGTGAAAAAGGCACCATCTTTCGACCCTTCTCCGCTTGTTGACAAAATCCAAGCTTTTTTAATGGCTGCCTTATAAATTGGGAATCATTTTTCGCCTACATGTCGATTCAAGCAACGATCTTTCCATGCTCCTTCTGTCTACTCTTTGCCTTGTTTTGAGACTTCCCTTTGTAGAATTAGAGGTCCGAGGTTGCTCTGTGATGGAGTTCTTGCTAGAGCTGAGGATAAGGCCAGAGGTTCTTCTTCTCCTCCTCCAAGTCAACGAGAAGTTCAATACAACAATGAAAACCAGATTGAGGCTTTTGTTCTTTTTAAACCTTATACCATTAATAAAAATTCATTCTTTTAAGTACCCATTTTTTGTTGTCTTAATTTGTGGATTTGTGTGTGAATCGTTTGGTTTGATTTTGCTTCTTTTGTTATCATTAGTTTCATGAATATAACTATTCCACTTCCAAGGGTACTCCATTGACCTGTTCTTATAGATGCAGTTCAAGATTTTATCTTGGCCATATATGCTTCAGTTTGAACTAAGACAGTAAATGAGTAGCTCATACCATTCTGTGTAATCTCAAGCTATTACTATTAGAAATTACTTTTCTCTGCAGATATTTAGAAATAAGTTTTGATTCCGTTAGATACATCAACAGGAGGTGTCCTCACAATCTGGAGCATGTGATCCCAAATGTTCAGTTGATGAAACTAGCTCGATGGACTTCGAAGATTCTTACCAGCCAAAGGCTGATTTGTTGAAAACTATTGCGGTTTTCACAGCAGCTTTAACCGGACTCTGGCGATTAATCTATCATGGGTTACTGACAAACAGGTTACCCTTTAGTTTCTTGCGCAATCCTTTCTTTTTTGGTTTAACTATTTCCTTGTCTTTGATCATAGTTTCTCATATTATTGGATTGTACACTGAAAGCCTTTCCTGAATTTATTTAACTTCATAATGTAGGAAATCGCTATGGCATTGCTTTTTGGAATAAGATATGCTGGCATTATCTTTGAGGAGTCTATAGCCTTTAATAAAAGTGGAGTAGGATTGCTTATGGCTGTGAGTTTATGGGTAGTACGAAGCATCGGGGTAAGAATGATACTCCGATATCTGATATCGGACTGTGTTTTTCAGCTGTTCCTAGTCTTCTAGTTGCATTATGACCTAGTTTATCTCCAACTTTATCCATGATTACTTATTTAATAATGCTTGGGCCGTCAAATTTGATTTTCATTTTTAGGCTCCTTCACCTGATATAGCTGTTTCAGAGTTGACACATGCATCTGCAGAAGTCAGTGAGATCGTGATTTTCTTGCTCGGTGCAATAACCATTGTAGAGATAGTTGACGCCCATCAAGGATTTAAGCTGGTTACTGACAACATAACCACTTGAAAGCCACGGACTCTGTTGTGGGTGGTAAGTTGATTTCTGTTGGGTATGGTCTTATTGACAATCGTATCACTAACTGTTTGCCTATGAATCTAGTTGAAAGTTCGATATCATGTTGAAGCATGACTGATGACACCCACCAGCTGCGAAATTTGTATGATAGGTACAAACATTTGATGCGAATGACATCTATGAATAAGATAGATGCAGAAGAATCTCAAGTTCACTTGTGTTAAGTCTTAGATGAAATTTTGTGTTTTCTCTCTTTCTAACATTATTTTCTTCTGTTTTGAATATGGATCAATGATTATTTCTATTTCTTGCATTGATATCTTTATCGGTAGTATCTTCTTAAGGTAATGTTTAATCAAATTATCAACGGTGTCTCACTCGCACCTTGAAAATTGCAGGTTGGTTTTGTGACATTTTTCCTTAGTTCCATCCTCGATAATCCGACATCTATGATAGTCATGGTTTCTTTGTGTGGAAACTAGTACCTCCTTCGGAATACCGCAAGTATGTTATTGTCATAGAGTCTTCCGTTTTGGTTATGACCATTGCGTGATATTAATAACTTAAAGCTGCTTGTACGAATATAAATTGCATCAGGCTTCTAGGAGCCGTCATTGTGATAGCAGCAAATGCCGGTGGTGCTTGGACTCCTATCAGTAGTGTTACTACTACAATGCTATGGATACATGATCAAGTATCCACATTCCAGACTATGAAGGTGCTTTCGTAAGTCTAACAAAAGCACATTTAAATTAAATTTCTTTCATTTATGCTTTAATTTTATCCTAATATAAATTAAGTTTGATTTCATTGCTAACAGGGTTTGTTCATACCTTCAGTTGTTTCTCTATCCGTTCCACTGGCGCTTATGTCTTTGACTAGGTATCTTTCTTGCACAAACAAGACAATTTGGTAAAGTTCAGACTTCATGAAGTATTGATGAGATGATGTGTGTTTTCGTTCCTCATTCAGTGAAGTAAATGGGAAAGGACAAGATTCTCCCAATGTTTTGGCATCTGAACAAATGCCTCCGAGAGGGCAACTTGTTTTCTTTGTTGGTGTCGGTGCTTTGATTTTTGTTCCAGTGTTCAAGGCCTTAACGGGTTTGCCCCTTTTCATGGGCATGTTGTTGGGACTCGGAGTTCTTTGGATTCTGACTGATGCTATTCATTACGGTGAATCCGAAAGGCAAAAGCTAAAAGTTCCACAAGCTTTATCAAGGATCGATACTCACGGAGCTCTGTTCTTCCTCTGAATCCTTTTGTTCGTGAGTAGGTAAACACAACTTCAAACTGAAGCTTCATCTTTACATCATGTATT
The DNA here is from genome assembly GCA_035048815.1 of Abelmoschus esculentus. Taxonomy (NCBI): domain Eukaryota; kingdom Viridiplantae; phylum Streptophyta; class Magnoliopsida; order Malvales; family Malvaceae; genus Abelmoschus; species Abelmoschus esculentus. The sequence goes on from JAUCBN010000012.1 coordinate 722,571, forward strand.
GTACATTTTATCTTCCAATATTTGATATATCCGAGTTGTACTTCTCTAGCCTAGAAGCAGCAGGTCTTCTTCGGGCGTTGGCAAATTACCTAGATGCACATATTCCTAATGTCGAACTGATTGCAAGTGCAATAGGAGTCGTGTCGGCAATTATTGACAATGTCCCTCTCGTCGCAGCAACAATGGGAATGTATGATCTCACCTCGTTTCCCCAGGATTCCGAGTTTTGGCAACTTATTGCATATTGTGCTGGTACTGGTGGATCCATGCTAGTTATCGGGTCTGCAGCTGGAGTTGCATTCATGGGAGTGGAAAAAGTAAACTTCTTTTGGTATTTCCGGAAGGTAATTCCCACTCTTGGTTCATTTTGTTTTTGAGGGAAAACAAGGGAGAGAAGAAGCAAAAAAGATGACAGCTTTAGTGGAGTAAAAGTTTTGTTGTGTTGCGGGTGAGCGGTTTTGCTTTTGCCGGTTATGCTGCCGGTATCGCTGCATATTTAGCTGTTAATAACCTTCACATTTCCTTACCCTCAACCTTAGCTCAGGTTCCTTTCCTTTCTGGTTCATAAATTTTACAATGATATAACTTCAATAAACTAATTTATGCCTTCCTCCTCTTTACAATTCAAGAATTTTGGAGGAATAAAAGGTTTAGATTGTCGAAGTCGTCTCCTGTATCGTCTGCCAACGTTACGATTGCTCTTATCCTAGACGTAAAGACCGTTTATTAAGTTGCTAGAATCGTAGGCATGTGAAGAGTGAATGTGTATCGATACGGCAAGGACTTCACGGTTCTCTTTAACAATAATTCGAAAATGAAATGGTTTCAACTGTTAGAACCTGCAGGGAAGTGAAGCGGCCACCTCGAATGACCATGGCCATGAACCTTTGTTGCTCCTTCTATAGCACCGGCACGACCAGCCGGGGCATAAGCATCGTGAGCATGAACTGCATGGCAGTTTGTGTGGTTTTAAGGGGCAGCTAAAAAAGTTGAACCACCTCTAAGGCCACTTTTGTTTTCGAAGTGTATTTATTTTAGTAACTGGTTCTAAAAACGTTTTGATCCGATCTGATCCGATCATTTAACGTTATTGGTTTATCATGTTTTGATCGTTGAACTATTTTTTAATTTCAAAGCTAAATAGAAGAAGAAAAATAGACACTGTGCCATATACCAGAGCCGGACGAATTGTCTCATTCGTCTATTGCTCTCCATAATTGTTTCACATTGCTTCATGTCCTGCTTTAGTGTGATTCTTTAATTTAATGATATAGAAAATACTTTTTATATGATGTAAGCAATTGTAGTTTAAATTAGGGCTATTTTGGTAAGTAACCTAAATTAATTAAAAATTAGGATTTACGACAAAAATTAAAAATACTAAATTTTACAAATCAAAGTAAAGTACGTTTCCTCCGGTAATGACTTTTTCGTGTATTATAATTTTTACTGCAGATTTAAAATATCCTCTAAATATTTTTATTTCTTAAACTAATTTATTCCCAGCTGAACTTGAACCCTTGAATGATAACCCTTCAAAGCATCTACTTTAATCCTTTCAGATGATCTACAAGAATTAGATCGTGTGGTGATTGGTAGAAGCGATTTTTTAAATTCTACCCACTGGGATTAACAGGCTGGAAATAAATACCAGCATCTACTGGAAGCATAATTCATCTCTCTTCTCTTTAATGGCGTGGCTCTGTTGGTTGACCATCGTTGCAATCTACTGTGTTTCCAGAGGGGAAACGAAGAACCATCACTCGGGAGACGAACTTGGTTCGCTGTCACGCCACCTGCTGGATTCAGCCAAGGAGCCAGAATTCTTTGATTGGTTAAAAAGGGTGAGAAGGAGAATCCATGAGTACCCGGAGTTGGCTTTCCAAGAAAAAGAGACGGGTCGGTTCATAATGTCCGAGTTAGACTCCCTCGGGATCGACTACTCATGGCCTGTTGCCGAGACAGGAATCGTGGCCACCGTTGGGTCTGGGGTTGAGCCCTGGTTCGGTCTTCGAGCTGACATGGACGCCCTTCCTATCCAGGTTTCCTTTTGCCTGCAAATTTCTGGGGCATATTTCTTTTATTTATGTGATATTTGCCTGCAAATATGCTCAATTTGTGTCGAGGATTCACGATTATCTGAGAACTGATATGACACAAATTTTTCTGAAAAATAAGATTTTATTTATTACAAAAACATGAATGTAATTAGTTTTTGTACATCAATGTTTTGAAGGAATTGGTGGAATGGGAGCATAAGAGTAAGAACAAAGGGAAGATGCATGCTTGTGGGCACGATGTGCACGTCACGATGCTGCTAGGAGCAGCCAAGTTACTCCAGCGCAAGCGACATGACTTGAAGGGCACGGTTAAGCTTGTTTTTCAACCCGGGGAAGAGTCTTATGCTGGTGCTTATCATATGATTAAAGATGGTGCAGTCGATAATGTTCGAGCCATATTCGCCTTGCACATAGCACCGGAATTGCCCACTGGAACTGTAGGGTCCAGACCAGGCCCTATGCTTGCTGGTTCGGCCAGGTTTCAAGTCAAAATCCAAGGGAAATCCGGGCATGCTGCTCTGCCTCATATGACTAGAGATCCGGTACTCGCTGCATCATTCACTATCCTAGCCCTCCAACAGCTTGTTTCTCGAGAGACGAATCCTCTCGACCCCAGTGTAAAGAAAACGATTTTAACATTTACTTTCTTTTTCCATTCACGATACTCGAAACACATATCGGACATGATTCATTGTCACTGCACCACAGGTTGTCTCAATAGGGTTCGTTCAAGCTGGTCAAGCAGCAAATGTTATCCCGGAAACAGTAATGTTCGGAGGCACACTCCGGAGCATGACCAATGAAGGCTTGACTTATCTACAACAGCGGATCAAACAGGTCAGTATTGTGTTTTTAAGGACAAATTTAAACTTCTAATGCTGATACATATGAACTTACAGGTGATCCAGGCTCAAGCGACAGTACATCGATGTACCGCGACCATAGACTTCCTCAAGGAAAAAATGAGACCTTATCCTGCAACCTTCAACGACGAATCAATGTATGAACATGCAAAAAAGGTCGGGGAATCTGTGGTTGGAAAATCTAATGTGCTAGTGATTCCGATGATGATGGGTGCGGAAGATTTCAGCTTCTATGCAAACAAAATGCCGGCTGCCTTCTTCATGATCGGGACGAAAAATGAAACACGAAGACCGAACTACAAATTGCACTCGTCTTACTTGATTATCGACGAGGATGTTCTTCCTATTGGAGCAGCCTTCCATGCTGCAGTAGCCATATCTTATTTGGATAATCATGGTGTTATTGAAGCTCAGTAACTTACTGTTCTTAGGACGAAGATTCATATATAAAAGTGTAAAAGAGGGACCAAAATGATTACCAATGTCATTGTTGGTAGAGAGCATATGAATAGTAAAATAAGGGCTTAATTGTAAAAAATCAAATTATATATATCTGTTTTAGGTGTTTAACATTTATGCGAATTCACCTAAATAGGGACTAATGTGGGAAAATAACTGAACTCAGGGACTAAATAAATATTTATCCCTTTCCATTTTATATTCATTGACTTAAACCACTTCACGACCGTCGCCGGTACACAACATCTAATCATCATGCAAACGCTATTGGTGCCGGCAACTTGCTCCGGCATTTCTGTTGTGGCGGTGAATCCCCTTCTTCCCCCTCACAGTCGCCGGCCACCGCTCTCTTCTCCCCCTCCAAATTTTCTCACTTCACTCGAAACTACGAAAACGAAGCAACCATTCTCCCCGCTCCCTTCTTGGAATCGTCTCGTGTTAAAAGATCTAAGCTTTTTTTAGCAGGGTGTCTTCTTCCTCGGTTTCTTCACCTAGTTTCACCTCCTCTAATGATGATTATGACAAGGCAAAGCTTGATCAGGTATTCCCTCACTCTCCTTATCTTAATTTCAGACTTACCTTTTTTAACCAATTCAAGAATTTTCTTGGGTTTGACTTATTTGGTGCTGAAGTTTCAACTATATCGAATCGGGTTTCTGCTCTTTGGTTTAGCTTGGTCAATTTTTTCTGATATATTATCTTCTGGGTAGCTAATAAATCTTGAAAAAGCAAAATAAATGCAACCAGTAAGCCGCATTGTTCATGTAGTCAGTAACATCAAAACCCAGAAAACAGCTACAAACATCAGGACTGATAGCGTGCTGTGGATTAATTTTGGATTGTTTTGTGGGGTTTTGGTATCAGTGGACTGTCAAAGTAGGGTCTTTTATCATTTTAATTCTGCTTGTTTTGAGGATTTGTTAGGATAAGGATTTTGAGTTGAAATGGTGCAGGTTGCTAAGAGGTTAGAGACCACGTCGAGGTGCTTTAAGCGATTGGGGAATATAGGGTTTGGGGGGCAGCTAGTTTGCACGGTGGTGTCAGCGGTGATACTTTCGTTTTCGGTTGTGGTTCTGGGAGAATTACATCACCTGCTACATTTTATGCCACCGCCGGTGGAACTATCGCTGCATTCATATTGGTTTTTTGGTCATTTGGTTATATTCAGCTTTCTGAGAAACTCAAGAGGATTGCTAATGATCCTTCAAAGGTGTTGTGCCTTGTTCTTAATCTATTCTGCACATGAACCTAATTGAATTTTGACTATATATTAAGGGCTTATTTTGATCTTTGATTAATGCATGTTGCCTCATTCAACTTCTGCTAAGAACTTTGCACTCGATTTTCAGGCTCCTCCTCGTGCCGATGTTGTGAAAAGCTTGAAAAATGGTATAGTGCTGAATCTTTTGGGAATGGGTGCTGCTATTCTTGGCATGCAAGCAACAGTTGGTTACTACTTGCAAAGGCTCTTATCACTTCAACAACTCTTTATTACCAAGGAATTGCTCCCGGTTCTTGCATTGGATGTATTCTTGGTGCAGGTACTTTTCTACTTTGAGCCTCGTAACGGAATATCTATAGCGTTTAACTGAATAAGATCCGTGTTTTTGAAATCGAGAGTTTAGTAATAGAAAATAATGGAAGTCCTAAAGCTGCCTCAAGTTACCCGCTAGCAATGTGCTGAAAGCTAGATTGATAACAGCTGATTGTCGATACCTTGAAGAATATGGTTCTCTATGTAAATGCTTGTAAACTTAAAGGTTTCTCGATACACATACTAATGAAAATTGATTTTTGCTTGTCACCATGCTTGATTTTACTCAAATGTAGTAACATTTATGCTCATTGATCAAACCTAAACTTGTAATGGAGAATAACCTTGGCTAGTGCATGGCCTTGTATATATCTTGCTCGCACAGGCATCGGCTAGCACTATCCTTTCACATTTTCTGGGGCTGGTGTTCTCGCCCGAGCTGTTGTGGTTGGTGGCGTTGCCTAATACAGAGACTATTCCAATTCCCAAGATTGCGTAAATTCTGGATTCTTTGGTAAATGTCATGAATCGAAACTTCTGCTGGAACATCTGATGGGTGTTTCACAAGCCATCCTTTCCATTTCCTTTTAATAAATGCATAATTGACCATTAAGTAGCAGTTCTCCATAGATGAAGAACTTGTATAGAAAAGAAATGTATAAGTTTTGATTCCATTGCCATAAACAAGCTTCCACCATTGGAGAATATCTTTGTTTACACCTAAATGAACATGTAAAATATATCAATGACAAAAAGGTTACATCTCTCAGAAGTATAAAATATCAAGGTTAATTTGACCCCTTAAGATCGATAACTCAAACACCAATCGAAAACCAAAACTCGTGCCCCCGGTCACACTTAACCCCGAATACCCTGTAAAAAATACATATGCTTTAGGACAACGGTGTCAATAGGAAGCAACAAGTGAATCCTAAACTTGTTTTGGAAGTGCTGCAACCATGGAAATTATGCACAAACTATTAAAAAAAGTAAGTACTTCTTTAGCCTTTTAGGTATGTAAGCAAAGGCATAGAGAAGGAAGAAAACTCACCTTATTGCATCTTCTTCTCCTTGTTTGAGGGCAAAGGGAGCTTCCTTAATACCGTTTCATCGATTTTCCTATATTGCATTTGAATGATTCCTTGTGTCTCACGAAGCTTCTCGTCGAAGAAGTGCTGATACTTATCGTATACCACCGGAACCGATACACTAAGAATAACACCTACAGAACATCTCTAACAAAATAAGCACAAATGAAAAATGAACCATCCTGTGTTCAAAACAAACAGGTTCTCATAAAACTCACCAACATAGACCAGAGTGAGGAGTTTGAAGAGACTGCCAATGTATGACACCAACCACAAGCCGAAGGCAACCTGCGCAGCAGATTCATCAACAAACTTTGGCAAGTCTAAGGCATTTTAATGTTTTATGTGAAGAATCGACAAATCGAAAGGTGAAGCTTAACCTTAAGAAAAAATTTCAAATCTCTACCGATTGCAATATTATGTGCAGTAGACAATGTATGATTGATCCAAAGGTGTAATTCATCAGCAACCATTTCAGCAGTCTTCTCAGAAATCTCTAAATCAGGGAGGGGCGGCAAAGATCTACATTATAAAGCAGGATATCCTTGTTAGTTCCTGAGTTAAACTCTCGGTTGACACTTGTTCCGAGTTTGATCATCGGACAACTCCGACCCATACCCTTTATCGAAAAAGAAAAGAGAAATCCCAAGCAGGCAACAATGGTTGAATACATAGAAAGGTCCCAGAACGAGGAGAATGGAGGAGGTTAAAAATGGGGAAAACCTGTTGAGAAGGGAAGCAGATTTGGCCCAGAGGAAGATAATAACAAGGAGGAGCAATAGTACATTGGCCACGAAAGACGAGATTATAACCAGCTCTTTCAAAAAGGTACCACAGCATCGTCGACGAAGCCAGCAGCATCAAAGCTCCACCGCACGATTTTCTCCACAGCAGCACATCGGCAATTACCAAGTACCAACAACAACAGTGCATAAATAAAAGAAGAACCCAAAATTAATCAGAAGCATGCAAATCAAATAATGTTTTCTTGTATATATATGCGAGGAGAGACCTGTGCCACCACCAAGAGCTTGATGAACTGATATGAGAGGAGTAGAGTTGGAATCCACCATGGGGCGATCAGCGATGGCAGGTTTAGTTTCTTCTGCAGTTGGGTTTTTCTAGAGAGGAAGGGAATCAAATTACCGAACGGAAACAGAAATAGCACCAACAATGTAACTGAAGAAAGTGAACAATGAACATCACAACATGTGCTGATTATATCGGCTGCATTGTCAATTGGATGCTTACTTGTATTTTGATTAGATAAATCTTTAATTGAATCAATTCAAAATTTTAAAAATCTTCAAATGATTTTGGATATGAAGTCTTTATGATTTGATCACTAAACCAAATCGAGCTTTTCAAATCTATTCAACCATCGCTCGCACATCGTAATTTCGATCATCGGCATAATTGTTATTGTAATACCCCGTGAGTTAAAGCGTGTATTATCCTTTAAATTTAATTTAGGAGCGTGAACATTGTGTATAGAAAACCATTTAGAAATTTTTAAATGAAAGAAAAATCATGCAGAGCACGTGTAAAATGGTTTCATCACTCGATCATGTACACCACGTAGTCATCAAACTATTCAAAATAACTTCATGCAGAGCACGTATAAGCCTGATTGAGATGATGCCAAGAAAAGTTCATACCAGAAGCTGGCAAGTGCCATGGTAGCCAGTGCTGACACTAGAAACCTCATCAACCACCAATTACATGATTGTCACACAATAGTCATAATTAAAGTGATATTCAAGCAATCCTTTACTATCATGACCTAGAACATCAATTCAAGGAGTTAGTAAGTACACATCCTAAGCCAACAAAATTTAGCAACAGTATCGGATAAACTCGCTTGATATGTTTTTGATGTCGGAACCTTTTCTTTCCGAGTTACATTTCCCCCCGGGTCTCGTGTCTTCACTTCTCTTTGCTGATTTTTTATGTCGGAAATTGGAGGGAATGTTCATGTAAACAAAGGTTGAAGCACGGATATCAAGCAAATGTTTGTTCATTGTGCAGCTGCTTCATCATGTTCAGAGTCAGCTTCATCATCTGAAGAGTCTTCCTTCTTATTCACTCCCCCCTCAGCACTTGTTTTCATCTTCTTCTCCTTCTTCCTTTGCTTTTTCTTTTGGCGTTTCAGGCGCTTCTTTGCCGACCGTTCCTCGGCAGCTTTCAATCTTTCTTCCCTTCTCATGTTAAACTCGGCTATTTCCTTCCTTGTCTGGTAGTCAGCATCCATTCTCGCAAGCCTGTCTTGCTCTTTCCGTCTCATTTGTCGATACTGTTGCAACAGACAGAAAACTAATTTTGCGGCCAAAAAAACGGACGAACAGTAGGATGACTAGGAACTCACCTATCATACCAAACTTGTCCAAACCATTATAAGCCATACACTCAATACTACTTGAGAAAATACATATACTTTATAGAATTATCATATGCTGAACAAATCTACAAACAACAAGAATAAATTCCACTATAAACTGAAAACGAAGATCGGGTGTTGCACTTTCATAACACTAAAGAAAGTTGTGCAGTATAAATACTTGGGTGACTAAATTTTAGCCAACAATCCCCTATTCAAATTCTCTTTTTGGATAGTTTTCTATGATATAGCGGAGTTCAAAGACTGAGTAAAATTAAGGGAGATACCTTAAGGACTAAGAAACCAAATTTTCCATAAAACCTAAAGATACCTAAAACAAACCGATTAATAGAGAATTTACTAACTGAGAAGCAACAGTTAAGATTTAGCAGGCAAACCATAAAAAAAATATAACTCAATAGAGAATATAGAGATAGGGTTAATAAAAAAACCTGGTGGAAATCACCGGAGCCGGAACCAGCAGAACTTCCGGAGGTATTGTTAACACGGACGGGGACATTCTCTATAATGCGACGGAGCTTCACCTCCAAATCCTCTTCCTCCTCCTTGAATACCGGTTTCTCGTACTCTACAATCGCCGTCGATGCCGACGGAGGTCGCGGAGGAAGCCCTGTTTTCGGCTCCGCTACCGACAACTGGGTGTCGCCATCCTTTGGCTTCCCCGTCGACATCACGTGGCTAAACCCTAACAATTCTGGAATTTGGGGTTTCTCGGCAGAAATGTGATTTCCTCGTCTCTTTTTGATTCACGACACCGGTTCGAGTTTTTCCTATACTAGAAATAATAATGGGTGGGCTGGGCTCAAGTTAGGCCGCTTATTATATTGGGCTATGTGGTCACATAGGAGTTAAATTTGGTGGTTTAAGCCTAGAGGGTCGGTGGTTACCGCCTCGTGTCGGTGGATAGAAAGCCGTTAATATGTCTTCTCCAGTGGCTAGTTTTACAGGCTGGAATTTGAGAAGCTGTGAACCAAATTTCTTTGCCTGTTTTTGTCCACGTCACACCTTGCACAACACCCAATAAACGAACAAAACGACAAAAAATAATTTGAAGGGGATTTTAAAAACAAAAGCATAAGTGCCACGTCATGGTTTCCAGCCTGGCCGAGTCAAAACTTATCCCCTTCCACATTTTCTCCTCAATTTCTCGCGATTTTCTCATTCTTTCCAATTCAGTAACTTCCATAACTGTACGAGTCAAATAAGGAAATCGAGACGTCGAATCCCTAAACTACCCCTAAGGTTTTATTGGGATTTTTCGAAAATCCATTCCCCGCCTACGTGGCAATAGTAGACGTTATACAGCTGTATGAGCACTCAACCGGTTACTGGTCAATACCGGTTCAATTCAACTCTTATTACTTGTGTTTGTTAACCGGCTCTATCAGTTACCCTAATGCATCTCCTATATAAAGCCTCCAGTCTCATGGTTCTCTCATTCGTGCCTCCAAACCGAAAGGCAACCTCCATTGAAAGACAAACTAAAACCGACGGTTTGTTGCTGAACCGATGGATCAAGACGTTGATCGAGTGAAGGGACCGTGGTCACCGGAGGAGGATGAAGCATTGAAGAAGCTGGTTCAGCGCTACGGTCCAAGGAACTGGTCGTCTATATCGACTTCAATCCCCGGTAGATCAGGGAAATCGTGCAGGCTGCGGTGGTGCAACCAGTTGTCGCCGGAAGTCGAGCACCGATCTTTCTCGGAGGAAGAAGACGAGATCATCATCAGAGCACACGCCAAGTTCGGCAACAAGTGGGCCACCATCGCGAGACTTCTCAACGGCCGTACAGACAACGCTGTGAAGAACCATTGGAACTCGTCTTTGAAACGGAGACGGTCTGCTGAAGGCGAAGATTCGGCGCACGAATCGGATAGAAGGCCGGATAAATGTCTGAGAACCGCTAGTGCTAGTAGTAATCCCGGTAGTCCTTCGTCGTCTGACGTTAGCGATTTGGTATTGAGCGGTGCTGAGTCGACTCAACAGCAGCAACATCAACACGCTCGTCTTGTATCGACTGTTCTCACTCTTGGCCGTTCTTGGAGTGACGAGTTGGTTGAGTTGAACAACGATAACTCTTGCACGGATAAAGAGATTGGATTATTAGCAGGAAAACGTCACGATAGCGGTTCAAATACGGCGTCGTTTGGACCTGAACTTTTGTCAACCCTACAGCAGATGATTAGGAAAGAAGTTAGAAATTGCATGGCAGAGTTTGGTTTCCAGAGTGGATATTTGGGGTTAAAGAATGATTAACTGAGTGATTAATTTTGAAAAAATTATCTTAAGATTCTGAAAATAAAATTATTTTGTTATTTCAAACTATACAAAATTTTGTTAAATTTAAATATTTCTTTGTCATTTTAATAGGATTTTATTTTTTAAAAAACTGTTAACAAATTATTTTTAAATTCTTAAATTACAGCTTTGTTTTTTGGGTAAAATTGTTTAATCGATTTTATTAATTATTTATAATTTTTATATTAACATATTTTTCAGTTTAATGATTTTAATGTTTTTCTGATTCAACTTTTAGGTACTGAATTAGAATTTTAAAAAGTGTGAACCTTATAAATTTTATTAAGTAATTATTAAATTTGATTTTCTAATTGGACTAAAAATTATTAAATAATTAAAAAAAGAAATATTATTTTTATTAACTGAATCCTGCTCATCCTTGTCCCGCATAGATATGCTTGTTTGTCATAAGAAATAGCAAATCCATTTCTTAATCCAGCCCAGGCCCAATTTTTGCATCCATTGTGGACAGATATTTTATCCTATCCGGTTAAATTCTAAATGGGCTCGAACGAGACATTTTAATTGAAAATTTGAGTTCATTTCAGGTTTTATTAAAAGTGATTTTGGTTTGGATTTAGAGTAGAAAAGTTTGTTATGAGCCAATATTAATAGTATAATTTTTTATATATTTTTAAAGATATTTATAATATATACATAATCGAATTATTAAAATATAATTATAGCGCTAAATTATTTTTAAAAATAGTGTAGTCGGGTAAATTTTGATTATATATTTTTTAGATCAGATCGTTTTTAAGAAATAAAGTGAAAATCAGATTTAACGTATATATTTTTAAGATCTATCTAAATCAGTAAAAATAACAGACTTAACCTATCTCGACTCGTATTTATCCCGATTCTATACATTTTTATTTCATTCAGTTAATGTTTCTAGGAAAATTTGAAATTATCAAATTAAACGATTTTTCACAAAATAAAATTTAAATAATGTAAAGGGATAGTCACGAGCCTGATTTTTTTTAATAAAAAAAGAGATATTTGCTTAAATTTAGTTTCCTTTAAATAATTTCGGCTCACTCGTTGAGTCTTTGTGTGATAATGTTAAAAAATTCCTATTTATTATCAATCCATTTAAGTGGACCACTTCACATTTAGCATGTTTTATGTGATTCATGTGATTGTGAAATGTACCATCGTTTCTAGAGATAGTATATACATGTAATTATCATGGTATATTGCATTGGGATAATAAATCTGACCGACTTGCTAGTTATTCGAGTTCGGTTCGGTTAAAGTTTAATTAAAGTTTAATTCGAGTTTAAATTCGATTTCAGACTTTAATGAATCGAGTTGAGTTTATCCATACTCGCTCGAAAAATTTGAGAACAAACTCAAAATAAATATATTATATATGGTACATATACATTAAAATAAATTTCTTTAACAAAAGAAATATAATAAAATAAAATAGAAAAAATATTAAAATTAAAATAACTAAAATAAATTAAATATTTTTTCGATATTAAAATTTGTTTTGGTCTTTATCATGAAAAATTTTAATAACTCTTATTTTTTTATAAAAATATATATAATAAAATTATCTATTTTGGGTTGAGTCGAACTCAACCTTGCATTTCACCTTATAAATATATCATTCTTTGAGTAATAAACAACATTCATCACTAGATTATTTTTATTTTATTATTTAATCATTAAACTATTACTTTTAATAAACTTGTCAATAATATTATATTTTTTATTTTAATTATTAATCTATTATTTTTTATTTTAACTATTAAATTATTATTTTTAATAACAATTATCAAAATAAAAAAAGTAATTTTAGTATATCAAAAATAATAGTTTAATTAGTTTTTTTTCCCCTTTCATTCTTTATGTCCGTATGACTAGAAGTCCCATTAAAGACAGCTCCACAATGTTTAGACCGACCGAAAAGGCAATGTCTTCTCTTTCCACTTATGCCTACGAGGTTCCGTGTCAACTTTTCATCGTCACTTAAGAGTAAAGAGTCCCTCAAGACCTAAACACGTGCCCCTGTTCGAGATGTTTATCGAGTGAGTCGATTATAAATTAAACAATATTAAATTTATGTTAATTAAAAATTTGTATAATTTGATTTAATTTATTGTTTGTTAAGTTCATTAAAATTATATTAAATTTATAACCGTTAAAATATTTTATTATTCAACTCGATTCACTGTTCGTTAAATTTATTAAAAAAATTATTTTATTTAATTGATTTAACAAAAAAAATATTAAAATAGTGTATAAAACATTTTTAATTTCTAAATTTTAAACTAACAATCCAGAAATACATCAAACTAACACGTTAAAATTACAATAATAATCTATAAATTAATAATTATTATTTAGATTTATTTTTTGAGTAAAATAATTTTAAAGTAACTATTAAAAATTATTTAAAAAATAATGAGTAGATTATAAATATATCAAGTCGAGTTAAATTTTAAATTTAAATTTGAATTAAACCAATTAAAATTAAACTTTAAAATTTTATAACCAAATCGAATTTAAACAACTTACGAATTACTTAACTCATTAAACCCATGCATCAGGAAACATATTTTTTCAACACAAGAGTACATATTTCGTCAAACTTTTACCATACCATTAAACTACTCTAAGGTTAATTTCTAAAATATTATTTTTTAAAAAATAATATAAAATATTATAACTTAAGTCTTATTTATATCAATTAATTTATATTTAAAAATATTTTAACTATAATAAATTTCCGTTCCTTCTCGTAAGATTTTAGATTTAAAATTTTATCGAAGTATTATTTTCTTAAAATCTCTTTTATCTCCCTTTAAATAAAAATAAAAACTAGACTTTGTTAAAAATATATATGTTCCGACTAACAATTTATTTGTCAATGTATGATAATAATAATAATAATTAATTAATTAATTAATAAAATATTTTTAATATATAAACTTTGAAGTTTTTAATTTTAAACATGATTTTAATTTTAAAATTTAATATTTAAAGTTAAATTTAAATATTAAAAATTATAATTTAAATAAAAATTATTGTAGAATTATTTTTTATATATTATATAGTTAAAATATAACTATAATTAATAATATATTAATTATATATATATTTAACTATAATTAAATATATTATTTAATTTATTAAACGATTAATTTATATCAAATACAAATGCGTGATGGAGTTAACCCTCCGGACTCGTACGCTCGAACATGAATATTGAACAACATGTGACATTACTTAGTACATTTATTGCTTCATCACAATAGACCAGAGAAACAAAGAAACAGAACAACCCCAGAAACAGAGTCACATTTATAGTACGATGATTTAGATAATTTCCCCTACTAACTCAACTGATCAATCTTGCTGCCTGCAACATCAACCACGAACCTATACCGAACATCGTTCTTCTCAAGCCTATCCATGGCAGAGTTAATATAATCCATCTTCACCACTTCGATCATGGAGCTCAAAGCTTTCTCTTTACAGAATGCCAAAACCTCCTCTGTTTCCTTCACGCTTCCTATGAAACTCCCTGTGATTTCCTTCCTCCCTGTTTCAAAAACAAAACAAAAAAGACCCAGTCGGTATCGTCGGCGTCGGAAATACAAACCCAGAGAGGAATTTGACTCACCAAGCAACAGCCCGGGGGTGAGGAACTGGAGAGGGGTGTTGATAACTCCGATGAAGATCAGTTTCCCATCAAGGCTCAGCAACGAAAGGTAAGGCTCGAGAGGGTGAAAAACCGGCAAGGTATCGATGATGTAGTCGAGTGATTCGGTAGCCTTTTGCATACCTTCGGTGTCGGAGCTGACCAAGTATTCGTCGGCACCGAGATGTTCCAATGCCTCCACTTTTTTCTTGTTGGATGAGCTTATGACGGTCACATGGTGTCCCATTGCTTTAGCTATCTTCACTCCCATGTGGCCTACTCCTCCGAGTCCTAACACTCCGCCTCTTAAGCCACTCGTGGTTAAACCGAAGTGTTTTAGCGGGCTGTAAACTGTGACCCCAGCACATAAGAGTGGCGCCGCCTGCTCCGGTGCAATTCCGTCTGGGATTTTCACCACAAACCTAAAAACATAACAAACAAGTTCGTTCATTCTAAGCTGCTAGTGCATGCTGTAGCCAGTAGGTACATGAATGATTAAAATTTGATCCTACTTTTGATCAACGACCATGGAACCGGAAAAGCCACCTTGAGTGGGATTGCCATCGGTGTAGACATCGTTGTACGACCAGATCTTCTTGGGACAATATTGTTCACGGTCTGTGTTGCATGGCCTGCAATTTCTGCAACATCCGACAAGACAACCAACGCCGACAATTTCTCCCGCGGAGAACTTGGTTACATCTGATCCTACTTCCACCACCTCACCAACCACTTCATGTCTGAAAAGTGAAAAACAATAGTTTGTAACATATTTAACCACAATCTAACATGGTCGAGACAAGGAAAAAAAAGGGGAACAAATTACCCAGGAACCATTGGGTAGTTTGCCCATCCAAGATCGTTTTTTGCTTGATGAATATCAGTATGGCAGATTCCACAGCAGATAACCTTGATGAAAACATCTTCCTGACCAGTGTTTCTGCAACATACGATGATGTTTCATGTAAACATCAATTAAGAACCGGAAATGAGCAGCAAAATTAGGAGTACCTGAGAGAGTAAGTGTAAGGAGACAAGAAGCCTGAAGGATCTCTAGCTGCCCACCCTGTAGTTTTTCTCTCAGTTTCAAGACTACCCATTTTAGTATTTTTGATAAAAAATGAATATTTAGTTTTTGAATGTGGAGAGATTACGGGGGGAAATGGGTTTATAAAGAAGAAAACTACGAAAAAAAATATTAAATTTTACGATTTATATCGATCCAAAAAAATTTAAAAATATTTATAATTTATACCTATCTTTAAAATATTTTAATTTATATTTACTCTAAAATAATTTTATGATTTTGACTTCACATATAAAATTTATACGTCAATCAAAATTTGATAAGTTCGACTTTAATATTAAAATTATATTATTTTATAATATTTTTAAATTATTAATAAAATATTTTAAAATCCTTTTTTTATTCGTACCATTGTTAATTATTGTACCGTGTGTTCGCATGGTCTGTCTTTCTTACACGACTCAATTATTTTCTGTTCTGTTCCCATGATTTGATCTTCTCCCAACTCCTCCATAAGGTTCATTACCAGGCCAAAGAACGTGGTTGGGTAACGGAGGGGTACTTAAATACAAAATAAAAATATATATACTCATTCTATCGCATAAATAATATTTTTTATTATTTTTTAAAATTTTAATTATAATTATATTAAATATCGTTAAGATTTGAATGTCCGTTGACCGACAATATCTATTTGAGTAAAACTAAATTTTTTAATTAAAAACAAATATCTATTTAAAGTGTAAAATTAAATAGACAGCATTCATTTGACATCAAACATTAATAAGTTTATCATTATTTTTATTTAATTAAGAAAAAAAATCCAAGCGCAAACTCAATCAATCAATGCCATATTATTTTATATTTTCTAGAAAATATTTATTATGTTTCTAAGTTTATATTTATTTATTCTATATATTTTTCCTTTTATTCAATTAATATTTTACTACTTATGCATATGCAATGAAGTGTATTTTCATGATTACATTATAATATTATATATTATTATAAATTTAATTTTTATATAATATAAATTATATATATAGCGTTGTTAGACCTTGAATGCTGAAGTATGAACTCGACCCATATTATAAAAAACTTAAATTTTGTCCCTAAAAATCCAATAATATGATATTTTTACACTATTTAAAATATCAAAATCTCTCTCGACCAATAAATTAAAAGATACTAATCAAATATACATCCTTTATATTGTAATTGTAACGGTGTTAACCAGACTAAAAATCAACATAAAATACTATATTTATATTTATGTTATCACACAACTTACGTGATTTTGAAATCTAACCCTAAAATTTAAAATTTATATTTTAAATAAATATTAATTTATAATTGTTTTTAGATTTTAGACTATTAAAACAAATAATAAAATTATTATTACTCTGTAACTTATTCAAAATGAATTAGCTGGTTTGCCCGAGAGGTTAAGGGGACAGACTTAAGATCTGCTGCATAAGTGCGCGTGAGTTCGAACCTCACAGCCAGCATTTAAATATTTTCTAAATTAAAGCAAATTATGATAAAAATTAAAGAAATGGTTTAAAAAATAATTTTATTTTCATTTTCGAGATTTGTGATTTTCCATCCGAATAATATTTTCTTCGAAATTTGTATTAGTACAATTTTCTCCTTAAAAGTTCATCAATGAAAGCCTCTAAGTTCCTATCAGAGGAACCGCCGTCGGCTATGGCTGCCTCCGCTGCTTCCTTCCACTTCAAGGCGTTACTCTTCAACTTCGACGCCATCGACCCTGTTGTAGCTTCGAGGAGGCATTTCTCCACCTCCTCCCTTGAAACTATCTTGTTTTCCGCCGCTCCACGGCACATTCTCACACCAGTTTTGAACATCTCAACCAAGTAAACAGCATTCGTCACCTGATCACCCCATTGGGGGAAAGCAACGATCGGAACACCACATGAAAGCGACTCAATCGTCGAGTTCGAACCGCAATGCGAAACGAAGCAGGAAACTGAAGGGTGGGTTAGGACTTTCTCTTGTGGACACCATTGAACAATCTTGCCATTGTCACCTACTGTCTCGAGGAAACCATCAGGTAAAGTGTGAATCGGAAACCCGGTCTCTTTGGGCGGTGGTTTCATTACCCACAAGAACGAGAAACCAGTGGTTAACAGAGCTTGAGCTATCTCATCAACTTGCTCCTGTTTCAAGTAAACAACAGTCCCAAACGAGATATATATCACCGAGGAGACCGGTTTCGACTCGAGCCACTCGATGCACTCGTTGGGTTTCATGATATCTGCTACTTTCAGGGTGCTTGAACAATGGTCCTACAGTTTTTATAGGGCAAAACTTGGACATATATCCTACGATTTCTGGCTCGAGTTCTTCGAAAGTGTCCATTAATACACAGAAAGTGTTCTGAAGTTTCCCAAACTGATCGAGAATGGTGGTCCTCAGATAAGGGTAAGGAGTCGAAGGGTGCAAAAAGCTAGGAACTTCATCTTGCTTGAGCACCGGCATGGCAGGCAACCGAACATCAATTTCAGGTTCACTTTCACTAGGAAACGGCACTAAGCCATGATTGTAATGGTAATACGCGGCGAAACAAGCACAAGACTGCACCCAAAACATTGCAGAAGGGATGCCAAGACTTTGAGCAAGATCAGACGCCCAAGGAATAAAAGGATTGTTGATGAAGCAAGAAACAGGGCGGTTTTGCTCGGCGTATTTATTGATCATGGCAGTAATCTCTCGTTTACCTACAAGTTCGAAATGAGGCGTGTATTGGCTGGGGTTTAGTCGTCTCGGGTCATGGTCGTCCCAGCCATCGTCGAAGAATTCAAATCTGAGAAAGCCATCACCCACCATGATGCTCTCAGCTTTATCCATCTGTTTGCCGAAGAATTTGGGTGTGGACAGTGTAACCAGCAAACCCTTGTAGGCAAGGTGCTTGCCGAGTCTTAGAAGCGGATTGACATGGCCGTGGCCTGGAAATGAAACAAGAAACACATGAGATCTCATTGTACTTGAGAAAGAAAGAGATTGGAAAAAGGCAAAAACTTTTACTACCACTAAAGAACTAAAGTTGATTGCTTTTATTGGTTAGATTCCTTCTCCCTACTGAACCTGTTTCAATTATTTTTTTCCAACCATCTTGTTTCAATAACAATTTAGAAATACTATTCTAACAAAAAAGAAAGAGAAAAATGAAATAGTTGGAACCTTTCCCTTTCAATTAGCATCCAAAGATGAAAAGTCCTGGACAACAACCGAGTAGGGATGGGCGTGGGTTGGGTCGGATATTTGGTCCATTCGTACCCGATCCGAAAAATCATACTCTCTACCTGTCACTCGATCCGACCCGAAAAATCATACCCTCTACCTGTCACTCGATCCGACCCGATTTCGATTTAGGTGAAAAAAATCTGACCCGATTTTTAAGCTTTAAAATTTGACCCGACCCGAATCATTAAAAAAAATAATTTTTAGGGACTAAATTGTAAAAAATAAATTTTAGGGATATAATTATAAAAATATTTAATTTTAATGACCTAATTGTAAAAAATAATTTTAATGATCTAATTGTATAAAAAATATATAAAGAGGGGTCATTATTGCAAATATCCCTAAAATATATATATGAGAAAATTACACTATTAGTCTTGAGTCAGGTCGGGCCGGGCCGGATTTTTCCACCCTAAACCAAACCCGACCCAAACCCAATTTTTCACCAAAAAATCCGCCCCGATTGGACCGAGTCGAAACCCGTCGGATTCGAGTTCCGTACCCATCCCTACAACCAAGGCGATATATAATTTTTTAATATGTTATGGCAGCTATAAATAATGTACGTTCTAGAATATACTTTGATTATTAAATATTAATTTTTTAATCATTATATGTTAAATATTAATATTCAAACTCATAACTTTTAAGAACAATAGTCGTTAAGAACAATAGTCGTTAAGTACTAAAATAATACAGTTTGTGCCAAGGCAATAAAAAAATATTTTTATAAATAATATTGATTAGGGATATTCTAATAAATAATTGAATTTTTTTTAATAATGTTATCACTTTATTAATTTTTAACGGTTAGTAATTTAATTAAAACTCTCTTGTTAAATAGTTACATAATAAAATTATCAAAATTAAAATATAATGACTAAATCAATATTAATCTTAACCCGTCCTTTATATAATTTACTTATAATATTTTCATATAGAAGGAAAATTTAGTTAGTTTTGACCTTGAATAGAGCTCGCTGGTAGCCCATGCTTATCAAGACATTATTTAAAAAATTTATCAATTTTTTAATAAAAATTCAAGATAATCAATTGTTCAATTTAAAACGATGTTAGATCTTGAATTCAAATGTTTGATAATATTTTATTGTTCATCTTGTTAAGCAAGTTTTTATTTTATACTTAAATTCACAGGAAAACTGATTGAATCATTCATCTAATTTTGATATTTTATTACAGACTAAATTCCATTTATATTGTATAGTTTCATTTAACTTTATAATTTTTTGGGTCATTAAATAATAATATTAATTAATTAAAAAATTATATGTTTTTAAATTTATAATCTTCCTATTTTATAATATTAATTTTATTCATTCATTTACTTTCGTCTAAAATTTTTAAAAATATATAAAATTCTTAAATTTTGCATAATATATAATTTTTTTTAACTCTTTTATCATATACACAGAATGATGTGAACCAAAAAGAGATATATAATTTACTATAACATAAAAATATAGATGTAGTCTTGGTATTGTAATTTATTTGATTTTAAATAATCAAATTAAAAAAAAAAACATGAAGTAAATATATAATTTATGTATGATATAGGAGGAATAGAGGAATTTGACTTAATAAATTTTATTTTATTTTATTTTTGAAAGAATTTGACTTAATAAATTTGGTATCATTGATCTGAATTGAAATTTTAAAATTTTAAAAATATAAAAAAAATCAGGCATGATAATTTTCTAACAAATATTATTGGTTAAGAAATAGTATAATATATTATATCGTATATTATGTGTATAAAATCTCTTTTTGGTTTGGTTATGTTTAAATCTGTTATTGACCGAATACTAGTTCAATTAGTACTGTCGTTATTGAAACAATTAGCATACTGTTTAAGTGTGTTTCGTAGTGCCTCCACTCTAATTAATTAGATGATTTGGAGGAATTCATGAGTACTTTAATATATATATATTTATTTAATTAAGATTAACTTATATTATATAATTTTATATTAATTACAGACCGTTAAATGATAATAATAGATTATTAAGATTTTTTTTATTTTAAAGTGATAATCTTTACACTTTCTATTGTTAATCTCATTCATTCATTTCACTCATCCAATAATCACGATTAGTGTTTTACATAATTTTTTAGATTGTTGGATGACTCAGAAGAACTCTTTATTTTTTTCAAAGTAATAATCTTTATATAACTGATTGTTAGTCTAAACCATCCATTTTAATTATTCAACAATTCAAAAAATACAAACAACTTAAAAAAAATTTATACTGCGTAACTTAATCCTATACCTTCATGTATATAAATGAATTTTACACCATATAAATTAATTCTAACCCATATATATATATATGTTTGCTATTAATTATCTTTGCTGCTGAGAAAGACAGAATTAAACAAAATAATAATCCATATAAGAAATGAATAGAAATTCAGACAATACATTCATTTGTTTCATAAAAAAAAATCATTTACATTACATAAAAGATTAAATGTATATTTATAAATATTTCAAAAAAGAAAAAACAATGTATATATAAAACCACACCCCACTTTGATGGTGCTTAGACATAAGGATGCATGCATGAAAATGGCTGGCAATAGTTACCTAGCTAGTAGCTAATATATTATCCTTCATTAATAATAAACCCTAACTCCTCCACTGAACCTGATAATTTTATGAGCTCGTGATCGGAAAACATGTTTAATACGAAGACGTCGGCGACCATCAATGTCCAGGTCCGCGGCGACTGGGGCCGGAATAAGCTCTGCTAATACTAAAACCCTTTGTGAACCCTAGACGATCTTTTAAGAACCTTGAGCCCTCAGCATGCATGCAGCTTGAGAGCAATAGAAAGAAGATGAAGATAGATAAGAGATTAAGAACTCGGACAAGATGGACTGAACCCATTGGGTTATGTCTTCTGGTTTAGCTTAATGTGGTTCGAAATCTGAGAGATATGGGGTTTGGTCACAGTAGGGTTGTATATATAAAGGTGATGGAGAATGGAGATTTGACCTTTGTAAATTTAATGTCGGAAATATGAAAATCTACGGTCTTGAAAACGTAAAATCCACGGTTTTGACTTCGATGAAATACGAATAAGTCAATGTGTTGGACAAAGGGAATAAACTAAAAAGATTTGTGGTTGGTGAAAGGGGAGCTTACCTGAGCTTATAGACCAACTTATTTAAGTGTAATTAAGAATTCCATATCTTTATTTTATGAAAAATAAAGGGTGAAGCATTTTAGTTATTTTTGATATTTTAATACGATTATATAATAATATTTATTTTTATTATTAAATTTAAACATATATATTATATATTTAAGTTGTTTAAACTCAGATCTAATAACAACACAGTTGAAACTGACCTGGTGGATTAAAAATGAAATAAAGGGCAGTCAACTCTTCTTCAAAATAAACCTTTTTCCATCGTCTCTTGTTGCTCCTTGTGTTTCAAACTCTTCGGCCACAACAACTCCTCTAATCTCGCAAGCAATGCCTCAGCCAACGCATTTAGGGTTGTATAACATGACGTTATTAAAAGCCAGCCTTACGTCACCTGCGAAATCCAACGTAGACCCATAAAACCTCTACCCAATGGCATCAACTAGAAGATTGAAGACATGACCATACCTATGTTTCATCAAGTTGGGAACAGTTTTCCATTAGATGAGCATTTGGTGCTCTTCCATTCTGTTGAGTGTTCAATCTCTTCAATTCTTTGCTGAAATTAGGAGGTAAAGCCGTTTCTTGTTCAATTTAGGGTAAGGGATGAAAACGGCTTTTTGTGTTTTTTCATTCAGTTTCTAATTAAAGTTTAACCCTAAGAAACGTTCGAATAACTATAAGTTTATGCGGAAAAACAATAAGCGATCATAACGTTTATTTTTGAATTCAATAATCAAAAAGTGTACATTTACTAAACGTAAGTGATTATTTCAGTAACTTATTCTTAAAGAAGAGACACAAATATTTTGTATGAATAAGTTTTATTATTTCCAAGAGACTCATCAGCAGGTTTGCCCGAGTGGTTAAGGGGGAAGACTTAAGATCTTCTGTGCATAAGCACGCGTGGGTTCGAACCCCACAGCCTGCAATTACTGTATTTTTCCGAGTCAGATAAGAACGAGAATTTTTAATAGCTATAGTTGAAAAATCGAAAAAAATGACATCTCAATTTAAATTAATTTTTTTGTTTTTAAAAATTATAAACGGAACCGACCTATAAACCCGACACACATATTAATTATTTTAATTATATAATAAATATATTACATATTAATTATTTTAATTATATTTTACTCTTTTAAAATTGTAATATAATTGTATGATATTTTTAATAATTTGTATACCTTAAAAATAGATTTTGTATAGTTCTCGTTAATCTATTTATTTAAACCTGAAAAAAATTGTATCCAACAAATGGACCAAATGGTAAACTACAAAACATATAATTCCCATGACATTGATATGAAAAGAACTGACATGAAACGACGACTAAGGGTTTGTGGTTTTTCCTTTTGGATTTCTTATTGTGTGATTCATATTTTGACATGTAAACTTGGCCAGTTTCAGTTCCGACAAGACACGTCTATGTCCAAACATCCATAAAACGTCAAACGGCGTCGTCTGGTTCTGCAACGTATTGTCCATGCAAAATCACCATTGCTTGGGTGACATTAAAAATAGAAAATGAAAGATTCGAATCAAAAAATCAAACTAACAACTTAGCACCACCAGTTGAATTCCAGGTAGTTCTTTCATTCGTGAATGCGTTCATGGCGTATGTTTACTGGCAAGTTGGCTAATCTACCATCACTCGTTCGTTCTTTAAATTATCACACTTATCTGGTTTTCTTGATATCCCTGAACACTCATTGAGCTGAGAAAATGGATATTTGGTCTTGGATATGTGAGCTTGAATCCGAATTAGATTCGGATTCAAACCCATCACTCGACTTTATTGTGGCGAGTGATGGGAAGAGAGAAGAGAAGTTGAATCGTTCGATTCGATTCAGAGCTGAGCGTAGTTTAGGGTCAGACTCGGAGGTCTTGGTGACCTTCAACTTATGTTTCGAAGGGTTTCCATCTTTCGATTCTCGAATGCCTGTTTGGGTTTCTGATGTGTGTCCACTATCTTCGGACCAGCCATTCGGCTTACCTTTAGTACTTCAGCTTCTTCAAGAAATCGTCAACCGTTCACCTGCAATGGCTAACACCATCTGCCCGAGGTCTCAGCTTCAGAGACTCAAACCCGAACCCGTTTCTTGGATCCTGGAGTCTCACTCACCTGAGTCGTTTTCGAGTTTCTTTAACCTGGTCCTTCTCACTCGCTTGTTTTGGTTATGTGCTTGGGATGCTCCTAGTGAAGTCGGGTCTTTCTATTTCCAACATTTACTCTGTTCGAACATTGATGCCTTGTCGTGCAAGCAAGCACCCGCGGTGTTGCGGACCTTTTTGGTCTCTGTCGGTGTCGACGTAGAGATGTGTTTGATGCGAACCTTGGGGTACATGTTGGCCAAATGGATCATTTTAAGGGATGTTAGTGTGGGATTACAATCGCTGATAGCTCCGTTACCGGATCAGCAGCTCGGGATTTCGTATGCCACTGAGGCTCATGGATTTTGGACCTTGAAAGGGTATGCACCGGTTAACGGAATGAAGCTGATGCATTCGAGTGAAGTTCCCGGCATAGGAGCGAAAGGGTCCCTGTTAAGGTACGCCCTCGCGCATCAGCAGCTCGAGGCTGTCATTCAATTGGAATACTCGGTCGGATTCTACGAAGGATACATTCAGGTGAACGCACGAGTAGATAACTTACGTATCGACGTGGCTAAACTAGGATTCGGTAAGAAAAGCGATGAGAACGATTTCCTGGATGAAAGACACTTCCCATCAAGGATCCGAGTTTGGGTTGGACCAGAAGTCGGGTCGACATACGTGTCCGGATTAACCTTGGGTCGTTCCACGGACAATGGAGAAAGAGAAGTGGAAACACAAAGGATCATTAAAGGGAGTTTGGGGGGCTATTCAAAGGGTTCTTCACCGGTAAAAGCCAGAGCAAGAGTTTCCATGAAGAACAAGATGAAGAACTGGAGGTGGGATCAAGACGCAGATGGGAATGCTGCCGTGTTCGATGCCGTCCTATGTGACAACGTGACAGGCCATGAAATCGGCTCGTGGAAATCATTTGACAATGGTGGCAACGGCGCTAATAGTTTTCAGAATAGGTATTACGGGGTTAACAGGCCTTTTACCAAGTCCGGCGGAGTGGTTTTTGCCGGAGACAATTACGGGGAACAAGTCGGATGGAGATTAAACAGGGAAATGGAAGGGAGTGTTTTAAAGTGGAGAATTGGAGGGGAAGTTTGGTTGAGCTATTGGCCTAATAATGTAAGAAGCTCTTATGTGGAGACAAGGTGTGTGGAATGGTGTGATGAAGTTGATCTGCCATTGATTCCTGCAGGCAAATAAGCAACTATGGTGAACCGGAACATATCCGATTAGTTCGTGTTTAACAAATTTAGATTCGAATCTCAACATATGTAACTTTTTTTTAAATCTTCGAACTCGAACCTCTTTGTATGATAATTGAAATAATAAAGCAGTAGTTTATATCAAGGCTCTCCTAGGCCTTAATGAGTTAGCACAATTGCATCATATAGTATAGGAGCAATAAATAAAACTGCAGTTAAATTTGCAGATTCAAATCTTCAATCCGGAGCCAATTGGTCCTACCTTTGTAGGCTAGTGATCGGATTGCTGAATGCAGCCGCATCAAGATCAACGATTTGCTCTCCCGTCTAACCGATCAGTATTCGTTGCCCTCCTAAGGCAAAACAAGCTCCCCACAGCCCTGCAATACCTTAACTGACCTCAAATGCCTCCGAGCATCCCGATTCGGTAAGTCGGAGCTTATCGACCGACCCTTTGTTCACACATGCTTTTATCAAATCCACAGACATATTCTTTACAGCGTAAGTGAGATTATTCGACTCGAAACCAAAGCAAATTAGGTCTTCATTTTCCCCCACTTAGCACTGTAAGAAAAAAGGTAAACGATGTCAATCCCAACTCGGGGTTTCCCACAAGCTCATCAAGCCTAAACCCTCTCCACTCCTTCAAATCAAAGGCCAAGTCACTGCAAAGAACTTCATATTCGAGAATGTCGCCGGAGGCAGAGGAATATACTGAAGATGCTTGGTTTTTGACTTGAAAGTGATAACCCCATGGTTTCTTCTGCCTCAAGGAACACAATGAGGATGTTTACTATGGCCTTGAGATACCTGCAATTGCCTATATATGCTGCATATTAGGGTCCGACAATAGGACTATCTTTTTGAAAAATTACCTAATTTTTAACGTATATTAGGATAAATTACGTAGAACATCATGAATTTTATATAAATTATGTATTGCTAGAGTTCATCTTATGGTATACGCCGACATGATAGTGTTATATAAATAAAATATTGATCTAAAAGAATGTCATATCTGTCAAAAATAATTTTATAAAATTATATAAATATAAAATTAATATTTTGTTGTTATTCTGTTAAGTTATTTATCGTTAGTTGACTAATAATTTTCATTTATCATTTTTAATTAAAATAAAATATTTTGAGTTAAATTAATTTAAAAAATAAATATAAACTAAAACGATTATTCAAATAAATATTAAGAGTATTTTTTGACATTTTATTATATGTATTATATTCATTAAACTTTTTTACCAGCCAAAGCATAGATTTAATGTTAAATTTGACTCAATATATATTTAAATTAAATTATAAATATATGTATTATATGTATTAACCTCCTATTTTTTAAAAAAATATTTTTTAAAATATCAAATTTGTTTTATTCATATGAAAGTTACATATCAATTTGAAGTAGTTGGAAGGCCCAATAAGATTCCTGAATGGATCAGCTTCCCAATACCGGGAAGAGTAAGAAAATACCCATTTATTCCCTTAAACCCTAACTAAAACCTTACTCGATTGCTACGACCTCCAGCTTCTCTCTCGGATTGTTCAGTCTTCGTTGGGAAAATGGCTTGGCGCAGTGCAGGATCCTTCTCTCGCTCCGTTATCTCCGCCGCCAGGGCTCCTTCGATTCGATCCACTTCGTCGCTGCCACGTGTCCGACCCCCGACTTCCTCTGCTCCCCGCATCCAGTCCCGTCGCTTCTCTTATGCTCCTACCAGGTCATTGCTCTGAACACCTCTTTTGACTCTCCATTGGTTGAAACAAAAGAAAAGAAACCGAAATTTGATAAATTTTCAGTTAAATAGTTTTCCTCCTTTGCTGTAAATGATTAGAAATGAATGTTAGTGGAGATCTATTAGCTTCGAAATCCAATTTATGCCGTGTTTATTGTCCTGTTATAATGGGTTCTTAAATTTCGAAGGCCATATGAATTAGTGAGACTTGTTGGAGAGAGTGTTTTGTAGGGAAAATAAAATAACATTTTTAGTTTGCTGATATTTTTTATTGACAAAATTGAAGCTTGGATGTCTAAAGAAATTATGGTGTTCTTATGTTTGTTTCAGAAATTTGGGAGAATTGGGATGTTTCCAATCGTTCTTGCCTCTGAATAACATGGTTCCCACAGCTCGTCTCACGTCACACCTGACTGTTAATGTGCGGGCTTGCTGCGAGTTGTCTCACGGTACCTTCTGCCGAACTTGTCAAGATCGCTAGTAGTCTCTTTGTGAGTCTTACTATTTCTAGGGTACATGAAAATGATAACCGGAGCTTTTCCCAATTGTTGTTATTCACACCTCGTGAGACTTGAATAACTTCAAATTTGCAAACTGTTTTTACAATTGCTTTTATACTGCTGTTAATGGGACGAGGAAAAGGAATTGGCTTTCTATATAATTGTTTTATGTTCGTTGTGTTAAAGTCACTTAAACATGCATAAATTAGGTGATTTTGTTATGTTAGTTCTTTAAATTCAGTTAATGAGAAGGAAATGGGATTGGGATTTATAGGGTGGAATGGAAAAGATGGGTGATGCACGTCGACTTTCAATCAGCTAAAGGAGAGGGAATTGTACCACATTGTAGGTTTATATTTTCTTACTATTATTTCACCTTTTACCATGACAAAGTACTTAATAATCATGTTCATGTAGGTTGTAGAGTAATTTGAAAATTACAGCCTTTGATATAAACTAAGGAACAATAAATTTTATTGTTCTTTTTCTCAGACATATTTTAACCTTTTTCCTCTGAAAAACTAGCTCTTTAATATGTTGGTCACTCAGTGTTTCCATAGTTGTAGGCTAATGAGAAAAGAAATTTTATCTAAGGACCTAGCATTTCCTTGTTAATAAGTCCTTTAAAATGCTAATTCCTAAATATGATCCTACAATGCATGAGATGTAATCTAGATATGATCCTATCCCTTTTAATATTTATTGGAAAAGTATCTGTTTAGTTCATGTTCTCTTGCTTGTCAGTACCAGATGTTTTTATTTTTTACTATTACGCCATACAATTTCCTTATGTAAAACTATAATTAAAAAATGTCTTGACTCTTGTTACTCTAATTTGGGCAGTGGGTATATTAGATTTGGATAAGTATCAATCATGAATACACTCTTTTGTCTCTACTTTATGTATATAGGATCATACCCAGATACCATGTTTGAATGTGTCAGACATAGGATGTTATACACATCCTTGTAAAAAAATTGAAGGGTTGGAGTCACATAGTTCTTTACTTGTTTACTTTAGCTGTTCCAAATGTTTGGTCCTAAGTGTGCAGTAGAAGATTCATGCGGCTTATGTAGTAGCTCGTAGTTAACTGGATGTCAAGCTCTAGACCCCTTATGTTTTGTTCCTTTTCTTCTGGGCATTCATCTCACACTTGTGTTCCTACTTTTGTTTCTCTTTCTTTCAAGCAAGTAATGTAAGTTTCCCATGATGATTCGCTGATTGAAATTGAATAAATTCGATACAACTTGAGGCATGCTATCCTAAGTGATCGAGAATGTTCTGAGGATAACTTCTTGTGTTTCCATTGCAGGTACTTGAAAGGCCATGGTTGAGCACAGCAGGATGAGTGTGTAAGTTTGTTACTTTGGGAATCAGAGGCCAAGTCTTCTGAGTAGAAAAATTATCAATAAAAAAACTTGTTTTGTTTTAGGATACTGCTTAGGAAGAAACCTTAATTTTCTTAATGATCTCCGTGTTTGGCACATTTAGTTTTGCTCCTATTGGTCGTTTGGATGTCTGGCTCTGCATGGTTTTGACAGATTTGACAAAAAAACGTGTGTTTTATAATTGTGTTATGGGTTTACATTTCACTCGAATATAAATCTTCTACCTTTTCTCGATACTCCTATTTATGCTTCATACGAAAAAAAAAAGTTTAGGTTTTATGTTTAAGGTTATTATTTATGATTATGATTTATGAAATTTAGGGTAGGTTTGTTTTTAAGGGTTTTAGATCCTAAAGTGTATAGTTAAGAACATCATCATTGACATGCTTTTTTCTGTGTTGGCGACTCCATGTAATGTCCAAGAAATTTACCACACAGCTGCCCACTGCTAGTACGACATTAATTAAATATTTATGATTAGATAATTTTAAATTGAGTAAAGTTTTCTTTTTAAATATAATATTTATTTTATAAATATAAATATCATTGCCATTAACTTCTATGTTTATTTTATTTTATTTATTTATTTCAATGATTAGGAAATTCTTTTTTATAATATTCGTTTGAATCCTTTTAAGTTCTTTTAACGATGACTTTGAATCGGATTAGATTTTAAGTTATAAAATGATTTTGTGAGTCACATTTACTCTGTTAGGATAAGGAATTAAAAGTATGGAAATGTGGAACTTGAAAACAATAGGAGGGTAGGTAGGAATCCATGGAAGACTTTATCTAAAACAATAATTTAAACTCAATTCGATTCAAATAATTTTTTTTATGACTTTTACTCTTGGATTAAACTATGACCAAATGGGTCGTGTAAACAATCTTCCACTAAAAGGTGCGCTTGTGTTGCACCCTCCTTAAGGATAAGAAATAAAATTGATAGCTTAAATTCAACATAAAATATTTGGAATATAGTTATTTATAGGAAGGGAAACGAAATGATATAATAGAATTTTAAGTTTTTTTAATTTAGATATTAATTAAATAAAATATTAGTCCTTTTACCCATATAATTGTAATATTTTAAATTAATTTATTGAAGTATTAAAATCAAAAGTTTTGAATTGAGTTAGATGATAAAAATAAATTATTATAATAAAATAATAATTTTGAATTAGAACCTGAGTCAGAAGTCGTGTGTCACGTATGATCTCTTGAACTAAGCTTGACCTTCCCCAGCAAGCCATCTCGCGTGCTTGTGCCAACGCCAACCCAAGTGCGGAAATTAATATGGAGAAATGTGTTCTCCGCACCACGTGAAAACCGCTGAACAGGAAGCATCCTCTACGCCCGGCCCCGCCGGGACGGCGCAATTGCTCCGTGAAAACACGTGATAAAAATCATTGGTGAAACCAAAGGCGTAGACTCAATGACTTTGGACTGGACAACAAAACAAACCATTGCCGGTTCTTACTTGCCTCGCCAGTTCCTTTCTTTTCTTACACGTTTGCTCCACTCACAACGATCTATTTTTTTGGACTAAAATAAAAACATGTTTCAATTCACACCTTTTTATGTTCAGTGAAATTAATACCGGGTTTAATAAGAAAATAAAACAGTTAATCATGTTAATTAAATTCAAAACCAAATACTGGTAGGAGACATTGACACTATAAAGTCTGTCGGAATTTTGGTTTTGTTTGGTTGCCTTAGCCGACCGTTTGACTGGAAACTTTAGGCTGCCGACCACCTGAGTGCCGCTTTCTTCACGGATCCCACTCCAAAACGAAACCTATGTTGGCACATTACATGCTGACCAATAATATGACGATATTTAAAAATAATCGAGATAAATAAATTTAAAAGAATATTGGAACATGTTTCATCGTTTTATTTTTCTGTTAATATAATTTTTATTTAAAAATACTTCAAATATGCTATGTTTGGTCACAATATTTATTGGCGATAAAACTAGGTTGAATGGAGAGGCAGATTGCACATGGGCACTGCACATGCGGGATTCCAAGCGCTGTGGCTCACCGCCCACCGCCAAAGGCTCCTTAACAAGTTTATTTTGCTGACGGGAATCTTTGAAAACCCCGTGACTGAGTTGTACTTCTTGTACGGCATCGTTTTCATACTAATTGGTATAAATCCAACACTTTAAAACGATAGTTATATATATTAAAGATATAAAATCACGTGTAGTCCCTAAACTTTAAATATTTTTCTAACTTAGTCCATGAATTTTTCCTATATCAATTCTTTTTTTAATTTTTTTATAATGCGTTATAATTTTAAAGTGTTACGTTATAAAAAAGTAAACATAAATGGATTAAGATTAGATCGATGATCACGAAAAGTTCTTCTATTGGAACGCAAATGTACATGATAATTGATATACTTACTTTCTATGTGGTCCCTGCCATGCCTTTGCCTTTGCCTTATAAGGTTCAACAAATAAAAAGAAAAATTAAAAAGGTTTTAGGACTTGTAGACTATATGTCCTTCCTTTTTGGATAACTCATAATTTATTTTAGAAAAACTTTTATTTTCAAATAAAAAATTTTAAGTGATATACAAAAAATATATATATATATATATAAAATATAATATCTCATACATTTCGTACCTTTATATATCTTAAAATAAGACAAATCTCAAAACACTATCTCAATATTCCTACGGAATAAATATTGGCAAATAATTGTAATAATTGAATATGCCACACAAAAAAGTACATATTTAAAATAATGGTCTTATCATTTTAAAGGTCTAAGACATAATATAACTAAATACTTAATCACCCCAAAAACACTTATCCCATAAAGAGAGATTATATTATTTTTTTATTATGTCATTTATGATTCATATAATTAAATTTATTTATTTTTAAGTAATTATCTAATATTTATTTACTCATTAATTATATGTAGAAAAAATTGATGATTCATCTTGAAAAAATGAATGAATAAATCTGGTTGGTTAGGATTACAACTGACATGATGAAAAAAGTTTATGATATAATTTCTTACCTTAAAATTATTAATATATATATTAGGGGTGGGCAAAAAACCAGATTATCCGGTACGGGTCACGAACTCAGTAAGACCCGATAAATTTTTATCTGGTATTGATTTCGGTGGGACTGGATCCAAAATTTATGTCCCGGCCATAATCGGGACT
Organism: Abelmoschus esculentus; assembly: GCA_035048815.1. Lineage (NCBI taxonomy): Eukaryota > Viridiplantae > Streptophyta > Magnoliopsida > Malvales > Malvaceae > Abelmoschus > Abelmoschus esculentus. The sequence goes on from JAUCBN010000012.1 coordinate 754,527, forward strand.
GGATATTGATTAACTCGGTACCCGGTGGGTACCCAATAGGACCGGGAGGTTCGGGACCAATACCAAATATTCGGTATTGATTTTCTTTTGTTTATTTTTTTATCAAACTTTCTCTTTATGTATGAATATTATGTGTACGATTGATTAGTTTTAAAATTTTAATTTTCAACCCTACAATATTCTAATTTTATTATTTAATATTATTATTGTTGGTTGAATTTTTCTCTAATTATTCAATTTTATTTTTTAAAAATAAACTAATTGATCGGATACCCGATATTAAAACTGGTTCCCACCAATAACGGAACTAATTCTTAAAATTTAAAAACCAATGTGACCAAAATCGAGATTAATTCTATTTCAAATTAATCGAATATCCATTACCCACCGCTGATATATATATATATATATATATATATGTTTCCATTTCCCTTTCTTTATCCTCTTCTGATATTTTTTTCAGGCAGACGTGTTTATTATTTTAAAAAAAAATTAATGCTACTTCCTAAGTAGTTGATGGCTTGTATAACACAATCCTATATAAAGACAACACGACTTTTTATTGAAAATTGACCAGTTTTTTTACAAAATATAATATATTACGTCAATCGTTCAATTTTTCATGCAATTTAATTTTAAATGAAATTTAATGTTCGTTTTAATCATTGAATTTACTACTTATTATTTGTATTAAAAATATTATTATATAACTAATTATTTACCAAAAATCCCATGAATATTATAAAAAATCATTTTAAAAAATCTAAGATGATGTTTAATAATATCTTGTTTAACAAAGTGGAGGTCAATATCAAAGAATAATTATAAAATAGAATTAAAGTACAAGTTAATTTTTTTTTAATAATAGGACAGAACATGTCCACGTCATACAGTTGGTCCATGTTGGCAAGATTGTAAGATGTTACCAACTTAGTATCGTACATCTCTAAATGCCATGTCCACAACGTAATTTCTTTTGCTTTTTAAATCAAAACAAAACACATTTTTTAACACGTGAGGGACACTTAAATTTGATTTTATTTTTCTATTTTCGTAATTATATATTTTTAATTTATAAAATAAGTTTTATTTTAAAGGACCTATTAGAACATTTTTAAATTTGTAGGTATCTAAGTAGTATTTATACCAAATGTTTATTATTAATAAAAAATTGTTTGTAGTTCCATCATTTTGCCAAATATAAGGAAATTAAATTAAATTATAAATATAGGCATTGGTCTCACGTGCCGGCAGACCATCGTAATCAAGGGCCAACAATTTTACCTGAAAGCAGCCGCGTGAAATTGTTTAGTTTCTTTCGAACACCTCATTTGGACCAACAAAACTTGACATAAAAAATAAATTTATCAATTTTAATCGATATGAGAAAATTTGACTTATAAATTTATATAATTAATTAAAAATAAAATAAAAATTGAGTTATAAAATAAAAATTTTAAAAATTATAATTTTAATAATTAGTTTATTATTTTTTAAGTTCGAGTTTAGATTATTAATTATATTTTATATATAATACGTATAAAAATATAAGATTTTTTTTTTTTGAAAGACCACACATAACAAAATAAGATATCATGTTATATAATATATTTTTTTAAAATTTTATATGTTTTTTGGATCCTTTGATAACTGAAAAAGATGACTTGGATTAATTTTTTATTTTTTTAAGTGATAATATTCAAATAACATACTGTTAATCGAAGATATTTATTTCAATTATCTAACCATCAAAAAATATATATAATTTAGAGAGTTTTATATTATACAACTTAATCTTATCCTAAAAATATATATCTATTATATAGGATTATAGGATTTTTTTTTTTAAATTAAAACTTATTAACAATATAAAATTATAAACTTTTATATTTAAACTTAGACCGAAATTCATTTAATTAGTTATAGTTGGGTTTGAAAGAAAGTTTTGAAGCTCAGTGATAATTGGGTCTGTATTAGGGACAAATTGCAAGGCAATTACAAGGTTAAAATTGTTTGGGAAACTCTACGACATAAAAAAGAGAAAATATGATGGTTTCGTGTTATTTGGGGTAACCTAACACTTCTGAGACACTCCTTTTATCTCTTGGTTAACTTTAATGAATAGATTATCAACTAAAGACCGTATGTTATTTTGGGGTTATTGATTGATCTAAATTGTGTTTTCTGTTCTGAATCTATAGAAACAAGAGACCATTTTTTTTACTGTAGTTTTGTTAAAGAAGTTTGGCATCTCATCCTATAAGATTGTGCTATTAGTCTTATTGTGAGAGGATGGAGAATGCAACTTGACTGGATAGGCATGACAAGGAAAAATCATTATGGGCTGCCATTATTCACATAGCTTGGGGGGCGATGCTGTATTATATATGGCAAGAAAGAAATAACAAATTGCATGAGAAAATAGTAGGAGTGCTCGAAATATTTTGATGCAAATTAAATTCAATGTTGGTATGAGATTACAAGGATGTAGCAAACTTGCTCATTCTTCTTCTTCTCTTCCTGTTTTTTAGAATTTAGTTTAAATTTTTTATTTTGATTTTGTTGTAAAGTGATTTGTTTTATTTTTATATTTTAATAGTTCTTTTGATGAAATGAAAACAAACATTTATTAAAAAATCATTTAATTAAAAAAATGGAGTCACATCGATTCCAATGAATGCTTACCCTTATATGCTGACATGGCGGTCACCCTAACCCCACATGCCTCCCTCATTTCGTGCCATGTCTACGTGTTGTGGTCCCCACCGTGTCCCTTCTCCTGCCGACCATGTAATAAAACCTTCTTTTTCCAGATAAATAATGTAAATTATCAATACAAGTCGTTAAGCCTCCTTCCAGGCGAGTCCCTGCCTCATGCCGACGTGGCACTTCCACCTCCCCTATTTAAATCCCTCAGATATCCTCCCCCCACCCTCATCACACGGCTCACAAGTCTCCTTCTCATAAACAAACACGATTCCTTTCCTTCTTCCACTTCCTCTTTAAAAAAATCTAACAAAAATGGCAGTTGATTCTGCAATCTCATCTCCGCTCGGTCCACCGGCGTGCGAGAAAGACGCAAAGGCCTTGAGATTCATAGAGGAAATGACCCGAAACGCCGATGCCGTGCAAGAAAGAGTCTTGGCCGATATCTTAACCCAAAACTCTCGGACTGAGTACCTCCGACGGTTCAAACTCAACGGCGCCACCGACCGTGAGTCGTTCAAATCCAAACTTTCCGTTATAACTTACGAAGACCTCCAGCCTGATATCCAACGTATCGCAAATGGCGACCGCTCTGCAATTTTATCGGCACACCCCATCTCTGAATTCCTCACCAGGTTGGTATATAACTATATAAGTGAAAAGTATTTCCAGGAATAATAATATATAGAAAATATTTATATTTTGGGGAATTGCGCAGCTCTGGGACTTCGGCTGGTGAAAGGAAACTGATGCCGACAATTAAAGAAGAGCTAGATCGCCGACAGTTGCTCTATAGTTTGCTGATGCCAGTAATGAATCTGTAAGTTCATACTGCATATTTAAAAAAAAAAAAACAATTGGATTTTGACTTCTCATGTTTGATTATACTAATGGAACGCTGTTTCTATGTAACAGTTATGTGCCGGGTTTGGACAAAGGCAAGGGGTTATATTTCTTGTTCGTGAAATCGGAAACAAGGACACCAGGTGGTCTGTTGGCTCGCCCGGTGCTGACCAGTTACTACAAGAGCGAGCAGTTCAAGACCCGACCGTATGATCCTTACAACGTTTACACCAGCCCCAACGAGGCAATTTTATGTCCCGACTCTTTCCAAAGCATGTACACCCAGATGCTTTGCGGTCTCCAGGACCGGCACCAAGTCCTCCGCGTCGGCGCCGTGTTCGCCTCGGGTTTACTCAGAGCGATCAGGTTCCTCCAGCTTAATTGGCAACAACTCTCCAACGATATCGAAACTGGTACCCTGAATCGGAAAATCAGCGACCCTTCATTAAGGGAATGCATGGGTGAGATCTTGAAACCGAACCCCGAGCTTGCTATGTTCGTCCGACAGGAATGTTCGAAGGAAAGCTGGGAGGGGATTATTACCAGGATTTGGCCGAACACGAAATACCTCGATGTTATCGTAACCGGAGCAATGGCACAGTACATTCCGACCCTGGATTATTACAGCGGCGGGTTGCCTAAAGCTTGCACTATGTACGCTTCGTCCGAATGTTACTTCGGGTTGAACCTTAATCCTATGTGCAAACCATCCGAGGTTTCTTATACAATCATGCCGAACATGGCCTACTTCGAGTTCTTGCCCCACGCGCCTAACTCATCCGGCTTCAACACCCGTGACTCGCCCCCGAAACTCGTTGACCTTGTTGACGTAGAAGTCGGGAAAGAATACGAGCTCGTGATCACGACCTACTCGGGTCTATGCAGGTACCGAGTCGGCGATATTCTCCGAGTCACGGGGTTCCACAACTCCGCCCCTCAATTCCATTTCGTGAGGAGGAAGAACGTGTTACTGAGCATCGACTCGGACAAGACCGACGAGGCCGAGTTACAGACGGCCGTCGAGAATGCTTCTAAACTCCTTCGCGAGTTCAACACCAGCGTCGTCGAATACACAAGCTACGCCGACACCAAGACGATCCCCGGTCATTACGTGATATACTGGGAGTTGTTAGTCAAAGACGCGGCCAACTCGCCAACCAACGATGTCCTGAAGCAGTGCTGTTTAGCCATGGAGGAGTCGCTCAACTCAGTATACCGACAAGGCCGGGTGTCGGATAACTCGATCGGACCGCTGGAAATCCGCGTGGTTAAGAGCGGCACGTTCGAAGAGCTGATGGATTACGCCATATCCAGAGGAGCTTCCATCAACCAGTACAAGGTCCCGAGGTGCGTTAACTTCACCCCGATCGTGGAATTACTTGATTCTCGGTTGTTATCTTCACATTTGAGCCCATGTTTGCCACATTGGAGCCCTGAAAGGAGGAGATGATTCCCTTTCGTCGATTTGTTTAGTCACCGACCAGATTACAAGTCAACATGACATAGCTTTATTATATTTGTAGATTCTGTTTGTTTCCAGATTCAATTAGTGTAGAAGTTGATTAGGATGTTTCAGCCTCAGGTTTTGTAATTCTGGAATTCCGAGGACATCTGAGCTGAAGCCGATGATTGTCCTCTGGATTGTTTCTTTCATGTAATGGAAAATAGATAAGGTATTCATATCCTACGTCCCACAAACACATATTAATACGTGACCATCATATTAAATTTTATGAACAATAGATACAGAGGAATAAAATTCAAATAAATAAATAAATAAATAAATAAAATAACTTTATTTTAATTTTAAATTAATTAAGTTATTTGAGATTCGAGAAAATTTTGAGTTTAAGTCTAATTTATTTTTGTTAATTTGCAAATTGAAAATTTTAATTTTATTATTTAGTGTTTTATTTCTCCATCACTTCAATTTCTACTCCATTTTAAATTTATTTTTGATTAAATTTGAATCACATACTCCTAAATCACCATAGAATACCTATTTAAGTTCAGTTATTTTTTAATTTTTTTAATTTAGTCACTTAACTTTGTATGGTTTCATATTTTTTTCAATTCATCCATTCTTTTAAGTTTATTTTTAGCGAAATTTATACAATGTGATCTACTATCACTATATGATATCTATATAACTTCGATACATATTTTTAACAAAATATTTTTTAAATTTAATTCGTTAACTTTACATTATTCAACTGTAGTTTTTTAAATTCTTTTTTCTCCTTTATTTCTTGACTCCTCGATACACTAATCATTATTTTGTCTTTAATTTTTTTTCTTTAAAAATAATATTATAAAATATAATTTATAATTTTAGATGATATATTTTTTTTTTAAAATTGCATTACATATCTTACTTACACTTTTGAAAAAGTATATATAATGTATATCATATATGATTAGAGAAAATTACTTATATTAGATTAATTTATAATATAAAATTTAAATAGTTATATTAAAATTGTACACAAACTTGATGACTTGACTCGGTTCGAAAAAGTTTTCAAATAAAATTTAAATCCTAAAATAGGACTCGTCTATTCGACTAACTCAATTTTTTAACTCTCCCGATCAAATGCTCACCTCTAAACATCGATAAATAAATCAAATATAATCGTATGAACACGTATTCATATTTCACAATCACTTTAGGTCTAACTCATTATGAGACGGCATTAATATACTACAGATATTTTTTTCTTTTTTGAATGTAAGTGGTTCCAGTGAGTAATTAGTGACACAGACGGTTCCCGACATGAACACTTTATGGACACTTCACTTTGTTTGGCTTTTTAAGTGAAAATGTTTCCAAACACTCACTGTTTTGGTCGGATGTCGACCTGTAAATTCACTGAATCAGAAGAAAAAGAGAGTGAAATTCCAACACTAGAAAAAAAGTTCAATACCTTTCAACAACTTTCCTTCCATCCAAACAGACACTGCAATTGACAATTCAGAGAAAGAAAATAATGCAAGTCCCCAGCTGATCAGTCCAGTATATAAGTATTGGTCAATGGTCCCCACATTAATTCGAGATAGAGTTGATTAATATAAGTATAGTGTAGTTTGAGGGCTGACTTATAATTCAATTTTGGATTAATATACTCTTAATCGTAATTAAGGGAGTTTTATGGAATTAATCCTATTGAAACTTACCGAATTAGTGGAGTGATGGATCTGATCTGTCTGGCAACAATTTTGAGTTGTTACGACAAGGGGTGGGTGAGCTTTGCTGGTGTGGGTTGAGCCATTTAGAGGCAGAGCAGAGCAGGAACATAATGAGAACTGACCATTGTTGGTCCGAACTTTGCTAACATTGGGGGACCAAAGACACTTCACTTTTGCCGGTCTATGCCCAAAAGGAACCAACAAAGGATTCAACATTGAATCGAATTTATATTATACCAAAACTGAAGAAATCATTAGATAAATTAGAATCATCATATTATATATTCAAATCATCATGTTATATGTTGTTTTATCCACTCAATTTTAGTCAATAAATTATGCTAAAAATGAATTTTTTAATCACTAAAATTTTATTTTATATTAATTTGATAAAAATCTAATTATTACTTTATAGCATATAAAAATTTAATAATTATTTTATAATCTTTAAAAATTTAATGATAAAACAAATATACGTAATATATGCAACATTAATATATAATAAATTGATTAATTCAGTTAATTAATTATTTTCGATCTAAATTATAACCGATATCCCAGGTTTAAAAAACTATTAATCGTTAACTAATTCAAACTAAAATTAACCGACCGATTAATAAAAAAAATCGATTTAGTCATTTAATTCAGTTAAAACTAAATAATACATGCCTCTACCAACTATCCGGAAAAAGTATCGGATTGGGTACCCAACTGGGTCAGGTAAACTTTTTCTACAGAATTACACATTTTTTTTCGAGTCTGTGGCTTGACAAGCCGAGACCGAGTCAACCGGATCAAATATTTTTAAACAGTCCATGGTATCCGCATGGTTGCAAAATTCTCTAGAAGTACAAACACATTGTTCACTTGTATTATACACACACATATAATGGAATAACAAAGCTAACTCAACTCTCCTATAATATATGATTCAATGCAAAATGCATATAAAATCATGCTGCTGATCATTTGGTTCATATCCCTCTGCTGAGAGATTCGACTCCCTTCCCAAATCCGAATATATAAAAACGAAACAAAAATCGGCAGCAAAATTAGATTGAACATATATCGAAATGACTGAATTGTCTCATACAAGATGAAGTGATGATGATGTATAGAAAGCTTACATATAGAAACAAACCCACAGTTACTCTGAATCAGATGAGTCCGGGTTATAGCTTTGTCGGACACTCCTTTTGGTCTGTGTTCCGGTCTTCGACGATGATTCACCTTCGGAGAAGATGACTTATGCTTTAGCCAATCTGTCTTCTAAATCTTCCGTGGAAAACTCATCCGTTCCACCAAGCTCATCAAATCCAACCTGCAAAAGGAACACATCAACTATTAGCAAATCATAACCGAAATGATTTTGAATGTTCCGGTTTAGATCTTTGATGTTTGAAATAACATTAGCAATACCACGTAATCATCGACTTTGGCATTTTTAATAAGCGCGAGTGTAGGAAGAACAACAATCTTGAGCCTCTCAGCCAAGAATGGGCTTTTCTCAGCATTAATTTTCACGAAACGCGTTTCAATATGTTGCTTTGCCAATGAATTCAAGTGCTTGTCCATCACCTGCGATTCAACTCGAATAAGATGAATTGTTTTTCATTAGAATTTAAATCTTCAAATCTAATTCACAATGCATCAGTTTAGTAATACATATGCAAGAAATTAACAAGAACCAGTAGTCGAATAATTTATATGCAACAAATTAGCGAAATTCATGGTTCAAGTGCAGGTATTTTTCCAACAATTGGACTAATTTCTAAATTCTCATAAACTATGAGGGCCAAATTCTAACAAATTTAGAGGAATGACTTCTATTTTTGTAAAGTAATGGGATGAAATTCATAATTAGAACTTAGAATAATTATGGAAGAGTGAAGACCAACAAGAATAAATATAGTACCTTGCAGGGCCAGTTTTCGCGGTAGAAATGGCAAACGACCCGCTCACTAGCTTTAACGATTGAAAAGAAGTCCTTTTCAGCTGGAACCTCAGAGTATTCACCGTGTCCTAAACCGATCCAACGGCTCCGTTTCTCCGCCATTTTCTTCATCTGCTGCAACCTCCGCTCTCTGATAACCTCCAGATCGTCATCGTCGAGTCGATCCAACGCCGCAATCTCTTCGTCGATCTTGTCCTCCACCGCCTTCGCCACCGTCAATACCTGCTTCTCCAGGATCTGGACAATAATGAAAAATAAATAAATAAATTAATTAAAAGACAAAATTAAAGATTCACAGTTTGCAAAGGAAAGCTTACGGATTTAAATTGAAGTTACCTCTTGAATCTTTGAATTATCCATTGTTGGAAATAGAAGATCTCTGTGTCAGTCTTCCCCTCGCTAGAATTTCAAAATTCGAAAATTGAATTTGGGAAGCGAAGAGTGAGTGAGAGATATTTTTTCGCTTTGATTTCTGAATATAAACGAGTTAGTAATGATCAAAGCGACGCCGTTTAAATTTAGAAATTTGAGAATAAGAAAAGAGTTAATTACACTACACATCCCACATACAATGCTCATATTCTAATTTAGTTCTAAAACTTCAAAACATTCTAATAGAATCCTCGAACTATTTGTATCTCTCTCCCCCGTATTATCGTTTTCAAGATTTTTTAAATAACGTATATTATCATTGCGCGTAACACTTGTATTTAGTATTATTTTATTTAATATGAAATAGTTTATTATCTGAATCTAAATATAAATAAAATTTAATTATGCACCTAATACAAAGTAATACCGTTGTTGTTGTTGATATAGAATAATACATGTATAAATATAAATATGAAATAAACAACCATAATTATTTCCATTTCATCATCATGAACACATGCATACATGTCTCATGGTGCAAACAAGGAACATGGAATTGAAGAGACAAGCCGTGGTTGGTTCCTTCAAGTTTTCAAGGACACTTGGACTTTCCCTTGTTGTTGAGCTTGTCCCTATAGCACGGGCACTCGTGTTTGTTCCCATAAGTCCCAGAAGGAACACAGTGGCACTCCTCGCAGCATATCCCACAGTACTTGAAACACCGGTCCCACACCGCCGCCTTACTGCACCTCGCCCGGCACTTCCCCTCGCACGAATCTGCACAATAACAACAACAATGGTTACTTAAACCATCATGCACCAGAAACCAGATGAAAGAAGAAGAAAGGAAACTGGTATTGTTATTAGTACTTTACATGATCTAGGCTGTGCCATGGCGGGTTCCAGCACCGAGCAACCGAGAAGGAGAGAGCAAAGCAGTAAAGTTGCTAACAAGAGCTTCATTTTTTTTTTCTGAGCCAAGAATGGAGTGTGTAACAGCTGGAGGTTTTATGGCAGATATTGAGGGTAGAGAAGCGGTAGGTTTTGGCTTCATGTGTTGTTCACGCGGTGAAATTTAGAGCTGGATGTTTGTCCATTTGCATGTAAACCATGTTTTTGGTAACTGTATTATACTAAAGATCATCAGAAAACCAGGGAAGAGTTCATTTTACATGCATGAAGATGATGGTTTAAACCAGAGAGGAGATAGGACCGGGGCAAGTCATTGTCTTTTTTCTTTATTCGACTAAAATGATTATAAATAATATCTATTTTAAAATATACTCTTAATTATTGAGTATTTACCCCTTAATACTGTATTATAAGTAATCTCTAAAAACAATTATTTTTAATAATCGAGATAAGATGATCTGTGTTTCTCACTATACAATATTTTAGTTTTTCAAAGATAATTACATTCGAAATAAAATTTCAAAACTAGAGATAATTACAAAAACTTCTTTCACAATCGATTAATTTATAAATCTCATTGTATTTTTTTTTCAAAACCGAACCAAATTTCTATCAACCATGATTCATCGATTTCTTAGAAGTTATACATACATATATATATATATATATATATACTATTTTAAGTTGTATGTAACGATATATACGTACTTGCAGGTTATTTTCTGCATCAAATATTAATGACCACACGTTCTCAAATTTTATGTTGGTATGAAAATTGAAGTAATTTTTTAATAATCAAATTTAAAATCACAAGATATTGGTTTTTGAATTGAACTCAAATTCAAGCCCAATCCACAATCAACACAACTTACCACACCTATACTAGGCTTTGAAGGGCCCTTGAAAAAGGGATAAACAAGAAAACCAAATATATATACACATACATACACATTCCTACTAAGATAAATATATGGATCCACCACTTCAGAACAAAGAGAAAAGCATTGAAGTCTCAAAAGAGTTGCACTTAGAAAAGGTTCCAAAGGAACACAAGGACCAAGTTTAAGTTGTTTAACTTCACAAACCAGTTTTAAAATATAGCCACATATTAAGAATAAGTGGCAAGTTTTTCATTTCGTTTGTGAGTTAAAAAAAACCCTTCTATTGCCGGTATATTTTGATGATATATAAGTTTTACAATGCTTATTTGCTTAAGATTCACCATGTTCTAACCTGTATAAACTGTATCAACCTCCCATACTATTGAATGGGAAAGTGCTCCCACCAGGAGAAGATTCCTTGTTGCACTCTGAAGAAGCCAGCAAATTGACCTGAAAAAGAAGGGGGGTTGCCATCATTTTTAAGATCAAGACACCCGGATATAGAAAGAAAAGCAACGAGGCGAGATATGATATACCTTGACTATTTCAGATTTCGAGCTTGGTCGAGTATAGGCAGCTAAGATGCTCATGTTGAAAGCCTGGGAGCATTTGAAATTAATAATGATAAGTGTATTAGATTCTACCTTGAATGGAAATGCTAAGTTTGGAGAAGCACCAAACAAAAAATGGCCAGTAAGATATAATGAAATCAGGGGTCTAACCAGCTAAACATTTAGTCGATTCGGATGTTCGTTCTTAGTATAAAAAACTTCCTAGAAAACAGACTGCTCTTGTGTCTGTTCGGTTCTAACGGTTTATAAATAATACGCAAGGCAAAAAGAGTAAACCTATATCTTGTTAACAGCAGAAGAGGGCATGCTTCTGGTCATGTAATTCATATAACCATAAGAAAGAAAGAACAACACAATGTCACTGAAACACTGGTGCTGCCACTATTTCTGAATGGTCCATTGAACGAAGATTAAAACAAAAAGTAAACCAAACGGGGTAAAGAGTATCCACAAAAAATTTCAAAATGTCAATATGCTGATTTGTATATAATAGAATCATTTCCCACCAGAAAAATGTTTAACTCACCCTAAATGGATCCCCCCTCAGTGACTGCACAAACATTGAACTCCCCGGAGCTTTTCCCTGCATGGGATAAATGCATTAATATCCCACGTCTTTTGGTGTTACGCATAAACACTGAACTCTCTGAAGCTTACAAATTTTGGTCAATGATGGGCAAGTATCTCTACAATGATGACTGATCTATATTTCATAAATTATAGAACATTGATACTGGGCAAAACATGTGCAAATTTAAAGACACGTACCTCCAAGGAAATATCCCTGAGGCGCCTCCCAGTTTGAGAACAGCAAACACGGACAACATGCTCATCACAGCTCCCACTTATAATATAGTCCTTACCATTTAGGTAGTAGGAACGGGTGTAATTCTGTGAGCTGCCTGTAGAAGGTATCTCAAAATTCAGGTGAAGCCTTCCATCAGCAGCCAGAAGCTGTTTGACCTGTCAAAGAAATGGCTTCATTTAAATGGCATATACTTAGAAAACTCAATGTCCAAATACATGGAAAAATTTTACCACAGAAACACAAACTAATGCAACTATATAGTATAAAAATTACCTCATTGTCAACAGCTGAGACGAGAAGATAGTGATCGTCTGGCGAGAAGCAGACCATCACATTTCCTTTAGCACTTGAAGCTGTGTAGCAAGGCCTTATTGGATTCTGTCTCAAGTCCCACATTTTAACATCCTGATCAAATGATGAAGTGGCGAAAATTGTTGGAGAATGGTTTGAAAACTTGACAACATTGATGTGTTCTTGGTGCATATCGGTGAACACTTGTAACCGTCTTCCGCTGTTGATATCATACAGAGCCACGTTTTTTGAGTACCCACTTGCAAGAAAGAGTTCATCCGTAGAGTTCACATGAACAGATGTTAATTGGTCAAACTCATCAAAGGTGACAGAACCATAACCAGCATGCGTGCTGTTGGAAAATGGGAAATGCTGAATATCATACAGCTTCAGTGAGCCATTATCTGAGCCAGCTATCAGCTGAATGAAAAAAAGGTAAAAATGTCAGATTTTAATAGTCCATAACTAATGAATTGGCATAGACGGATGAATTTTAGAAGATTGTTAAGATCTCTAAAAGTGGTCAGTATTTTCTACTAAAAACAATAAATTTCATAAAAGGAAATAAAGTTTAATACGGAATGCATCTATGAGGTTAGAGAACTCTAGAATTTAACCTCTCTTAGGAGTAAGTCATGGTATATACTCACGTTAGAGGGATATTTCTTGAGCCAACAGAGCCCCAACACACTATTCATTGCTCCAAGTGAAGGAATGTAACTAACAATTTCCTGCTTTTCATGGTTGACAATAACTATTTCACCGTCTAAAGTTCCAAAGACCATTAGGCAAGCATTAGTTGGATGATACTCAAACTGCCTTGGACGAAAGCTCCTGTTTTCATCTCCTAAATTGTTGCTTGTGATAGACAGTGAATGCAGACATGGCCAAGCTGAAGATCCCATTTTTGCAGCAGAGAGAGATCGGGAATAAAAGTATGGTGACTTCCCAGCCGGATCTAATGGCACTTGCTTTGGTATTCGTAAGTTAGAGTGCTTTGCTCTAATTTCGCGCTTCTGCAATATACTAACAACATTTTCTTTATCGTTTCTTCTATAGGGAAGGTATTCAAAATGTTTAAAAAAAGTAACAGTAGCCATTTCTCTGTCAATATTTCTGATAGGTAAGTTATCCAAAACTTTCAACTGGGGTATTGAAGCTATCATGTATTCCCTATAATGTTTCTCAAAGCATATTGGTGAAGCATGTTCTGAAATGTACTTGAATGAAACATCTGCAACATGCCCTGAGGAGGCACCTTCAGAAGACTCTTCTCTATTTTGATTCAACAGTGCTGCAGAAGAAACCTGTCAAATCAATCAGAATGACGTTAAACAAGATAAGGATAATTCACTGCGCCAAATCTATAGAATTTGGATTGAACACCACAAAATAAATCGTAACACATTCTCATTCATTTCCAATCTATAAAATAAAGGAATCACCACCTAATATTAAGAGAAATGAAAAGAAAATCCTAACAAGAATAACTACTAACAGTTAAAATAACTTCAAACTTTGTAGAATTTAACTTGGATATCAAGAATTATTTGTCCGGAAACAAAATTATATCTTCTTGATATTAAATAAGAAACTAATAACTCCCTTTTTTAGCACGTTAATACCCCCAAAATCAGTAAAACAGATCAAGAAACCAGTGATTAGATTCACCTCACTCAGTAGATTAATTTCTCTGTTCCACCCAGGAGGTGCACTGGATGACGAGTCCATGTGAGAATTGTCTAGGTGAATAGAAAAATCTACTTCACTATCATCTGAAGACTCCCCATTTGCAATTTGAAAATTCTGATTCATAGTGAATGGAAGCAAATTTCTTAATGCATTTTCAGTCATGGCATCAAGATTCATAAGTAAATCAAGACTAACAGATGGCATCTCAGGGAAAGATGCCCTGCTCAGCTGACTGGGTCCAGAGGATCCAACATCATTGCAGCATAACCAATTTTGAAACCTAAGTTCCACCAGGGAATGAAGTTTGGAAAGTGCAGCAACTGTAGTCCATAAGTTGGAAATTCTGGTCTCACACATTGAGAGACACATCAGATTGGGCATGCAAGAAAAACAATCCTCCCGGAAGCTACTGAGAGTAGTACTATAGTCAAGGTTAAGGGAGTGCAACCACATAAATTTGCCCGCCAAGTTGAGCTTCCGAAAATGCGAAGACCTCAAGTTTAGAACTTGGCATTGTAGACCTCGTTGAGAAAGATCCCTGGTTGTATAACTCAAGTTAGTTAAAAAAATCAAAGACATCTAAAACCATTTAGTTAACTTCACAAAAGTTTCCGATAGAGCTAAAGCAACTTTCTTAACATGCATAATCTATAGATAGCATAAAGCACAAGGTGCAGTAATTTCAAAAGTATAACACAACTTACAAAATGAGAACTTAAGCAAAATAGAGAGAAGGAAAACCTATATTTAACATAATATTTGGCCCCCCAAAAATCATCATTTTAAAGCACATTCTCAGAATTACACAATTTGGGATCGTATGACAAATTTACGGATCAAACAGTTTCTTTTTAGAGCGAGGGGGAAGGTGAGGGAATAGAGAAGGAGAAAAAGAACCAAATCTTTCTAAAGCCAAATTGAAAAAATGATATCCCCATCTAAGCCAAACCAAATATTACCTAAACAACAAGTACTATCCCCGTCTAAGCCGATCCAAATATAACCAAACGACAAGTGAAAAACCCTTCTAAGCTAATCCAAATCTAACTAAATGACAAGTGATATCCACATCTAAGCCAATACAAATATAACTAAATGACAAGCGATATTTCCGTTTAAGTCAATCCAAATATAACTAAACGACAGGTGCTATCCCCTTCTAAGTCGATCCACATATAACTAAACAACAAGTAGTAGCCACTCTCAGCTAAAGGACAGCTATATGGCAAGATCTAGAGGGTATTTTATTTTCTTCAACAATGTTGGCTTCTTTTTCGCAAAGATCACTTGACTGCTTCACCCAAAAGCATTTTTAATTAACATATTTCCATTGAGGACTATCTTGAGGAAGCGGATTGCAGAATAAACCAGAACAGCACAATCAAAATTATTGAATGAAAATATGTTAATATTTAGTCAAGCATTAAAAGGTTGTAGGTTCTTTAAAAATAGAAATTAGCTTAAATCCATTGATCCTTTTTCTAGTTGCATTGATTTAGGATTTCACAGGCAACTATAGAAATTCAAAGACTATTTATTACTACATTGTGAAAGGCAGCAAGCAGAAAATCTGGATGGAACTATCAAGAAAGGAAACTCCTAAATCTTCAGTAACTGTTGTTTCAACATAGTTACATAATATATGGATAACATTAACTCATGACTATAGAGTACTCACTGGTTTTCCTTATAATTGGATGGAGAGTTTAATGTGATCATCAATCTCCCTTTATGTTGATTATTGTCTTCACTTCAAGATTTTTATCATACGAAGCAAGTACAATGATCCCCTACCCTACCTTAGTTGAATTTTGATCTTACCATAAATACCTTTAAGATTCACATGAACCTACACTCACTTTGTCCTTTGTCCCTGCTAAACGGTTTTTATTTAGAAAAAAAAATGCCAAATGAATATATCACCTTCAAAATATTGTATTTGTACCAAGCAATAAACGAAGGAACTGAGTTATTAGAACTCATAGAACAAAATTCATGAATGAGAATCATAACCTCGTCACTTTATTACCACCACCTTACAATTTGAACACACATGCAATTATCGCTTGCCAATGCTAACATCAAAAGATTCTTTTCAAACAAAAACATTAATATTGAAACATTCGAACTAAAATAAAAGGTGAATACCAAAAATAAATGATTTTCAAATTATTCTACTGCAAGGCAGAGCTCCACTAATAAAGGGAGGTCTTCCGTAGGACATGTATAAATTCTGACACAATTAAACAAGTATAGAATCAGATACTTTACGAGATAGCAGATACTAAAGCATGATAAACACTGTTATACCGCAAGAAGTCCTTCCCAAATGATAAATCCCGGAGATCAACTATTCGAAGTTTCTGACCAATAGATCGTATCAGTAACAAAGCATATTCTCCATTCAATGTACAAGATGATTCATTGAGCACATCAACTGCTTCAATCTCAGATTCACTGATTCTTGTAGTCACCTCAAGGAGTGGGTAAAAATCAATATCCTTCACATGGTCCAATAAAATCTCCAGTATACATACCTCATGACGGGATCTTTTAACATCAGCCTGAAAGTTCAATAAAAAAAAAGTTATTTATCATATTTAACTTGCACAGCCATCAGAAAAAGAATTATAAAGTCACCAAAAAGAGAAAGAAACATGATGTTTCTTCAGCACAAGAAATCCAAGAAGGAAGGAAGAAAATGTGGTTAATGTTGATTATATTTAACTACAAAAATCAAAATCTCTTCACCATATTTGATAAAGAAAAGAAGGTTGTGCAGTTCTTCGACCAGAAAATATGATATTGGGTTAAAAACATTAAAATTAAAATTTGTAAACAGCTTGCCATCTACTACCGTGCAATAGTACCAAAGGGTGCCAAACCCCACGCCACCATAATAGAAACGCCTAAAGGCTATAAAAAACAATACAGACTAAATTATTCAGATTATCCATATTACATTTCTTAGCTTATTAATCAAGAACCAGGATGCAAATAATCAGAGTTAAAGTTCTAAGGAGCTTTAGATATTTGCTTAATATATGATCATATTTGAGAAATATCAAATTTTTATGCATGTTCATCAAAGTATTTAATTTCTAGAGTTCTCATTGGCCATGCAACATCATTAATCATGCTTCGTGGCAACTAACCAATTTCTGTTTCCCTAGATCACGTGTAAGCCACGGAACCAGCTACATAACTTTTTCACTTTGCCAAGTCCTCCATCACAAAGATCCGCCGAGAAGCATCACAAGAATGCATGATCATAGATGAATTAAGCATAAACAACATGTCTGGGCTTTTATATGGATGATTAGCCACACTGTGTACAATCAAACACTTTTTAACAAGACTGAACCGCCAAAAGCCAACTCCTAAAACATCTAGGATCACACTATATCTAACAATAGAAATTATTCCTTCCTCACCTACTACCATCTGAAATAGGTCTGAGCAAAGAACTTGAAAACATTAAGCATGATGCCAAACATTTTTCTTGCTCTCTCAGCCAGATAACAAAAGCATCACACTCACAAGCTATCGCAGCTGTAAAAAATATTCAATTCTATGTGTCCCAAATTCAATATTGCAATTTAAATACACTGATAGCACGGATAAGCTAAGAATTTGAGGCTCTTAATTTAATGATCAGAAGCTCCAAGCGCATCCGTCTAATTTCTCAACACTCAGAGTTCATTCCCAAGGAATTGAACAACATGGAACTTCATACAATTGCGATTAAAATGTATGAATTACTTATCGGGAGTCGGGACAAACCTTAAAGAGATCAGAAAAAATTCCAGAGCTCGGTGTGACACCGTACCTCCTGCATGATTCAATGTATCTGCAACCAAATTCATCAGTATATTTTTTCTTAAAAAAGGTCCTGCACAGCAACTGAATGGAGAAGTAATCCAGAGTAAAAGGCAAGAATACAAATTAAGGGGAAAAAAGTAATCAATAACTAAGGTTACATGTTAACAATTAATCATTTCGAGCAAGATTTTTTTAGGTTTTAACGCAAAAACATAAAATCTAGCAGAAGAAGCATCAGTCACTGAGACGACCAAAGTTTAATCTGTCGAATACATAAATAGATTTAAGATTTAAACAAATTGAAAGGACAAAAATAGACTTACAGTGCTCCCAAGGCTGGAAATTTCATGGTCATAGCGGTTCAACTCTGCAAAAAAGTTAGATTTCCAGGAAGATGGAGAAGAAGAGGGGGGAAATTGCGAGAAAAGTAACAGTTAATCCATTTTTTTCTTCAAATATTTGTTGAATAATTGTATTTGGTTGCTTTAGATAAAGAAAAAAATGCAGAGAAACAGAAGGGCAGGATTGGGAAAAGAAAAAATATAAATGTAAAATAGGAAACGTTTTAAGTTTACTTCCGTCCCAAAAAATAATGTTCCTCGTTGATTTTTTTTAAAGTTAATTTTTTTAAATTTTAACTATAATTATATTAAATATTTTAAATAATTAAATCTTATAAATTATATATCTAAAATCTACTTGATTAAAAGTTTTTAAAATATATTTTGGCACAAAAATAATTTTCACCTTTAATGTTTATAATTTGTCATTTTGGCCCCTATTCTTTTTGGGATAAATTTAACCCTTGATCTATGTCTTTTTAACAAATAACTCATTCTTTAGCTACCATGATAACTGAACCGTTAAGAATTTAATAATAGTAACATATCATATATATGATAATATATTTTAAATAACGTATAATCTAACCTATTAAATATATACATATATAGAATATAATTTTATTCCAGTATAAAATATAAAAAAATTAAAATTTAAATAAAATATTAAAAATTAATTAAATATAAAACAAAAATTTACTAATTATTCTCAACCCTAACTAAACTAAAATATCTTTATAAAACTCTAAAACTCCGATTTAGATTAAAACTAAAATACATAAATTCTAAATTAAAATAATAAAAATCCAATTGATTGTTATAAAAAAATTATCTTTGATTCACCGGTAATAAACTATACAAAAAACTTTCTTCTCAGATTATGTTCATACATTTTTAGATAAAATTTTGATTTTACTATAGTCAACGTTGAAAATATTTAGTATCCTTTTGTTTTAGATTTAATTAATTTCTAATAAATAAAAAATAATTTTTAATATTTTATTTAAATTTTAATTGTTTTATATTTTTAGATTGGAATAAAACTATATCCCGCGTTTATGTATTTCATATAATAGATGTTAAGTCATTTAAAATATATTATTAAATATATATGACATGTCACTAATATTAAATATTTAACGGTTTAATTATCATGGTAGTTAAAAAATGAGTTATTTGTTAAAAAGATAAAAGTCAAGGGCTAAATTTATATAAAAAAAAAGAATAAGAGCTAAAATGACCAAAATAATAAACGTTAAGGGTGAAAACTATCTTTATGCCTATATTTTTTTATATTTTTATTAATAATAAATTTTAAATAATTAAAAGTTAAAATTAAAAAAATTTAACTTAAAAAATAAATAGAAAATAATATTTATTAGACAGAAGGAGTAATTATTTGCTTATCTATAAGATTATAACGCATGAATGGGTTGGGCCCCGCACTGTCAACTTCCACACTACCTTTTTCATGACTTCGAGGTTTCGGGATAAAAAAACACAAAATATCTCTTAATTTTAGGGTTTAGATATTAATCTTCTCTTAATATTGATTTTCATGAAATTTAAAATCATCAAAAAAGAGTAGCTTTTATGCCCAGAAAACCAATTCCTTGACGAGTTTCATGTTATTGCTGCTTTGGGGAATTCATCAGACTGATCTTTCTGCAACCTTTTTTATTTTGTTCTGCATTCAAGAAGCTGAGCCGATCCCGATGACAATTGACAAGAGAGTTATAATTTGTGATGAAGAAGATTTTCACAGACAAAGATCACGATGGATTTCTAGAAATCTCTAGGTTAATCCTCACTTTCTTTGATGGATCCTAGAGAAGGAGAGAACAAGTCTGCAAAATAAGGAAGCAAACCTGTCTATGGACCATATCTTCCTGTTGAACACACTGAAGAAAACTGTCTTTGTGCTCTTTTCAATTTGCACATACAAGTACCTTCTTAAGGGATCTGTCATCTGTGTTTAGATCTTAAGATCCTGGAAATTTTCAGTATTCAGGATAGAAGATCATAAAAACAATCAACTTCCATTGATTATTTGATTACAGAATCAAATATCTCAAAGAGGATGATTGAAGGCAAAGGTTAACAATATTGAACAGAGTCCACTTTCAAGGATGATGTGGCAAGTTTCTATTGGTCAGAGATTCTCAATAGTGCATTCTCAACCACAGAAGAATCTGATCTCCCTGTCCCTCCTAAATATCCTCCATATATTGTCTTCTCTCTTGGCCCCCTTGAGCCTTAAGCCTCTAAGTTTTCAACCAAAAAGTATGGACTCTGCAAGTATCTTCTCATAGGGGAAACAGAGAGCAAGCCGTGTGCTAAAATTATTAGCTGAACCCTTTTTACTTGCTCAACCATAGATAGTAAAGCCTGCAACTTTCTTATCATATCTCTAAATGGCAGATAGACTCGCTCTCCCTCTTCTCCTTCCAAGTCCCCCACCTGGTAAAACACCATTTTTATACCAAACCCACCAACAAAACTCGAGTTTACAACCCAATTCGCCACCTCTCTCGCCTCCAGTCCTTCAAGACATCCTTCGACATAACTCCAAGTCGCAACAACCCATCTACCCACAAGTCCGGACCCGGACCCGTCTCGGTCGATCTCGTGACCTCAACCGTGGGAAGCGTTGGACTCATAACAATCTCTCTGCTCATGGTCAACAGGTTCTCAACTCCTTAATCGACCCTTCTTTTGATTCAAATAAACTTGATGTTGTTTTAGCTAAGTTATTTGAGCAATACCAAGAAAACCCAGATGTGGAAACGGCTTTTTTGACCGCTGAAGTTCTGGGAATTGTTAAAGCTTTGGGTTTTTACAAGAAATCTGACTTGGCTTTGGGTGTTTTCAATTGGGTTAAGGCTAGAAAAGACTGTGAGTTGGTCTTGAATAGTTCAATTGTTGCTGTTATTATTAGTATGTTAGGAAAAGAGGGGAAGGTTCCTGTTGCAGCTAATTTGTTTAATGGCTTGCACAAAGAAGGGTTTAGTCTCGATGTTTATGCTTATACATCTTTGGTAACTGCGTATGCCGGTAGCGGGAGGTATAGGGAAGCAATGATGGTTTTTAAGAAAATGGAGGAAGAGGGCTGCAAACCTACTTTGATTACTTATAATGTGATTTTGAATGTGTATGGTAAAATGGGCATGCCTTGGAGCAAGGTCATGGCTCTTTTCGATGGGATGAAGAGTGACGGAGTTGCCCCCGATGCTTACACTTATAATACACTCATAAGTTGCTGTCGTCGAGGGTCTTTGCATGAGGAAGCGGCTTTGATTTTCTATGAAATGAAATCAGCCGGTTTTAGTCCGGATAATGTTACTTACAATGCATTGTTGGATGTTTATGGGAAGTCTCGGCGACCTAAGGAAGCCATGGATGTTTTGAAAGAGATGGAGCTTAATGGTTTTGCCCCTAGCACTGTGACTTATAATTCATTGATTTCTGCTTATGCTAGGGATGGTCTATTGGAGGAAGCGATGGACTTGAAAACACAGATGGAGGGAAAAGGGATTAAGCCTGATGTTTTTACCTATACCACTCTTTTGTCGGGGTTTGAGAAGGCTGGAAAGGATGAGTCTGCAAGGGAGATCTTTGAGGAGATGAGAAGTGCTGGTTGCAAGCCAAATATTTGTACTTTCAATGCTCTAATTAAGATGTATGGTAACCGCGGAAAGTTTACTGAGATGATGAAGATTTTTGATGATATCAAGGCCTGCAATGGTGCGCCAGATATCGTTACTTGGAATACACTACTGGCAGTGTTTGGGCAAAATGGAATGGATTCAGAAGTGTCAGGAGTATTCAAGGAGATGAAGAGGGCAGGGTTTGTACCTGAAAGGGACACATTCAACACTTTAATCAGTGCATACAGTCGCTGTGGTTCTTTTGATCAAGCCATGGCTATTTATAAGAGAATGCTGGAAGCTGGAGTTACCCCGGACCTTTCTACATACAATGCTGTTTTGGCAGCATTGGCGCGGGGAGGGCTTTGGAAACAAGCTGAGAAAATACTGGCTGAAATGAGAGATGGTCGTTGTAAACCCAATGAGCTAACTTACTGTTCTTTGCTTCATGTTTATGCCAATGGAAAGCAGGTAGACCAGATGCATGCCCTTGCAGAAGAGATATACTCTGGTATCATCGAACCTCGTGCTGTGCTCCTAAAGACTCTTGTTTTGGTTAATAGTAAATGTGACCTTCTTGTGGAAACGGAGCGCGCTTTCTTTGAATTGAGGAAGAAAGGATTTCCACCCGACATAACTACTCTAAATGCCATGCTCTCGATATATGGCAGGAGGCAGATGGTTTCCAAGACAAATGAGATCTTGAACTTCATGAATGAGAGTGGCTATAGTCCGAGCTTGACAACCTACAACAGTTTGATGTACATGTATAGCCGCTCAGAAAATTTTGAGGAATCAGAAAAAATTTTAAGGGAAGTTTTGGCGAAAGGAATTAAACCTGATATCATTTCGTACAACACTGTTATTTATGCCTATTGTAGAAATGGTCGAATGAAAGAGGCTTCACGGATATTTTCGGAAATGCGTGATTCTGGCCTTATCCCAGATGTGGTCACTTATAATACCTTCGTTTCTAGTTATGCAGCTGATTCCATGTTCGAGGAGGCCATTGGTGTTGTTCGATTCATGATTAAGAACACCTGTAAACCAAACCAGAATACATACAATTCCATAGTCGATGGATACTGTAAACTGAATCGTCGGGATGAGGCAAGGACATTTATTAGCAGCCTTCCAAAGCTAGATCCACATGTTTCCAAGGACGAGGAAATTAGATTATCAGACCGTATCGTGGAAAAATGGTCATAGAAGGCTGTCTTCCGAAAACAAAACCTTTCACAATCACCGCTGTGTCATCAATTTGGGCACGAAGAGAAAGAAGAAATGTGATCTTGTTTTGCATGATTTCTTGTGTTTCCTTGATGCCGGCACGAGGCTTTTAGCTTTTCGAATGCCTGGTGCTGTATTTAGCTATGCATGTAGCCGGTGGGGAAGTTTGCAGTATATAGCTGATGAAACCAGAAACCAGAACCGGGAAAGAGGGGAATTGGAAACTTTAAAAAGGTATGTACAACTACAAGTGTTTTATTTTTGTACCAGACATAGAAATCAGTAAATCAGCATGTGAAGTTAACACATTGTCTCTGCAAAATTGTTACCTAAAGGAATGTTTGATATCTTTGTTTACTCAGAACTAGTTTTGATCAAATGTACTTGAATGATCCAGGCTTGGCTTACAATCATGATTTCTCAGAAAACATGCCTTGTGCTGCAAGTGACAGTTAATATATGAAATTAAAATGTTGATTTTTACTATATTTTTTTCATGAATTGCTAATAAAGTTTAACAATGTTATACAATTTAACTGATTTCTCAATTTTCATAAACATGAGGATCAGACCAAAAATGAAAAAGGTACATCAATTTTCATTAAAAAGAAAAAAAAAACATTAAAAATAACTAAATTTGACTTTAAATTTTATTTTAAGCTCAATTTAGTCTCCCCTTTCATTAATATAAAATAATTATAAAAAAAATCAGATAAACAAGTTGATAAATAAATTTATTTTTAAATATAAACGAACTGAATACATCTTTGTTCAAATTCGTTCGTTTAAACGTACGTAAATTTTTTATTCTTAGTCAATTAATTATCTATATAAAAATACGTCATTCGATTCATCAAACGTTTAATTGATTTACACCCTTTCAGCACCCGAAGTGTAATCAGGCAGGTCAATCATGGCAACCGGACAAACCAGAAGATCAAACTGCCAACGCAACATAAAAGAATTAAACTGATTAATTAGTAGATGAGGATGTTTATGTGGAGGTTGCCTTGTCCACGCAAGCAAGATCAGATCCTGATGTGTTTCCAACCTGGACAAGGTCTAGTCTTAAAGAGTAGGCTTAACAGAAAATGGACCAATTCTGTGTCTCCAGTCTCAACTCAATTATGGAAAGATTGTGTTGTATAATGATGTTTTAACATATCAAGTTCTCAAACTCTAGCTGCCTTTGTCTGAATCTGATAATTAAGTAGATAAGATCAGGTTTTTGTTTATAAATTCCTACACGTCAGTTCATCAGAGAGGATGACTATAAGAACAAATACAGAGCAGAGACAAAGGTTTAGATACCAGATTTCAGCTTTCTTACAAAACACAAAAATCTAAAGCTTAAGACAGTAGAATGAGTTGGTGGTGGGCAGGAGCCATTGGTGCTGCAAAGGTAAACTCCAATCGAATTCTTTCTTCGTGTCATCTCATGATCGAATTTGAGTTTAATCTGATGAACCCTTCTTTTTTTGTCTGTTTTTTGCAGAGAAAAATGAAAGAGCATGATAAACCGTCGAGATATAAGAGTGTTGCGCTTGTAGTTGGTGTCACGGGCATCGTTGGTAGCAGCCTTGCCGAGATCCTTCCATTCTCTGATACTCCGGGCGGACCGTGGAAGGTCTATGGAGTGTCTCGTCGTCCATGTCCTGACTGGACTAATCATTTACCTGTTGATTACATACAATGCAACATCTTAAATGAGGATGAGACACGAGATAAATTATCGAAGCTCGATGATGTTACTCACATTTTTTATGTAGCGTTGGCTAAGAAATCGAATGAAGCTGAAAACTGCATGGTTAATGGCACCATGTTACGCAATGTGTTGAAAGCTGTAATCCCGAATGCGCCAAAGTTGAAACATATATGCTTGCAGACTGGTCGTCAGCATTACACCGGTCCATCTGATTCGTTTGGTAAGGTTCAGGTTCAGCCCCATGATCCTCCTTTTCACGAGGATCTTCCGAGACTTAGGTCGTTGAACTTTTGTTATACGCTTGAGGATGTTCTGTTCGAAGAGGTGAAGAGAAATGATACATTAACATGGTCAGTTCATAGGCCTGCACTGCTTTTCGGGTTTTCCCCATTGAGTTCGATGAATATAGTTCGTAGTTTATGCATTTATGCAGCAATATGTAAGCACGAAGGCAAGCCATTGAGGTTTCCAGGGAACCGTCAAGCATGGGACGAGTACTGGGACGCATCCGACGCAGATTTGATCACAGAACATCAGATATGGGCAACAGTGAACCAGCATGCAAAGAACGAAGCTTTTAACTGCAGCAACGGAGATGTGTTTAAGTGGAAGGACTTATGGAAAGTGTTGGCTAACCAGTTCGGTATCGAACATTATGGATTCCAAGAAACCGATGAGAAGCTGAGCTTGGTTGAAATGATGAAAGACAAGGGTCCGGTGTGGAACGAGATCGTGAGAGACAACGGTCTTTCGCCGACAAAATTGAACAATGGTAGTATATGGCAGTTCGTTGATTCAGTTCTTTCCGGGAAATCATTGTTGGATAGTATGAATAAGAGTAAAGAGCACGGATTCATCGGATTTAGGAACTCGAAAACGTCATTCGATTCATGGATTAAAAAGATGAAAACTCATAATATTGTTCCATAGATTTGAGAATGACTTGTTATAGCTGTATTAAAGGGGATGGATTACATTTGTTCATTTCTTCACCATCTGTTAAAATTGCAGAGATGATCATACAAAGAACACATTACTATTTTCTGAATAATGTTCATATTGTTGTATTGAAAGTCGAACAATTTGCACTTCCGATCACCTGTTTATCTCAAAAACGAATGTTGTAACAGAATATAGACACCGAGATGTCGTAACAAGAACCGACCGGATTAAATTCCGAGTTCAAGGGGTTACTATTTCATTAACGATGATTTAGAGTTCTGAAAGTAATGCTGCTAACTGCTCATCAGACACTTTAACTTCAACACAAGCTCCCAATGATTCAGCAAGCCTTGCAGCTAATTGATGCTTGCACTGTACACAAGAAAACACAAAGAAAAGTTTACAGAACTCGTGGTGTAATGACAACAAACATGGTTAAAATAGAGTTTAATTTGATTGACATTTTATTCGATTCGATATTTAAATTCAATAACACAAGGGGGAGGGGGGCAATCTTACACAAAGCTGTTCTCCTCTGTTAATTATATCATAAAAGAATGAGTAACAAGCACAATAGTTTTCAGCGAAACATAAATATTCCTCCTTTCTTCTAGATTCTCCCACAACCTAGTGCAGCAAGCAATAAGGGAAACAAAACCCAGTTTCAGAAATTTTTCCTGTAAAGTTACTAAAGTTTTCCAGGAAAGTTTACAGAAGATTGAGCTGGAAATATAATAATGAACCTGAAGGATTGAACGACCACTGGGCTCACCGATGATTTTCTTGACACCCCTTTGATCAACTATCCTAGTTGCTCTCTCAAAGTTTTTACCAAACAGAAAATGCAAGCTACAATGGGAAGAAAATTAATCAAAACCCACAAATTTTTAAACTCTAAGAAGTTGAAGGAAATGGGTATTGCTTACACTGATAGCTGCTCTTCATTTACTGGTCAATTTGAACAAGAAAATACGTAAAATAACTAAAATTTGAAAATAAAAAAGGAAAATTGGTAATGGTTTCCAGAAAGAAAGACCTGAATGAGTTGACTCGATTGCTTTCCACACGGAATCAGCAACCAGATGACTTGCACTCATTCTTTCTTGAGCGAAATTTTGGTTACTTTCCCAGAAAATTACACTGACACGGCTCTTTTTCGTCACATAAAATTGCGAATTTTCTCTCGATTTGTCCCTTTCACGTTCAAATTCTGATTTGGCTAACGGCCTTACCCAGGCAACTATAATAACAATTAGGGGTAAAGTAGCATTAAGACCTTGAATTTGATATTTTTTTTATTTTGATCCTTAAACTTTTTTCCACGTTAATTTTAGGGTTTGATAAAAAAAAAACGATCCTTATTTTTTTTTGTTCACATTAATCTTAGAACTTGGAAACTCTGATATTAACAAATAAAATCAGAGACCTAATTTCTCAATTTTTATAAAATAGAGGGATGAAGTTAAAACATTTGCTGAAAAGCAGAAACATAATCTTAAACCTGTAAGATATCACCTTTTATAAATGAATGAAATTTCTAAGTTCAACTCTAGAGTAAATAGTAATGGGTTTAACAATGAACAGAATAAAACAATGGTGTTTGGTTTGCCTTTTTCATTGCTTTAGGATGCATCCTTGTCAACTTCAGAAAGATCAAATGTGAAGAATCAACGGATAAGATAAACGATAATCCGAGCCGGTCGCCTGCTTCTGTCGAAATCCTCCTACACCGGCCGGCCCTTCAGTAACTTAAGATTTTACCTTTAGAACCAATCCCACATATCATTATGTTTAGAATACATCAACAAACTTGCAAGAAAAGTTAGTGTGCTAAACGTATATAACTCACTGTACTGTACTCAAGAAATTGTTTTAAGTAACTCTTCATCTCCTTCATCTGCATTGTACGAGTAGATATCGACTGGTGACGTCGTGCTCACCATGACATTGTGTTTAACCATCTTATTCGAAGAGCCTCGGTGTTGGTCGAGATAAATAACAACCACAGTTATATCGTCATGGAAATGACGTCTTATTCCCTTTTCGATTTTCTTAATATCACCATATCTCATCTCTCTTTTCTTCGCGACTTCTTGAAGGGCAGCTCTTACCAATCTCTTAGCGATACCCTGCAAGTAATTCGAACAAAGTCGAAAATTAATACCAGAATGTTATAGAATACTACACTTTTCATTAACTGAAAAAGACGAACAAGAAAATACTCACGGCTCGGGGGTTTCTGAACACGATGTCAACAGCAGTTTCATCACTCAACTGCTCCCATAGGCCATCCGATGCAAAGATAAGAAATAGGTCTTGTGGCTTGAGCTTTCTAATGAGGATGGAGGGTTCTGCTGTAATAACTGGTCTTTTAAGGGGAACAGGGTTTCCAAATCGTTGCAGGATTGGATCTCTATAGAAACCAGGCTTCTTCAAGTAAACATCACCAATGGACCTTGACACCTGAAGAAAACAAGACAAACCCGGCAAATCAACGCTTAGAACAGACACAGTTCTTACGATCTTAGTCTAGATTAAAACTAAAACCAACGCTGAACTTGCATAAGTTTAACATTATGGTTCCAGGGCCTGCATTTTCCCAACTTCCTGAATACAAGCAATGCCTGGAAAGAAATATGTGTATGAACTAACCTAAATTAATAACCGAGTTGCCCATAGATTTGTTTTGTACCTGGATTATGCCCTTAATCCTCCAAACTCCGCGAGTGTACACCACTACCTGAGAATCATCCGGATGAAGTGCCTCGACTTCCTTCCTGACTTCCTCGACTCCGACATTGTGATCTGTCGACAGTCTCTCTGCCACAACCTTATTTTTCTTATCATCTGAAACTCTCTTGCCGAGCACTGCTCTCGAGTCGCCAAGATTAGCCACATATAACACATCATTTGTTATCGCACCAACAAGACAGCATGATCCAACCGAAGCAATTTGAGGTCTTGCAGGCAAGGATCGCCTCACTAAATGCAAAAACTCCTCTTCGGTGGCATTGAATGCCTTCTTTATCACGTCTGCAGATAAACCCCCTTGCTCTGTAGCAAATTCTGAAATTAAGAACATAGAAATTAAGGGCAAGAACATGGAAATTAAGACAAGAACATATATTGTGGTCCGAAAATTCCGACACCAAACGCATAATTAAACCTGCATGATAGACACTTTGAAGCTGTCCAAATAAATGATCCGACAAACACATCCTGCAATAATCTCAGGATGAAAGAAAGAGACTTACCATAAAAGACTCTGCTAAAACATGAAAAAAATACCAAAATAACCCATTGGATAAAAATATTTGATGTCTTGTGATGATTCATGGATAAGCTTGAGTTATGCATGTCATGATTGTCATCCCATACATACAATCATTCTATGCAAATGCAAAAATCAATCAAAACATACACAAAGAGGGGAAATTACATGCAGAGAAAAAATATCAAAGATGAAGACAACCCGTTTCCAATAATCTAAAAAAAGAACAGAAAAATATTGAAAGGGCATAGAATAATTACTGTGGAGAAAAGGAAAGAGATGCTTGTTCACAAATCTGGAAGCTTCGGGACCACCGTGACCATCATAAACACCAACGTATGTACCAAAAGGGGAGGTAAAAACTTGGCTTTGATCTTCGAGGCTTTTATTGGCTTGAACAACGGCGATGGAGTAATCACCGGAAGCATGGGGTTTAAGTTCCGCATGCCACATGAGACTATCCCCACCAACCCTCAACCCAAAGCAACGTTCGAGTGGTCTAGCGAGCGATCGCAACATCATCGTCATCGTCCTTGGCCTTTCTTTTCCCAAATTCCCTTTATATGTACGCGGCGACCCTTCCTTCGTGGTTTCCTTCACCTTGTTTTTTCTTCTCTGGGTTAGACTGTAAAGAATAAAGATCGAGTCTTTCCGGGTTTGATCACTTTGGGTCTTTCCTTTTTTCCTTTTTCTAGGTTAATGAATGGTTTAAATATACAGAGAGAAAGTGGCGAGAAAGAAGAAGATGCCGCGTGACGATGAAGATTACCAGATGATGCTGGTGTACTCTACGCGTTACTTTTTACCTTTCCTTTTCCCCTTTTTCTTCTCAAAATCTTGTTTTTAAAGCTTTCTTAATGATGGCTAATCATATATTTCATCCCTGTTCTGTACGATTCTTGTTTCTAATTTGACGGTTTTTTGTTAATTTATTGCATATTTATTGCTAAATTGTTAGTTTTTGACAAATTAATAAATCCGATCGATTTTTTTGTTAAATTATTTTTTTTAATGATTCTTCAGATGTAAATTGTTGAAAACTATTAACGGTTTAATTGTGAGTTTCATTCCTCTACGGATATGGCGGAAATAGTTTATACGTTTTAATTTGTAAATCTTGGTCTCGTTTTTTTTTAAGGCTTATCCATTTACCTGTAAACATGTTAATTATGGATGATAAGTTACACTACGAAATTAACCCAAGCCATTTTCCTAAAACATCTATCACTTGGTGGTACCATTGTTCTTGTTGCTAATCCAAGTCAGACCAAAAATCCATTATATGGATGCAGCAACGATTAGGGCAAATGTAAATCCGATTGCTCGAGGACCCGATCTCCGGATCAGGGTCTTATTTATTTTGTTAGATTTAAAACTCTTTGCTTGATCCGTTGTTTTTGTCCCATGATCATTCTTTGTGGATTTGTATTTGATAAAGGCGGATTGTAATTCCCATGATCCGTTGCCTAATCCGCCTTTATCAAATACAAACCAATCATAAGAACAGAAAGATCATAACAGCTGGAGAAGGAATGCACATTTTTCTTTGCCTTAACCTAGGCAAACAACTAAATTTATGTGGTTTTGTATATGTTAAAGGCAGCGTGAGCTTGAAAAAAGCAATCATTTCAAACTCTATGATCAGTCTGCATAGAACGAAACATATGATTAAATTCCCCTAGTTTTGTATTAGGTTTTTCATATCTGATGATATGAATTCTTAGATTCAATCCCAAACTAGCCTATTTCTGAAAACCATACCAGATTCAACTGCCGGATGGCATATCCACGTCCGGTTTATCTTCTGTCTGAGAAGATTCAACGGAACGAAAAGGAGGGGCTTCACCAAATTTCAGTATGTAAGCTGTCTCATGAGAAGGTCGCAGCTGCTTAATCAACTGAGCATCAAGATATGAATCGCAAGCGAAACACCAAACTGAAAGGTCACTGATTTCACACACCAAGGAAAATAAGTTACCCCCAAAAGCTTCTTGACGAAACAATGACAGCAAAATGGGGAACTCAAAAAAGAAAGCAATTATAACTACATACCTATAACTGAGTGCTACAGAATGGGTCGTTTGCTTATAATGCTCGAGCATATGCTTATTCACGAAACGGCTACAAAGCACAACTTTGCAGGACAAGCATAACCAATTCTCACTTGGGTGCTGGCACCTTGTTATACATAAAATGCTTTGTAAGATTAGGAGAAGTCTAAATATTCTTACCCCAACAATCTCCATTAAAGAATCATAAAATGCAAACTTCAAATATGTTTTATAAGCTCATTTTGCTTCAAATACGAGTCTATCGATGAACTAAAAGATCGATTAAGGCACAGTTAATGAAACCAACAAAATAGCTGCAAACATGTTAATAAAAACTAAAATGTCTACCAACACATGTTGGTAAGTATGATTTCCCTAAAGTTAAAGGAGAGCTTTGCAATGTTCAATCCAACTCAGCTTCGAATATAGTCGAGGCACAAATGCTACTGGGCATATTTAGGGTATCTATATACCCAACTTTTCTATTAGTATTATCAATATAATCAATCAAACAAGGGATAAAAGAGGGGAGAAAATAACCTATTGCAGGGAGTTTTAGGTATTGGGATGTGAGTGAGATCGGAGGATAAAGAAGCCAAGTGATCACAGTGCGTTTTAGCTTCCACCCATCCTGATTCGACGCCGTAGATTAGGTCATAATCATCTTCTCCGAGATGGATTTCCTGAAAATCTCAGATGAATCAAGAAGCTTTTGAAATTGGAATAAACTAGTAGGAAAAATGAATATTCGAGATCATTCGATGGTATAATAGA
The DNA here is from genome assembly GCA_035048815.1 of Abelmoschus esculentus. Lineage (NCBI taxonomy): Eukaryota > Viridiplantae > Streptophyta > Magnoliopsida > Malvales > Malvaceae > Abelmoschus > Abelmoschus esculentus. The sequence goes on from JAUCBN010000012.1 coordinate 786,527, forward strand.
CTCTAAGTTATGAACGAACAAATGGGTCGATAGATATTTCCAACTGAAGCTATATAACTAGAGATTAATGGGTAAGAAAATCAGTGATTACCAGCTGAGACGATGAAGAGCCCGCTTGGTCAGCCATGGAAACTGGCAGAGCAAAGGACGAGTTTTTTTTTTTCTCTCTCGGAAGAGAAGTCTTTTGAGATCAGTTTCAAATCCACACCAAAACGGAACTTAAATCGAAAGTAGTTGGGCTATGAGTCATATTAATTGGGTCCAAGTGGGCTTTCCTTTTACCCGCTAAATTGGGAGATTAGGGTTTTATGCTCCGCATATATATTCTCTCATTTTCTGTCCGCTCCAAACTAGGTTTTCAATTCAGTCCCACCTCACATTTTCAAGCTTCGTTGCAGCAGCAGCAGCCGATCATTGATGGGGCACTCTAACGTCTGGAACTCTCACCCCAAAACCTACGGCCCTGGCTCTCGCGCCTGGTACTCCTGTTATTATTCTTAATTCTTCCATTTTCTAGATTGCTTTGAAAGTCCTATGATAACGCCGTTTTAGTTTAGCTCTTGAATCATATAGTAGTTAGTATTCTGCAATATGTTTTACTTTTGGCATATTTTATTTATGGATAATATTCTAGGTTATTTTTCTTCTTCTTTTTTCCAGTTATAGCCTTTTTTGAAAAAGATTTCCTTAGTTCGATGCTGTCCTGTTATGAATTATTTCAGAGTAACATCCTTTGTTTTCGTCAAATTTGTAGTCTTTTCTTGTAAGAGTTTTGGGGTAGGGGTTGCCCAGTTGAACATGTGAATGATGTGAACGATCTTAAATGAAGAATTGATTAAGTCCTTTGTCACTCCACCTGTGGACAATCTATTGATTTTTTTATATAATTTTGTTGTGTTTATTCTTGCTATTGTATATGATTCTTTTGTTTTGCTTTGATAGCCGTGTTTGTGGAAATCCCCATGCCATCATCAGGAAGTATGGTCTCATGTGTTGCAGACAGTGCTTCCGTAGCAATGCCAAGGAAATTGGATTCATCAAGGTAATCTTCTGATGGTTAATGTTATCTTAATCTTCTTTTTTGTATAAACAGTTTCTTAACCTCTCAGTGTTCAATGTCTTATTTGCAGTACCGTTGAAGAATTTTATCTGGTGTAAAGCAAGGACTTTATCCAATTATCTACCGTCATGTTATGTTTTTGGATTCAGGACTTCAAAATGTATTTTGGTGGGGGTTAATGTAGTATGAACCTTGAAGTAATTGTTGAACTAAGAGTGCTTTGTTGTCCCTCAATGAACTAATCATACTGTTTCAATTCAGTAATTTATTTAATGTTAAGTTTGCATATTTTGTGTTTGACATGCAATGATCCTGTTGATGATTAGTAGTTCATCTGATCTCTCAGATGATTATTAGTTCTTTTAATGGAATTAGATATTAGTTTATTTTATCCATTGAAAAACACACAAAGTATATAGTTCTGAAGCCTTATCACCACATTTGGTAGTGTGTTATAGTGTTGTCTAGCTTAACATGGTCCATGGTTCTGTAGGATTTGATGCATTGCATGAAATTCCTCATAATTCGGTTTTGGTATGGTCCATGTAGCAACCACATATTGGCATTGTATCTGAACCCTCTACCTTAATTTTGAAATCGTTATTGTTGAAACTGTAGTCTCTTTTGTAAGATACTGATATGCTTGTTTCTCTTGTTACAAAAGCAAGATGTCTAGGGTTCTTGTTACATGCTGATGCATCTATGATCTAGAATTTTATTTTGCTTCTCAGTCTTTACTGATGTTTTATAATGAGTTTCCAATGGTTTCATTGCCCTTGATGTAGAATTTTGCTTCTCTGGTTCATTTCCCTTAAACACCAAGCTATGTCTTAAACCTTGAAACATTATTTTTTGGAGAGCTGGGCAATCAACTTCACCTGATAAGATTTTGCTTAACAAAGTTTTCTTGAATGATATGCAATGAGAGATGAGGTTAAGTTTTCATAGTTTGATTTATATGAGTAGCTTGCTTTAAAAGTGAGTCCACCAGTAGTAACCAATGTACCTGCACTGTTATATTTCGAGTCATTTTCACCTTGGGTCATTTAATTTAGCTCTAAGTTCACCTGAAACAACCCAAATTATTGGTCTATTTCACCTAGGGGTGGGCAAGACTGTGTACTTGGACAAATTAAATAGAATTGGTTTTGGTTTCGGTAACTATCGGTTTCTGAAAATTGGAACCAATCCTGGTCTTGGTCATATCGGGTCTTAAATTTTAAGAATTAGTCTTGTTATTGGTGGGTATTGGTTTTAATATCGAATACCCAATCAATTAGTTTATTCTTAAAATATTAAGTAATCTTAAAATATTAAGTAATCGGAGAAAAAATAATTCAATCACCAATAATAATATTAAATAATAAAAGTAGAATATTGTAGACTTGAAAATTAAAGTTTTAAAACTAGTCGTACTTGTAATATTCGTACATATAGAGAAATTTTGATAAAAAATAAACAAAAAAATAATACTGAATATTTGGTATTGGTATTGGTCTTATTGGGTACTCACCGGGTACTGAGTCTAAAGAATCAATATCCAATCTCGGTCCCGGTTATGATCGGGATCTAAATTTTAGATTCAGTCTTGGTTCCATCAAAATCAATACCAGATAAAAATCTATCAAGTTTTACTGGGTTTAGGACCAAAATCGGATAATCAAATTTTTTGTCCGCGCCTGATTTCACCTACTTCCTTGACTAAGGTTTTGTTTTCCATTGAAGTTTCAAATCCCCACCTTCCATGAAATTTCTCAAAACTTTGAGCCACAAAGAAGCTTTTTAATGGTGGAAGGACAATGATAGAATGTGCTCAAATAATTCATCAATTTTCAGCTTTCAGACCAAAGCTTTGTCTTTAATGTTATTGTTAGTGAAACCAGAATTCTGTGGTGGAAAGGGGTAAAAAGATTCTATTGTAAAGCGGACATCTTTAACTTATAGCCAACTTATGTACTGTTTTTATGTGTTGTCATCCTTCAGATGTGGATGCCAAGAAAATTTTCAATCACCATCTAAAAAATTCTTCCTTTTGATTCTTAGATCCCAAGAAAGTTGGCAATCAACCTATGTTTAAAAAAGCTATAAACATCTCATCCAATTGAGCACGCGGAATCTGCCATTAAAATACTCATAGTTCTTGCTGGAATTTAAGAAGATAAGGATGGAAAGCAACAAGAAATGATTTTCATTTCATTACAAGTATGTAATCACTTGGAAAGTTGGCTAACACATGATGATAAGACGACCCTTCAACCAGAACCCATAGAAACAACAAAGTAGAACATAGCTTAGTGGGTGACTTTGCCTTTTTTAAACCAATTGGTCTATGGAGTGCCACACAAGTCACATGGCTTCCAAGTGTACAAGTTTTAACTTTAGTAACATGAATTTTAAGGACTCAAATATTAGAACTCAAGTTTTACCAACAGTTCTAATTCAAAATTATAAAATGAGATTCAAATAACTTAAAATTTTTATATAAAAAAATCCCTGATCTATTCAGATCGAAGAAAAGAAAGAAAAAATTCTATTTCTGAATTTGTTATCATTTATCTCCTAAGTCATGGTATAGCCATAGCTTACCAGCAACACCAATCTTCTGATCAAAAGTCAGCTGATAGGTGGGATCTTAGCAGCCTCTTAAGTCTTAATCATCTGTTAATTAGTTTAATCACAAGTCTAATCCAAAAACCCTTCTATTATGCCTTCAACTCTACATCTTTCTTGGGTTCTCTCTAGTTGCAGCCTCCCTTTCAGCTTCTTCAAGGCTTAAATGTGAAAACTCAATGAAAAAAACACCAACTAAACTTTTAATTATTTATACTTTTAAAGTTCCACAATATAAGACTATCAAATTTATTAATATAATTATATTTTTTATACTCGTAAAAGTTTTATCGTATATAATATTACCCATAAAATAAACTAAATTGGAAAGATTATATCACTACGAACATATAATATTTATTTTGATTTAATAGATTAATAAATCAAATATTAAATTTAGGATAATATAACTCGTACTTCATGAATTTAGGTAGACATAATAATATATATTTAAATCTGAATATAAACAGACTTTTCGAACATTAAATTCTTAAAAATTTTAAAAATTAAATTTATTGTATTTTCCATCATATGATATAATCAATTTTTATCTATTTAGGTTCTATTTTTTATTTTGTTCGAAAGATTAAATCAATTTTTTTACTCAAAAGATTATATTGAAATTTCAAATACAATATTTATAATTTTTTAACATATTAAATTATTAACAATATATATTGTTTAAAAAAACCCAACAAAAAACGTGAGACATGTCAAAATATTATTAAACACTACAGAATAATATTTTATGTATCATTCTTATTAAAAAAATAATTAGATGCTTCATTGAGAAAATATATAATTTAAGGGCCAATTTTGTTATTAATCCAAAAATAAATCTAATATTATTTATTTTTACAAAATATAAGATTTTAAAATCTCACTCAATTCTCGTGAGAGAATTTATACAAAAAGAAGTCAATAAATGACTGGTCAATGAGCTATCATTGGCATTCTGCATTCACAATAATAATAAATAAGGACTAATTTCTGATTTAACCCCTAAGTTTTATTCTTTTAACATTTTGGTATATATTTATTTTTCATTTTAGTACTTAAATAATTTATCTTATTATTGATATTTACATTCACCTAAGACCCAAAAAAATAAATAAATGGAGAAATAAAAAATTTGTTTTTAATACTTATAAATCAATAAGTCTTCACCTGATATACCTACCATACCCAATATTAATTAATTTCTCATCAATTAAAGGTTGTTTTCAGGACAGTAGGGATAGTTAACCTGAAATAGTTTGAATTTGACATTTCAAAACTATAAAAATTAATTAAAATAAGATGTGTTTAACACAATTATTTAAGGAAATTTATAAGTTACCCTAAAATCTTCTAAACTTTCATTAATTATATTTAGTGGTAAGATTAGTGTAAAAATCTTTCGTCTTCTGACTATGATTCTCGTTGTATCTTACATAATTTTTTTTTTAAAATTTAATTCTAATGTAAACTTTAAAACTTATTCGTCCGATCACTCTGCTAATATTATTGATGCTCGATTGTAACCTTTAAAAAGAATAATCGTTCTTCTAACTATTTAGACTAAAAGACTCGTGCCAGAACGTTATTCTGTATCATTTGTAGAATAAATGTGTTCATTTTAAGGCTTTTTTCCCCTTTAAAGCTTAAAAAAAACTGAATAATTTATTAACCCAAACAATTTTCCAAAGATTCATAATAATTCTAACCCCAAAAATTCCCAGCTGAATCTCTTGCCATCTTTCGTGTCTTTTCCCAAACCTCTCGGCTTACCTACTATTTTCGAGTTAAAATCTTGTTTGTTTTCATGTATTTTCACTGTTGTTGAAGTTAAATGCATAAGCATTTGGAAACCCTTCATGGGTTCCTCTCCATTGTAACGGAATTTACCTAAAGTTTTGTTTGTTTTCATGTTATCCGCCATGAAAAAGAAGACCCATGGTTAGGAATTTACTGAAGTTTTTTTTCGAGGAAATGTAGAAGAGAAAGTTGAATCCTTTTGCAGTCTCAGATGATGGTGGCGGCTGCATTTTCTCGTCCTGGAACTCCTTCAAAGCTCACTGAATCAAGTACCAATCAGGAAGAAAAAACAAATTCGACTACAATTATCAGGTCGATTCTCAAAGACAATGGCTCCACTGTTAAAAAGAAACCCAGAGGTAGACAGGTTCCTTCGCGGTATTTGTCTCCATCTCCTTCGCCTTCTTCAACAGCAGCAGCAACGACGACAGCCAAGATGCCGGCGAGGTTTCCTTCACCTCTTATTTCTCGTTCCACTAATACGGTTGCGGCGGCGGGAAACAAAACAACGACGATATTTCCTTCTCCGCTTCCTAAGCGGTCTCAATCTGTGGACCGGAGGCGGCCCGGCGGTCAAGTATCGCAAGGAAACAATGTTGATTCCACGGAATTGTCAGCTGCTACCAAGATGTTAATCACTTCGTCGAGGAGCTTATCCGTTTCGTTTCAAGGTGAGGCCTTTTCGCTTCCGATTAGTAAGACGAAGTCCCAAGTGGGTTCCACTTTGACTAGGAAAGCAACTCCCGAGAGGCGTAGAGCTACTCCCGGGAGAGATCGTGGGGAGAACTCGAAACCTGTGGATCAGCACCGCTGGCCTGCGAGAACCCCGCAAGGGAATTTGGGTTCGAATCCGATGTCGAGGAGTTTGGATTATTTTGGTGAAAGGAGCTTGCTTGGTGGATCTGATGCAGTGCTGGTTAAGTCATTGCAGCAATCATTGATGCTTGATGAGAGTAGCAGGAGGATATCTTTTGAGGCAAATTGTGTAAATGAGGCTTCTTCTGTCTCTTGTGATCTCACTGCATCCGAGACTGATAGTGTGTCGTCCGGGAGCACTAATCCCGGAATGCAGGAATGTGGAGGAAATGGGATTCCTAAAGGGAGGAGTGGTTCCCGAAGTGTTCTTGCGTCAGCGAGGTTTTGGCAGGAAACGAATAGCCGGTTAAGGAGGTTGCAGGATCCGGGTTCACCTTTGTCTACGAATCCGGGGCCTAGAGTTGCTGCAATGTCTTCTCCGAGGACTATGGATTCTCCTATTAAGGGAGGTACAAGGCCTGCTTCTCCTATTAGGGGAGGTACAAGACCTGCTTCTCCTAGTAAACTTTGGGCATCTTCGGCTTCCTCTCCTTGGAGGGGACTAAGTCCTGCTCGGGTGAGAAATGCAGTTGGTGGTCAGATGATTGGTAGTTCTGTTGATACCCCTTCAATTCTTAGCTTTTCTGTTGATATTCGTAGAGGAAAAGTGAGGCAGGATCGAATTGCTGATGCACACACGTTGAGGCTCCTTCATAACCATTACTTGCAATGGAGATTTGCAAATGCAAGGGGAGAGGCCGTTTTCATGGTGCAGGAACTCCGTGCTGAGGTATGGTTATCCTCCTTGTCCATCTTGTTGTGTTCCCTAGATGTTCAATTGTCTTGATCTGAGATATTTGACGAATGTTTCAATTTACTTCACTGTAATAGTTTGTCAAACAAGCTGAACCAACTAGTTTATGATAAGCTTACTTAATACTTGTAGTGCATGCGACAGCGTAGTTTTTGCATAACTGTATCCTTTTAGAGAGCATAATGTAATATTATCCAAGATGACATCATATAATTTGTTTATGTGCTATAACTTCGTATAAGAATCACTGTCGGAAGAAAGTTGAGCTGCGCGGTTTTGCTGTATATAATAAACATGAATGTCTAGGTTTTAAGGTTATCAAGATGTTGATGCAATAGTTAGTTTGACATAAAAGAGGAACTACTAGGGAAAAAGGTTAGTAAGTTTAGGCTTAACATGATTCTCTCTGATAGTCCAGCATTTTCATGGCGAATGTTCCTTTTTGTTGTTGCAGAAGGATCTGTGGAATGCATGGGTAACAACATCAGAATTGCAGTATTCTGTCACTCTGAAGAGGATCAAGTTGCTATTACTGAGGCAAAAATTGAAATTGACTTCCATCCTAAAGCGACAAGTAAGATTCAAAACTTTATTTCTGTTCATATTTCCATAAACAATTGCTTCAGTCTACCAATCTGCTCGTATTTTTACCTAAGAAACATGTTTTAGAACCCTTGGTTTTAAGCATGAATCTTCTCTTCTTTATGACTAAAACATGTTATGATTGATGAGTGTAGATATCTCATTTAGAAGCATGGTCCCTCCTCGACGGAGATCACACCAGCTCTTTGCTCGGAGCAATTGACGCTTTAAAGGCCAGTACGCTTCGTCTTCCGATTGTTGGGAAAGCAATAGTGAGTTCCTTCTTTGTTTTCTCGTTTTCCCTGCATTTCAACATAAAATCTAATAATGATTTTAGCTCATGGACACCATTTCTTAAAATGTCGCTCTTCTTTCTCCTTCCTTTTTCTGTTGTCTCACTTAATAGGTAGATATCCAGAACCTGACGGATGCTGTCAGTTCAGCAGTCAATGTGATGCACACAATGGCATCGTCAGTATGCTCACTGTCATCAAAGGTTAAATTCATTAATAAAACTTGAGGACGCTAGAGATAAAAAAAATCCACCTAATTAAGAGTACCATTTGTCCTTTACAGGTGAAGGAGATGAATTCTTTGGTTAATGAGCTTGCGAGTGTGGCCGCAAACGAAAGAGTTTTGCTCGAACAATGTAAAGATCATTTGTCCATGTTAGCTACCATTCAGGTAAAATACAGCATTTCGTTTTACGTTTCGAGTGATTCTCTGCTTCGTCTACTTATGTTACTTTTTCATTAAGGTCAATGACTGTAGCTTGAGGTCGCATATACTACAACTAAATCATGTACCCACTACCGGCTGCCTGACAACACACATCTAGAACTGATCTTTATTTGACTACTCACCCTAATGCTAACAAACATTACCACCCAAGCTCGTGTTTTTCCGATGGGTGGAGGCGGCACTGGACAAATTACAAGCAGATTGAATATAGATAAGGTTCGACTTCTCGTTTTTTCGACCTTTTTGCATCCAGTTATTGACATCTATGATCACACATTTTTTAATATCTGAAGACAGAAAGCATTGTATATGTATATATATATATATATGTAAGTTCATCTGATAACCAAGTTGTCATAGCATTTCTTGGCCTGCCTTGATTAATCATCTATGTATGATCTTGTTGCTGCTTGTTCAATCATAAAATGTCCCCATTTCCATTTTTCTCCATATTCATTGAACTACGTTCACGTTGATGTTGTGTAATTGTAAACCAAGATTGAGTACATGTAATCGAATCGAACGAACCTTCTTGTTCAAGTCTTCTATTATTATTTTTGAGATTCGATTTATTGGTCGATTAATTCGGATCGATACTGCAGTCCGTAAAGGTTCAATCATAAGACAACTCCCCTACAGAAACTAGAAAGTATTATGAGTAGACGACCAAAGTAGTCAGCGACAACTCACGTTTAAGTTGCGGCGCATGGGGAGAGCTTAAACCCCCGCGCCTACTACTAACATGGGCTGTCCTCCTCTGCCACCGCCGTCGACATCATCGGAACTACTTCCCAATGTCGTCGTTTCGGACTTTTCTGACGATGTAGATTCTCTCCTCCTCTTCACCGCTCTATCGTGTCCGATCATCAAGCAGAGATCAAGATCGGTCGCTTTACGTTTGACAACGTTATCAAACCCATTCCTTTCTACGAAATCTCCCATTCTCGACTGAGACTTACCGCAGTCGTCACCAACACCCACCGTTTCTGCGACATCCTCAAAGTCCGACGATCCAAAAACCCCGACGAGTAGTTCTGGCTGTGGCTGCAAGGTTCCGCCTCGGAGCACCGTTTGCACCGCCGAAAGGCAAGCGTTCCAATTCCCTGTCCAGAGCAACCCCACAGCTCCACTCACGGGATTCACCGCCCGCCCCACTGCCTCAAACAAAAGCGACTGAAACAAAGCTGTAAACCCAGACATCAGTCAGAAACAAAAAACTGAACCCTCTCCCCCAAACAAAAAAAAAAACATTAGTATAGAATGATATAATCACCAGATCTTTGAGGCGATGCGACGGAGGAGAGGAAGGACATAAGGCCGGCGCGGCCGAAGAACTTGGCGACGAAAATGGTGGCGTGTGCTTTTGCTGGAGGATTGTCTATGCATTGCAAGCTTTGTCTAAGCACGCAATTTTCACTGCACCCTTTTCGTAGAACTCTGCAGCCATTGCAACTCATTTTCAGAGACCTTTCAGCATAACAAGAACAGGAACAAAGAACAAGAGGAACTGCCTGATTTGTTATCGGTGGGAAAGGAATACTTGAAGCCCAGGAACAAATGGACTGGTAACCAGGGAAATATATAGAGACAGAAGTGCTTGTGGAGAAATGTGGGTGAAAATTTGATGGGTTGAATTTTATTTTGCTCCCTGAGATCCTTCGACTTATACAATTTGGTCCCTATTTTTCTTTTGGAGAATTTAGTTATAAATCAACACATGGTCAAAATTAGGAAGATAACAAGGTTTTTGACATTAAAATGTTAAAATCATGAGAAAAACTTTAATACATATTTCGTGTAAATTTATGTTTGTCAAATTTACGAGTTATAAGTTTAATTTTTGATTTAAGTTTTAGAAATTCAGGTTATCATATTTAAAATTTAAGGTTTAAGGTTAGAGTTTAGAGTTTAATATTTAAGGTATATAATTTATGATAGGATTTTAAACTCTTGCAAAAATTTATAGTTCAATTTTGGCCTTATAAATAAATTTTAGCTTTGTCCATGGTTACATGTTTAAATTAAAAAAATGGTTAACAATGTTAATGATTATACTTTAATTTCTAAATTAGATAATAGATGGACTAAATTTTAAAATCTAAAGAGCACAAGGACTGATGGTAGAATGAGACCAAAGTTGATGATAGTGGATGTGGTTAGTAACCATAGTTTACTTTTTTATATTGGATAGTTAACCATGGTTAAATTTGGAATATTGGAAATAATGATGCAAATTTTGGTGGGGTTTGGGTTTCCAAGGAAATGGTTGATAGAGGCGGCTCCGGGTCTCCGCGAAGGGGAAAGATGGGGAGAGGTAGAAGGCAAGCTGGCAGAGCCGTTAGTTCCTGTGACGTGGATGTCTAGGACCGTAGAATCTTTACTCTTTTTTTCAATTGTCGATGTTTTTTCTTGGAATCTCATAAAATTTATAGGACAAATTTATTACGTGTATTAAATACCATTAAATATTATATAATATTATTAAATTAATTATTGTAAATTAAAAAATTTAAAGATTTAATATATAATTAATAATTATATATTATTTTTTTATTAATTATTTTTTGAGCTTTTGAAATTTTTAATTCTTATTAATTAATTTAATAATATTTAACGATATTTAATATTAGTGGTGTTTAATGGCATTTGACGTTCATTATAAAATTTTTTAAATAGATAACATTTTTAATACAATATTTAAAATTAAATATTATTTAACATTTATATAAGAAATAATTACAATTAAATACAAATAAGATAACATTAAAATTATACGAATTATTACATGGAAAACAGTAAAGAAGTTCAGATTGAGTTAATGTTATCGGAGTTATTATTTATGGTTATGTTAGTTATAGTAAACTGTTGTTTATTAATCATATCAATAGTAATTAGTTTTTATTTGATTTTTAATGAATACTTGTTTATTTATATTAACGTATAGACGGATATTAAAAAATTAAAATTTTTAATTTTTAATTAACGATTATTTAGTTTTTATTTAATAGATAAAAGAAAAATTATCATATACCTTGTTTAAAAAAAAACCTTAAACCTAAATGGAAGAAAAAAAATGCATATGATAATTTGAATAGATTAACATAACCCTTCGGTCATGATGGCATCTTTATCCAATTCTTTTTTTTTTTTTTTTTTTGGGGAGGGAGAGTGGATCAGTAAAAAATATATTATAAATCAAACAAGTATGTCTCACTCAATGGCCATGGTGCCATTCAAAATTTTATGTTAGACATAAATAAATTTCGATAGACATAAATTATAAATTAAAAGTTTGGTTTCATAAATAATGTTCAACCAAATTATTATAAGTTCATATAACACAAAAATTAAAATTTTAATATTCAAAAAGCACACATAAAAATAAACCAAATTTAAAATTAAACATGCAATTTACACAAAATACAAGACTAAATTATACCTTAGGGAAAGGATACCTCACATACCTGAATAAGTACTACAGACATTTAAAAACAATGCTCACTTCACATTTTTCAATAGGAAGTGGAAAAAAAGACGGTATTAGAGCATAGTTTTAACAAATTCACAAGGTATGTGAATACACTCTAGCTTAATGATTAATCACACACAAAAAATATATTCTAGTTTTATAGTTTAGACCATTTACTAAAGCATTACGAAGTGTAACATTTTCACACATCTTGACTCTCATAGAAGATACAAAGACACTTAATCAGACCTACGCAGGAGGGTTGGGATATACCTTTGGTTTTGGCTTGACTTCAATTTCATTCACGTTACGGACAAAGATGGCATCCGGTTCATGCCTGCATTACCAAAGGATGCGAAGTTAGAGCTTGAGCATGTCCATTAATACTGTACACATTTTGAAGTTGGGAGGAATCTTACGGTATATCTCCTTCTTCGAATGTGTAACTCGACGCCACAGCCAACAGTCGCCCATCTCTGCTGAATGAAAGAGCAGCAATGCTTGTTGGGTACTTTGAGTACTGCAAAAGATCGTTTTAACAGGGGTTGTAAAATATCAGGGTTTTTTAACTGTAAAATGAAATTGCAATTCAATCGAATCTTTTACCTGATACAGCCTCTTCTTGTTGTTTCCATCCCACGTATTAACAAAACCATCACAACCTCCAGTTGCAAATGTACCATATCTTCAGGATTCAATGACAGAGCATATATCAGAAATGATTTGAGTTTGTTGAAGATTTTGGCAGTATATAATATCCTAGTTACAAACACAGAAGCCAGATTTCTCTGAATGACAATGCTACATTGTGATCAATGGCATTCCATTCGACATAATGTTAAAAATTTAAAATAATATCCAGCTTAACGGATGCTACTTGAGTTTCAGCCTCATCAGTTTATCATAAATAACTGAAGACTTTTTCAGAAACTTACACAGGATGGAATGCAATGGCATTTACTGGATACACAATGTCCTTTCCAGCCTCAGATTTCCGATGGCACTTGAAGGAATACCTACCAAATATTCGTTGATAAAAGCAAACCGATAAAGGTAAAACAAGATCAGATCAAGAACAGTTCCCACAGTTTATATCTATTCACATGCCGGTATGTAACTCATGATATAGTGCTAAAACAAAAACATTAACCCTTACTTTTTGGCTTGACTGGCCTCTGAGAGATCAAAAAACTCCATTGCAACTCGCCCTTCAACCGAACTAAGAGCATATCCTGTACAAATCGTGTAATATTCATTTAAATGCATGTATAATATGAGCCTTCCATTAAATGAGTATTTTTATTTCCCTGTAAAAGCTTGCAAAACATTTAGACGTTTAAAACATTACCTGTTCCATTTGGATAGCATCTCACACATCTAGTTTGGTATTTCAATGCAGATTCCCTTTGCTGTTCAGGTTTAGACATGTTGCGTAAGTCATAAACATTTACATGTCTTCCAGCAGTTGCCACAACAACACGATTTCCGACCAGAGATAACGAATAAACACACTCGGGTTGTTGGTATGTGCCGACAAGTGTGCGCTCTTCCCCACTTGCACCTCTTGGATCCCAGCATTTCAGTGTCTTGTCCCAACTGCCTGTGATCACTTGTCCTATAACAACAGATTAAACACCAAGGATTCAAACATTTTCTTACATAAAACAAAGGCTCATGCTCGACACTCGTACGTTGTAGGTTGCCTAGAAGGGATAGTCTTGTCTAATCTTCAAAATCTAAATCATAAAGGATAAGTCTCACTGAAACTTGTGACTATGGAATCAACAATCATCTTTTGCTGAAAACTATCTCCATCATACCTGTTCATTTATTATTCAGTTAAATCAAATGTGAATTAATCAAGAATTCACATTTAAAATAAATTGACTCAGAGTCTATACTCTACATGCAGGTAGAGAAAATCTCACTTTGAAAGGCAAAATCAAAGACATTAGACAAATCGTTCTGAAATCAGCTTTAGAAATCCTAGAAATTAAGTCAACAGAGATGATTTGAATTTTTAACCAACCTGTTGCATAAGAATACTCTATACAACGCACAGGAGCATCATGACTACCTAAAACATCTTCCTTTCCATGGCCGAACATTATCCTACAAAATTAACAGCTCAAAATTAAGCTTGATTCTAAATTCTTTTCTCTAAGCTTTCTCGAGAATCAACCAGAAAAAAAATATTGCAAAAAAAAAAAAATCCAATTAACTAACCTCCTAACTTCATTATCAGCACTAGCACTGAACCCGGCTGAATCATCGTGGAAGCAGCAATCAAGTACCGGTCCACCGTGCATGAACTCTCCTCGCAATATGTCCGCGCTCGCATCATACAATCTCACAGTCTAAGATTAAAAAAAGACAAAAAAAACAATGTTCACTGAAAAATCAAAAGGAAACTTATAATTTTAAAGATATTTGATGTTCGAGAAAGCACCTTATCCCATGAGGAGACGAGTAGGTTATCACTGTGATTGGAGAATCGAAGGTTCGAGATGCCGTCCGTTGGAGGATTAGAGAGCTCCCGCCCTGGTACCGGCGGCAAAAGGACAGATGTCATCGCTTGATTGGTTGTTGGAGATATTAAAGGACTAACGGTGAGAGCGAAGGAATGATTTACTGAGTGGCGATACAAAGAGAGGGAAAGATATTTGAAATTTTCGACAATTTGGCGAATGGCAGAGATAAATAAACAAACATATAATTTTTGAATTCAAATTTAGTCGGGAGTTTTCTTTACCCAAAAAGCTCATCCTTTACAAAATAATTACATCAATGCCATTTATACTCTTTGGGCCTAGTTGTCAGATTGGGTTCTTGAACGGCCTTGCAAGACGAATTAATATCCGAAATATTAATTATTATTTGCATGACATTCAAGACAGCAAAAAATCACATTAAAATTTTAAAATAGATGTTGAATTTTTTAATCTAAAACCTTCCTACTATATTTTGGATTTGAAATTGAACATTTAACTTTATTTAAAAATAAAAATAAATCATCAAATTCAATCGCATAAAATTTATAAGTATTATGGACTCTTATTATATACAGGGTTGGTTTAAAAATTTTGAGACCCTATACAATTTATTAAAATAAATTTTCTATTTTATAATAAGTAAGATATATAAGTTTATTTAAAAAAATATTTTAATAAAAAATTTATTAAATTATTTTATTGAACAATAAAAAATTAAATATTAAACATAAAAAAATAATATTTTCAGTTTTCATCTAAAAATAATATTTTTTTATATTTTAAATCGTAGATAATTATTATATATATACACGCATATAATTATATATAGTATAAATATTTAATTTATTATTTTTTTTACTTTTAGTGTGTTTTTTATTTTAAAAAAAATATGATTGTTTTTATTACACTTATTTAAAACCGCACTCAAAATTTTATAAAGGAAATTGTTTGAATAAAAGTCATGTTAAACAACAAAGCATATCATGATATTTTATTTGTCATACAAATTCTATAAGAAATTACACAACACGTGGTATTAAACTAACATATTATTACGTTTATCTGTAATTTGCATATTTTATTGATTATTTAAGCACTAAGAACTGATGATTAGGGAGATAAGATTGATATTATATTAAGGTAATTATGCAAATGATTAAATTAATTGCCCTGTGGAGACAGAGGTTTAAGACGCATATTTAAAAAGCCCGCATGGATCCCGCAGGCAGGAAATGAATAAAGAAATAAAAATAAAGGCCAAATTTTGAATTTCATCCCTTTACTTTATGAAAATTAAGAAGTTAGTTCAATAAGATAACACTATTAAATGTGGGGTAAAATTAGGGCCTTGCAGGCGTATTTCGTTATTATTTTAAAGTCAATTTATTAAAGGACACTAAATTTTTTATCATTCAGCCATATATGTCATATGATTATTTTCTCAAATTTATTTATTTTTTATTTTTTAAAAAATAAAAATATTATTAACTTTTTCAAAAAAATCTATAAATTCCCCAGTCCCATCCCACTTGTGACCATGTTTAATTCGTTGTTCGTAATTTATTTCATTTGTTCATTGATTTTTGACGACGTAAGATTAAGATTATTAACTGTGGGAGTTCAATAAAAAAGACCTAAATAATTGTGATTGAATCGGTGATCGGAAGAAAAATTTAAGAATATAGATTAGAGATTTGAGAATTTTTATAAATTTAAGATAATTTTTATAAAAAAACTTTGTTTGTTAAAAAAATTAAATGACTATAAATTAAAATAGTACATACCTTTGTCCTAAACATGAAAGTTAGCAAGTCATAAGTTTATATCTAAAGAATTAATAAAAATATAGATGAGTCTACCACATGCGTCGAACACCGCTGAACACCACTAACGCTGAACATTGTTGAACACTATTAAACTAATTAATAAAAATTAAAAAATTAAAGGACTTAATGTATAATTAATAATTATTTAAAACAAAATTTTAATTAAATTATTTTTTATAGGAAGAATTACACGGGTAATCATTCAACTATCATCATTTTTTTTGTTGGTCATCCAACAAAATTTTTAGTGATAACCGTCACTAACATTTTATTTTATTCTTATTTTGATCATCTTCCATTATATATTTAACGAAAATTATAAAATGGCATGATTTAATAATAATTTTAGTTTCTAAAATTATTATACTATATCAATTTAATCCTAATAGAAAATAAATCATCAAATATTTGAATTAAACCCTAAATTTTTCATGTCTTTTCTTTTTCCTTTACAACACTACTCTTAAAATTAATTAACCAACTCACTTTTTATTTCTTTTTTTTTGTGTGTCTTTGGGCAATTTATTAAGTTTTAAATTATAAAACACCATTTTAATTTTATGATTTGTTTTTTTAAATCTAATTTAACTTTTTCGATTCTTTAAGTTACTCGTATACATTATTTTTTGAGTTAAATTTGTATAAATATTTTTACATTTAACATATAAATATTAAAATAAAGCAATGTTAATTGAAAAATTATTCCTGCAATTCAACGATTTTTTAAACGTTTGTTCTAATTCAATCAAATTTATTGTACACAAAATTATTGTTTTTTTAATACTAAACTTACAAAACAATAATTGAATATCAGTTTCTTCTTAATTTTAACCAAAGTTCAACTCATAACTATTTTTCTATTAAAAATTAGTTTTTAAAAAATACATTTCCGAACATAATTTTAAATTTATTAAATATTTTAATTAAATTATATTAGTTACAGGGATTGAATAGTAAAAAATCAAATAATTTTTAGATAAATAAACCAAACAGTTTATTCATGTGATTATTGCATAATTTATATTTTCACTTTATTTAATGAATATCTATAAGATTATGACCGATTACTATGTTTCAATTTTACATATTATATGAATTAAAACCTACACACAAACAATATACAACTTAGAAAAAATATTTTTAAAAAACATTACATAACAACATAATAATATTGTAAAAACAAATAATATTATTGGTATTGTTTAAACTATTAAACCACATAAAATGTACTTATAGCTATACTAAACCCTGAATTTGTGATTAAAAAACTCATTTATTTTAATTTTTTTCACACACAATTAAAAAATAAATTTAATGTAGATCAGTATAACTCGTTATTTCTTAAACAACTTAAAACAATTAAAATATAAAATTAATAGAGTTTTGTTATGGTTTCTCTTCATTGTATGGGTAAAACCAGAAAGCTAAATATAAGATTTTGTTATGATTTTTATCTTTTATTATCTTTATTTTTGTTAACTAATTGTTTCAAAGAAGCTCGCTGGCAATTGATGGAGAGAAAGAAATGTGATTGTTGTGTTTTAAATTTAAAGAAAAGAAACTGAAATAACAAAACCTTGATAAAGAGTTGAACATAACAAAAAAGGAAAAATATAGAGTGATTGAAAGATGTGAAAGGAAACTATTTTCGGGGATAAGTATTGTTTGTATTATTATGCGGGTTTATATAAAAATATAAGAACTTATTTGATAAATTTTTTAATAAGATTAAATTAATATAATATCATAAATTTAGGGATTAAAGTTATTATTAAACTATGTCATGGTACAATCTTATTAAACATTTAATGTTTGATGACCAAAATAATAATAAAATAAAATATTAGTGATAATTTTGATAAAAAAATAATTGAGTGACCAAAACAAAAAAATGTGACAATTGAGTGACCACCCTTATATTTATCTCAATAAAAAATAAATTAATTAAAATTTTATTTTAAATAATTATTAATTATATGTTGAGTCCTTAGAGTTTTTAATCTTTATTAATTAGTTTAACAGTGTTCAGCAGTGTCCATCATTAATAGTGTTCAACGGTGTTCGACGCTCGTTGTAGAATTTTCCTAAAAATATATAATATTCCAACAGTTTATATACACCAAATTAGGAAAATAAAACATCAGTTTAAGTTCACTTCTTTACCAATAATTACAACAACATTCAGTTTTCATAACGTACAATGATCACATTTTGATAAATTAAACTAGAGAGACTAATTCCTCATTTTTTGAAAAGTATAGGGATTGAAATCACAATTAAATAAAAATTAGGAAAAAACAAAATTTCTATAATAATTATAATGATGTAAGAAGAACAAAATCAGATTTTATGAATTTCCAAAATAATTGCAAGTCTGCTGAGATTTTATTCCTTTACCCCTTTAATTTTATGAATTTTACACATATTTATTTCGATCCAACCCTGCAAAACAGATCGTGCAATGGCCGGCATTATTTCCACCATTAAAATATTTGATTATTATTAAAAAAATACAATTCATATGTTTAATTAGGAGGAAACGCTTATTTTATTTTTATTCCTTTTAAATAAATAAAAAATAAAAGGATAAGCCGCTGGAATCTTTGGTATGAATATGGGAAGACCTTAGGGAAATTTAAAAATATTATTCAGTGAAAATAATATATTTTTAATTATATTAACTTTAATAATATCGATATCAATCGAATTATTATTTTCGATCAACGGCTCAGATCAATTTTAATTTTATTATATGAAAAATAATAGATATGATATATTGATGTATGAATAAATACATAGATTTGAGAATATATGAATAGATTTATTGGTAGAAAGAGATTTTTTGTTTTTAACCTACATTTATTTTAGATTAGATTCTATTTAGATTTGAATTTTTCTTTAAATAATTAAGGATAAATGTTGTTTTTCAATAATTTTAGTAATTGATAAAGTATTTATTGAAAGTTTTTTTGTCTTAAAAAAAAAAATTGGAAAATTCTTTATGCACATGGGGTAAAAGCAACAATCTTAATCTTTAAAAAATCACTATTTTTAATATTTTTTTATATTCATTGTTTCTAGCTCTACCGTAGAGTTTTTTTTTTTTTTTTTTTTTTTTTTACTTTTAAAATTTAAGATTAAAATAGTTTATAAAAACTAAGTAATTTTCTAATCCCTATATGTTTTAGCATATGATAATAATGTATTTGTAAATCGTAAATTATGCTTCAAGTAATGCATTTGCCATGTAATACGGCAAGCAAATCGTTCAGACACGAACGAATCGATCGAATACAAATGAATAAATATGAACAATTAAATAAATAATTTATTATTTATGTTTGTTCTTTAAAATTATAAACAAACACAAACAAATATTGAGTATATTTAATTTTTTTCTTAAGAAGTCTGAAGTTCTTACATCGGGTATAATTTATTTATTTATTTTATATTTATATATATATATTAATTTTTTAATATAATATTTTTGTTATAAAAATTAATAAATATAAATAGATATATATAAATAATGTTAAACAAATATAAACAAACGGATTACCAACGCTCATAAACATAAATGAACGAATCATGTTGGTGATTTGGTGTCAAGTAACCATACATATTCTAAAATATATTTTTTATACATTTAAAAATCAAACTGAGTTTGACCTTTAAATAGGTAAATTTTAATTATATTTATTTTTTTAAAATTAGTGATTATAGTAATATATGTTCTAGAATATAATCTCCATTGCATTTAGCATTGATCGTTCAATCACTCCGCTGACATCATTGATTTGATGCTCGAACCCGTGACCTCTAAGAAAAATAACTGTTCCATTAACCACTTATATTATAGGCTCGTGCAACTCAAAACTTCATTTATAAGATACCAAATTCTTTATTACTTATAAACATACAGAAAAAATCCTATTTTTATCTCAAGAAATTGGTAGGTTCATGAAATTAATACATACACCATGAAAAAAAATGAGAAGAATCACCAAATATTATAAGATACAATATTCATAGAAATCTACTATATGATCTTGGGATACATACATATGTAATTACATGGTTGAATCTCCCACAAATCCAAAACCCAACACAGAAAGCTGAGGCATGCAGTGCTCAACAACATTTCCAAAACATGTTCAAATCTGGTTTATGATCTTCAAGTTCATGCAAAGAAATTCCTTTGGGTTTGATCTTAATAACAACAAATATAGAGATTCTTAAAAGTCTGAAAAAACAAGACACTTGTAAGAAGATTGAAAGGCCATTGAAGGAGACAAAGTATCCCAACATCAGATACAGTGTCTGGTTTGAGAATGTCAGATGCCAATATACTCATCTCCACGATCTGGCCGTCCTTTACCCTCAAATGTCCATTCCCATTCTGTTCATCAACACATATACTATTTGTTTATTTCATGTTAGAAAATTTTATGGTATGTTCAAGTTAAGACACCCCACGTCTACACTTTGCCAGGTGTGATTCTCTTTCCCTTTCCCCATCTTCACCAGACATCTACCTGGTTCATTGATTTTGGATAGGTCAAATTGTGGTTTTGATCCCTGTGGTATCCTCAAACTCTGAATTTAGTGTGTAGCTCTATTATACTCAGATAGTCAGATTTGGAGTTTAGTATAAAAGGGCTTTGATTTGGTATAATTTAAGGCTAGTTTAGCATTCGATTATACTGTTTTGATTTGACATATTTTTTCCGATATATGTCTATTCCATGATGTATATTCGAAATTTGTGGCTCTTCCCCTTAATAATATCATTTCAAAGGTTTGAACTCGAATCCAAGTGTTTAACATTGTTGTTAAAAGTGTTTTTAAAAGGACTAACCAAGGACGAAACTACTATTTAAATTATTCCCAGTTAAAGTGCAAGAACTGAATTCCAAATTTGAGTATAATAGAGGGACTAAAATCATAATTTGACCTTGTTTTATAATTGACTAATTTTTGTTGTTTTGTCCCACCTACTCCTAGTTCATGTTCGAAGTACGACACCATTCTTCTGATGGAGACACAGTTGGTTAAGATTCGTAGAGTCTAAGGTTCCAGGCGTTTTGAGGTTAGCTTTTAAATATTTTTGTAATATTTTAGTGTTTATACGAGTTGTTCTTTGTGGGGGGCCCAATTACGAGCTTTGTAATATTTGATGATTACGAAGAGATTTGTACGAGAGAAGTCAATGCTTTCTGGTGAATATTCTTCACAGTTGCTGGAGGGTATATATAGGCCTGTTTATCCTGTTTCTTTTTCCATGATCAGAAGCGAAATCTGAGAAAAAATCTAAATTCTAAACTCGAAACCCGAAAATTCGAAAAACCCTTTCTTCTAATGGATTCAATGGGAACCGTGTTAGAAGGAGATTGGAGTTATCTCGGTGGGGTGTACAGCACTGATCAAGAAGCTGATTTCATGGCTCAATTGCTTACCAACTGTCCCATACCTGATAATGATCAGCTCGATGGGGACTTGAACTTGAAAATCACATCGTTTTATTGGCCTGCTAGTCATGAGAATGTCGATATGACAATGGCTGCTGCTGCTGCTGCTGCTGCTACAGCTTCCTACTGCTCTTCGGATATGAGTAGTTATAGTCTTGGTAGTAATGTTCCTTTTTGGTCTTCGTCGAGCCAAGAGAGTTTCTACCTGAGTGATTCTCATCCGGTTTTCGTAGCCAATAATAGCCCTGTTTCGATGGATTTTTGTATGGAAGATGGCACGAACACAAGCTCGTTTCTCGCCGAAGTCGATGATTGTTTGAACCAAGAAATGGGTGATCAAATGATGCAAGAACCTGTTGTTTCTGATAAGATTTCGGAACCACAAAGGGGGTTTGGTATGGCAAAACCAGAACCGATTGTAACCGTGAAGAAAAACAGCAATGTATTGGAGAATTCGAAGAAAAGATCTCGGAGTTCCGGAGATGTGAGTTGCGAGAACACAAATGTGTCGTTCTTTCTCAGTCTTTTTTTGTGCAGCATTTTGTTGATCATAATTTGTTTAACGGTGCAGGTTCAAAAGACCAGGAGAAATGCAAGGTCGAAGAAGAACGCCTCGATCGTCAATGTCGAAGAAGACGGGGGTAATGCCGATCTCAACGGGCAAAGCTGGGCCAGTTGCTCATCGGAGGATGATTCGAATGCTTCTCAGGAGTTGAATTCGGGCTCCAAGGAGGATGGGGCACTAAATTCGAATGGCAAAACAAGAGCCAGCAGGGGAGCTGCCACTGATCCTCAAAGCCTTTACGCAAGGGTAAGTGTATACCATTAAAAACTTATCAAGCATTGCCGAAGATTAAACCGAAAACCGACCGGCTAATCGATCCATACTTATCTATCTTGCAGAAAAGAAGGGAAAGAATCAACGAAAGGCTGAGAATTTTACAGAATCTTGTCCCAAATGGAACGAAGGTTGATATTAGTACAATGCTTGAAGAAGCTGTCCAATATGTTAAGTTTTTGCAGCTGCAGATTAAGATGTTGAGTTCTGATGATCTATGGATGTACGCACCCATCGCTTACAACGGAATGGATATCGGACTCGATCTCAAGGTCGGGACGGCAAAGAGGTCATAGAATGACGTTGTTCATCAAATCTGTCCATTTTCTTTCTTGTAATCACATAAAACACAATGTAGTTAATCAAGCAGATTGTTTTAGCAACATATGAACTCCATTGCTGAAACATGGTCTTGAATTATTGAGATTTATTCTAGTTTAAATCTTATCATTTATGAACTTTATCTGCATATATTTTAATTATGAATTTGAAAAGAACAAATACCCCTTTATTGTTCCATATATATTTTACATATCAATTAAAATCATGCTTCAAATCCAATTGAACCAATGCGGAACAAGAACCACATTACAACTCCCTTAAAAAAATGGAGTTTCTGTCTTCATGCTCGGTCGCTCGCATGATTCGGAACTTCAGCTTCACCATCCAGCGGCATGTACTGTGCCATTATAGCTCGGATTTCCGAATCCATGTATGACTGCAAAAGTAGTAAAACACATGAACATTAGGGTGAATCCGGTTAGTTCATGGAGGATGCCGATCGGAACGCCTCGATTCCAGGTATTGTAGTCCAAGCATCGCCATGAAGGATTCAATCAAGGAGATAAAACACTTACTTACCCTTAATTGATATTTGTATATGAGATAAGCCCCACCGCTGGACATTGCCAAGCCGATTAAAATGACCCAAATGGCAGCCCATGATGCTCTTACCTCGGTACCGGTCTTACCTGAGATAGTACAAAGGGTTGATATAATAACACTAACCATAAATCATATGACCCTAGAAACATGGGTTCGTGTTGCTAATCCGACATCCACAACTCACTTTTGCAGTCACCGCGGTCCTGATCCCGGATATACAAACCACCTCCACTACAGGTGCACTTGTAGGTTCCCCATGTGTTTTTGCAGTGACATTCAGGGCAGTTGCACAGTTTCTTCTCTTTGCATTCATCAATATCTGCATAATGGACATAGAAGAAATACTAAATGACTTGATCATTTGTCAAGTAGCCATTTAGGCTCTTCAGTGTACATAAATTCAACTCGAGCAAGTTCGGGTTCTTATCACGGCACAAAATAAATGTGTATTCATTATGGACTTACCTTCGCAGGTATTGACACCGTCACCTTTAAACCCTGGAGGACACTCACATTTCCCTTTTCCATCCTCCTGTTCAGAGCCTTGATTAGAACATGGACAGAGCTTAGGGAAAAACGATTAAACAAATGTCGCTACTAACCGAACAAGCAGAGTAAGTTTGTCCATCCCGCGATTCATGCCAGCAACCTCCGTTATTAATCTTGCACCTTCCAGTCCCACTAGCTGAATGGCACAAAGAAAGAAGCAAGAAACTTAAGACACAAGCAACAAACAAGAAGTAAAAGCTAAAGCAGCACCTTCACAATGTCTGTAACCATCTCCTCTAAACCGCACACCGTCAACGAAGGGACATTCGCAGACTCTCCCACGAAATGTGTCCTGAGAAGATAAAATATGTTCTTGAGAGGGTTAACATTGTCAGAAGCAAGCAGAGAACCTCTATCAGGAAATTCTTCAATTCATACCTTGCAGGCTGTGAGATTGGCTGCTTTATCTTGCCAACAACCACCATTGTTCTCCAAGCATTCGTTCGTCTCCACATCTGCCAAAGAAGTAACCACCATCAATGTCGGCAGCAGCAAACATCCCACGAAACGATTTCACTCGATCTTCTCATGGAAACTGAAGGACAACAGACTAAAAAAACCTTACCACTGCTCAAACAAATAGACGGTTCGGTCGTCTCCTCGAAACCAGAACAGATGGCCTTCATAACAGCAACTTTGGCCAGCTTTCCTGTATACAAATATATCATAAAGGAATGCATCCTAAATTTTACATGTGAAACACAGGCACCAACACAAACCTCGATATTGGTGATTGTTAACAACAATAGTAGGCAATATGGTAACATCACCCCTAGGTCCTTTTCCCACCTACAGAATCAAGAGCTCCGAAAAGGTCAGATATGATAACAAATACATAAAAAGATAACTGAAACATAAACTAACTAAGCACATGAGAATTACTTGAGCATCTTGTTCTTCTTTCAGAACAGGATTATCTGAATCTGCATTAGGATCTCCCATACAGTTCTCAATCTTCTTAACATCAAGACCTGAATGGATGGTAAAAAATCATGATTCAATCATTAACTAAGTTGCCGGTAATGTAGCGGATTCTTTAATCAACTAGTATTTACCAAGAGCTCTGATAACAACATCTGCACATTCCTTGTTGTATCTTTTCTCCCTCATGGGGCATCTTATCTGAAAATCTGTCACATAGTCCCACCACATCCAAGGTTTACTGTTCTCTTTCGCCGCTCTGAAAACGCACAGCTGCCGTAAATTTTCAATAACTACATCTTTCCCATGGTATCCCGAGCTAAAATCTTGATCAGGATCAGGTGCACAGTATCTTCCATGGTTGATGCACTGAGATTTACACTGTATGCTTTGTGTGAAAGCCAGAGGGCAGTACCAAGTTATGTAATGGGGAGTGAACTGAGTATAGCCACCTTTCTCGAGTATCTGAGCAGCACCCTTGAAATCCTTCACGAATTTCATCAAGATATCACATTTAACTCCACATTCATCGTTGCTATTGGTCCAAAGCTCGTACTCGACACGGTCGTCGGGATGTGGAACCGCCTCTCTCCAATCAAGATTAACATTGACAATATCTCCTCCGGTTATAGTTTTCTTTAGAGTTTCACCGAAACTCTTCTCGACAAGGGCGGACGGAATCATTATGTTTTCAATGTACTTGGAAGATGATCTATTCTCTTCGGGGGTGTCCATAGTTATCAATGCTTCTGAAATGTCATCGGCAACAAGCACTGCAGAAGCACCAGCCTGCTGTGCATTCCAAACCTTTATAGCAAAGAAACATTCTGGGAAAATAACAAAGAATCATGAACACTAAACGCAGACTTGGGTTAAAGTTATTGAAAACTAAAGAAGAAAAGAACTAAAAAATGAACCCCAAATTCCAGAAAACAATTAAGCAGGCTAAAAGCTGTAGATTAATATAAATACAAAGGAAAAGCCTCTAAAGCTAGTAACTTTAACATCTTATATCACCCGTTAATAATATTTAATGTCACAACGTATTTTTTATAATAAAATCTAAAATATAATATTAAAGAAATAAATCTGAAAAAACTCAATCCCAGATTAGAAATATAGTATAAAAAAAGGTACCTCCACGATCGATCAAAACAAAATTGGGAAGAGCCCCAGACTTGGATCTAAAGGAAATCCCGTAATCATGAAAGCTTTTGCAACCTTTTCGGTTCTCCTTGGGGTAAACTACCACGCCGGCCAATGTCCCTCCGTATTGAGGTATCCCAAAGTTCCCGATCGCACTGTTGTGCGTTCCCTTTATCTTCTCCGGCGATGTCACCCTCAAGCTGTTCTTTTCCACCACGAATCTCCCGTAACAATTCATTAACAATGATAACAACACAAACCCACGAAGAAGAAGACATCTCTGCAGCTCCATTTCTAGCTTTTTCTATTTGAAAATGCCTTTTTCCCCTCCGATTAGCGTGAATCGGTTTTAAGGAAAGATAGTGAAGGAGATGAGAAGGAAGAACATAGTGCAAGAAAAAAATACGTAAGAGTAAAATGAGAAGTTATATTTCCATTTATGGAATAAAAACAACTTTTTATCTTAATTTTGATGATTTTTTCAATTTGATTTTTAAATATATTTTTATCGAACTCTATTTTCTATTAGAAATGAAAAAAAATGCTAATTTCAGATATAGACGTAGGTAAAATATTAGAATTTAATTTAAAAAATTATTAAACATAAGGACTAAATCATTAATTTATCTCTTTCATTTAACACGTTAAAACTTAAAATAGAATACAATTTGTTAGATATTGCACACGTGGAGTTTAAAAAAGAAAATGTTTTATTTATTTTTTATTTTATATTTGAACTAATATTTTGTCACGTTTTACTCTATAAAGTTATATAGTCTAGCAAGAATATGTCACGTATATATTTATTGATCTTATTAAAAATCGAGTATAGTCGTAATTTGGATATAAAAATAAATAAATATTAAAAATAGTAATTGTAGTTAAAATGTTAAATAGTTGATTAAACAAAATAAAAATAATATGCAGTAAAATATTATATCTTAAAATAAACAATTGAACTGTTTTTAAAAGTTAAAAAATGAAATTATATATTTTAATGGCATTTTACAATCTAAAATTTTATTTTATTAAAAATTGTCAGACAAATGTCAGTTGCTCCAAAAACGTGGGACAGTTAAGGCTTTGGTGCGAGTAAATTAGTGTTACGCTATCGGGATCTGTTAAAAGAAAAAATTATATCATGGGTTAGTTTATGAAACCAACCAATAAAAGCTGTTTATATTATGTCATAATTTTTTTTTTAAGTAAATCTTCACTTCAAAAATTAAAAAATAATGAGGTAAACAGTTTTTATTGGTTGGTCTCATAGATAACGTGGTGGGACTGACCCATGATATAATTTCTTCCGTCAAAAGATATTAATAAATATAAGGGATATTTACATTTTAGTCCTTTAATTTATCTATTTTTATAATGTATTTAAATCTTTTGGTTCATATAATAGATGTAATTGTAATTTTTTTTACGATAGTACCTATTTTTTGTTTTTAATTTGACCACTACATAACTTCTTGAGTATGTTATTGAGTCAAACTCGATTTAAACTCGTGTTAGGTATTTAATTCGAGTTTTATCAAACATTAATTTTTAAAATGAATTCTATTTAAAATATAATAAGTTTAATTAGAGCTGATTGTATTAATTTTTTATAATTTTTTAATAATTTTTACCTTGAAAAAAAAAGGAAAATTTTGCTCATATTAGGGAAAGAAATGTTAAGTAAAAACTTTAATCACTTATTCTAAAAATATATAGTAAGTGTAAAAAAGTTTGAGGATTATTAAAATTCGATACCCTAGCTCATTTTCGACTTTCTGTGATTCAATGTGCAAGCAGTGTGAGTCCTGTATGCCGGTCAAGATATCGGTCGATTGGCGGGGTTAAAAGAGAACGAATACTACCATCAAGTGTGACAATGCACGTGTCAAGAAAATATATACCCACGGTAATAAATATATACATTGTACATACGTGATACTTGAATTTAAGTAACCTTAATGAAATATATTATCTTTTATCACCGAAATTATTCCACGGTTCATACCGGTCGTAATTCTAAGCAGCTAGATACAAGTGAACATAAAATAAACAATCCTGTCGTTGAATCTAGGGTTCTTCAGCAACTCTCCTCTGGTCTACTTGAATGTCCATTCATCAACAGCAGCTCTCCTGCATATATTCAAACATGAATAACAATAACATATATTTTCTTTAGAACTGTAAATGATTTGCAGGAGGTGCATGTCTGGAAAACAAAGACAATCTGTAGCATATATTTTCTTTTACTTCAGTTTAGCATGCTTCGTCCGTCATCAGGCTTGTGAACAGAACCGAGCTTTGATTTCTGAGAGACTGCATGTCCAACCCCAATGCCTGAAACTGTAATAAAAAAATATCCTCGTTTTATGGATGGATGAGTGAGATACTGTAGATGTTATAAGTGCTCAATATAATTAATATTTTGTTTTTAGTTATACTTTGATTCAATAAATTATGTTATTGATCTTAGTGTTTTACGTGTTTTTATACAAAACTATAAATGTTGGAAAGTGTACTTAAATGACTAAATTTTGAGGGTTTTTTATTATGTGTATGAAAAACTGACGTGACATTCCATCAGTAGCTTATAGAAGATGACATCAGTAACACCTGATAGTTTATCAACTGCTTTCATATAACTTATCAGACGGAATTTAAATTTCAAATTTGAGATTTATCTTTTGAATTTGAATTTAAATATTTTAGATTTATTTAAAATTTTTCTTTTTATTTTAGGGATTGTAGAAGGCTATAAATATTTACCTCTTGGATAAGCCTAGAACTTATCCTTGATATCTCATCTTTTTTCTCTTTGTTTGAGTTTTATAAAAGTTTTTTTCTTTCTTTCTTTCTTTATTTTTTTTCTTATCCTTAGATAATTCTTTTCGTAATCTCGGATCGAAGACAAAGTGGACATAGAAAGATTTTTATTACTTGTGACACCCTGAAATTAGTATAATATAATTTTTAAAAATTTTATAAATTAATATTTATTTTTTTAAAAAAATGATTGTATCAACCTAATATTTTAAGATTTTTATGACATATTTACCCTAAAAATATTTTAATTTATATCATTCTTACAAATATTTTTGGGACCATAACCGCTAATTTACCCGCCTAGAAAGGAGGTGATGATTTACTTGAAAAAAAATTAAGATTAACAATCCTGATTAGTTGAGATTAATTGAGACTATAGAAGACGTGATGAATATGATTCACCTAATAATTTTCTCAAGAAAGGGCTTTTATTTAAAATTAAAATTCAACAAGTAGAAAACTGACCTTATAGAGCCGATTCCAGTGTTACGTATGTGGGCTATGTTGGGCCGATCCTCTCTCTTACATCGTCTTTCCAGCTGTGGACATCCCTCGATTCTCAGCTCTTGCAGTGCCGTGAGTCTCCTGACACCTTGGGGCAATGACAGCATAGTAGGACAATGCAAAATCTCCAAGCTTGAAAGCGAGGTGAGGTGTTGGATCTCCAAGCTTTCAAGTTGTGAGCAATAACGAAGACTCAAGTGTTTAAGGGAGCAGAGATTATCCAGAACATCAGATGAAGACTTGAGACTAATTCTTTCAATCTCCAACGTCTCAAGGTGTTTATGATTTCTCAGTAGTCCATCAGGGAAATCCATAGATTCAGGGGGTCCTTCCAATTTGAGAGATGTAAGATTCGTGGCAGTCATCATCAAACAATTGAGTAAACGAACATTACCTCCAACAACAACCAGCTCTTTCAGAGATGGCAGCATTGGCAGCTCAACCAACTTAGGACAACCTATGATGGTTAATGAGCTTAAGAGAGGAAAATGTTCTCCACCAGTACTTGTACTCCATTCCTCCAAGCATCCTGACCCATCTATTTTAAGAACCTCGAGTGATGGAAAACAACTTTCCATATCTCCATAGAAGCTGTTGTCGATACACTTCAGAGAACTCATTTCCCCAATAGTAAGGACCTTAAGGAAGCGTAATTTCCCTAGAGGGGGAAGTTGATCGCATCTTGGACAGGAATTTAGTTCGATTTCAACAAGGTTTGGTAGAAGCAGATTCATCATCCATTTCGGAAACCTTACACCTTGGTAAGCAGATATGCGCAACTTCCTCAAGCTTGAAGGAGGTTGGAGAGCATCAAGGATCTCTTCATCATTTCTATGTACATCAGGACTGAATTCCCTGTAATCCCAAGACAACCCTAACGATCTTAAATTTTGCTTCTTTATCAAATTGGCATTTTTAGCTTCAGTTGAATTCTTCACATTGCGAAGTTCTGTGATGCTCAATTCTCCTTCAAGGTCCAACTCTTTTAACTCATCAATGCCACGACCATTCTCCTTTCCAACAATGAACTGGCTGAGCTTGCGCAAGCGTCTTAATTCTCCCACTCCACCAGGCATAGAAATTAGATCAGGGCAATCTCTGAGGTCCAAGTACTTTAGATTTTTCAATTTCTTCAAACCCTTGGATAACATTTGAAGATCATAATCCCATTTGAGATTTAATGTCTGCAAGTTATGAAGGGAGCTTATTGATTTGGGAAGACCTCTAACTCCAAGACCAAGAAAGCGTAAATACCTCAGGTGCTTCAAACTTTTAGATGCAGATTTGCTAAATCTATTATCAGTACAATCCAAAACCTTTTGATGCTTTTGATTCATGATGAAGTTGGAAGGATTGGAGATGTTACAATAAAAGTAAGAATTTCTATCGAAGATCAACGAACGCAACGGTGGCAATTTGGATAAGTCTATAATGTTTATTGATGAACAGCTGCAGCCATGAACAAACAAGTGACGAGCAGTTTTAGGTATTTTCAACCTCTCACCGGACTCAATCACACAACATTCGTGCCCCTTAATGGATCTTGCAAAGTCGTGAATCAAATCATGCATTTTACAAGTAACAGTTCCATTAACATCCTCATTGATTTCTTGGAAAAAGGACCTCCGAGTTAATTCAGAGAATATCTCACACCCCATATCATGCAAATCCAACGGTTCTCGAGAAGGAATAAATCCATTTGCCATCCACAGTCCTATCAGCTCATCCTTTATCATGACATAATCTTTAGGAAATAAGGAGCAAAATGAGAAGCACTGCCTCATGTACGAAGGAAGATGTTCATAACTTAACCTCAACACAGCTAAGATTCTACTGCCCTCGTCTTCTAAGTCCCATATCTTGCTGTCTCTGACATGTAACCATTCACTTTTCTGACTTTTGGAGCGCAATATGCTTCCGATGGCCTTAATTGCCAACGGTACCCGTCCGCATCTCTGCATAATCTGCCACCCAATTTTTTCCAGGTCCGCATTGCCTTCGTTTGTTCGCTTGCCAAAGGCTTTTTTCTTGAATAAGGACCAAGAATCATCATCTGACAAATATCCCAAGTGATGAATAGGAACTGTGACCATCATAACAGCAACTTTCTCGAGTCGAGTTGTAACAATAACTGCACTTCCTCTCCCTCCAGACTGTAGCGCTTGTTTCAGTCTATCCCACTTGACATGGGATTCGTTCCACACATCATCAAGTACAATCAAAAACCGCTTCCCGACCAGTTTCTCAACTAAGCGCCGTTGCAGGGGATCTAGCTCTTGGATATCACACTTCCCTTCAATGGATTCCAAAATGGCTTTAGTCAGTCTTTTTACATCAAAATCATTTGATACGCACACCCAAATTCTCAAATCAAAGGCCTTTGCCACGTTTTGGTCGTTGTAAACCAATTGAGCCAGTGTTGTCTTTCCAAGACCTCCCATGCCACAAATGGCATAAACGGAGAGGTCATCATGATCAATGTGACTGGCGTTGTTAAGTATCATACTAACCATCTCTCCCTTCTCATCTGCTCTGCCAAATACTTCAGATTCATCCACGAGGGAGCTGGTTTCCCTATCACTAGTCCGTTCAATTACAGCTTCTCCTACACCCGCTTCCAAGTGGAACTTGCTTCTCTCCGCAGCAATGGCATCTACTTTCTCTCTTGCAGCTTTAACTCTACGTGCCATACTTGAGCGAAACAAAAGTGGGTTCTGAAGAGAAAAGAAAGTGGATACCTTGCTTCCACGCCCCAGAGCTTCTGATTGAAAATCCTCGAGCACATCTTCCAGATCGTAGGCTGCTTGTTCGAGCTTCCCAAGCCAGTTCCTGATAGCTTCACTCTTCCACTGCTTCTGCTCGGCATCATGGAGCACAGCTTGGATGGTCGTTAAAGTACTCTGCAGACTCTCAAGCTCCGTTTTGAGGCTCACAGCAAGTCTGACCTCCTCCCGGAACAATGAGTCCAAGTTGTTCAAGATGGTACTGAAAAGAGCTGAAAGAAATGCATCCGCCATGTCTGCTCTCTCCTAAAATTTGACAATAAGTAAAGCAAAGACTGGAAACAGAAGAAGAAAGGATTCGGGAAACAACGATGTATGTATTGAGGATGATCAAAGACAAGAAAGCCTCTCTACCAAGAAAGTAAACAAAGTTTCAGTTAGGGTCCACACTTCTCCAATATGCAAAAGACAAGCAAAGTAGATGCTCTGGAAACGTAATAGCATGAGATTCTCCACCCACCTCCAAGCAAAGTAAATGCATAATCTGCAATGGGAATCGTATTGCTTTAAGTAAAGGGAAAAGTGCACGAACATTACAGGAACTATCTATTAGAGTAGTTATAGTTAAGTAACCATTTTTGGTTATAGGCCTGCTGGAGTTGTGTATTCATGTAACGGTCTATATAAGCCTATCACAACGTGTAAGGGGCTATATAAGTTATCGGCATACTTCCCTTATACGGACCTGCACAAACTGAATTCACAGTCGATAGCCTTTAAGTTCGGAACCGTGATAAATGTAAAATAGTAATCTCTTTATAATTTTTAATTTTTTTATGAAAACTTTTGTGTGTGTGGGATCTCCCTATTAGTAAGACATATTATATTTTTAGGAGAAAGATACGAGTTTAATTTTTAAAGATGATATTATTGAAAAAAACTGCTTCACACAGAAAATATAAATCGTAAGATAGACACATATTAAAAATATATATATATGAATGCAAGGTTTGGGAATTTAACCTTTGCATTTTATAGATTTAAAACGGTATAAATATAATTAGAAATGATTTTTTTCCTCTTTTTTAGTGTCCATGGTGGAAAAGAATCTAATTGAAAACTCATGATTTCAAAGTTAAAATAAAGTTGAATAATCCATTATTTTATATAACTATCAATATTTTGATTAATTAATTAATTTAAATCATATATTATATAAATTTATTATAAAAATAAAATAAAATTCTTATTTTTACTTAAAAGATTTAATATTATATTTAGTGTTTTTATTTTTAATTAGTGAGTTTAAGGTTTAAAGTTTACGGTTTAAGATTGAGGGTATAATTAAGATTTAGGAAATTAGGGGTATGGTGTATAGGGTTTAGAATTTAAAAAATAAAAGTTAGGGTTTGAAATTTAATTTTCTAAAATTTTCAAGTAGGAGGCATGAAAAGAGGCACAACAAAGAGGTAGAAGATCTTTTACCCAGGGTTTTCACCCTTTGTTGTGGGTGCAAATCGCCTACCTCTTTTTCATACCTCCATTTGTGACTTCGCTTTAAATTAGAGGGTTTAGCGTTTAATGTTATGGTTTGTGGTTATGATTTACGGAATTAGGGATATGATGTATTTTGTAGGGTGTATGATTTATGATATAAAAATAAGGGTTAAAATTTAAAATTTAATTTTTTAGAATTTTTTAATAAGAGACGTGGATGGAGAGATGATAAAGAAATAGTAAAAGATTTTTACCCCTTTGTTGGAGAGATTATATCATAGGCTCGGCCTACCACGTCAGTCGTGGTCCTTAGCCAATAAAAACTATCCATTTTGCCTCTAATCGTCCATGTATTTATTGTAATTTCCATAAATGATATTTTTAAAAAGACATGAAAATTCTGAGTGAATATTCATTAGTTGAAAAAAAATATGGCGGAGGTTAATGGTGAAGTGGGTGGTTATTATTGGATTGGACCACAACTGACGTGATAGGCCGGACCCATAATACAATTTCTCCTTTTGTTGTCACTTTTACATGGATAATCTATGTGAGTTCTAAACATACGCAATAAAAACGATCGTACAAGTTCTCCTAAAATCTTTCAACTATTCTTCGTACTCTCAAGGTACCATAATCATATATCATAAGTCCTCATTAATAATATTGTTGCCTTCTTGGCATCACAACTCTTTTGAAGCTTATCAATTACATCTCTCTTTTGAAGGAGTGTTACTGTTATATTGCAGGCCTCCGCCTCGCTATGATAACTTATCTGTCTCGAGAAGAGAACGGACAGGACCTGTTATAGTAACCCTTTATTAAGTGGCATTCACTGCTTCTGGGAAACAAAATCTACAAATCAGAAGCCATGTCCAAGGAGAAATTGATATAACAAACGTAAATTTTCATTCATGTTTTATGGTGTTGGACCCTGCAAGGGGGTGAAATCGATTACCGATACAGAGGTTTGTTGCTTTATGATCTCATGCAAGAACTCGACCATGGATTGATATATATATATATATATATATATAAATTAATAAGAAATATGATTTCTTGGACACCATTTATTGTTGTATGCATCTTTTATCTTGATGAAAAATACATAATATAATATTTATTCGTATTTTTTATGAACATTTTGATAAGATGTAGTCACCGGATAACATTCGTAATTAATTTTAATTTAAGAGTTTGAAGTATATTATTTTTATAACACAGGCTCAAAATTCAAAAGGTTGTGACAATATTTTTTTATTATTTTTTAATTAAAATAGAAAATAATTGATAAATGATAATAAGATTATTGTATTTTCATTCGAACTTACATGGATATTTCCCGTAACATTCGTGTACTTTTCCCTTCAATTAAACTTTGACCGGGCAAGATGGATTCCAGTGCATATGCATTGTTTCCCGCTGTTTTTACGTTCCATCGCCTTCCACATAATTGCTTGGTGGTGGCCGGTGGGTGGGTAGGTAAGTGGTCAATCAGTCTCATGATATTATATTTCCACAACCTCTGCTTTCCTCGTCTTTTCCATATTGAAGACGTGTGGACCCTTATCGAACCAGGACCATTCCCTTGTTTACTTTCTTGGTACAGAGCCTTATCAAATATGATGACCCAGTATTTCTTTCTTATCTTTGGTTATTCTCATTACAACCATTACTGTTTTCTTTGTTTTCTGAATCCTTTCTTCTTCTTCTGTTTCAAGTTTTTGCTTTTCTGATTGTGAAATTTTAGGAGAGAGCAGACATGGCGGAGGCTTTTGTTTCAGCTCTTTTCGGTACCATCTTGAACAACTTGGACTCATTGTTCCGGGAGGAGATCAGACTTGCTGTGAGCCTCAAAACGGAGCTTGAGAGTCTGCAGAGTACGTTAACGACCATCCGAGCTGTGCTCCATGATGCCGAGCAGAAGCAGTGGAAGAGTGAAGCTATCAGGAACTGGCTTGGGAAGCTCGAACAAGCAGCCTACGATCTGGAGGATGTGCTCGAAGATTTCCAATCAGAAGCTCTGGGGCGTGGAAGCAAGGTATCCACTTTCTTTTCTCTTCAGAACCCACTTTTGTTTCGCTCAAGTATGGCACGTAGAGTTAAGACTGCTAGAGAGAAAGTGGATGCCATTGCTGCGGAGAGAAGCAAGTTCCACTTGGAAGCGGGTGTAGAAGAAGCTGTAATTGAACGGAATAGTGATAGGGAAACCAGCTCCCTCGTGGATGAATCTGAAGTATTTGGCAGAGCAGATGAGAAGGGAGAGATGGTTAGTATGATACTTAACAACGCCAGTCTCAATGATCATGATGACCTCTCCGTTTATGCCATATGTGGCATGGGAGGTCTTGGAAAGACAACACTGGCTCAATTGGTTTACAACGACCAAAACGTGGCAAAGGCCTTTGATTTGAGAATTTGGGTGTGCGTATCATATGATTTTCATGTAAAAAGATTGACTAAAGCCATTTTAGAATCCATTGAAGGAGAGTGCGATATCCAAGAGCTAGATCCCCTGCAGCGGCGTTTAGTTGAGAAGCTGGTAGGGAAGCGGTTTT
The DNA here is from genome assembly GCA_035048815.1 of Abelmoschus esculentus. Lineage (NCBI taxonomy): Eukaryota > Viridiplantae > Streptophyta > Magnoliopsida > Malvales > Malvaceae > Abelmoschus > Abelmoschus esculentus. The sequence goes on from JAUCBN010000012.1 coordinate 822,622, forward strand.
TGATTGTATTTGATGATGTCTGGAACGAATCCCATGTCAAGTGGGATAGACTGAAACAAGCGCTACGGCAGTCTGGAGGGAGAGGAAGTGCAGTTATTGTTACAACTCGACTTGAGAAAGTTGCTGTTATGATGGCCACAGTTCCTATTCATCACTTGGGATATTTGTCAGATGATGATTCTTGGTCCTTATTCAAGAAAAAAGCCTTTGGCATGCGAACAAATGAAGGTAATGCGAACCTGGAAACAATTGGGAGGCAAATTGTGCAGAGATGTAGAGGGGTACCCTTGGCAATTAAGGCCATCGGAAGCATATTGCACTCCAAAAGTCAGGAAAGTGAATGGTTACATGTCAAAGACAGCAAGATGTGGGACTTGGAAGACGAGATCTTAGCTGTGTTGAGGTTAAGTTATGAACATCTTCCTTCGTACATGAGGCAGTGCTTCTCATTTTGCTCCTTATTTCCTAAAGATTATGTCATGATAAAGGATGAGCTGATAGGACTGTGGATGGCAAATGGATTTATTCCTTCTCGAGAACCGTTGGATTTGCATGATATGGGGTGTGAGATATTCTCTGAATTAACTCGGAGGTCCTTTTTCCAAGAAATCAATGAGGATGTTAATGGAACTGTTACTTGTAAAATGCATGATTTGATTCACGACTTTGCAAGATCCATTAAGGGGCACGAATGTTGTGTGATTGAGTCCGGTGAGAGGTTGAAAATACCTAAAACTGCTCGTCACTTGTTTGTTCATGGCTGCAGCTGTTCATCAATAAACATTATAGACTTATCCAAATTGCCACCGTTGCGTTCGTTGATCTTCGATAGAAATTCTTACTTTTATTGTAACATCTCCAATCCTTCCAACTTCATCATGAATCAAAAGCATCAAAAGGTTTTGGATTGTACTGATAATAGATTTAGCAAATCTGCATCTAAAAGTTTGAAGCACCTGAGGTATTTACGCTTTCTTGGTCTTGGAGTTAGAGGTCTTCCCAAATCAATAAGCTCCCTTCATAACTTGCAGACATTAAATCTCAAATGGGATTATGATCTTCAAATGTTATCCAAGGGTTTGAAGAAATTGAAAAATCTAAAGTACTTGGACCTCAGAGATTGCCCTGATCTAATTTCTATGCCTGGTGGAGTGGGAGAATTAAGACGCTTGCGCAAGCTCAGCCAGTTCATTGTTGGAAAGGAGAATGGTCGTGGCATTGATGAGTTAAAAGAGTTGGACCTTGAAGGAGAATTGAGCATCACAGAACTTCGCAATGTGAAGAATTCAACTGAAGCTAAAAATGCCAATTTGATAAAGAAGCAAAATTTAAGATCGTTAGGGTTGTCTTGGGATTACAGGGAATTCAGTCCTGATGTACATAGAAATGATGAAGAGATCCTTGATGCTCTCCAACCTCCTTCAAGCTTGAGGAAGTTGCGCATATCTGCTTACCAAGGTGTAAGGTTTCCGAAATGGATGATGAATCTGCTTCTACCAAACCTTGTTGAAATCGAACTAAATTCCTGTCCAAGATGCGATCAACTTCCCCCTCTAGGGAAATTACGCTTCCTTAAGGTCCTTACTATTGGGGAAATGAGTTCTCTGAAGTGTATCGACAACAGCTTCTATGGAGATATGGAAAGTTGTTTTCCATCACTCGAGGTTCTTAAAATAGATGGGTCAGGATGCTTGGAGGAATGGAGTACAAGTACTGGTGGAGAACATTTTCCTCTCTTAAGCTCATTAACCATCATAGGTTGTCCTAAGTTGGTTGAGCTGCCAATGCTGCCATCTCTGAAAGAGCTGGTTGTTGTTGGAGGTAATGTTCGTTTACTCAATTGTTTGATGATGACTGCCACGAATCTTACATCTCTCAAATTGGAAGGACCCCCTGAATCTATGGATTTCCCTGATGGACTACTGAGAAATCATAAACACCTTGAGACGTTGGAGATTGAAAGAATTAGTCTCAAGTCTTCATCTGATGTTCTGGATAATCTCTGCTCCCTTAAACACTTGAGTCTTCGTTATTGCTCACAACTTGAAAGCTTGGAGATCCAACACCTCACCTCGCTTTCAAGCTTGGAGATTTTGCATTGTCCTACTATGCTGTCATTGCCCCAAGGTGTCAGGAGACTCACGGCACTGCAAGAGCTGAGAATCGAGGGATGTCCACAGCTGGAAAGACGATGTAAGAGAGAGGATCGGCCCAACATAGCCCACATACCTAACACTTTTATTTCTTGATTCCAAATCACTCTTATATCTTAAATCTTGTATTTATTTTACAAAGCCTTACACGAAAATCTCATTTTCTCTTCTTCTTCTTGGACAAGTATTTACACAAATTTTCATTTCGGTTGATGGAACTTGAGTTTTGATGTCATTACCTCATTTCTTGAATGGTGTTCAGTTTATTCATGCTTTTAAATTATCTCACATTTTAAAATCTCAATGTCATCTTCAACCTTGAGCTTGTTCTTGGAATTTTAATGGTGAAACTCAATTTAGGAGCTCTTTAGTTGGTTTGAAACTTCAGTTAGGTTAAGTTTGTGCTAAGAATGAAGTTAGAATTGATAGATGGTGATGGAAGGGTTGAAACAAAAATCATTAAAAAAAAAAACTTGTGCTAATGTATGAACTTCATGAGTTTAGGGGTTGACCTATAATTATAGGTTTGGTTTAAGGTTTAGTCAATGAGAATGTAAGTATAATCAGAAAAATGGAAACTAATGGACACGTCATCGTTTTTCAATGAAAGGTAATGGGAGGGACTAAAATGAGAGTGAAATAAAAGTTAGATGATCTGATCCCGATGAAAGTTTTCTGTGACTAAAATGAAAACCCCTAAAAGTTTTTTAACCCTTTATGTAGTTTACCCTTTTAAAACCCTGCACTCATGGAATCCATATTTAAAGGATTTGAGCATTATATTTCTGTGAAATGAGTATATGGTTTTGTGAATATATTTTCAGGGATGATGATTTGGATTGAAGCACAAAAATGGTGTGTGATTTAAACAGAAAATCAAATGAATGAAACCAGCAGTTCCTATCCCCTATATGGAGCACAGAACTACACAACCAACAAAAATGGTACAAAAATTGCAGAAAATGAATTCATTTCTATGGAGCACAGAACTACACAACCAATAAATCTCAGATGGAAACAAGCAGTTCCTATCCCCTATATACATTCTAGTTTCTATGTTTCCATCATCCTGAGTGGCCGAGTGCAGAGGTATTCGAAATGAATAAATATCAACTGCAATCCCAGAATATTCTTCAAAAAATAAACAAAAAACAAGAATCCCTGCATTTGAAATCAATAATGGAATCTATTATTCCAAAGCGGACCTGCTGTTGGCAAGGAAGAATCCTATACATAAGCAACCATAAAGGCCTTCACTTCTTTTTCACCTCTGAAAGACTGAAAATAACAAGGATGTGTACTGGTTGCCTGCTACAAATAGAGATGATCACTGACTGATATTTGCTCATTCTGTCAAATCATCGAACCATCTGTGTATTAAACAATAAATAGGGTGCGATGTCATAAGCTAAGTGACTAAAAATAAACAAGGTTTAGAAGGAATGGCAATCAATGAGCAATCCGGTATATGTTGTGCACAGGTTTCCTTTGCAAAAAATTCTACATTATTATTTAGTGGGCATGGGTGTGTGATGCAAGTGCACAGGGTATTTCTCTCACATCCCACCATGACATTCCATCCATCAGATAGCTTTTATATCTGTGTGTTCATCTGCAAAATAAATACTGAATAGAGGATAATTTACCACTTTCTGATGGCTTCTTCCTTTTATGGTTTTCATTGCTGCTTCTGCAAAAGCTTGTGCTGCCTCTGCATCAGCTTCAGCAACCTCTGCCTCTCTTGCTGCTGCTTCAGCTTCTGCTATAGCAGCTTCTGCTTCTGAAACTGCTCGAGCAGCAGCTGCAGCAGCCTCTTGTGGTGTCATATTCCGCATCCTAGCTAACTCTAAATCAATCTGAGACTTTGTGAGGATTTTTAGGTCATCCCTATCGAATCGAGGAGAAACCCTTTGCCTTGCCTCGGAAAATAACATGGAATGATTCCTCCTCCTGTCTGAAAATGACAGAGCTGTTGCAATCCTATACCTGCGTTTCACCTGCAAGGAAAAGTATAGTTAATCAAAACCATATATCACGAGGAAAACACCCATTATTTGACCAGACTTCTATATTCTAGAAACAGGTAAAAAGTTGAACTACCACAAACTTGGTAAGGTAGTACTGGGACTATCAGGAAGCATTTGTGAGTGTGATCAGGCTATATTGTAATACCTTCTCAGTTAACAATAATAACTGTCACTTTCCGGAAATTTTTAATGATGCCATATACAGACAGATGCACAGTGGCCATTAAGCTTAGATGTTTACACACAAAAAAGCCCGCAAGCATTTCTGTGTTACACAGACTCATAGTGCTCCTTAAACTCAAGATCAAGTAGAACCCTTTAATCACATATAAAACTTACAACACCTCCAAAATCCTAAGCCATTCCAGAAGTATAATAGAACACACCCACGGGCAACAAAATACAAGCAAATAATATTACATGAAACAAGATATATCAACTACAAATTTATCAGGGGGAAAAAAACTTCATGAGTAGGAATAAAGTAGCATCAAATATGTTTCCATGCAGCATATACATTACCTTAATCAGTCTACCACAAGCTGTTAAGTACTTTAACTTTGCTGACAAGAGCCTCTTAAAGTCAGGAGGTGCCCAATATTGCTCCTACAGAAATAGAAAGACAAACAGGTAAAATATGCCAACAAAGTAAACACATATTTCCTGAGGGGAATGAATGCTAAAGTCAACGGGACTACTAGAAAACATATGTGCTAAACGTGGTGGGTGCTGTCATCACCAAAATAAAGAGGAAGACATTGAATCCAAGAAAGGAAAACATATGAAGTCCCATAAAGCAAATTAAAATGACAAAAATATTATTTTGACATGTTAACTGTCATCAAATTTATTGTGTCGTGCAGAATTGGTAGGGTTCTACACATGAAAGTAAATAAGACTAGCAATGCCTAAACAAAGAAAGGTGTACAACAAACTGACAAAAGTGATAACTCTCTTATTCCATTTCAATTGTCTTCAAATTCAAACTGTATAATGGAACATTTATTTGACACAAGCCTTACCTCACATCATTTTCTTCTCTTCTTTGAGATTGCTAGGAAAATACATTGATACCAGTTAAAACAGAAATTGCAAAGGTGGATATCAACCAATCATGTGACATTTTAAAGTTCCCATATCTCTAAATCTGATACGCTCCCCTTCTCTCTGTTTATTACGAACCTCAACTGCTATACTTTCATTAAATAGAAAAAATAAAATTGAACCATGAATACTGCATTTAAACCGACCTCTATATATGCAGCAATATTTGTCTTATTTGAACCACCAGGCTCTTTCAAGCTTGTAATCGCTTCCATAATGAGGTTATCTAACCTGCAACCTTAAAAGAATTAACATCAGAAGTGAAATGATACAAGATGCAAATACATGAAACAAAAATAAGAACGATGATGAACCTGACAATGGATCTCTTTGTAGATGAAGGAATCTGCAATGTAGTGTTGAGAGCTGTGATGGACTTAACATCCACAATTTCTTCATCACTTGGAGCAGCAGCGAGCACCATAGCACTCTCATCCTGTTTAGGAAAGCTGGATGTCCTTTTCACAGCTAATCTAGCTTTGTCTCGAGAGCCCCATCCATTGGCCATCACACTCATATTTCTCCATTTATCCTACACCAAAAAATAAAAAGAATTGGCTAGTACAAAACCAGAGCCTATGTTATTCAGACTCCGGTATGAGCATTGTATATAAATATCTATCTAAGATAGATATGATTATGTTTTCTAAGTTTCCTATGAAATTATCGTATCCTTGAACATCATATCCATATATCCACGTGTCGGATACAAGTGTTAGACACGAATATTTCAAGAACAGTGAGGAGTCCGAGCAAAACATAAGACTAAAGGAATTAGTCACCAAGACAAGAATTAAAAGGGAGGCTATATATCAAATCATTTATACGAGAAGAAAACGTAACAAACCTTGAGATCTACATTGGAACGCAGATACAAGACACTACTAAATTCCGGGTCTTTCAATATCGTTCGCCATTTTCCAGCACCATGTTTGATGACTCCAGATTTTAATGCTGCCTCTTCTTCAGGTGTCCATTTCTGCTTAGGAGCACCCATTACAGGAATATAAAGCAAAATAGTCTTCAAGTTTAACAAGCTGCAAAAATCATTTCGCTCAATATTAGCTGATAAAATCAAATTCAAACATTGTTCTCATAAAATTAATATTTGAACAATTATCAACAATATTGTGTCATAATTGCATATATTTAGTAATTCTTAACAGAGAATAACGTGCTAACGAATCAAACATACATGATTTCAATAAATGACTATCATCATAAAATTAATACTAATTCAAATAACAATTTCGCCATCTGAAATCTAAAGATGAATAACAGAATATAGAAAAAAGAGAATCAAACAAAATTACATAGAGATTGAAATAATCCATACACAAAGAAAAAAAATACACATAGCAGCCTAAAAGAAAATCAAATTACCCGATGTTGCAGAAATATATGAAACAAAAGGGGAGAAAGAAGATTAATTACCTTATAATAATTTCGTTCGAAACTTGAACCGGAGATCGGGAAGTGAAGGCTTGTTATTGTTTTCTTAAAAAGACTGGGGAAAAGGGGGAAATTGAAAATTAAGAATTATATGCAATTACTCTACGATGGCGATGCTATGCTACTGGAGATTTCACGACGATTCAATGGGGATGCTGTGGTTTTCTGGCGGAAAATTTTGTTAGGGTTTTTTCTTTTTCTTTTGCCCTTTCCGTATATGTTCTTTATCGATTTCTAAAATAAATTTAGGTCACTCTAATTATTTTCGGAACATCTTTTTAATTAAAAATTTATAATTTAGATTAAATAATTTATTATACATAACATTTTATCATTATTTATTAAAATAGAATGCAACTTAATATAACAATAATTTTAGTTTTTAATATTTATTTCATCAAACAACATGATATTAATTTATAAATTTAATTCATTCAATTTTTAAAATATTATCAAATCAAATAAATTTATTAATTAAGAGTTAACAATTTAATATTTTACTATAAGACAACGAAAATTTTCTGAAAAAATAGTGATTGGATAATTATTAGGGGTGAATAAGATTGAGTATTCGATTAATTTGACTAGAATTGATCCTGGTCCCGATAATTACTGATTCGTGAAAATTATAATTGGTCTAGATAACATCGGGTCCTAAATTTTAAGATCCAGTCATGTTACTAGCGGGAAGCGATACTAATATTGGGTACTCGGTCAATTCATTTCTTATCAAGAAAATATAAGTAATAGGAGAAAATAAAATTAACCACCAATAATATAATTAAATAATAAAATTAGAAAATTATAGGCTTGAAAATTAAAATTTTAAAATAAGACATGCTCATAATATTCATACGTAAAGAAAATGTTTGATGATAAAAAATAAACAAAAGGACATTATCTATTACAAGCAAGAAAACTACTACTGGATACTTGGTATTGGTTTCGGTCATATTGGGTACCTACTAGTTATCGGGTCCAAAAAATCAAGATACAGTCCTGGTTTTGGTTATGATCGGGACCTAAATTTTAGATTCAATATCAGTCCCACCGAAATCAATACAGGATAAAAATTTGTCGGATCTAACCAGGTCTGAGACCAGGTAATCAAGTTTTTTTACCAATTTGAATATCATTAAATTAATTAATAAAGATTAAAAATCTTAATGACTCAAAATATATTTATTAAAAGAGTGATAAACTCAACATATATTTATTAATTGTACGTTGAGTCATTGAAATTTTTATCTTTTATTAATTAATTTAATAATATTCAACATCAATAGTGTTTATCAGTGTTCAACGCACGTGATAGACTCATCTTATACTTTAACGTATATTTCAAACGTAGTTTAGTGTGTATAGAGAAAAAATAATTTTATGTTTTATTTTAAAAAAAGTATTTTAGACCTTCATTTTTTAATTTATAAATTCACTATTTATCGATAAAATATATAAATTTTAAAAATTAAAATTATTTAAAATATATCTTACTCTTTCCCATTTTAACGATAGTCACATATTTGTGAATTTTTTAATTATGTTTAAATATTAATTTATGGAAAAATTGATTGGTTTGTAATTAAATAACTAAGTTATTTGGGGTGCATTTTACCTTTTATCAAATAAAATTCTTTATCGTCTCTAAGTTTCTTAAATAATATCAAAATTTAACATTATAAATGAAAAAAATAAATTTTTAATATTATCTTATATTGAATATCTAAAAAATATATTTAAATTAATTGGTTAATAAATCAAATATAATTAAATAAAAAAATATAACTTTAATTTATTTTTATCAGAAAAATTATATCATAAACTCGTTGTATCACGTAATAAAATAAAATGTACCCCTGAATTATGATATGGACATGTGTACCACGAGGTTGACTGCTTTAAATTTTTTTTTTAAATCATAATTCTAATTTTAATATATTTATTCGATGGTTTTAAAATTTTAATAAAAATAAATAATTTAATTAATTGATAAAATAACTTCTCAGAAATTTAAATATAATATATATTTTTCCTAATCACTATAATTATAATTTAATTCTCATTTTCGATAAATAATAATAATTTGTTTCATATAATTTCAGGGGGAAAAGTTAAAATTCCGAGATGTATAATAATTACACATAATATGTATCTTGGGACTCGAATGTAAAAAATAAAAGTTTTAACATCAAAAGAGCAGAAATATTCAAGCAAATGTCCGAATCAGTTATTACAGAAAATAAAAGGACAGGAGAAAAGGGAAAGAAAATACAGGCGAAAATGGAAGAACAATTTGATTCAATTAAAGCTGGGAAAAGTTAAGTTCTTCAAAAGCAAGCATCCAGCAGGCAACAACAGCACAGAGCAGCCAAACTGCACACGCAACAACAACAAAGAAAAGCAATCAAGATTTTGAAAAAATTGCCAAAGGGTGTTTTGGGGATTTCCTCCAAAAACTCTTGAAGATCTGACTCCGATCATTTGAAAACCTATTATCAAATCCCATTTTCATCGGCGATTGTGGAAGATTCGTAGATCTGGCGTACAAACCGTATATACGGTAGAGAAATACTCGTACAGTTGTACTACTAAACAAGGAAGAGAGGACTTACCAGCCTTCTAAGAAACCAGAACTCTGTTGTTGTTGCTGAGGCGGCGGCCCCTGAGCATATTGAGGGGCGTAAGGCGGAGGATATCCCTGCGGAGGATAACCTTGAGGATATCCTTGTTGTGGAGGATATCCCGGTGGCGGATAAGCATCCTTCGGATATCCTTCCGGTGGATAACCTATCAATTTCAAAATAAGAACAATCAGATCCACCAGATTACCAGATCTATTCAATCACCATGCAAACAAAAGGCAAATCTCTATAAAATAAATATTTTCTCAAAATAGAAACGAAATTAAGCAAAGAATCAGGGTTTGACCTTGAGGAGGAGGAACACCGACTGGAGGCTGTCCTTGATTGTAATAACTCATTGTTTTCTATGTGATTTCTCTGCAGAATAGAAAGATGAATTCGTCTTTGTTTGGATATGTACTAAAAATTCTCGAACTGGAATTTATATAACAATTTTGAAATCTTTTCTTCTTTTGTTAAAGTTGAGAACGATTTGTCTTTTTACTATTCGGCAAGAATCACAAAATGGTATCAATAAAGATCTTTTTTATTAATTGATGTTATGATAAAAAAAAATAAAATTTTTAAAATCAATATTCAATAATAAGTGTAAATTCCTTTTGGGAAAATTACTCTGATAGTCAGTCAATTGATAATTATTTTTGTTTTGGTCACTCGAGTAGAAAAATTTACTCTGATAGAATTTGTGCCTATCATGTGTTTCTAAGTTTTTGTTCGGATTCTTTAAAAAAAAAGATTTTGTTCGGAATCCGTAGTTATTTTCATAAAAATTTTATTATTAAAAGTTTAAATTTAAGGTTTTTTATTTAATTATTTGATTTAATTATTAATATATTTAATTTATTAACTAATTAATTTGAATTAAATATTATATATTATCGTTATAAGACGATTTATCGATCTATTTTACTTTATTTATAGATAATAAATATTTTTGGTATGGAATTCCATTTTTGAAATTCGCCTTACAAGTTTTAAAGTGTTGGGACAGCCTGTAGTTGGTGATGGATATTACAGCCAATTTTGATGAGGATAGATGCCGGAGAAACTATATCACGAATCTTTTTGTGTTATCCGTGATTTTAATTAATTAAATTTTTATATTGTTATTTAAATTACAAATACTTAAATTTGAATCATTATTAATTAAATTTTTAAATTGAGCCGTTTTTTAACCCCGTACTTTAATGAAATGTTGTTAGGTTATCTTTAGTGCTCTATTCATGTATAATACAATTTGGGTCTGTGTTCACCCTAAATTTTTAAAATTATACATTCAATTTTAATTTTTAAATTTTTTATGAATTAATTCTTAATTTTTTTAATATTTATAAATTATATCCACTCTAAAATTTTAGTGAACCCCTAATTTATGTAAAATTTTAAATTCAATCAGTTTTAGATCGGTTTGATTTGTTTATTGAAAATATAAAAATACTAAATATTATATTAGAGCTTATTAAATAAATATAAAAAATAGGTAACTAGTAGATCAATGAAAAATATAATAAAAACAAAAAATTATATATCATGCATATTATTTAATTAAAATTTTAAAAGTCAAATTATTATTTTTACTTGCTTACATCATATATTCATATATACTGTTTGTTATTAACTCGTTTAAATAATTTAAAATTTCCACTGAAAATAAAATAATTAATCTTTCGATTACTTTATTGTATATGGAATTATTATTATTATACTACACAATTCTATTTATGGTTTGACCATTTTTTATATTATAAAGTTCAGTACTATTACCTATCATGATGCAAAATTAAGAAAGCAAAGTTGCTTACTGCATACAAAAAAAAGCAAAGTAGCCTACCCAAAATAATTTTAGGTTATATAAAATATATTACTAAATTATGCTTCCGAATTAATTTTATTTACCTAATATTTTATAGATTTAAAATAATTCTTTTAGATAAAATTAGCTTAATATTCTTTTTAGGTATTTAATTGAAAAATACATTTTTTAATAATGTTTACAAAAATATCTTCTTTTAACTCGCATAAATCAAATATGTATTTGATCAAATACAAATTTAATCAAAAATTATATATTTTTAAAAATATATTTTTAATATATAATATATATATATATATATATATATTACTAAATTATGTGTTCGAGGTTTTTCGAATTTATTTTATTTATCTTATCTTTCCCTTATATGTTACAACGAAAACACTCGCGTCAAGGAAGAAAAAGTGGCGCGTGTCTGAACGCACTCAAATGCGCGTGTCTGAACGCATAAAGTCGAATGTATCCGGTCCGGTTACCATGTTGGCAATTTCAGTCATGGTTTGTGTTCTTAATCTTAGCTTGTTGGGTTTATTTGTACGTATCTGCATTGGCCTAATATCTTTACTTTCAAACCTGGATTTGCTTGAATTAGAAAATAATCCACAAATATTATTATGTTTAATTAATTTTGGAGATTAAATAGACAATAATTATATTTAATTAACTTTTACGTCAAGTATTTAATAGTATATCAGAGATGAAGACAGTTAATAAAATTTATAACTAAAATAATTGAATTTAATATACATTTTTTTATCTTAAATATAATTTAAATTAACTCAAAGCTTTTCCTAGTCCATTATACTTTGTATAATTATTTAAAATGTAATTATAAAAAGTCGATCTGGAAATGGATTTCCCTCACCAAGAGATTGTGGCAATGGCATGACATAGAATTGCACCAAAATGCTTTCCACTGTCGTGGTGGGTGGGGAGTCCATAATGACCGAGGAAAGCCCATGCCTAAGTGGAAATATGTGGATCATATGACTCGATTTGATAAAATTAAATTATTTAATTTAATTTTAAAAAAATTAAAAATAAAATTTAAATTGTAAAACAAAAATTTTAATTAATAGATAATTTTTAAATTTAAATTTAGCTATTAATTCTTTCTTTTATTTTTTGTATATTTTTATTTTGCAATAAAGTTTCTGGTATAATTTTTAATGACGAATATTATGGTTTATGTAACTTATAGTCGACAATTTTGATATATGTTCTTATATCAATGATTAACGGTGATTAAAGATCGAAATTAAAGGTGATTTTTTTCTTTTGTTTCTTGTCAAACGTAAAAAATTAAAAAGGTCAATTTAAAATTTGTGAGAAAGTAAATGGGTCGAATTAATTATTTGATCATTACCTAAATTAATTTAATTTAAAAGTCATTTAAATTAATTAATTTGAAAGAATAAGAGAGAGAAATTTTGCATAATAATTTATGCTGATTTTTTGATAACCAGAAAAAAACTGTCTTTTTCTTTTGTACATCTTTTTTTCACGACAATAATTTTTTTCTTTGAAGTCTTGTATCATCCCAAACGAATAAAAGAAAAATAGAAAAGGAAAATAAGATAAAAAAACAATGAAAATATTTTTTTAATTAGTATTAAATTTAATTAATGTGATTACCTATAAATTTATTAACGTTTGATTATTTTTTTATTATAATATATTAATGATTATTGTATAAGTAAATTTTTACGGTTTTAAAATTTGAGATGTGAATTTTTATAATCATTCTACTATCTAATATAATCTAATTTAAAAGAATGTAAACTTAAAACTTAAATATTCAATTCCTTATATTATTTATAAATTATCAACTGTTTTGTTAGGATGATGAATAGATGATTAAGTAAAATTAAAAGTTTAGATTTTAATATTATAAATAAAAATTTAAATTAAAATAATTTATCATATTTTTATAATATTTGATTGGAATATCAACTAATGTATCAATAATCGATGTTCCAAACGTATCAAAATTTTGATCTACTACGAGGAAGCCAGTGTAAAGATGAAGTAAAAGTAAATTACAGAAAGCGACAAAGAATGTAAGATAAAAGATAGAAAGGATGCTTCCGTTGAGGGCATTTTCGATTTTCCAGAACTGAAGAATGTAAGGCAGTACACTGTACAGCGGCAGGCAGGTTTCAGTACTTGTATTCATAACGAAACTTCCCCCTCCACCAAAACCAAAAGGAAACAACCCAACCACGAAGAAGAAAACAACAATGGCTGACCCTGCTGCCGCCGGTGGTGGTGCAAAATCCGATGATCCCCAGCCTTTCCCAGTCAAAGACCAGCTCCATGGAGTTGATTTCTGCATATCCACTTCACCTCCCTGGCGTATAATCAAATACCCATCTCGCATTCTTCTCCTTCTTCTTTCGTACATTTGGTTTTGTTACTGAAATCATAGTTTTCTTGGGTTTCAAGTAACGAAGAATTTCTTTCTGATGAACCTAAGAGTTTTCTGGTTTAAATGCAGCTGAAGCGGTGCTTCATGGGTTTCAGCATTACTTGGTAATGCTGGGGACTACTGTTATAATATCATCTACTATTGTCCCTTTAATGGGCGGAGGCAATGTAAGAAAACAGGGGTTTTATCTTTAAATCCAGAGCAAATTTCAATTACTTTATGTATACAAATTCTTGGAGCTAAGCTTTTTTTTTTTTTTGCTTCATTTCTCCAAAAAAACAGGCGGAGAAAGCTGAGGTTATAAACACTCTTCTCTTTGTTTCTGGCATAAACACGCTGCTGCAAGCATTCCTTGGAACACGGTTGCCGGTGGTTATTGGCGGCTCTAATGCTTTCATTATCCCCACCATTTCCATCGCTTTATCGACAACTGAAAGCAGCGTCCTCATTGATACTCGCGAGGTTTGTTTTTTCATATTGAAATTTCAAACTCTCCTTTGTTTTTTAAACTCAATGGCATACTACGATGATGACTTGTTTTTTTCAGAGGTTTAAAGAATCAATGAGAAATGTACAAGGAGCACTAATTGTTGCATCGTTTTTTACCATTGTTATTGGTTTCTTCGGCTTTTGGAGAGTTTTCACAAGGTGAGATATGTTTCGAACAAGCCTAACTAAGATTTGAGAATTGGTGTTTAGTTAAATCGATTGATTTGTCTGTTTTTTTTGGTTTAATATGTGTTGTGATGTTAATGTAGGTTTCTCAGCCCACTTGCAGCAGTTCCTCTTGTGGTTCTCACAGGACTTGGGCTCTATGCAAATGGTTTCCCTCATGTAAGCATTCTGGTATTGCTCTTTTGTAATAATTGTTTACATTTTTTGTCATATTTCTTCTATTGTTGCTGTAGTTGGCCAGATGCATCGAAGTTGGACTCCCGGCATTGATAGCGATGATTTTCTTATCTCAGGTGACCCTTTGTTCTTAATTATTCACCCACTATGGGTGACCTTTGTTTTTTGTCATTACCGCTAGCATGTTTGAAGAAATTTCTGCATTACATTAGCTTGATAACTCTGGTTCTATTGACTGTCAAAAATGAATGAAAACCGAAAGAATGGTTAGATTAAACAAGGGATGTGAAGTTTCTGTGCAAATTATGTGATGGTCTATTATATCTCAACTTGTCCTGTGTCTTGAGCGATTAATTGATGTGGTCTATGATTAACACCTTTGCAGTATGCTTCCCAGTTTGTCAAATCCAAGAGAGTGATGCTTGATCGTTTTGCAATCCTTTTCTCCATTGCGGTTGTGTGGGTTTATGCGGAACTTTTGACAGCAACCGGTGTTTATGATAATAGAGCTCCGAAAACTAAGTTCAGCTGCCGTACTGATCAATTCGGGCTCATCGGTGCTGCATCCTGGTAAGCTCCTATGCTATATATCAATAAAGTTGGCTTGTATTTGCTTGCACAGCATTATCATGCTCTCTTTTTATTTTGTTCTGTTTCTATTTAGTTGTGTGATTCTGCCAAGATACTGCTATTTCCTAAGTTTTATTTTCATCCCCTTATCATATACACCGGCTAATTTATATGATATGGTTTGTTGCTTACAGGATAAGGATTCCGTATCCATTTCAATGGGGAAGACCGAGTTTCAATGCAGGTCATGCTGTTGCCACCATAGCTGCCTCTTTTGTTTCTATCATTGAGGTATGACTTCTGTATGTGTGTCTTCATATGTTTATCATGTGCAGAAGTACTTGAATTTTGCAGTGAAAATTACTTAATTCAAATATAATCGTTATCTTTCATTTCGTTTCTTTGGCAGTCTAGTGGTACATTTATTGCGGCATCAAGATATGCGAGTGCCACTCCTATGCCGCCTTCTGTGCATAGCCGTGGGGTTGGTTGGCTGGTACATATAAGATGATCTTTATCTCTTCTTCTTCTCCATTTCCTGAGATTGTATGATCTACATTTTCCTGATTCCAGATTCTAATCAGCTCTAGAATCTTTGTGAACACCAGGGAGTAGGCCTTTTGCTCAATGGTTTATTTGGTACCGGAACTGGCTCCACTGCTTCAGTGTAACTAACTACATCTGTTAAAGAATTATTTGATGGTGATGTCTCTCATCTAATCTTACTTTGCTGTAATTTAGTGAAAATGCAGGTCTTTTGGGATTAACAAGAGTCGGAAGTCGGAGAGTCGTTCATCTATCGGCATTATTCATGCTTTTCTTTTCTGTATTCGGTATGGTAATCCCGGATTTTTTAAGACTTTTTTAGTAGCTACCAAATCGATTGTCATTCTGTAACACAATGTCATGGTGTGATGCTTATGGACAGGGAAATTCGGGGCTGTTTTGGCTTCAGTACCATTTCCAATTGTTGCTGCTCTGTACTGTATCCTCTTTGCCTATGTTGGTATGTATTTTCTTTATAAACTCTTTAACCAATAATGCGAGCTGACTCGATTTTTGAAACACCATGATTGAGCACAGCTTCAGCCGGACTCGGTCTTCTTCAGTTTTGCAACCTAAACAGCTTCAGAACCAAGTTCATACTGGGATTTTCTCTCTTCTTAAGCCTATCAATACCTCAGTATTTCAATGACTATCTACTAGTTTCCGGTCATGGTCCGGTTCACACTCATACATGGGTGAGTCGACCCGATTCGCATGCTTACCCCAACAATCTCCATCATTATATCTTGCCATTAACATGCTTTCGTTAATGTTTACAGTTTGACATTGTGATGCAAGTAGTGTTTTCATCACCATCAACGGTGGCCGTCACTGTGGCTTTCTTCTTGGACTGCACACTTAGTTACTGGGACACCCCGGTTGGGCGAGATAGCGGCAGCCAGTGGTGGGAGAAGTTCAGGAACTTCAATACCGATCCGAGGACCGGAAGCTTTTATGCCCTTCCTGCAAATCTCAGTAGGTTCTTCCCTTCCTTCTAAACATGTTGAAGAACTGTAACACCAATGATAGTGAATGACCATCTAAAGTATATATACTATATAATATGAATTACAATTAGTATTTGGTAAAGACATAGTGTTTGAGCTTAGGACAACATAAGAATTTGGCATTGCAGTTTGTAGAACATGTTGTTATCCTAAAGCAGTTTCAATTCAGTGATTACTGTAAGAAATATTTTATAGGGCGGCATGCGAATGTGATACATAATAATATTAAATTTGAAAAAAATAAAATATTTTTATTTTTTTGTATTTTTTTAAGTTTATCATGTTCTTAAAGTTTACCATTTGTCCTGACTTGATTCGATCCGATTTTAATATATTTTATTTTTATCTAATTCAATAATATAATATAATCATAGTTCGACTTGATATTTTAATAAGAAAATAACAAAATTTGATTCAATCAAAAAAAATGTGAAAAATATTAAATAATATATAAAAATATATCATGATATGAATTTTTTATCTCAAATCCAACCTAATTTTATTTTTTCTTTCAATAATTTGACCTGATTCGAACCTGATTTTTTCATAATTCTTACAGTGTAATTAGTATAGAACAAACATATAACAATTGTATTGAAGGGAAATATTAACAAACAAGAGTTCGTAGGTACAAGTTACATAAATAATATAATCAATAAAAAATTTTAAATTCATAATAATCCTTAAATTTAAGCATAGATTATGCTTCAATCCTCAATAATGATAGTATCTCTTGTATGCACAACTCCTGCTTCTAGCACACACTGCAGTTTCTTCTTCAAAGTAGCACGGTTCGTCTTCGTCGATCCGACCTAACCCGACATTGATACTAAAACTTCTGTTAAACCGGCCGTACTGATTTTTCACATGCCTGGGTTCCTCTTCTTGTTCCCGCAAATTCGACTCCATCGACCTCTTCTTCGACATGGTTTCCAAGAAGTTCATGAACTTCTCGTCATTGTTCGATTTCGAATAGTTGACATTGAAACTCTTGGGCAACCGGGAAACCCCGGATGCTGCAGTGGAGCAGCCGAGAAGGCCACCATGGCCACTGGCCTTAGTAGCACAATCCTCCAAACTCTTGACGTAAAAGTCTCTGGCCTTGTATAAAGCTCGGACCGGCTTCGACATGTAGTGCCGCAGCTTGCTCTGTAACTCTGCTGTGCTCCTCGGCTTAGATATGTACTTCTTGAACTTGCTTTGTAAGTCTTCTCTGCTCCTCATCATACAAAAGATAACAACACCAACAGGGAACACTTGGAAAATAGATTGAATTCTGAAAATAACTTAGAATATATATATATATATATATGTTTTTGTTGGACTTGAATTTTGGAATTTTGGGATGGAATTCAAAGATTGAAATCTTTGGAAAATGTGGTTCAAGCTGGATAATTAGGGATTCAATTGTGAAAAGAAACAAAGTTTGGGATCTTGGTGATAAATACTTACAAAAATTGGTTCATAAACATGACAAAAGAAGGGTAAGCAATAGACAACTATTCCAACTATTATCACATATATCACCTATTATTTTTTTTATGAAAATAAACCTTTAAAAATTTAAAAGTGTTATAAATTAGGATAAATTTATAAATAAACTTAAATTTTAAAAAACTTAAATAAAAAAGATAAATATAAAAAAATATTTGAAATGGAGGACGATTGCTCCTTCCCTCCTGATTTGGATAACAATTTGAATTAGTAACCTCGAGTGCAATCAATTACAGTATTTATTCTTATAGGGTTGAGTATAAAACCATAATTAAATGCAGGTTTAAACTTGGGAGATGAGATCGCTGGAATTCCACAACCAAAATTTAGAATCCGTTGACGTAAATTGAGAAGCAGAGATTGAGAAAGACAACGCAAAACAAGAGAGAACAGGATCATTTCTTTCATGATTTGCCAAACAGAATCGGTTCATAACGTTAGCAGAACATTTAACGTTCAAAGAAAACTAGAGAAGATCAAAACATACTAAAATCTAAAAACATTTCTAAAAACGAAAATAAAAATGCATAACAGAGTTGTAAATTCTATCGGGAAAGAGAAGAGAGAGTCATGAAATGGTACGTTTTCCAGGGCGATCGGCGGCCTTGAGAGTTTTGTCGATTAATTTCCGTGCTTTCCTGCTACGGATCTCTACCTTGACGCTGGAACTTTTGTCCATCTTAATGTATTGCTTATCACTACAGTTCTTCGATTTCTTCAACGCTCTCACTTTCGACTTTATCGTTGCCACTAAGCTCTCCAACTGGTTCTCCATTCTCCGATCATCGACTTGATTTCTCTTGCTTTCTACTGTTCTTCGCTGTCAATTTCTCGTTTCAATCTTTGTTTTTATACCAGATTTTGATATGTGAATCTCTAACGAGTGTTTTTCGTTATGGATATTGCTGTTGCTAAAATAACCTTTCTGTTTGAATATATTTACGAGATTGCCATTAGAAGTGTTTTGACTTTTTATTGTGAGAGTAATAAGGTATAATTTGATTTACATCCCTTTAATTTATTAAACTTAGGATATAATCCCTCTATTTTACTCTGTCAGTATTTAATCTCTGTACTTTACCTAAAAACCAGTAGTTTAGCAATTTATATCAAATTAATCGTAAGAAATCAATATAAAAACAATTTATTTACAATAAATTAGCAAAAAAAAAAATAAATCAGTAGCTCAAATTCACATGCTGATTAACTTTCTATTTCGAACAAAAAAAGTTTAATAAATTTCTCAATATTTTCATAAATTAAAAACATTAAAATCTGTTAAATTAAATTAAAAAAATAAAACTAATTTCACCGTTTCACATAGAGTATTAAGATTAAATTATGATAAATTAAAATAAGAAAGTCAAATTCTTTATTTTTCTAAAGTAGGAGGATGAAACTTCGAATTACACCTAAAATGATTTTTTAATTTACGTGGCACGCTATTTCTTCGTCAAAAGATAACGAAGCATACTGATTTTTAATTAAAAGAAAAAGGGGAAATGTCATTATTGCACGTGCTGGGACGGCTTGAGTAAAATAATGTGCATGCAGTACGTGACAAATATAATAATGTTTTTTAATGTGCATGCAGTACGTTTATTGTATTTTTTTATAAAAATAAAAAGTTATTTTATTGATGAATTTAATATTTTATATTTTAACATTGATTTTTGTTTTTTTATTATCAGAAAGACATCAAAATCAATGAATTCTAAAATATTTTAATATTAAAAATAAATAATTAGACCAATTAATTAAATTTATTATAAAATGTAAAATGTAATCAAATTAAAATATATTTTATAAAATTCTATCAAAATCGAATTTTTCAGTCCAAAGAATAAAATTCTCTGATAATTTTTCGTATTTCGAATTTAATTTTAGTTTATTTGATTTTATGTATAATCTCTAATTAATTAAATATATTTATATGATCTCACATATCCTGCCAAATATTTTTCTCATATCTACTGTTTTTATGCAATTATGCACATTAAAATTCAATGATAAATTATATTAATTAGAAATGATAATTTAACTCGGTTTTGAAGGGAGCCATTCGAATTAGATAGGTAGATTTTCTTGACGAACAAACAGTAGTGCTTTGTTCTTTCCGATTAAGTGAATTTTCTTCTCAGTCTTCCAACACAGTATTCCTCGTTCAAGGATGTAATATCACCACTTCATATAGGTTCTACAGATCTTCTCAAGTCCCATCGTCCAGAATTCGATTATCTTTCTCAAACAGAGAAAGAAAATCGAGAATAGAAAGTAACATGGATTATGCAAGTATGTTCATACATACATACATACATACATATAGTTTCACAATCTCTGCATTATATAATGAGAAATTTTCCAAAAATACTGCCGCAGGTTAAATTGCTTACTTGCTTCAAATAATTAGTGTGGTGTGTTCCAATTTGCTTTCATGGCTCTGTTACAATCATATACTTATCATTACTCCCATGCAACTAAATTTCCGCAAAAACAACAAGATGTCAAGGAATTTGGACTCATACCTTATCGGAGTTGACTGTTCGTGTTCTCTTAAGATTTCCTTGGGGATGATGGAATCGGCGATGTTGGAGGCTTCAAGTCCTCGTACCTGGTAATTTTATAGAAGGAAATAAAGAAGAATCAAGGTGGCAACTCGAGAGTCCCATGGCTCCAGAGTATGCAAGCTAGCAGGTCTAATACACAGATACACACACAACATATATATATATATATATATATATATATATATATATATATATATATATATATATATATATATATGTTCTTGCATCAAAGAAACTCAAATCACAAAGAGTGCCGCTTATATTTACATGATAAGGTTCATAGATCACAATTGATCTTGGGGTTGATATTATGCATACTTCTATTATAGAAAATTACTTTCATGGCATTGTCATGAAGTCAATGGATTCGTGAAATCAAGGAACTCACATTGCAAAAGGTGAAAGTGATCTTGGTTTTGGTTTGGTATCATGCTGTTC
The DNA here is from genome assembly GCA_035048815.1 of Abelmoschus esculentus. Lineage (NCBI taxonomy): Eukaryota > Viridiplantae > Streptophyta > Magnoliopsida > Malvales > Malvaceae > Abelmoschus > Abelmoschus esculentus. The sequence continues at coordinate 843,715 of JAUCBN010000012.1, forward strand.
ATTACTTGGTTTATCCGATACAGGAGGTTGAGGTGTGCTGTTTCCTGACAATGTAGAACTTTGGGACTCATTTTCTGTCAGTGCAGTTGCCGGCGTTCTAGGAGATGGTGATGAAGGGGGCTTAAGATCAGGATACCTGAAATTGTTGGAGGACTACTATGAATGGAAAGGAAAGAAGAAATGGTGATTTTGAAGTTGACTGCTTGGATAAGGAGAATCAGCCAAAGGGAAACCCCAAAATACAGTAGCAAACTTACGCATAATAGGGTGAATGATAGACCGATTGCTTGGATGAGTCCTTCTCATTGATGTCGGTAGCAACAGCTGTGGTCGTACTGGTCCCTTCAGTGGAAGTTGAGACATTTTCCGGCGGTGCAGAGTCACTGGAACTCACTTCTTTGGGCCCACTTGGTGTTGGACTAGGAGAGGTAGGTGGCTTCAAGTCGTCATAGCTATTAAAACCAAATCAGCTCTTATGCTTAACATACTTGATATGAAGGCAATCACTTAGCTACTACTAAATTGATTGGCTTACGCAGCATAGGGAGAGAGTGGCCTCTTTTCCACAGCTTTTTGTTGTGCAGGCTTATCCGTTGGGGTAGTTGGCTTCTCAATTACGATGCTTTTGGCAGGTGCTGAAGTGGGAGTATCAGATTCCTACTTAGGTCAGGGAAGAGTGTTAATTAGACACTAAGGTAGTTTGTCTATTGGAAAAAGGAATAACAGTACCTTAGTTGAGGAAATGTCGGCTAGATTAGATGGTATCCTCGCAAGAAGTTCCTCCATAGGTCTCAATGGAGCAGTTGTTTCTGCAACAATTTCTACCACTTTACAGTACGAAAGGCTACGGTTTTTGGCCATGCAGGCGATGAGTTCCGCCACCTTCAATTCATGGATATTGTGAGAAAGGCTTAAAAATTGTAATATGATAATTAGCATTAAATGTTTGTATATACACCTGAAGATTTGACACCAGGCCACCAAACAAAGTGTCTTCAGTAGATAGTCTGATATTATGAGTTTCCTTGAAAGCATCGGTGGGACGCTCCATTCCTCCTGGTCTGACTATCTGAAGAGGAACTTCAAGATAAGTAATCAAATCCAGATATGATTCCTCTCTATTGCTTGTGATTTACTAAATTTGCAGCCATTTCTAAATGCGCTTACGGTGTAGGGAAGGCCGCTTGCGATGAGTGCTTCTTCTGCTTTCCTCTTCCAGACGAGGACTCCCCAAAACAAACTATTGAAAAAAATAACATAAGAGGACAAATTAGAACACTAAATCTTGGCTCCAGTCTATTTCAAATAAAGCATATATAAGGTCTAATTCCATGCAAGTAAATCTTAAAAAGAAGGGACTCACTTGAGAATAGCTGCAGGAAATCCAACTTTATTTGTTCCCAAAGATGAAACCAAAATAAAGTGGTTAGCCTTCGCCACAGTTGCTGCTCCGTCAGGGAAAAGAAAGAAGATTCAGAGTAATATACAAAATAGATGCAAACTAACAGATAAGCTACGGTTCTCCATTTTGTTTACCTGCATCAATAAGATTCTTTGTGGCCTGGTAGTCGATCCGATATGGACCCGTAATATCGAAAACTTCCTTCTCACTGGCACCGATGCTGCATACGACCACTGAGGCATTGCCTATGGCTGGTACAATCGTATCTTGTTTCTCCAAGTCACATTCCACAAGCTCAAGCTTTTCTACAGCTGGTCTAAAGAACAAAGATTGCCAGTTACTAGCTCTGAGAGTATTATTATCGAATTGCAATGTTCTAGAGTCTTGCTATGATACTATCCTTTTATATGGTTTAAATAATAAATCTTGGTATAAGAAGAAACCCGTATTCCTAGGCTCCCTTGTCCTTACGTGTAGTTCCTTCATCATCGAGCTTCATCTGCTTGACGCTCTGCATACAAGTTTTTCTTCAATGTGAACATAACTTAGAAACAAAGACAATAAAGATTAATACTTCAAAACGAAGTAGAACAGAAACCTGCACAAGACTTCCTGCTCTCTGAGCACTCCTAACTCCAGCTCTAACTCGAAAACCAAGTTTCAAAAGCTCCCTGAAGATTCATGAGCTTAGCACATTTTAGAAACCGCACATCTGGTTACATAAATTTTAAGTGAAGTGCCAGAGAGTTTTAACCTGACTGTTCGAGAGCCTACCCTGCCAGTTGCACCAGCAACAAAAGCAAGATCCTCATCTTTTGATTCTGCTTTGTTCGAGATTGTTCCAGCCACCTCCGAGCTGATTTTCGTTGTTCCTAGTAATAAAAATGGACAGTAACGAACGACCATATGGAAATGAATACATGTTGGGGGGATGAGCACCATTGTTTTATGCAAATGCAGAAACCAATCATATTTCTGCAATCATAGACGTTTTCTAGTCTGCATTGTTCCCACCTAAACTGAGAATCTCAATGATACAAGGACTTCTAAGTTCTATCTTTGCTCATTTGGGTATGATTCAATTGAAAAAGCTACAGCTACACGTTCATTGTTCATATCTTACTAAAGGACCAACAAAAAATGGGAAATTTTGGAGCTTAATTTACCTGAAGCTTGAGCTCTGAAATCGAAAGTTTTGAACTTTCTGGAGAGTGGGTATCTTTTAGAAGTGGGAAGCTTGAGAAATTGACCATGGCCGAGAGGTTTCTCAATGAACCCACTTCTGGACAGAGATGAAGGTACTGTTGTAATGGCTGGTGAGTGAAGAGAGCAACTCTCCATTATTGAAGCAAATAATAATTAATAACAATAGTAATAAGAGAACATCTGGGAAAATTTGTAAGTTCATCAGGACCAAGTTTATGTTTTTCTTATTGAAATTTGAGGTAGCAGTTGCCACTCCATCTTGATATGATGGGTCCCTCAGGATTGTGAGATGGCTAGTTCTTGTTGATCCCATTGGCAAACCATATATGCAATGTTGATTTCTTGATAGTATATTTTTTCATAATATATTGTTAAAAATTAAAAATAAAATAGAGAGAAACAAAAATAATTCATGATATTTTTATAAATAAATTTATACTATTTAAAATATTTTTTTAATAAATTATACGTTTATTTCATAAATTATATTTTAAATTTATAATTTTTTAATAATATAGTTTCAGATTTTTCATTAAAAGAGTAATATGTCTTATCGTAATAAGCTTTATATAATTTAAGTATATCTCAAGTTCGAGGTTTTGAATATATAAAAAATTCTCGAAAGAAAATTCACCCATCAAAATCAAGTATATAATGTGATTCGGTCTAGATTTATTTATCGGGATAAAACCCTAAAGAATTAAAAGACAACAACAAAAAAGATATTTTTTAATAATATTAAAATTATCATAAGATAATATTTATTTATATTTAAAAAAATTAATAAAATATACACATTAAAAATAAAACTACTCAAATTTAAATATTTTAAATAAATATTATTTTATTAAAATCACTCGTGATCATGTTTAACTTACGCTTATCTTATAATATAATCTATTTTATAATTTAATTTAAATATTAAGTAAAATAATTCTATAACCAACTACATCTGTATTATTTTTAATTGAATAAGAAGATAATAAAAATAGAATAATAATTAATCGATAAAAACAAATTTATCATAAATAAACCTCTGTCTGAATAATTGAAAAACAGGTATATAAAGAGTTGAAAATTTTGGAAAGATATCTCTTACCAAACAAGGCCTTAACACAGATCATGGGAAGTGGTGGACACGTGTCGAGTCGACAGCGGAGCGAATCAAAAACGACCAATCCTTACACATAAAACGACAAAAATATTCTTGTCCGAAGAGCAAACAAAATAATCTGCATCACAATTGTCGAAAGATAAAATTAAAAATGCGCACTTCCCGTTTCTGAGTCAACAAATTCCTGTCCACTCTCTCAGCTAACGTGCGCCAATTCACCCCCAATCTCTCTCCCTCTAATGGCGACTACTCTTCAACTATGTCGTTTCTGCATCCGTACCGGATCTGATAACTTCGCCGGAAGATCCGTATCTATTCCTTACCGGAAACCTTTCTCCGTTCGATTCTCCGGCGATTCGGCTCCTCTGGCGGTGGACGCTGATAATTTCGACGCGAAGTCTTTCCGACGGAACTTGACGAAAAGCGAAAACTATAACCGGAAAGGCTTCGGACACAAGGAGGAAACTCTCGAGCTCATGAACAGAGAGTACACAAGTAAGCTTTTCTTTGCTATTCACAAATAAAACAATATAATTAATTTGATTTCTGGTTAAAGTTTGTATTTTTTTGGGTGGGTGGGTGAAAATTTTCAGGCGATATTATTAAGAAACTGAAGGAAAATGGAAATGAGTATACATGGGGAAATGTAACGGTGAAATTGGCTGAAGCTTATGGCTTTTGCTGGGGAGTTGAGAGAGCCGTCCAAATTGCTTATGAAGCAAGAAAACAGTTTCCAGATGAAAGAATTTGGATTACCAATGAAATTATCCACAATCCAACTGTTAACAAGGTCTGCTCTTTTTTCCTACCAGTAGTGATTTTTTTTTCAAACAGTATGTAATATATATATATATATATATATATATATATATATGATGAAATGCTTTAGGAGATCAAATAATTACTTGGTTGTTAGTTTTCTTTGCTTTGCTGCAGCGGTTAGAGGAGATGGAAGTTCAAAACATTCCTGTTGAAGGAGGGACTAAAGATTTCGATGTGGTGAATAAGGGTGATGTCGTTGTTTTGCCGGCTTTTGGAGCTGCCGTCGATGAGATGGTGGTTTTGAATGAAAAAAATGTGCAAATTGTTGATACAACTTGTCCTTGGGTATCTAAGGTATCTTCTGCCGAAACTGGTTTGCAGTTTAAAAGAACTAATTCCTGGCAATCTATGTGTCTCCGGACTTCATCCGATAGTCGTATGAATCCTTTGACATTGAAATGTCGCGTTTTATGTAGGTGTGGAATGTAGTAGATAAGCACAAGAAAGGAGACTACACTTCCATCATTCATGGTAAATATGCTCACGAGGAGACAGTCGCTACTGCATCTTTTGCTGGAACTTATATCATTGTGAAGGATATGAAGGAGGTATATCCTAAAGTGACTAATCATTCGTTTTTTGCTGTTTTCACTTGTCCTTTGTGTTTTTGTCAAATTAAACTGGTTTGTGCTAATGCCTTCTGATTTTCGAAGGCAATGTATGTTTGTGACTACATTCTTGGAGGTGAACTTAATGGATCTAGCTCCACCAAAGAGGCGTTTATGGAGGTATAATCTTTGTTGCTTATCTTCTTCATATGTAAAACGTACCGAGTATTGTACAAATATGTAGATGATTATTGCCTTTTTCCTTCTGCAGAAATTTAAGAATGCTACTTCAGTGGGATTTGATCCGGATCGCGACTTAGTAAAAGTTGGGATTGCAAATCAAACTACCATGCTGAAAGGAGAGACGGAGGAAATCGGTTAGTAACAAATTTCACTTATTTATCACTTCTTTTTTTGCAAGGCATTGTTACTTGATACACACATTACATTTTTGGTTAACAGGGAAATTAGTTGAGAGGACAATGATGCAAAAATACGGAGTGACAAATGTCGGTGATCACTTCCTAAGCTTTAACACAATTTGTGATGCAACACAAGTAAGTTGGATGTTTTGTGATAGTTTGGTTTTTGTCAGGAATTGTGATATGTTCTGATGTTCTCTTATGAAGAATTTACAGCATTGGCTAGTACTTCTTGCATTCTTTGACTCGACTAATTGTGTATCCAATTTCCGAGTTAGTCGTTGATTAAAAACTGATTTCTTGTCTTTTTTCAGGAGCGACAAGATGCAATGTATAAGTTGGTTGAAGAAGATTTGGATCTCATGTTAGTGGTAGGTGGGTGGAATTCAAGCAACACCTCTCACCTTCAAGAAATTTCGGAGGACCGTGGGATTCCCTCGTATTGGATCGACAGTGAGCAGAGAATAGGTCCAGGAAACAGAATAGCTCACAAATTGAAAGTAAGTTTGAATGCAAAGGAATTGATTAACTTCTATATTTTTAAGACTAGTAAAGGCATTTGCATTGCTATTTCTTATTCTAATATGCGAATTCTGTGTTGTTACCAGCACGGGGAGCTGGTCGAGACAGAAAACTGGCTACCCGAGGGTCCCATTACAATTGGTGTTACATCTGGTGCCTCCACACCAGATAAGGTAATATATACACCAAGGTCTTTATATCATGCTATTTCTTATATCATGTGAAGTAATATATATTGTATATATCTGTATTAACTAGGTTGTGGAAGATGCCCTAATCAAGGTGTTCGACATAAAACGCGAAGAAACCTTGCAACTAGCATAAATATAGGTTCACATAGGTGTGCATCGGCCAGCGATTGTGGCCTCATGTAATCTGATGGCATAACCGCATATGCGTACCCTTGAATCGTGATGTTGTATGCTACTATCTACCATGAAATGCTTGATATTTAGGGATCGATGTAAACTCACAGTCTTGAATCCTTACCCAGGAGAACAGCTGCATATTCGTATTTTATAAATGTCATTGCTGAAAATACTTGGCCTATAAGTGCAGAAGTAATGGTTTTAGCAAAGTATATATGAATAGACAAGTTGGTCCATGTTAAACCAAGAATAGCATGATGTTTGTTATGACCAGAGAATATGTTAGAAAGAAAGTACAACTATACAAGCTAGAATGCTCGTATTTTTGTCCGGCACGTCAAAAACTAGCCACCAATGCTATCAAGTTGCATGGAAATGGAAAACTCGACTATTTCAGGAACCATTTTTGTCAGAAACTAAAGCGGCTGCCAATTGCGAGCGGACGGCGACAACAGATGCTGCATTGGAAAACTTCAAGAAGAAATCGGAAGCATTCAAAGTGGATCGTGATCAAGCGGACAAGTTATTAATTGCAAATATTAATTTTACTGTAGAAAACTAAATCGAAATAAATTTAATAAAAAATATTAATTGCAAATATGAGTACTAATTTTTGAACCAAACTAATGTTTTACTGTAGAACACAGAACTGGGCCATTCAGCTCAACCAAACATGTTATTGGAGAGACTAATTCTGTTTAGTTACATTCATCCCAGATGTTTTGGCCTGAAAATATATCATGTTGCCTTAAAACTGTTACACAAGCATACCTACTGATATTACTCACCCGATTCGAGATCTGTATCGTCTCCATTCACTATGGGAGTAAGCTCTAGAATTTGCAGAACAGAGAAGCCCAAACTAGGTTCAATATTCAGTTTCGAGCACACCATCTATGAGTCCGAACTCCAAAGCCTGTTAAGATGACACCACAGGGAGATGAGCACAGTAGCTAGTCTTTTCTTTCATTTTTTGGAAGTTCCATGTCACAGCCATTTATATACAAAGTTATTTAGGCACTTAAAATGAAAAATCAATTTGACCTCGGTGGTCATTATCTTTTCCGGCTACTCGATTGAAGCAAGAACCAAGTGTCGGGCAACGTTACCTCAGAAACAGATAAGAAGCGGTCCCTCTCTGTGTATAGTTGCACTTTTTCAAGTGGTTGGCCAGTGAAAGCTGCATACATTTTGTCGATTTTCTGCAAACAAAAGTAGCAGACGAAAAGGAATTTAAGGTTAGAAGGGTTTTCCAAATTAGCATAGCAAAAGCTGTTTATATGGAGTTTGATCTACTTGATTCATTGGTAAGCTTACTCAGAAAAAATGCAAAATAAAAGGAAGAGGAAATTACATGGCGAGATTGAACCGCTTCATTCACTTGACGTCTGACATCTTCAACATGGCCCTTCAAAATGAAATATCATATGACGAAATCAATTCAATGAGAAATAATGTTATGCCCTGACCGATTTCAATAAGTACATAAATAATTAGATCATATTTCAAGTCCGTCTTCTACAGTTAAATGTACCTACAGGGAAAGGTGAAAACTAATGATCTAAGCCAATCACATTTGTCTAGCTATATAGATGTAAAACTAGGATGTGACGATTGCTTGTTATTGAACATCTCATAGACAAGGAAAAGAGAAGAAGAAAACATGCATTTTTAAAGTAATAATTCAATAATTTAATTGGAATAAATAACATAAAATATAATTATTCTGCTTGTACAAAAATTTGGGTTTTATTTCTAAACTTCATAAATATTAGTACTATTAAAATTGTCTAGAGAAAGTGCAAAATATATCTCTAGAAGGAAATTCTCAATGTTTTAAATTTAAGGCTTTATAACCAGAAGATCCAGAAGGAAATTTATGCAGGTACATTAGTTGTTGCAAAATCACATAATGAGCAATCAATCAAGAAATGAAATTTCTTCAATTACAAATGATGATTGAATTATAGTTTTAGCATGAACATTCCACAAATACAGCAATTAGAATGTAAACGAAGAAGCTAAACCATACCCCACATCCACCTTGCGGTTGGTGTATCATTATACGTGCATTTGGCATTGCATAACGCATCCCCTTCTCTCCACCAGCAAGGAGGAGTGCTCCTTGGCTAGCAGCTACTCCAAAACAAACTGTGCCCACCTTTGGCTTTATCTGAAATAATGATAGATCGATGCTTGCAAAATAAGGCGCTTGAATAAAGTAGGCAGCAGCATTTCCATCAATATAGCAACTAATATTTCATAACATGAAGTAGTACAGGAGAAGAAAAAAAAATCAATGGGCTAAATGAAGATTAAAATCTCACCCAAGACATGCAATCATAAATTGCCAACACTGAATAGGTGCTTCCGCCGGGGCAGTTCAAATACACCTGACATGGTATAGGGTAAAGTTATAATCTCAGAGCAGGTTCTGGAAATCTGGACATAAAGCCATACAACCTAAGCAACAAATAAAAAATTAGAGAATGCAGAGAAAATTAATAAATATATGACCACACCAGAATATCGGCATTGTCATCAATAGCTGCCAGAGTCACAAGCTGTGATATAACTCTTTGAGCAACCTGCGAATTGACTGGTTGCCCAATAAAGATGATACGATTCCGGAATAACACAGTTGAAAGGTCCAAAGGCCCTCCTGGAGTCATCACTGCTGGCATCACAGGTGGATTCCCCGTTTTAGCTTGTATTGCATCATAGCTGTACATAATAGGTATCATGAATTCATGATGTCTAATATCATATACACCGAAACAGATGTTATGTTTGGTAGAGGAATGCAAACATTGTCTCAATAACTAACATACAATATAGGTTGGAAGGTAGCAAAACCAAACAATTAGATCAAAGGATTTTCGTTCCTAATGCCATATACAGGAAACATTCCAACTTCATGCCTAAAGCATCCACAAATTTATCCTACTAAAACAAATGACTAGAAGTCCAAAACTAGATTTCACCGCCCGGGAGTTTATTCTCGACAAACTTCCTATGTATGCATTAATGACATGAAGCAGTAATAAGAAATTGAAGCAACAAAAACATAAAGAGTAAGAAACCTTGGATTGGACTCATGGAAGCCCTTCTTGTTGTTCTTCATGTGTAGCCCATAAGTTCTACTAGATAACCCTGAAAACATAACAATCCAGTTTATATGTACGCAAACAGATACCATAAGCAATTTAGAACACCCAAAAACAAAAACTTGAGCATATTATAACTAAACTATCACAAAATTATAACTCTACAAAGACACTATCAATCAAGCACCAGATAAGATAAGCATAACAAGACGTTCAGAAAATCAATAGTATATTTGAATCTTTAGTTTACAATACTTCAACCAACGATAAAGCAGGCTCTAAAAGAAGGGCGTGCAGCTTAAATTGATTAAAATTCAAGAAATGGGAAGTTACCCATTGTAGAAGAGTCTCCATAAGGGGATGGCAATGCAGAGACTGTCAACCTCCTTGAGTTTCTGACGATTAAAAGAATTCAAAATAAACCAAAAAAGATTCCAAATTCAGTGAAAAAAAACAGGGGGAGAAAACATGTACCTCGTAGAAAGAGATGAAATAGAAGTGGGTCTGGTTCGAGTGGAGATAGAGAGACTCTTAGAAGCTGAAAGAGCTGGAGCTACCATTCTTGTAGATGTTATCGACCCAAGTAAGCGAATTTGATGTTTTTCAGAGTTTTGAGGACAAGGATTTATTTTCGGGGGATAACGAGGACGACGAGAATCAGAACTGCTTTGCTTACTGGGTTACGGCTTGACCCATAGTTTCTCTTGTTAAAAGCCCGAGTTCTTCTATTTTGAATCGCTGGATTTAATCTAAAAATTAAAAAAATCGTCGACGATAAATATTAGATTTAATCAATCATCCACTACAATCACAAATTATGATTTTTAAATAACTTTAAACATATATAAATATAAAATAAAATAATTTTTAAATTATTTACATGTTAAATTATATATTAAAAAAAACTTGAATGATTGATCTATAAATTGAATATAATTAAAATTTAAATAATATTTAATAATTTTTTATGATAAAAGCAAATCTAAAAATAAAAAAATATTAAAACTCATAAAAATATTTATATATAACAATATTTTTTTTATATATAATGATATAATATATAAAAAGTAAATAAAAATATACCAAGACATAATACAATAGGACATGAAATTTCAAATATATATCTGAATTCGTCATATTCGACTTATAACTTTCTGTTCCGATCTCTAAAATTAAAAAATAATAATATTTAAATTAAATTCGAATTCCGATAATTTTGTCATCTCAGAACCCACCCAAGGGCCAAGAGTCCCAATTATTGGACGGAGATGGATGGCTTGGGTGCATGAACCCAAGTAATGGCGTTGAAAAATACAAGGGAAGTTATTCACATGTTCAGCTTTGTCAGAAGTCAAACTTGTTTCAGACGAAGGAGTATGGCCGAGGGAAAAGCAAGTAATATTTATTTTAAAAATATAAATTCAAATACATTATACATGTATATAAAGTATATATTTTATTAAATAATTAGAAATATATAAATATTATCGTCGAATCAATATATTAAAACATATTTACTTTTTAAATAGTATATTAAAATATCTGCATTTTTCATTTTATTATTTTTAATATAAATGTAAATAATTGTCTGATATTTTCTTTTTTTTTTCTTGTCTTACACGGGATTCAAATCGATAACATAATTGTTTCAGCTGTTTTTATTCGATTTTATTAGTTATTATTTATGACATGTTATTTTTAAGAGAAATTATATTATAAACTATTTCTATCACGTTATTCGTAGTTTTAACTAATTAAATCTTTATCTTATATTCTTAAAGGTAAATTATCATTTTTTTATGTAATTAATGAATGAATAAATTAACTATCAAGTAGTTACTTAAAAATAAATGGATTTGATTATATGGAACAGGGCTAACGTGATGAACATAGTTTATAATATAATATTTTTATTTTTAGAGTTTAAAAAATTATAAAATATAAAATTTATAATTAAAAAACTATATAATATAATATAATTTTTTATATAGAATACGTGTACAATAGTATCATTAATTAGTATCTTTATAATTCGTCCCACAAGCGAACAAAGTTGAACCTTCTAGAAATTTTAGTTTACAAAACACATTAAACATCATTTATTTTTTTATAGAAATCATTTATAATATAATCAAATTAAAAATAAATTTAGATAATATAATATCTTCCTATTTTATTAATATCATTTACGTAGATTTAAACGTCACCGTTTAGATTATAAACGTGTCTAAGAAAAGTTCACTTACAAACATTTCAAATAAATATTCGAGTGGTCAAGACAGATGATGTGTACACCTTACGGAGAAAAATCAATTTCAATACATCATAGTCGTTGCTTTCATACTTTAAACTCAAGTTTATTTATTTTTAGTCAAAATTTTATTTATGTATTCATTTATGTCAAGACACGGTGAGAATTGGAGAACTGTGGGAGTGGAACACGTGTCCAGCTTCCCACGGGCAAACTTGATCTACTGTTTGTGGACCCACTTTGCACGTGGCAGCTTCATTGGCACCATTTCGAAAATGAGATCGTTGATTGTCCCATCCCCGTCGACACATCGTTGGATCAAACTGAATACATTTTCCAGGTGGCCCCACCAACACGACCTCAAAAGTCATCTCATGCCCCACTTATCTTCCTCTCCTACTCGACAACTCACCACATGGACTTCAGAGACAGAAAGGTTCATGGATAATTCTCTAACTCTAAACTTAAAATCTTAATATAACGATTTAAACCGTTATTGAACGAGTTAATTATGAATTGGATAATATTTGATTTGTATATATTAAAAAATTTATTATTCAATTTAATTTATTACTCGTTAAGTTTATTAAAATTTTACTCAACTCATGCTCGTTAAAATATTTTATTGCTCAACCAACTCGTTATTCGTTACTCACTAAAAAAAATTACCTTATTTTTAAATAAAAAATTTAATAATACGATACAAGTCTTAATATTAACATAAATCTAAACTAAGTATTTATCAAGTTTTGACCGAGTCAAATTCAAACTCAAATCGAATAAATCTAAATTAAGTATTTATCAAATTTTGATCGAATCGAATTCAAGCAATTCACGAACTGCTCAACTCGTTAAACACCTTTAATTACAACCTTTAAAATCTAAACAAGTAATTTAAAAATATTTTTAAATTATTTAATTTAAATTAGAAATATTTAACATTATTATAAAAATACTTTTAAACAAATAAAATATATATTTTAAATATTTTTAAAATATAAAAAAAAATAATATAAATAAAAAATATAAATAAATTTATAATTATTTTTTAAAAATAAAATTTATACTTTTTTAAAAAACCTAAGAAACACTTTTCCCCTAAAACAAACCGTAAACAAATTAAACATTCAAATCAAAAAATTATATTATGGGTCAATATTACTATGTGTTTATGGATCAATCACTAAAAATTATTTATCTCAATAATTTTTTATGTCATATTTTTTAAATAAATTTTTATTTTAAAAAATAAAAATTACTGAGATTAATAATTTTTAGTGATTAGTCTTATGAATAATGTATTTTTCCAATCAGAAGGAACTAGCAACCCATTTTGTCGCAGCACACAATTTCCATACACGTGTTGGTCATCCTATCCCACCCTCTTCTCTTCCTGCACATCCCCCGTGCAAAACGGCAGAGTATTCTAGTGGCCTCCATATCTCCATGGATTCTCTGTAAATCTTAAAACACTAGTCTCTCAAAGCTCTCGTCAGTCTTCAAAATAGAAATAAAAATGGAGAATTACTCTTACAACTCGTACCCAGATTCCAGAGAATCTTCGCCACGATCACGAGAAATCGACTTTGAAAATCCGACGCCATGGGAGGACCAACAGCAGCAGGCTCAAAATTACAAGGCAAAGTTCATGTGCAGCTATGGAGGTAAGATCCACCCTCGTCCTCACGACAACCAGTTAGCTTACATCGGCGGAGAGACCAAGATCCTAGCCGTTGAACGAACTACCAAATTCTCCACCATGATTTCTAAACTCTCCGCTCTCAGCGGCGGTGGTGACGGTGAGGTTTCCTTCAAGTACCAGCTTCCCGGAGAAGACCTCGACGCCCTTATTTCTGTTACAAACGATGATGATCTGGAGCACTTGATGCATGAGTACGATCGACTTTATAGAGCCTCGGATAAGCCAGCGAGGATGCGACTTTTCATTTTCCCGCCGACTGACACGACGAGTTTCGGTTCGGAAGGGGAGAAATCGGAGCGGGACCGGTTTGTCGAGGCTTTAAATTCCGGTCCGGCACCGGGTGTTGAAAAACATGTTGCGGTTCAAACAAACAATGTGGATTACTTGTTTGGACTTGAAAAGGGTATGCCTCCACCACCTCCTCCGGTGAAAATCCTTGATCCCGCGGCGGATCCGGTGAACGCGCCTCCGGTATTGGACTCCTCGGGGACGGATCATGTTTTGAATCCGGTTGAAATTCAGAGACAGATACAGGAATTACAGATGCTTCAGATTCGGGATCAAGAACAGCTCGCTATGTATCGAAAGAAAGCTGAGGACGCTGCTTCGATGGCTTATACAGGGGAATATTACGCACACAAGGTACCTGAAAAAGCGCCGCCGGTGAACGTACCGGTAACTTTCCAGCAACATGTGCCAGGTACAGGTGGATTCTGGTCAGATAAACCAATATCCGCCGGAGGTTTCCCGGCAACTGTAACTTCAAACCCCGGCCCACTGCCGCCATCTGAACATCCCGTCTACATGATCCCATCACAAGGACCGGCTCCGGGCACCGTCTACCACTCCCCTCCGCCAGTTCCGTCTCCAGCTCCTGGAGCACCACTTCCACAAATGGGTCGGCCAGTAACCGGACAAGCCGGTCAAGGCTACTACACCAACGTACAAAGAATGGCACACGAAGTCTACCGGGAGCAGCCTGTTTACAACATGGTTGCACAACCTCCTCCGACTCAACAACACCCGCCAATATCCGGCATGACGCAGCAGATGTTGAGACCGCCGAGCGGCGGAGTACTCCCACCAGATGCTGCATACGGCCACATGGCGTCATACGACAGACAGATTTATTATACTGCTCCGGGAGATGTTGTGGTACCACCTCAGTATCATCAAGGCGCGGGCATGGCTGTGAGTGGTGAAATAAGAAGCGGCAACGGCGTCGGTGATGCCAAATTGGCAAACAAACTTTCCCAAGGTTCCGTTTGAATTACTTATTAAAAGACTTTACCATCATATTTAATCATTTTCTATCTGTTTTACACTCATCATTGCTCTATCTTGTCGTCTATTAAGTATAATTTCAAGTTGTTGGTGCCTGGTGGTGGTGTATTGCTTTGTTTGGTATCTTCAGTTCCTCAGTGCTGGCCAGTGATTTTTTAATACCCTTGACCTCTTAGTGAATAATTAGATAAAAGTTTATTTTATAATACTTGATATTCCATTTATAAATTAATTAATTAATTTTAAATATGTAAAAAGTATAGTTATCTATTTTAAATATTTATTTTAATATTAAATCTATCAGACTAGATCTATCTTAAAGCATTTTTAATACCAACTCTTATTTAATTGGATCTATTAAAATCCTCTCTTCATAGTAGACTAAAACAAAGAGTGATGTGTACATAAAAAAGTTTGGCGAGGAGGAAGAGTCAGTGATATCAGAGATAAAAGGTTAAATAAAATTGGGGAATTTTAATAAAAATCTATTTAATAAAATAATAATAAATTTTAAAAAATATAAATTTAAATATTTTATCTCTAAAATATATAATATCAATTATCAAAGACTTTAAAAATATAAATAAATGTTATAATATCAATAAATATTTAATCTATATAGTGGGCCTAATAGGAAAAAAAAATCTAAACTACATCATAGCCTTATCCATTGCCTTTTTTACAAGCAATCTTCAAATCTTATTGTATATTATTGATAACGACAAGTTGTTTGTTGATAATTGAATATATTTTTTAATTAGTTAATAATGATTAAAATAATATTTAAATATATTTTTATTATTTGATATTTGATCGTTTAATTACTCTACGGATATCAGTAGCGTTCGGACCTGTAACTTTTAAAAACAACAATCATTCTTTTAATTATTTGGATTAAGGGTTCGGAATATTAATTAAAAAAGAATACCCATTTCTACATTCCTAAGAATGCATAATCCCACTTTCGAATTCACACTAAAAAACAGAAATATAGAGAAAAATATTTTGAAAAAGCTTCAGCCAATGCCTCATTTTAATAAAACGAATTGTTTTAAGTTGTATAAATATAGTTATAAAATATATTATTAATTGATCTAACGATATAGATCTATTAAATAAGGTTAAACATTTTAATTATGATATTATAAATAGAATAAACTAGGTTAAAATGAACACTTTAATTAAAAATAAAGTCATAACCAAATATTAGAAGAGATAATAGTCTATTAAGATTTTAAATCTAAAAATCGAGAGGAATTATGGTTATAGATCTTACCCGATTAATATTTAAAACTAAAAAAAGACATAAAATATTATTTTACCAAAAAAAATATTCATGAAAGGAAACCTACATCACCTGAGGCTGAGGTGAGACAGCAGAAATCAGGCAAAAGTTGTCCACAAATACATGTGATAGTAAAGCTGCCTCAGTCCAGCTTTTTGTCCAACTTAAGCAACAGGGGACCGAATTGAGATTCACAAGCAGCATGAGCATCTGCTCCTAAACATCTCAGAAAAGCATTGGTTAGGCCTTGGGTCGAAATCATCAGGAAAATGTTACTAAAAAACTTATGGACTTCGGTTTTCTGAGACTTCTTTTCGGGCATCCTCGTTAACAACATCTTGATGAGACGACCAAGAGTCCGCAGGTGGTGTTCCAAGATTTTCTTCGATACGTGCCGGTTGCTCCTGTTACAAGTCATAGGAGCTTGGGACTTCAAGACTTTGATCACCAAATCGAGTGCCTCGATACGTCGGAAGTCCGATTTTGCACGGATACATTTCCTCAACAATGAGCCTAAGAGTCGCTGCCGAATCCTGGGATGTCTTGAAAATATTTCTTTAACAAATTCAGGTGTTATTCCGGACCTTTTCCTGTCGAAATACTGAACTAACATACCCTTTAAGATACCATAAACTCCCGTCAGTTCAGCATCTGAGTAGCTTCTTGCTTCAATGATCTTCAATATCCAGTACGTCGAATCCCGAGCAAGCGAACCGATCATTCTGTGTCTGTTTAAAGAGGCTAACAGCTCTTTCTTGGATAAGGTAGTGGATTTCTTTATCTTGAATGATTTTGATGCCAACTTCAGGTTTTTCTCCAACAGAGATTCGAGAACAGAGAGTTGCATAGAGCTATCAGCAGGCAACTTCTTTTCTTTGAGTATCTTCCTTTGAAGAATTCCCCATATCCGCTGTCCGAGTTGCTCGCTGCCTTCAGTAGTATCTAGATTGACAAACGACCGAGCCAAATTCGAGTACACTGTCAAGACTTGAGGCTTACCTGAATTGTACATTCCACATTTAAATCGGCAGCAATTAGTCATTGTAAGCAGAGCATTCGATACTTCGGGAAAGATAACTCAAAATCAACTCTTACCTCGATTTTCATGCAAGTAGATTTCCAGAAGTGAAAGAATTCGAAGTTTAAGCAGTACAAGCTGGGACTGAGCAGTTTCACCACCAGCTTTATGTTTAAAGATTTCGGCTATATAAGCGTCCATACGGAACATTGCTTCGTCATCCATTCCTCCATCAGAATCATCAGAAGCTTCATTAAGTTCTTCATCGCTCTCATCAGCACCAACTAGTGCCACGGAGTCATCTGATTCTCCATCACTCTCAGCTGTTTCACTTGTCTCAAGCTTCATCTACATCCTCTTCTTCTTCAGCACCAAGGATGTTAGCATCTTCATCGTCGTTGTTGTCGTTATCGTCTTCACTGCCTACCTCCAGATGTCTAGGATCTTTCTTAATGATCCGCAACATACGCATCAGTCCATCATCAGAGACATCGCCACAGAAATATCTGAAGACCTATAGATAATACATGACATAAAATATAAAGATAAAATACATAGAAGGTAAGAAAAATGACAGTATATATGAGGGAAATAAGACATGGATGATATGGAACATAGCATAAAATTCACTTGAAAATGTCATTGTTTTAAACCTGTTCAATAGCAGACCGTATAGGGGATGATGACCGTGGAGGCAAGGAAACCAAAGTGTCAACAAGAACATCTGTTAATTCTGTTGCTGGATCACTGTCCAAATCATCATCTCCATTTGAGCCGATATCACAACAGGAAGCAGAAACGTTCATACAACATATAATGAGCTTAGAGGCTACATCGCTGAATTCCCGAGGTCGGAGGAGCACTTGGAGCAGCAATAGAATGAGCATGTACCTCAAAGCATGCAATTTATTTGCATCAATACTGAGATCACAGTTCCTTTCCTGCCATTTGTTTAAGCATTCAAAATCTGTTCATTGTTGCAAGAGTAGATAACAAAGATGTAAAAATATATATTATTGTTAGTAAAGGAAGAGATCAAGCTTACCTCTTTGTAAAGTTTACTCTCCATTTCTAGCAATTTCTTGACTGCCTGTTCATACTCATCATTCAAAGATCGAAAGGGAAGAACTGAAGGAATGTTGCATAACGTTCGAAACAACCGCGTAAAGTAGCAACCTAGGTCATTCTGCAGTCCATTAGCCAAAGATCGTGGTTCTGGAACCTTTTGAACACTTGCCAGCAGTGATTGGAGTTTTTCTATGCACATTCTGCAAAGAGCACTCGAGGTGGTTGCCTTTGGCCATCTAAATTTCTCCTGTAATTCGAATGAGGTAACTTCATTGCCAAGTGATGTGGAGAATAGACCTTGTACCGCAAGAAACTTCAATATTTCCTTTTGCACTCGGAATTTCGTTTCAGGGTCCAATTTTAAATGTTTCAAAACGCCAGGAAGAGATTCTATGACCCATCCTTTCAGAAAATCAGCATCATCCACGAGTCCAATAGAATCATATTCCTCGATCGAGCTTATCTCAGAAACCTCACTAATTGTTTGACTCTGATCCGGAGGTTCATCGGAAGCATGACCTTCATCTAAAAACAAATTAACCAAGTTCTCAACAATAAGCATGCAACCAGTTTCTGTTTTGAACTCTGACATCAAATCTCTTACTGTTTTTGTCTTTGTAATGCAATCAAATTTCCCATTGCTGTGCTTCTGAAAGGCCACAATAACAGCTACTCTTCGGAAATCATTGTTCTGAACCCAATCTGACAGTTCTTTAAGAAAACATATCGCAACTTTATACAACCAGGAATCTTTTGTAGAAAGCACGTCTATCAAGCACTTGATAAGTTTGTAGGACAAAACAATCGGTATAAATGAAGAAGGTAATCTCGGCAGCAGAAGAAGTGTGATATCGAATGCGAAGTGCTTACGATCATGAGATGATACAAGGAGGGATCCTTCGATAACAACCTCACAGAAACATTGTACGTTCTTTGCAATTTCTTCTTCAGAAGAGCTAGACTTTCGACCATTTCTGTGCCTTCTCAAGGAATGAGAAACTGACACTGCATCTTTCATCTGCAAAGCGGTATCAGGTAGGAGCGTGTGTACCAGAAAAGGCCACAAACTATGAATCCGGGGTTGACAATATGTGGATTCCTGCCAATATTATAGACAAAACCTTTTAGAATGTATTTAAACTACATTTCCTCAATAATCCCCTTGCAGTGTATAGTCCACTAAGAGTTACCTTGACACAGTTATCAATAGAGGAGAGGTAATCAACAGAGAAAAGTTTTCTCAAGTTGAATGGATTCGGCAAAAGATTGCCGAATGAAGGGTGATCGACGGGCATTTTTTCATGAATTTTTAAAGCTAGAAGCAAAGCATCAGGGTTTCCAACATGAACAGCTTCTTGAAACCACTGACTAATTCCTGGAGCTTCAAGAATATGATCCAACAATGCTTCAGCAGGCAACTGTAACATATAAGAAGTGTTGAAACATCTACTTAGAAGCCATTGCAATCATTCCCTAGTACTAATATCGACATAGGCTCAATACCTTATCAACAATTTCAAAAATGATTGAAACTGCAGGCTCTTGCAAATATCGTTTTTTCCGAGCAAGGGAGATAACCACACTCATAAAGTTCTTGATATGCAGAGTATCTTTATCAGCAAGCCACTCTTTAGTGAGTCTGTCAGATCGAGCAAGAGCACCATAAGCAAAAAACCGACCCAAGAGACAATCCTTTACATCCTGCAGTATAAGAGAAACTAGTTGTTGAACATTATGTGAGTAGATAACAACCTGATATATAAATGGGAAAGCATGCCAACCTGACCCTTCATTGATGATGAAACATCCAACAGATCAACTATAAGTTTCAGCAAGGAGTCCACTTTAATGCTCGAAATTTTAGACACCAAAGTAGTCAAACCCAATGCAAAACCCTGTCTAACATACTGCAAAACCAGAGTCGAAACACATATATTCCAAAAATTTCCTAATTTATCTTATAGATGCTTCAAGTGTATTGTGCAAGATCACACCTATATTCAATTGATCAGATTGGCAACATATAGCATATAAAAATTAATCATTTTAAGAGTCCTATAGAAAGAACTTTCAGATCAGTTTCATGGCAAAGAACATATCAAACCTCTCTTGATGAAGAAACACCATATATCATCCTACGCAGAGCATATATCAAAGACGATGCGCAATTATCCAAGCCATCATCCACTTGAGATTCCAGTTTCAAACAACCCTCAACCAAGTCCTTATCCTTGAGCCTATCATATTCCTTTTGCACCTCCTGCAACTCCCTCGCTATTGTTTCCACCGCCGCTTCTCTCACAGAAGAATCTGCCGATGCCAAGTCTTCAAAAACATTGATATGGAACTCAGGCAAACCACTAACGTTCATTCGTTTTCGCCGAGGTTCCTCTTTTTCTAAAACAGAACGCTGCCTCTCCATGTCTACTGGTTTTCTCTTATTTATTCTTTCCATAATCACATTTCCCATCTCTGCATCTTTATTGTTATACATCTTAATTTTGTTATTGGAAGGCATCAAAACTGTTAAATTCTGCTTCTTTTCTTGCCTATCCATTAGATAACCCAATTTCTGAAAACCGTCTGCACTGGATAACTGAGTATCAAATTCAATTTTCCCACAGAACAGAATCAAAACATACAACAAGTAAATATAAAACCTTTGTGACTACCAATAAAAACATGAAGTTCAAAACTCTCAACCACTAGTAAAAAATAACACCCTATGAAGTACGGACACTTCTAATAGTGAAGAACTTTAAACATCGGATACATGCTCCACGAACATCAGTCTGATCAGCAGAATATATGTTGATACACAAGAGCATATAAAAAATCTAAAGAAAAATATAGAACATTAGGAAAACATGATCAGTACACGTCTAAACACTAACCAGCAATGAGCAACACAGCTTTAATCATCCTTTTATGATTCAAGTTAAACATTCAGTTTATATCTGGGTTGTGTTTGTATTCATCGTATTCATGATACCTAGTCTACATGAATCAGAAAACACTTACCTGTCAGTTCACCAAGCCGTTTATTGAAGAAATATTGAGACGGAAGAAACACAGTTTAGGGTAGGAGAGACGGTGAATTGACGATTTGGATGTGTTAAGGGTTTTATATAGCATGACATAACCAAATATTTAGGGGCAAAATTCTAGGGTTTGATGAAGGATCATTGTAACTGTGAATACGTAAATTTGTTTCTGTTTTGGAGTTTGGACAGTGTGCCAGAGAGCCTTTTTGCCTGGAAAGATAATTAGGTGAACCTTGTTCACCACGTTATCCATAGACCGTGATGATTCATTTGAAAAAAAATTAAAATCAACAATCCTGATTAATTTAAACCATGAGTTCACCAAATAATTTTTCTTTCTTTTGCATGGGAAGGGAATAGGAATGGGAATGTTTGCATGGAGTATTTAAGAATATAAATTTATATCATTAATAGCTTTATATCATTATAACTTAATGGTTTTAATAATCAATTGTATTAACAATAAATATTGGTAAAATATATGATCAAATCTTAATGGAGTATACAAAATATTTTAATTCAAAAGTACCTAAATGAAAAACAGTTATTAGTTTGAGGGAAAATTGAATATTTTAAATGTTATGTAGAAGAAATTGACATTTCAAATTCCAACTTGTTTACCTTATTTTTCTCGTACTTTATATTACCTCGTTTATTTTTCACTATTAGAATTTTTTGCGATATCGAAAGATCTGAACTCCACTCGACTCAAATTCCTAACCGAAAGATATTCAACGGTCATTTAGATACAAAAATTGTTGAACACCGTGGTAACCAAACTAAAGGACCACTCACTTCTTCCCTTCTTCATACTCTGCCTCTTGGGCCTGGTCACCACCTTGAGCACCTCCGGAAGTGTTGCCTTGGGAACCACCAGCCATGTGCTCACCAATCTTTGAGACAGCTTTATTTGCTGCATCGATCTTGGCCTTGATCTCGTCAAGGTTCTCTCCTTCCATTGCCTTCCTCAAATCCGAAACGGCATCCTCGATTGCTTTTGCAACTTCACTAGGAATCTTCTCTCTGTACTCATTCAAGCTCTTTTCGACACTATAAATAGTGGTGTCTGCATTGTTTTTGGTATCGATCAAAGCTTTTCTTTGTTGGTCCTTCTGGGCATGCAACTCGGCTTCCTGAACCATCTTCTCGATCTCATCATCTGAGAGACCGCCGGATGAACGGATGGTAATTTGCTGTTCTTTGCCAGTGGCCTTGTCCTTGGCAGACACCGTGACAATACCATTCGCATCTATGTCGAATGTCACCTCAATCTGAGGCATGCCTCTCGGAGCAGGAGGGATTCCTACCAAATCAAACTCACCCAACATTTTGTTATCGGAAGCCATTTCACGCTCTCCTTGAAGTACCTTGATACCTACTTGAGTCTGATTATCGGCTGCTGTAGAGAACACCTGAAACTCAAGGAGATTCCATCAAATATGAAACAAAAACAATATTGATAGAACATATGGATGGAAGCAACCAAACTAAACTTAGGTTATTTGAAATTAGTAGCCAACTAAAGGGAAAACGAAAACAATTTGTGCCAAAGACATACCTGACTCTTCTTTGTCGGAATGGTTGTGTTTCGGTTGATTAGCCTTGTGAATACACCACCTAATGTCTCGATACCAAGGGACAAAGGAGTGACATCAAGCAGAAGCAACTCTTTAACATCCCCACGAAGTATACCACCCTGAATTGCAGCTCCCATAGCAACTGCCTCATCAGGATTCACTCCTTTGCTTGGACTCTTGCCAAAGATCCCCGAAACTACTTCTTGTACTTTAGGTACTCGTGTCATGCCTCCAACAAGAAGAACCTCATCAACATCCTTTGTAGAAATGCCAGCATCCTTCAAACAATTCTTACAAGGAGCTTTGGTCCTCTCAATCAAGTGATTTACCAAGGACTCAAACTTTGATCTGGTCAATGTGATATTCAAGTGTTTTGCCCCAGATGCGTCAGCTGTTATGAATGGCAGGTTAATATCTGTCTGAGATGTCGATGAGAGTTCGATTTTAGCCTTCTCAGCAGCTTCACGAAGCCTCTGGAGGGCAAGTCTGTCCTTTGAAAGATCAATCCCCTCGGTTTTCTTAAATTCACTCACCAAGAAATCCAGCAAGGCATTGTCAAAATCCTCTCCTCCCAAGAAAGTATCACCATTTGTAGCTTTGACCTGAATAAATTAATTAGCAGTACAATTTGCCTAATCATTGCAAAAGCAAACCCTTTGCATAGAAAAAGATGCATACCTCAAAGACACCATTAGAGATCTCCAAAATTGAAACATCAAATGTGCCACCGCCGAGATCAAAGACTGCAATGAGACCCTCCTTATTGTTCATTCCATATGAAAGAGCAGCAGCAGTAGGTTCATTGATAATCCTCTGAACATCAAGACCTGCAATTCTACCAGCATCCTTCGTTGCTTGCCTCTGGGCGTCATTGAAATAAGCTGGAACGGTGATAACTGCTTGAGAAACACCCTTTCCAAGGTAAGCCTCTGCAGTTTCTTTCATCTTGGTCAAAACAAATGCCCCAACCTGGCTAGGAGAATATTGTTGTCCATTTGCTTCAACCCATGCATCTCCATTGGGAGCCTTGACTATCTTGTAAGGAACCATCCCCATCTCTTTTTGTGTTTGGGGATCATCAAAACGCCTACCAATCAAGCGCTTGGTTCCAAACAGTGTATTAGTAGGATTGGTCACAGCCTGACGTTTTGCAGGGGTTCCCACAAGTAACTCCCCCTTTTGGTTGAAGGCAACAACAGATGGTGTGGTCCGTGCACCTTCAGAGTTCTCAATAACTTTAGGATTCTGAAATCAGTAACAGATCCCATCAATACCAATGACATAATATTTTATCTTCCAAACAAAACAACATAATTGTTGAGAACACTCGTCTGCTAGTCTAATTCTTACCTTTCCCTCCATGACAGCAACACAAGAGTTGGTCGTTCCCAAATCAATACCAATGACATCATTGCCAGCCGGTTTAGAACTGTTCCAAAAGGAAAGAGAAAATAGTTACATTGAGATATCACAAATTTACAACAAATAAACAATAATGAAGCTAACCCCAAACCACGGTTACCTGAAAGCTCTAGAAAAACTTGTCCAATCAATTCCAGCTGAGGTCTTGCCATTGCTAGTAAGCTGCAGAACAACCAATTAAGCATAAGGGCAACCTTCACAGACTTTGCAAACAAAGACGACAACCAATTTCATATAACCAAATCTTGAACAAAATTCAAGAAAACCCAATAACAAAAGGTTAGACCAATTTGATCTGAAGATACACTCGACTAAAAACAGTACCTCGGTTATAGATGAGAGAATTAGACTAAAAAAAGCACTTAAGGAAATCAATATCTTGCCATCCTGTAATTCCCATAGATATTAAGGGACGGACTATCCAGCAGTCCAGCTTATTTTTAACTATCTAAAAATGTTCGTTTCTATCAACTATTTTCTATATCACCGGTTCCAGATAAATAAATTTTAGTCGCAAAATTTCCGGATTAAATTAAATTAAACAAATGAAATAAATTTACTACTTTAGTACTTTTAGTAACCTGCAGATCGATGCGACTATCTAGATAAGTTTTCCTTTTCCTGGAATTTCCAGAAAACCAAACAGAATATAACGCCACGAAGCATGGAGCAATCAAGATATCACAAAAAAAGAACATGAAAAGATTTAAAATAAAAGTTGAAACTTACGCATCTATAGGCGGAAAGAGGTGCAGAGGCGACGTCACGGCGTCGAAATGAACGGAGCAGATTGGCTGTAGCCATAGCTATAACTTGGAAAGAGCAGGGAATAATCGAACAGAGATAGAAATGAGGGAGCTGTGTAAGTAAATATGAAATTTGAAATGGGAAGGAAGAAGCTTCTAGGGTTTAGGGTTTTGCTTTACAAAGCTAACAACCGCATTTTATCCTGTTCTTCAATTCACGTCTGATGATATGCCACGTTAACAAAAACTCCATCTGATGGTTACTAAAAGGGCCACGTTTTTCTGATACTCTTCACTTTTGGTTGTAGTTTTTTTTTTTTTTTTAAAAAAGAAAATTCGAGAAGATTAATTTATATGCTTTCTGTACGGCTAAAGTTATTGTTTTTACTTTCTTTATTAAAAAATAAAATAAATTTTAATCATACTATTTTAAATATATTTTAATAATTTTATTTAATTTAAATTTGACTGTTTTAGGGTTAAATTGTGCACCTAAAATCGAATTTTCCTTAGAAATTGGATTTATCAATTTGGTCCGACCAAACTCGTTTACTAAGTATGTAATAGACTATATTATATATAGTTTTGAAATAAATTTATAATAATTTACAATACTGTAGTGTAAACATTATCAAATATGTTAATTTGTTTAAACATAAAATAGTGAAAAATACATTAATGAAAATATATAATTTTAGAGGATCGATATTTATTATAGAAAACTCATGTACTAAAAAAGCAATTATAAAAGTTGAGAGAAAATTACCCTCCCGACATCATCTAGTTCCAACTACAAGGAAATTTATTGGGTGCGGGTGCTTTTCCCTTGCAGTTTACTTCTGTTTAAAGCTCTCACCGATGTCTGATGTCTTTTCTCAACAAGAGAAGAGTTTAGATGACTGAAAACTATCCGGGTCCCGGAGCTCGCTACAGGTTACAAATCAACTGACACGACTCGAGCCTAGAGCTTACGAGCGACATGCTCGAACGATATCAACTCGACAGACTTGTTAGTTGTCAGTGTCTGTGCATTGCATCCTCGTACATTTCACACCATTTCTAACACTTTTCCACAGCATATATAATAATAAACTTGAGTTCAATTCTTCAGCAGGAGCTAAAGTTGAGACTCGCAAGCTAGACCATGATATTATTGAGAAAAACGCATTAGAACTTACGAACAAGAACTTCAAAAACCAGTGCCAGTGAGTTACAATTACCTAGAAACTGAGATCGCAATAAAACACAGAATACAAGTATCTGTACCGTAAAACTTTAATGGAATCACCTGCATAGTTTGTCCCCAAATATAATTTTTATTTATAAATTTGCCCCCAACTCTAAATCCTGGTTCCGTCATCAGACTCACCTCTAGCCTAAATAAGAGTAAGTTATGAACGCGGTATTTCTATTCTTAGAATAGCCAAATGATGCTACTGAAAAATATATTTGTGCATACAGTACAGTTTGCATATGTGATTGTGGAAGCAGCAAATGGAAATAGCTCGGAAATGAATTTCTTTAACCTTGTCAAATCCTGAGGTAACCGCCTCTTTCTTGGATTCCGATGGTTCGCTTGAGGAATGATCTCTGGTTATGGGACCAACTTCTTCTCAAAGACCTCCTCCGATGCCAGGCAGTCAAGCGAGTATAAAGAGCGGGGAAAATGAAGCATAGCAACACTAGAAGCAGCATCGCTACACAAAGAGCCAAGACATTGCGGAAACCATCTTTTAGAGCGGGGTCCTTTTGCACGGTCCATGGAACTCCACCCACATTCATTCCGAACACTGAGATAAACAATAAAGCAAAGAATCAAATGATGCCAACTATGAAATATCAATAAACAAGAGCTTGTATATAAGGGATCGGTAAACAAATCAAAGTATTACCTCCGGTGATGACAGATAAAGGAAGGAATATTATAGAAAGGAAAGACAGATAATAGAGTTTTCTGTTAATTTGCTCTGACTGCCAGCTATCCAAACCAGCCTGAAGCGCAGTGACACGATTTGCTAGAAACCCTACATTCTCTTTCAGCCTCCTTAAGCGTCCAATCATCTCTTCAAGGGAGTTGATGTCGTCAGTAGCAAACCAATGTTTTGAAGAGCATTTTTCCTTTACTCGGGGAAATACTTGCTCCCCATGGGCAATCACCTGCATTTCGGAGAATATATAAAAGCGAAGAGGGTTTAATTCTCATAGTTTAAATTGCACAGCCAAGAAACCAAAACTTAAATAAGTGGGACTGTGGGAGTTTCAACCAAGTTACATCCCGGTGGAAGAATCAGGAAAAATTGAGTGCAAACGCAAGCTACAACCGGATTTTCAGTAACCTAACATATCCTCATTCTTTCTGCTTGTGTGTTTTCCACTTTCACCGTCAATTTATAAACAAAGTTGGAAAGATAATTTACCTGTAGAAGACGTTGCAAATTTAGATGCATTTTGGGGAATCTTCTCTCATCTAGCATCTCTTTCTTTAAAGCAAAACCACCTGAAAGATTATACAGTACAATTACAACTTCGTCATTGACAGGAAAAAAACATGCAAATTCAAAAGAAAGTGTGCATTCTAAACTTGGCTAATGAGCGGGGAAGGCACGAAAAAAACAAAATCAGAAATGCCAAATTTTCAGTTACCTTGAGTGAAAATTTATGAAAAGCATCCTTACCGATGCAGTTCAAAGAGGTTTAAAGAACTCTGACGGTTTGATGGAAAGAGTACATAAATGATATTGATCCTAAGTATTCAGACAGTATAATGCACTAAAAGTCCGGAGGAACATGTACCAGTCACCGACATTTGCAGTTCAAATATTTACAATCTCATTCCATGTCAATGAGGATCTTTAAACCACTTACGCTCATATGACCTTGAAAATTTAAATTTGAACCTATTTCATTCCGTAGCACTAGAAAGTTATAAACCAAGTTAACATACGCTACAGGAAAAATGGCAAGTATTTACTCAGATAGAGGCTGAACAAAATTGTGATTGATGAATTTTACCTCTATCCAATTCAAGCTCCACGGAATCCAATTCCATTTCGAGTTTAGTAACAACATCTTGTAGGTGATCCACGTGTGTGTCAAGGATGTGAACTACAAGCTCCGAAACAGACTTTGGAACAGGATTATCAGCTTCCTCAGAGTGATTCATTGTCAATAAGAACTCAAGAACATGTTCTCTAATAACAAACCCACTCCCTTCCTTCCTCTCCCCTCTATGATAAGATGGACTTTCAACACTAGGAATCTCGGAGAGAAGGGATTGTCCAACAGGTGAGAAACCTAATCTTGGAACACGACCCAACGAAATGGTAATCACCGAATGCTCAGTAACCCTTGCAGCTAATCTAAATGTAAAGTTACTTGCGGCAGGACCAGGTGAATTAACCCGAAAAACGAGTGCTCCATCAACATGTCCGCAAAACGGTCCATTGCTGACAAGGGAGAGAATGTCTTGAAGCTTTAGGGGTGGACAAAGAACATCTATAAGATATTGTGCAGATTGAGAAAGCTTTTGATTCCCTTTCGGAAGTTCTACATGGTACCAACAAAACTCTTGGCCACTACCTTCCGCAAGATCCCATTCCTTGTTATAATAATTTCCGAGACCATCGAAAATATATGCTTTCATCCTCACCATACCGGGAAAATGAGTTCTGTGAAGATGATTTTCCACAAGAGGAACATTGGCGGATGATACTCTAACCAATTCCTCCATTTCCCCATCCCCAACAGGTTCTTCTTCAGCTAAATCCATAACTTCTCAACTATCTTCGGCCAATTAAGCTAACAAAATATAGTGGGATTTTGGATTATTCAAAGAAAAACTGGGTCTTAGAGGGAAATTGTAAAATTTCAACGGAAAATCCTCCCTTATTTTTTTATGAACCCAAGTTCAATTACACGAAATGAAAATGAATGATTTCAAAACAAAGAAGAACAAACCCTAGAGATCCAAAACATAGATACCCAAATCAAAATTAATCACCAAAAAACTTGAAACAAATCCAACTGGTGTTTCTCCTGCAATCTACAAAGATTCGAGTTTGAATATATTTAGAAATCCCATAATTCCTTACCTTGAAGAACAAAAAGCTGTTGAACCTACCCAGAAAAGGTAAGATCGAAGATCCGAGCTTGATTCAGTTGCCGGTTGACCAAAGAGATATTACCATATTCCATATAACACATGTATTGGATAATTCAAATTACGAAATTATTACTATAAAACTCTCGTAAATAAAAACTAAGACAATACATGCTACAAAGTAATTATTATTTATTAGGATTAACTAATAAGTGGTTATTGCACTATTTAAATATATCTATTTTAATTATTAAACTAAATAATTTATTAATTAAATTAATAAATTAATTTATTTTAACTATCACCTTTAAAGACTAACAAAAGATAATATATAGTTAAGTGAAAATTTATAAAATTATAAATTTTTTTATTATTTATCAATAACATCAATTTAATTTTAATTAATTTATTTAAAATTATTTATCTAATCAAATGATGAGATATATTATACTCCTAATCGGCGTGGATTGAATCTGAAATTTCTAGGGTAACCATTGTGTTAATCCATTTACATTGTTATAAATTATATTGTTTTATATATAACTTATAGTATAATAAATGTTAGAGAAAAATAAAAAAAAATAAGAGAAATTTTATGACACGTATTATTATTTTATTAAATTATTAAAATAAAATCAAATAGATGTTATAAAATAAATAATAAGGACTAAAGTATGATTTTACAGATTTTTATTAATTGTATCATTTTTTATTTTTATTTTGTTAATTTTTAATGATAATAGTTAAAATAAAAATAATTTAATAATTTAATTAATAAATTATCTAGTTTAACGATCAAAATATATATTCCTAAATAATTGGCATAAAGATAATTTTAACCTTTAACGTTTATAATTTTTGTCGTTTTGGCCATTATTCTTTTTTGGGGATAAATTTAGCCCTTAACCTATATCTTTTTGACAAATATCTTATTTTTTAACTAGCTTGATGACTGAACCGTTAAAAATTTAACAATGATATATATATGGAATATAATTTTAAATGATATGGAATGTAATCTATCAAATACATATATATATGGAATATAATTTTATTCCAATATAAAATATAAAACAATTAAAATTCAAATAAAATATTAAGAATTAATTAATTCTAAAATAAAAAATTATTAAACATTCTTAATCCTAACTACGATGAATCAAAATCTCATCTTAGAAAATACAAACACAATTCAAATAATATTTTGATTTTATCGTAGTTAGGGTTAAGAATGTTTAATAATCTTATATTTTAGAATTAATTAATTTTTAATATTTTATTTAAATTTTAATTATTTTATATTTTATATTGTAATAAAATTATATTCTATATATATATATATGCATTTGATATGTTACATGTCATGTCACTTAAAATTATATTCCATATATATATGTATCATCGTTAAATTTTTAACGATCCAGTCATCAATCTAGTTAAAAAATAAGATATTTTTCAAAAAGATATAGGTTAAGGGCTAAATTTATCCCAAAAAAAAATAAGGGCCAAGACGACAAAAACTGTAAATGTTAAGGGTTAAAATTATCTTTATGCCTAAATAATTTAATAGTCACCTATTGACCATTGACGGGCCTATTGACGCTCATTTAAATGCGGGATTGACTCGAGGAGGTAGGAAGTCTAGGAACATATGGATAGAGATAAGCAAAAATTGAATCGGGTTTTTAATATATATTTTTAAAAATAATTCAAACTGTTTTCATTCATAAATTTATAAGTTTATTTTAAAATTTTTAAATAAAATTTAAATTATAAAAAAATTCAATAACTCAAAACTTTTAAATTCGATTCGTTCAAATATTCTTTATTAATTTTCTAAACGGATGATTTATAATATTTGCTTATTTATTGTTGTTTTAAATGAAATTAACTTACAACTTAGGTTGTTAATTTATGAAGAAATGTAATCGATAACCAGAGATAATTCCAAATTCCAAGTTCCAACCATAATAATTTAAGCACGTAAGAGATCCTTAAACTTAAAAAAAAAATAAGTCTCTGAATTTGTTTGCAAATAATTAATTTATTTAACTAGAAAATTAAATAAAAAATGAATCAATTAAATATTTTAATTAATTTTGATCATTAAATTTTAATAATTTTTTAAATATAACTGATATATGATACACTACAATTCTATCATATTTATATTTATAAATTTTTTAAAAAATATTTTTATATATTTTAAAGTTTAATATTATTTTATAATAACTTAATAAAATTTTATTTTTTTTAAAATTTAAATCACTTAAAATTATTTTTATTTAACTTGATAATTATTTATATAGTTTATACTCTTAAATTTTTTCTTCCAATATCATCTTCTTTTTGTTATCCAAATTGCAAGGCGCACTTAATGGCAAGGTGAGAGTCTACTGGAAGTTAATACTCACTTGACTCTTAAAAAAAAAATTGACTTCTAAAT
This sequence comes from Abelmoschus esculentus, assembly GCA_035048815.1. Taxonomy (NCBI): domain Eukaryota; kingdom Viridiplantae; phylum Streptophyta; class Magnoliopsida; order Malvales; family Malvaceae; genus Abelmoschus; species Abelmoschus esculentus. Next base: position 875,168 of record JAUCBN010000012.1, read on the forward strand.
CCTTAGCTAAAGGTGTGTATTATTCGGTTTCAATCAAATTAATCGATCGAATCAAAATTATTTTGGTTAATTTGATTGATTAATTTTTGATAGATTTGATTAGTGATTTTTTTTAAAAAATTGATTATCGGTTAATTACCTGAATTAACCGAAATTATTATATATTAAATATTATATATATTATATATTTATTTTTAGTCATTTAATTTTTAAGAATTTATAAAATGTTCATTAAATTTTTTTATATTATAAAATGATCACTAAATTTTGTATTAAATTAGTATAAAATAAAAGTTTAATGACAAAAAAATATTTTAACATAATTTAATGATATATTATGTAATTTAATTAAAATTTATAATAAATTCGGTTAATTAGCGAAATAATTTTAGTTCGGTTAATTCGGTTAAAGATAATTCGATTTGATTAATAATTAAGATTTTAAAAATTTTAATTAATTCGGTTCGACCACGACCGAATTAATCGAATGCACACCCTTATCCTCAGCTTCTCATTTAACTGAATTGATTTAAATTTAAATAATTTCATTTATAATTATATGTAAATTAAATTATATTTATATATTATAAATAAATATTATATTATATTCAAATGAAATAATTCAAAAAATCGAAGGTTAAAGTTGTAATTAAATGTTAATGCATAGACAATTTGTCTATCACATGATTGATCTTCCGTCAGATTCTTTTTTAATCTATTTTATGATCAAAGAATCCTTGGCCGGAAGATTCGGTATCTTTAAATTAGATTCAAAGTTTATTAGTATACTTGTTTAATCAAAATACAGTAATTTTCATTTCATTTTTTTGTTATTTTTCATTTGGTGGGCCACTTGTGATGGAACTAATTATATTTAAAATATTTTTTTTGTATATTAATGTGTTAATTGTATAATATTAAATATTTACTCATAAAATAAAGGATATGATACATATAGAATAAGATTAAAGAACAATAAATTTTAAAATTTATTAATTTATTCATAAACTGAAATACATTAAATCAAACCAAAAATTTATTTCGATATTTTTGAGTTTTTTTCAAACATCGACACTTATTAAAAACCGAATCAAAATTTTTTAAAAAAGCTAAAGATCGTAAATTTATAATTTTAAATTTTCAAAAAAATTCTAAGAAGTAAATAACTTTTAAACTTATATTTTTTTTTTCAGAAATTATATTTTAAACTTATTTTTCTCAAATTTGTAGTTATCTTCTATTTGTCTTTCTAAAAAAATTTAAAAAAATTTTGAGTTCTAAATTAGAAAATCAAATAACTCATATTACTCTAAGATTTTAGTAATTAATTAATCGGTTCTAATATATTAAATTTATATGATATATATCATATGCGAAAAATATATATTATATAGAAATATCGAAAATTATTTAAATTAAATTAATATATTATAATTATAAATAATTATAATTAAATTTATCCATAAATAGAATATTTTAGTTTTTTTAACTCTAATTAACTAGACTAGTTCGAACCACTGTCCTATATGTCAGCAAAAGAGTTGCTTACAAAATTAATAAATACCAACGGTTTATTTTAAGCATTCCCCAATCCTCGTTCAACTCCCATTCCCAAGCTCCAACCATGGCTTCCATGGAAGTACAAACTCCAAAATCTTCAGATCCTGAAAAACATGCAAACAAAAACGGCGTCGATGAGGAGGAGATCTCTCCCATCGAACAAGTCCGGCTAACAGTTACCAACACCGACGACCCGACTTTACCCGTATGGACATTCCGGATGTGGTTCTTAGGCTTATTATCATGCGTCCTCCTCTCTTTCCTCAACCAATTCTTCTCTTACAGAACGGAGCCTCTCATTATATCCCAAATCACAGTCCAAGTTTCCACACTCCCCATTGGCCATTTCATGGCCTCCATTCTGCCCAAAAATCAGTTCGGAATCCCGGGTTTCGGATCGAAACGGTTCTCTCTGAACCCCGGCCCGTTCAATATGAAAGAACATGTTCTCATCTGCATTTTCGCAAACGCCGGCAGTGCGTTCGGAAACGGATCGGCTTATGCAGTCAGTATAGTGAACATTATCAAAGCCTTTTACGGTCGGAACATATCGTTTTATGCCGGTTGGATTCTCATCATCACCACTCAGGTAAAAAGTTTGTCCGATTGGTAAATTAGTTAGTACTAATTTTACTAGATTAAAGTAGTGTTGTTAATGTTTGGTTTTATGGTGGTGGTGGTGGTGGTTTCCGGTGGGTGGTTCAGGTGCTTGGGTACGGCTGGGCTGGTTTGTTGAGGAAGTATGTGGTTGAGCCAGCTCACATGTGGTGGCCGAGCACCTTGGTTCAAGTCTCACTTTTCAGGTCAGTTTCATCCTCTTAGCACCCCAACTCAGTCTACCACTTTTTTAATTGCATCAAACATACTCTAATTATTGATCAACTTTTAAAGTGATTTTTTTTAGTAGATACTATTGAATTTTATTAAATCTATAAAAAAATTATAATTATAACGTAATTAAAAATAAAATAATTGAATTAAAAAGTTTAAAAATTTTTATAATCCAAAAATAAAGAAAAATAAATTTCTCATAGAAACAAGCATACCAATAAAATTCAATAACTTCTTGAATCTCTTTATCTCCGTCCAAACAAAATGCATAGTAAAGAAAGAAGGATAATTATTTTTAGGATTATTTTAATTTTTAATTTATATTTTTAAATTATCAATTTTATTTTTTATTATAAATTTATCAATTTAGTTTATAATGTTAAGTCATAAGAAAAGATGATTAATTTAAAATAATAATTACTTAATAATTATATAAAATTACACAAATTATTATAAAAAATGATACAAATCGTGCAATTTTGTAATCTATTGAGTAATTTTTAAGTCATTAGTCACCGGGTCACACCACACATGCAGTTCATGTCCTTCTCTTACGGGAAGGATGGGACCCACATTAGAAAATGTTAATTTTTCCATTTAAATTATTTAGTTTAATTTAAAAAAATAATCATTGAAAAATCTAGATAAAGTTTAATAATAAAGAAAGATACAGTTTATCTAGATGATCTGTATTAAAATATTATATATATGTATATGATGTGTATATATTATTAAAAAATAAAAAATATATTAATTTATTATCATATCAATCTATTTTAAAATTTTAAATAAATTAGCTTCAAATTAAATTACAACGTCAACTTAGAAACTTTATCAATAATGTCTGTAGATATAGAAATTGCAAGTCAATGATGGAGATGGTCAACTCCAACAAGCCTACCGGCTACCGGCTGGAGTAAACCGGTAAAAAACTACAAATGGACCGGATAAAACACCCCGGTTTGTTTGAATTTTAATAAAACTGCGTGTGATTGTGGTGGGACCGGGAGAGAATGAAGTTGAATGTGTATACACACTCCGAATCAGCCGCGCGAAATTATAATTTTTTTATATAGCGAATTAAAATATATATCTTAAAAATTTTAAGATTAATGGAGACCAAAATAAATTATTTAAGAATAGATTATATTTTATTCTCTATAATATACGAAAATAACAATTGACGGGAATCGAATCCTTAAATTCACCCTATATTTTGCCCTGCGAGTGAGTGTTCAAGACCGTCGTACTTTAAAATTTTTACTTTTTTTGTCCCATTAATATCGTCTCTTATTAATTTTTTAGTCAAATTTTTTAACTTTGACTAATAATTATATAAAAATTTAATTATTGACTTTCAAAAAGTCTATAAGAGATATTATTTATAAGATTGAAAAATATATTTTATATTTTCTATCGACAACTAACAGGTGCGGTTCAAAAAAATTTTATGTCCGGTAAAATTTATTAAAATGTGACCCTTAAAAGCAATTGTCCATAGTCTCACTAGTTCTAAAAATATGGTAATTAAAAGCAATTATCCTTTTTAGGGGCTCATGTGCGATCATTTATATTGCGTATGTCCATAACCTCATTAGATCTATAGAAACAATAGTAATAACTATAATCAATAAGATTCTATATTCAATTATCACATATAGGACATAATTATAATGTTTTAACATTTATAACTATCTTTTTTAAGAGTATTTTTAAAAATTTTGCAATAAATTTCGAGATTTATATCGGTTAATGAATGTAGTTTATTAAATTTTGGGATCCTCATTTTTTGGAATCTTGTACGGTCGCTCATATCACGCGTGTCCAGAATGACATTGACAACTAAGTACACAATATTTATATAAAATCCTGCATATGTCCCTGCATACACCCACCCACCCACCCACCCTTTACTAGCCAGTAGCAAAGCCTTCATGTTGCACCAGCTCCACTGGACCATCTACCAGAACATGTACTAAAATATCTGTAATTATGATATACAACAGTTTCATATTGTCTTTCATGTCTACTCCATGACGTTCTAAGAACAGAAAGAAAGCATAATCCATGCAAAAATGTTAGTACCTTGAGCTGTAAATCCTTTAATCTGAATTGCAGGACTTTGCATGAAAAAGAAGATAAAAATGATTGGCGAATGACGAGGGCAAAGTTCTTCCTGATTGTACTGATTTGTAGCTTCATATGGTACCTGTTCCCGGGTTACCTCTTCACAACTCTTACCAGCATCTCATGGCTCTGCTGGATTTTCTCCAAGTCCGTTACCGGCCAGCAAATCGGTTCGGGTCTTAGGGGACTTGGACTAGGGGCCTTAACCCTTGATTGGTCTGCTGTGGCATCGTTCTTGTCCAGTCCGCTCATCAGTCCTTTCTTTGCCATTGTAAACATTTTTGTAGGCTATGTATTGATAATCTACATAGCAATTCCAGTAGCTTATTGGGGTCTTGACTTGTTCAATGCCAGTAGATTCCCCATATTCTCTTCTCACTTGTTTACAGCCCAAGGACAGAAGTACAACATAACAGCTATCGTTAACGACAAGTTCGAGATCGATTTAGCAAAGTATGAAAAGCAGGGCCGAATTAATCTAAGCATGTTCTTCGCTCTCAGTTATGGATTTGGTTTTGCAACTATTGCATCGACGATAACACATGTGTCCCTCTTTTATGGAAGGTAAACTTATACTATCCATTATTCTTAGATGCTTCTTCACATGAGACTGTTAATAAGTTTACATAACTGAACATGGTAATGATAACACTAACTAAACAGGGAGATATACGATCGGTATCGCGCTTCTTACACGGCAAAGGAGGATATTCACACAAGGTTGATGAAAAGATATAAGGACATACCTTCCTGGTGGTTTTACGCTTTGCTTGCTGTAACCTTGGTAGTGTCATTGGTGCTCTGCATCTTCTTGAATAACCAAGTGCAGATGCCCTGGTGGGGACTCCTCTTTGCTGGTGCAATGGCCTTTGTCTTCACTCTTCCTATTAGTATCATAACCGCCACAACAAACCAGGTAAATCAGTTCATTTAGAGACTGAATAAATCAAACGAAGTTCGATCCACCCCCACAAGGAAAATTAATAAGTTAAAATACTTGGTAAAACTGCAGAGAATCAGCTATTTTACTTATTTCGTTTTCACTTATCATGCAGACACCGGGCTTGAATATTATCACAGAGTATGTCACGGGGCTCATCTATCCCGGACGACCTATAGCGAATGTGTGCTTCAAAACCTATGGTTATATGAGCATGGCTCAAGCAATCTCCTTCCTCAATGATTTCAAGCTAGGACACTATATGAAGATACCTCCAAGGTCCATGTTCTTAGTTCAGGTACTTGTAACTTGTAAGAAGGAAACAGGATGATCTCGTAAATGCATTTCTCTTTCAGTTTTCTCGTGTTCTCTCGAAATGCACAGAGGCTGATACAGTTTATTTATGTTGCTTTTCCCTCTGCTTATCTAGTTCATAGGAACAGTTCTCGCTGGAACCGTCAACATTGCAGTGGCATGGTGGTTGCTGAACTCTATTCAGAACATATGCCAGGATGACCTCCTTCCACCGGACAGTCCCTGGACATGCCCCAGTGATCGAGTCTTCTTCGACGCATCAGTCATATGGGGTTTGGTCGGCCCCAAGCGGATCTTTGGATCTCTAGGCAACTATCAATCGATGAATTGGTTCTTCTTAGGAGGAGCATTAGGACCCGTCATTGTTTGGCTCTTGCACAAGACATTTCCTAAACAAAACTGGATTCCCCTAATCAACCTTCCAGTTATTCTTGGAGCAACAGGAATGATGCCACCGGCAACACCAGTAAACTACAATGCCTGGATTTTAGTCGGAATTATCTTCAACTTCTTCATTTTCCGTTACCGGAAGCAGTGGTGGCAGAGGTACAATTACATTCTTTCGGCAGCTCTGGATGCCGGGGTAGCTTTCATGGCCATAGTGTTGTACTTTTCAGTGGGAATAGAGAACAGAAGTGTTACATGGTGGGGAACGGAGGGTGAACATTGTGATCTAGCAGCTTGTCCTACGGCCAAGGGAGTAATGGTCGATGGCTGTCCGGCGAACTAATGGATGCACACCTCACACCTCTGTTAGAATGTTTCAAGAGCTGCAACCATAGAACCTGTTGGGCATATCAATAAGTACAGATGGAAACCGTAATGTGTCAACAGAAATTGCAGTTTTGTACGGACGGCATGTTCAAAATAAACTTTTTCCTTTGCAAAAATACAAACTTTTATGTGTCAACATCGAAACATTAAATTATTAAAATTTAAAATATAAAAAATCGTTAAATGTTTAAACTTTTGAGGATAAAGTTAAATTCATTTAATATTTAAATTTTATAAATATCTACAGACAGAATACCTAGTAGAGAAATTCAATTTTGAATAAAATAAATCACAATTTGAATTTTTCTAATAAAATCATCACGTAATAAATCAATAAAACCTAAAACTATTATTTCTGAGTTTACATACTTCTATACAACGTGAACATGAATTTCATCGGACATACATAAAGCTTTAGTTAGTACACAAGTGTTATCTATCAATAACTGTGTGCATTGTACGATAGATACGAAAATAATAAACCAAGGTAGTATTTGCAGTGAACCCATATGGTTGATTTAAAGGCGTGGGGCTTTTGGGTTTTATATTTGCCCTATTAAAACATGCATAGCAGATTTAGTGTCTGCATAACAAGTTTCAGCTTGTGCAAAAAACGTGTTTGCCACTTCAACGTGTTCTTCCTTTGTCTGGTTCATGGAATTGGTATCCTTTTGCTGTTTGCAGTTTTGCTACTTGCTTAATTAATTCATAAGATCAACTAAAATATATTCATGCATGCATGTTCATACAGGCATGCTTGTGGTTGTTACTTAAGTTTTTGTTAGTCCAATTTAGGCAAAGATTATTTGTTGCTATTTGAACAAGATACTTCGTCGACCACTGGAGAGCCATCTCAGGGTGGGGCATTGGAGTGACATCCATTCATTTGTCATCATCTTCGTCGAAGCTCTCCGACTGCTCTTTCGGTGACAGAGTAGATTACAAATTGTGATCCAAGTTAAACATTATATATAATAATATCATGGTTCAGCCTGTTTAAGATGAAACTTTCAATAGAAATATCAAAGTTAAACCTGTAAAAATCAATTCAGAGTATTCATAGATATTATTGAATCATTTTGGATGTATCATCCTCAACAAAAGGGGAACACAGATGAACAAAAGTGAAGTCCAAAACTTACATCTCATTGCATGGGCAACAAATGAGGGGCATAAATTTAGGCACCCAACATTGATCCTGAGTTCCTCCTGCACTCGGACAACATATCCATGTAGAACTGACATTTGCTGATTTCGTTTCCAGAGCTGTTCAGGCACTGCAAGAAGCACAAACAATGGAATATCAATTTGATTGTGTTGTTAGACATTCAAGAACTACACAATTCGGAACGAGAATCCTGATTTTGACTGCTTGAATTTGAAAACCATGAGTTCGATTCAAAGTTCCAGTCAGCCAGAGCATGCAAAACTTCTATGTTTTAACAAACAATAGAATTATCGAGTAGCCAAGTAACAGAGGGTGAAGTTTAACATACGTCTTGGAAAGCCTTGGAGTGTATGCTGCATGCATCGGAGCCAGTGAAACTATTGCCAGTGGCCACCGGTGCAGGGGCAGCAGCAGGCTCAGAAACCACAGTTTCGTGATGGATAGTACGAGGACCCATAACAGCATCGACAGCCCTGTGTGCCACAGCACTTCCGGTGCCAAAAGCCATGCCTGGAAAAGATCAAGAAGAATTAACTAAAAGGATGCACATAAAAGCAAATTGCCCAGCATCACAGAAGGAGATCTATTCACATACCCTGAGCTATGGTTGAGCCAATGCCTCCAAGAAGGGATCCCCCACCTCCACTCTGAGCAGGGGCTGGAGGAGGTGCATGTTGAGCTGCAACAGAAGATTATTAAACAGAAGTAAACATGACAAACATTCCGAAATCGACATATGCTAAGGTTAATCAATCTATGAAACTCCTATCAGGCTATCACTAGTACCATGTAAATCATACTACAATGTAAATCATACACTAAATATAATAACACCAGTTACCAGGTTGAGGTGGTGGGCTGCGTGAACGCGGTGCTGGGCGAGAAGCAGACCTTCCTGCAAAATAGTATGAACAAAATGGGAACAAAAGTCAGAGGAGTCCCAAGAACAATCGAATAAAAGGAAATGACATAGCTACAATTATAAGAGAAACTGCATTAACTTATAAATCAATAATCATTCACCACCCCAAATCCAAGGTACTTCATTTGTATAACAATGAAAATGTTCCAATACCAAGCTCAAACATGAAATGAACAATTCAGGATGAGAAACTACTTTATACCCAGCTCAGTTAAAGAAAACCCTAGATAATTTGGCAAATCATCAAAATAAGAACAATACCAAATAACTCAACAATCAAATATCAAGGAATGAAGAAAACCCTAGAAAACAGGTGGAAGTGGAAGCTAATACGTAAATACAAATAAATTAGGGATAAACATGCAAATAAAAATGCTTCAATTAAGCATAGATCCGAAAGGAAACAAGACGAAAAACTAACCAGAGCTTCGGCGAGCCATGATTGCAGTTGTCAACGGAGGCGGCGGCGAGTTCGGGGTTTTATCAGGAACGAAGATTTATCTGACTAGCGGATTCTATTAAATAAGAACACGAGAACTGTTGATTTCCCAAAAAGCCCCGCAACATGCATTTAGGTGAAATTCTGTTATTAGTCCCTACACTTTGAGTAAACTTACCTGGTCGTCGAAATTGGAAGGAATCTCAAAATCTGATCCAGAAACATTGGCAAGCTCTTCCAGTGTTTCCTGCATGTCCTAATGCCATGTAAACAAACTTTGAATTAAGGTTTTAGGAATTAGAGAAATGATATATTTTTTAGGATTAGGGTTTAAAGTTTAAGATATAAAAGATAAAGATCAGGGTTTAAATTTGCATTTGCTTCAAACAATTTATTTTCTCAAGTAAAAACACTAAATAACCTATATATCCAAGAAATCCCATCCATAGATTTAAGAAAAAATAATAATAAATGTTAAATTTAAACCATGCAATTTACATTACTTATAGATCACTTGTACAAATCTCATATAAAGACACAGCAAAGCTCATATAAAGAGGGAAAAGCAAAAACAAAAACAATTTATGGTCCAGTCTTGGTATTTATTATGGTTACATTCATTTAATGTACAGAAACTAAACAAGTAACAATGATGTATAATTTCAAATACAGATATAAGATTTTAAGAAACGTGCTTTCTTTGTGTCTATGTATCTGTCTGTTGGTGTAATCCTGAATTATAGAAATGGCTCATTTAGTTCTCCATTGCAACTCGATCTGGATCCGACCGTTCTTCGAGTCTATCAGATGGTACCTCTCATTGATTCTTTTGTTGCTAACAACGTCCGAAAGATTTATATCAATATAGCCTAATGTTTCCTGTTTCAATACAATCATCCCGTCGGACAAGTGAGGAAAAACGAAACCTGATAATGTCGAAAACAGTAGTAACAGATACATGCACGTATGTGAGTACATGTATGATATCTACTATAATTATCTTTACATGCATTCGGAATTCGAACTGCATAAAACTCAAATGCTCAAATATGGTTATCTGAAAACCGAGATGCGATCTTCTAAATCTCAACATAAGGAAAACAGCTATGAAATATTGACACCCAATAGAATGAATGTCAAACTGAAATCTGGCAACACAATAAATTGGTAGCTATGAAGCATACCCACAATGATGCAAAAAGAGTACCTTTGGATGAAGTAATCCAATCCTTGATGAATTGCTGAGAACTTCCACGTGCAATTTATCGTTAACGGGAGGTTCATCCAGCATAAATGTGAATTCCTCTTCCCATCTAGGATCCCTGTTTTTCTTTACATGCTGTACAATAAAATTTGGGGAAAAAGTCATTTATAGGAAATACAAACATTAGAGAAAAAAATCTCATAACATTTTTTATATGGTTTCAGTGTCGTGATTTTTAATCTTTAGAATTCTTCTACAAATGTCATCCATTTTCATCCGTTGATCACCCTAGCAGGAATCGACAACAGATGAATATGGAACAAAATAATGGATATTTAAGATTAGGGTAAAACAATTTCCCACAATGTTTTATAGGTTGGATGTTCCTTTAAAAACAACTCCTAAACTTTGTAAACAAATTTAGCAACCAAAGGGAGATGCTATTTCTTAAAAGAAGGTTATTTTAAATGCTACCATCATAATATACCTTAGTCTTTTTCTTCTCGCCTCTAAAGAGAACAGTCACATATGGATTTGTGTGGTGCTTTCCTTCAACATCTTGAGCCTCGTGGATAATGACTACAAGCACACCTCCACCATCAGGTGTTGTATCGGGAGCCTTCTGCAGTGTTTTTGACTCATCAAAAGATTTTGATATTTCATCTTCTTTGAAGGGCTTATATGTTAGCTCCACCTCAAGCTCCCCACGCGATTTCTCGTTTCGAGCATCATTTAAGTCCATATTTTTAAGAAGTTCAAGGGTCATAACTTTGGGCTCATCTGGGGTAAGTTCTTTCAAAGGAACCACATTCATTCCCATCTTGTCATGCTTCCCAACCTGAGAACAAGAAGAAACAGTTAAGGTAACAATAGAAACAAATGATAGAACTTCAAATAAATTGAAAGGAAAAAACAGTAAATCCTACCTGTTCCCAGTCATAAACATGAAGCTCCAAGGCCTGAGTCTCGGGATCTTTGACAATCATATCATATTCCTCATTCCATTCAGGGTTCAAGTTTTTGCGCTTCACAGTGGTTTTCTTAGATGTAAGCTTATCCTCAGTTAGCTTAAGTTTAACATAAGGGTCTGATGCACCCAAAAGATCTTTTTTCTTTAGCTTCATTGCCCTTAGAACTTTAACATGGAGAATACCTACAGGCCTCTTAAAGGCCCTGCAAGTTCAAATTTATAAGCCAAGACCAAAGGAGTGAAAGAAACAAATGATGGAATAAATCATAATAGAAAATGAGAGCATCCTTGAAACATACTTTGATGGATCCAGAACTGGTACTTGCAGGGTTTTAGGCCAAAGATACATGTTTGCAACCTGATCTTTGATGAGCTCCTGCATCACATACATCATTTTTTAAAAAATTTAAACCAATAAACTATAAAAAAAACATATAGATAATGCCAGAGGAATTGGCAAGATGTTTTTCCTATCTCTACAAAATATGATGTCATTGTTGAAAAATTTAGTAATGTTGTAATCATCACTAACTAGAGGTCTGCCAACTTCTATGCTAACAGTTGTGCATCTAAAGTGAAAAGGAAAAAGCTGTCTTAAACAGATTGCACTTTTGGTAAAAGAAACACACTTTCAAACATATAATACAGCTATGTATATCAAGTACTTAGGTAAGAAACTAGGAAACGAGAATTTAGAGGGAACATCATAGGGAATTTTACCTGGACAAACCTGTAAAGACCAGGAATGGACATGAGATCAGCGCCTATAAACTTCAATCCAAAGTCAATATGTGGCTGCAGATTAGAAGACCAATGATTAAGAGAAAAGAGCTAATCAAGATTCATCAAAAAGTTTAAAATACCGTCACAAAAATTATTCATACAGATTAATTATGTCTAATAACAGGCACATCAGACATGGACACGGAATTTGCAGTAAAAAATACTCTGTCAAATGAAAATATCAGACGCATGAAAGATCTAAACAATAGAAATAGAATTTAATTTCATCCATGATCTCAAACCTTCTCCATCAAGGACACAAAAATATTTGCAAAACAAGGAAAGCTTGGAACCAAAGGCTTTAAGGTAATGCGTGGTAGAGCAAACACTTGCAAATCCACAACCTGAGATTATCCAAGCAACAAAGTTAACAAACAACCTACTCTCTCCTATCTTAACACAAGTAGTTAACTGTCAAAAAATACTCATTTATGATAGGACAAAATAACCTGGACAGTTGCCTTTAGCCCAAATGCTTTTACAGCAACAGTAACATCAGGATTTGCAGCCCATTTTATTAACGGTTCCATGATTAACTCCTTTTCTTCTGTGACATACACTTTCATACCTATCAAGGGGAAGAAGAGAAACAACGTCAGCACAAAATCTGTGGGGAAAAAAGAAAAATAAATAATTAAATTACTAAAAAGTAGCACAAATGTAATTTTGGATCTTAAAATCTAGGCTCACTAGTCCAAGAAATTAAGCAACAAGGTTTTCCAAGAGTATGTTGCTCTCACCTATAAACATCCGGGGACCAAAACTATAGTTTTTGTGTGCGAGTGCGTGAGTGGGGTAATTTGTTGGGGGTGGGGGAGATACCTTGTACTTCAATTGCGGCACAAAATTTATCTCAGAGAGATGCAAGGATAATGACCACTTTATTGTCTTTGTCAAAACTGACTTGGTCAACAATTTAGCAAACATCATGGCAATTGATCCTAGAAAGCGACATTTCTAATAATCATTCATGCATTATCACAATCCAACTTCTCTTGCTAATACCTTTCTAAGTAAAAAGATAAGCAGCATAGCTTTGCAAGAGGTAGAATTAAAATTGAAAAGAAATTAATTGACTAACCTTGGAAAGTTGGTGGCAAAGATCCTAATGTAAGCTTTTCAAATTCGACAGCATCAATTTTGTACTTGGGAATTTGTTCCTCTATTACAGGTTTGGCAATATTCTTGGCAGTCTTGCAGATGGCCTACAAGAAGTAAGTAAAAGTAGATGGGAGATGACCAATGAGCAAACATATAAAGACGCAAGAAGATGCCATTAAAATAAAAGTTCGTTTGGACCAGAAGTCAAACCTTGTCAAGATAAGGCCACATATATTCCAAAAACTTGTTTAGCCAGTCAACCTTCACATACACCACAACAAAAGAAAATTGCAGTTAACATACTACAAGGCAGTAAAGTATATGTAGAAGGGCTCGGAAGAATGTGACAGAGACTAATGACATTGACGTACACGATCATAATCTGGGTTTTTTACCCAGAGTGGTATCTCCGGAAGCATCCTTTGTAATGTCTCTGAGTCTTGCTCAACCAATGGACGGATTTCAGGATCCTAATAAAGCAAACACAGGCCTAAATGAACTTCAAAAAAAATTGCAAATAAAGTTGCCAGGTATAAAATAATAATGACAAGAAGCAGCACATATATGATAGAACATTCTTTCCTAAACGAGTATGTTCAGTTTTTCGCCTAGATTTCACGTATTTAGTTCATAGGAGGATTAATTTATATCCTCTACCCATATTCAGCCATGATCACTCTTGGGTATTATGTCATCAGAAACGTTGCTTGTTTTTGTTAATCTCAGCTCTAGGGACTAATGTAAGTGCATATGTGACCAATCCCATATAATTTCAATTGCATTTGATTACTACAGCTTCCACAAGTTACAACAATCTTTCAAGGCATGCAAAATCACTAAAGAAACGATTCCTAGCACCGTCAATCAGCAACAATAATAGCATCAAACATCCACAACAAATCAAATTGATACAGAACAATGAAAGATGCAGAAAAATAATCAAGAATTGTATCCAATGAAGAAATGTAAGCATAAAAATAGGCTCTACACTAAATTCCACACAATATACAGAGAGAAAGAAAGATCAAAGAGTACCTTGACATCGCTAGGCTGAAAGAAGATGAAGAGATAATAACCGATCACAAGACCCGCTGAAATCCCAACTCCAAATCCACATAAACCCAAAATAGTACTAAAAAATCCCATCAATTCCAATACAGACACTTTACTAGAATAACTCGCGAGTTTCCCCCCGGCGGTGAAGCGATCGGTAACTTTTGAAGTTGAAAATGATTCCAACCGGCAAAGAAGGTTTGGATCGGACGGTTGAGTGCTCTTTTTGGAGATGTTGGATTCCACGAAGAAAACGATTCTTGGGATTTGCAAAGGAACCGGGTAATTAAACTCGGATAAGATTGTTCTTACTACTACGGTTGACTAGTATTTAATTCTTTCTAATTTTCTTAACATTTAAATGTTGAAGATCTCCGTGAGTGATTTATCTTGCGGTAAATTGTTGCAGGGTCCTTTTTTGGTCTTTATTTTATTTATTAAAAAGTTAAAAATTATGTTTTGGTCCTCTACAATATCAATTTGTTACAATTTAGTTATTAATTAAATTTAAAAAACATTCTAATATTTATAAATATGTAAAAGTATGTTTTGAGTTTTAGAAAGTTGAAATTAAATTAACATGTGCGAATATTACGAACTAAATTATTATTAACATTTATTCAATTGAATAATGTGAAATCTACGTTTAGCAAAAAATCGTTTTCAATTTAGTCACTCAACCGTTGAGTTACATACAGGTCAGACTGTACACACCATAATAATTAAGGATGACAATAGGTTCGGGCCGATTTTTGGTTACCCCGACTTTGACCCAAAAATTATATATATAAATATATTTGATCGGATCGAAATTTTTATCTTAAACCCGATCCAAACCTGATTTTTTAATAAAAAAATTATCTCTACCAAATCGGTCAGAGTCCAATAGATTTGGATCAAATTGTCATCCCTAACAATAATGATCCCGGCATGGCCGGTTCATGCCGATAATGAACCGAATCAGCCTCGATCCGATTTGTTTTAATCATCTATAATCGTTGAGAAGATGAGCAGAGAATTGAGAGGACAAGAGAAAGGAAATGATCAAAACAAGCTGCCATTTCAGCATATATGGAAGAACAAGTTCTAACATCGACACTGAGTTCTGTTTTTCTTACCCCCTAAGTTACAGAAACTAATTAGGCTGTATCACCCAAGCTAGCTGATTTCGAAATTCTCTACGTAATGAGTGAAAACAATGAAAAACCATATATATACAGTTGTCAAAGGAACTCGACTTTTACAAGGTTTTGACATCTGCCTATCGACCGGTAAGTAACATAGCACTCACCGTAATTGAAGAAACTGGCCACTCATCTTTCGGCAGTGACAGTCGAGTTATCTCCGTTCGATGAAGATACAACATCTGTCGTTGCCGTTGCAACCTCCAAGTCATTAGCTTCTGCATCACTCTGATAAACACCCTGCGAAGTAACGGTTTAATAAGATTCATAGAATACTTTGGGAAATAACTCGATGAGAACGAGTAATAGATAGCTGAGAAATATGGTTTTAAGAGCTGGAAATACCTGCTCGGCGGTCTTTGCAGTCGGATAATGGATTGCTGTAGCGGAGACCTTTGAAAGGTCTCTCAAAACACCCTGCAAATCAATGGTTCCCAATTGACTAAAACGAAGAAATTTCAGAAACGGAAGATTTATCATTGTCTAAGAGATGGGTTAGTTTCTGCAAGTTGTTAAAAACTTCAAAAGATACCGACTTCAACTACAAAACAAAAATCTCAGTGTTTGAGATCTTTATGTTGGATCAACAGATAAGAAACTTTTAAGTTTGCTTGACTATGCACCCAAGAAAGATTATTTTCCTATAGTTCCGATCTAAGCAGCTGATGGCGAACCTATAAGGCCAAGGATGGTCCATGGCTTTCCCTCATCACGGGGAAGAAGAAACTCAATTATTCAACAACCTGTTTATGATGTTCCCCTAATTTCGGATTTGCTATCAATTTGACACCCAAGGATGAAAATTTTTCACATCTAATCAAGTAATTATTTGTGGAACGACTAGAGACAACCACATATTTAATTAATATCCGGAATAAACCAAAATAACAAGTATAATTCTGGTTGATTAATTGAGACAGGTAGGTTTCTTACATTTCTTTCATACAAAGAAAAAATACTTCAAAGTTCAAAGATTTAACTTTCAAGAAAAACATGAAAATATTATGATAGAGCTGACTTGTCCAAAATTTCCAATACCATACTACAAAGTTTTTTCCACCCTAACTTTAAATTGTTTTTTTAAGTGTTTAAATCGTTAAACTTAAAAGTTACAACAATCATAATTTGACATGTGCACTAAATATCTTTTAGGTTAATTACAAATAAGTTTTCATGTGATAATATGGTCATACTCCTGAGATATGCTGTTCTAACAATCACAAGGATTATCATAATCTTGAATGAGTAAATATTATTAGAATCGCGAAGAACGCATGATTATCAAAAAAGTGAGTGGACTGTAGATCATCGCATGGAATGATCTCTCGAGCCTGCAAACAATCAAATGAAGAATAGACATTTGAAAGAACTGTTTTATGACTTCACAAACCTTATTTGCCCATTTGAGTCCGCAAGCATTACAAAGAGTCCTGGGACCAGCAGGTCCACGCCGCATCATAGGGGTGGAGTTAGAACTGATTCCACAGTGCCTACATCTACACAGAAAATTTAGTAAAACAATAGGAAATTAAAGAAGATATCTACAGGAGTCCATTTTATTAGCATATAACAAATGATAGCTGGAATACAAACATGAAACTAACAACGGAAAGTTCATCTAACACCAATCGAATAATAAATTGAAAGAAAAATTAGATCATAGGAAAAGCTACTCACAAAGTTTCTTGCTCATCTTGTCCAGAACCAGGTGTCCCATTTGAGCCCGATGATGCTGAGACTACTTCATCAGAAACTGTCTTGGCTGATGTGAACTGTCCCTTGTTGCGTTGCATCCTGACAAATCACATCTAGTATGTTACAAAGTGGCTTGAAAAACAAGCCCTGAGTGGGAAAAGTAGAGAAACTGATCAGCTGAATACCTGAGAGCCACTTCTTTCCGCACGGTATATCGGATTTTCTTATCAAAGCACCGCTCTTTCCTCTTCTGCCTAAACCGGTTTAAAGAAGCAGCTCTCTGTGGTTGAACTGACCTCCCAGGAAAGTCACCCATGCCCTAGGAGAACACAATAAAAGAAGTACAAAACATGAACAAATCATATCCTCCTTAAACGAATTTGTTACAAGATAACCGGAACATTAATCTAACGCATACCCTTTGACTAACCGGAAGTGCCCCCATTGCCGGAATGCCAGAAGGAATTTCATATCCACCTAGAAGTAACAATACTGCCTGTACCTGAAAAGACCAAACACAAAGAATTACACCATCACTGCAACATTGTATTTACACTAGAATCCCGGGAAACAACTATCTTCAATCAGCAGAAACATCATAAACAAACGCACAGCATAACAAGCAGACAAGCTAAACCAGATTTATACGAAGATACTGTATGTAAATTGAGGAGAAATGAAACAGGACCTGTCTTCATTTACTTTAAACAAAGTAATTTAATACATGAATAATAAACTACAACAGAGATGCAAAAACCAATGATTTTCAGCTAAAAACACAAAAGGGCCGCTAAATAATTCACCAAATTAACAAATAAACCCATTAATTAATCCAATCAACCTTAACTCAGATGCACAAGGTAACAAACCTTATCAGGAGAGACGGAATCAAACACATAAACTTCCCCTTGAAACGAGAGGGCTAGCTGATCAGCGCCAGCATTACCGGGACCGCCGGGTAAATCGGACCCTTTACCATAAATATGGTCATGAGAAGCTTCTCCCATGCCATTATTCATAACCGTAAGAACGCCGCCGCTTTCTTGGTATCCGATCTGACGGTTATCCACCAACTCGTCCCCGCCGCCATCGCATCCAGGAACACCGTCGTCTTGCTCTCCTTCTATGTTCTGTTGTACGTTCATGGCGCCTGAATCGTACATGGTTGTTTGCTGGTGGTTCAAATTCGCCATTCCTTTGGCATCCGAATTACCCCAAACTTTTTACAATAAAATATTCACAAAAAAAGGGAGGGAAACAACAATTAAAGAACCATCGGAGAAGATTTCAAAACTTTGGGTAAAAATATTTTGAAAAATTAATAAATTTATTATAATTTAATATGTTTGCGTTAAGGAAATTATTAATTTAAGTGAAGCCAGAGGAGAAAGATGGAAGAAGAAGATTGGGAATGTTAAGAAATGGTCATCAGAATGAGGATATTTACGGTTTGTACCATTGAAGGACACGTGGAAGGGAACTTGAATATGTCATATTGACGTAGAGTGGGATCAAATTTTACGGTTTAGAACAATATAATAAAAGCGGTGGGTTATGATAGAGCAACCCACATGTGTATGAAAGGCATTAAGGATTGTCATTTTTGTTATACAATATTTTCTTCAATATTTTAAAATTATCTCAATTAATTTAAATTATATTTAATTTTATTAAATAATTTTTTAATATTTAAATTATTTATCAGTTAAATCAATCTCGTTAATATATTTATTGTATTATTTAATATTATTTTAAAATATAATATTTTTCTTTAAAAAATATATGTCTTGCTTTTTTCGTTTGACCCCGTCATGTTAATGAATTTAGAAAATATATCTTTTATTTTTTTTGAGAAATTAGTGTCGAATAAGATTTTAAATTCATCGCTTATCAATAGCACACAATAAGTATAACTTTTTATATCTATACATGCTCATTATACATTAAATTTATACTCATCTTTTCTCAAACTAAAATAAAAATAATACGAAATCCTATATACATTGACGTAAATTAATTTGAATTAATTAAAATAAAATACTAAAGTAATGGGAATAAAAAAACTTT
This sequence comes from Abelmoschus esculentus, assembly GCA_035048815.1. Lineage (NCBI taxonomy): Eukaryota > Viridiplantae > Streptophyta > Magnoliopsida > Malvales > Malvaceae > Abelmoschus > Abelmoschus esculentus. The sequence goes on from JAUCBN010000012.1 coordinate 894,301, forward strand.
TTCATCTTATAATATAGGTAAATGAATTATTATATAATTAAACTCGAAACTGGTGTCAATTGAATACTCGGTATCCAATTTTTTACCATTTGACTTATAATTAACTTGAAAATAAAGAGATAAATCATATGACATGAACTGCGCTGACAGCAATGCCATGTAAAAAAAAAAACTGCTTAAAAAACAGGAAAAGACAGCACAATTCCTCTACTAATGTTTTGCATGAAAGCAATCAGATTTGAAGAACTTTTCATTCGTCTTCGGCTGATGCACTGGCAGCACTCAGGTCCACAGATAAATCAAGAACCTGTTGGACAACATCGCAAGATCAAAGGGAAGTGAACGAATCAGGCCATAGCCAACAAAAATATTGGTTTCCAAGAGTCTTGAAACCGCTGAAGAGCGAAAGCACGTAGTGTTAAAGAGCGCACGACATGTCGATGCCGTGCGCTGTTCAGTGTCATGGACTTCCTCCATGTAGTCTCGCTCTTCAGCGGCCATGATTTTAATCTATATTCGCATCATCAGAAATGTTTGAAAATGAACAGCACTACCTTTCCAGTAATCTTGCTGTACATCTCCATCACATCGTTCACCGTGGTTTCAAAGTGAGTTGTTGAATCATAACTCTGCAAGGATTTTTCAAGACTTGGAATCAGTAAGATTGGGAAGTCCTGAGATTCTTTTGCATGTCATATAGTATAAAGAAGTCTTCTTACAGCAGAAATGAAGCAGTTATCGGCTGTATGGTCGTTGGTCGGAACGTATCTGTCGTAAGTGTCGTAGAATATCTCTTCTACGGTTCCCAGAAGGTCGACACCAGGCTTCAACTCTGCCTCAGGGTTGTCAGTCTCTGCTTCTGCCGAAACAAAAGCAATGTACTTGTCTTTGGGAGCTACATTATGAGCATAGGAGCAACAAAAGAGGTACCTGCAAAATCAAAAATAAAACCTTAGATTTTCGTTGAGCATATATGAGTTGCATCAGCCATTTAGATTCAACAAAAGGACAAGAAATTAGCTAGAGGAAGTTCGTAGCGTACATGTCTGATTTACGACCGAGTTGCTTCTGAGGCAGAATAACTTGAGCCGAGTGAGACTTGTCGGTATCAGGAATAGGGTGGCTCATTATGCATATAGCACGAGCAACTTTCCCGACCTTCTTAACCTGTTGCATCAGAAAACAAATGACCGAACAATGGGAATGTAATCGACCTTTGAGAAGAGAGAGGTTTCATTGGAGGTTACCCTATCAGACAAATAAGATGGATCACAAACAACTTTCTTGCACTTAGCAGTTTCTCCTTCAGAAGTCACACCAATAGCTTTCCCATCAGCATCAAATTCTACCTGCAACTCAAAATATAGAACTCTTTGAACAACTATACTGGCTAATCACCATTACAGGCTTTACTCAAATGGATGCACCACGAGAACTTATTCGGGTTCTGGCTCATGATAAACCTTTAAGAATGATGTCCCACAGGTTTTCGAAATGCTTTACCTTGCATTCTGGCTTGTTGAGCATGTAAGTACCACCATAAACAGCGCTTAGACGTGCAAATGCCTGTCAAATTAAGACGCGGGAACAAGTCAAAAGTAACTAATGTTTTCGATTATACTCGAAGCTTAAACAACAGATATCACCTGAGGCAATTCTCCGAGTCCATATAGTGGATAGATATAAGGAGATCCTCCTTGAAACCGTGCCAAAGACTCTGAATACAGCTTCACAAAACAAATGCAGAAATACACTTAATGTAATGCTAAAACGTAACAATATGGGCATGCACCGAAGAATCGACCATTGGTTGTAGAACAGAGATGAAAATACAATGCAAAAGGAACTTTTTACCTTCATTCTCTTGACAAAACTCAGAGCTGGTTGATCTAAGTAACTATCATCTTTGTGGAGTGCCAAGGCATGACCAATGAAGTCAATTGTGTCATCTTCAAGCCCATACTTTCTGCAGTGTAAAAATTAGCACACGACATGAGCAGAGACGATTCTTCAAATGTCATATCTTCAACCTAGAGCTAAGTTAGACTCTTCCGGTTGTAGTTACGAGGATTCGACCATCCAAAAGTTCTTAAAAAGATCGAACATGTTCGTATAGGATACCCGAGTCCAAGCAACATAAAATTATAGAGAAAACACACCTTCTCAAAAGGGAAAATGAAATCCCTAACCACAAACATTCTAGTGCTGTGCTAGAGCGAATTTTATATAGGGAAACAAGGATGAGATACACACGAGATAAGTTCTCTGGCTGTAACTTTATTCAGGTCCAATCCTTCATGAGATTTTGGATCATTTTCTTCATAGTCTTGCACATAAATGAAGAACTTTCTGGCTCGGCGCTTCTCGAACAGCCCCATCAATGGCGATTTCAGTGCTTCAACATCAGTCGCCGGAACTTTGTAGATCTACAGGTTATGGTAATTGTCTTAACTTGTTGCAGGTAACAGAACAATGTTCGCACTAATATTTAGAAACAGATCATACCAAAAACATATATATACATACAATACTCTTACTTTTTTCTTATTGTACACATAACTACCATCCACAGCCTTGAAGTTAAGATACTTGGTGACATTTGTGTGGATCAAAATACGAACCAGACTTCCATTGGCCATCATGAACTGTGAAACCAATCAATTAAATCATTTTCATCATACATACATACATATGAAGGGTAACATAAACTATGCATCCAACAGGCAATTAAGTACTGAGAAAATTACAAAAAAGAAAACCAGCATAGACATGCCTTAGGCATCATATCTACATTATAATCTCTGCTTGAACCCAGTTTTTCTGGAGGCTTATCATCTCCCTTGAAACGTTTCCAAAGCTACGCCATAGCCAAAGAAGAAAGACAAGATTTAGAAAATAGCAACGGAAAATGTCAGAAAAAAAGTCTTCATTAATCAAAGAACAATGACCTGCACAAGATTAAGAGAAGTGGACTCTCCACCATAATAGTCATTCCTATCCATGTGCAATACCTGTTTTCAAATGTAGAAATAATATCTAAATGATTAACACAGAAAAAAAAAACCCAGAAACAAAATCAAAGGGAAAACCCAGATCGCATATTTTCTTTCGAATCAAGAGAACATTGAAATGAAACGAAGAAAGCGATGAAAAAATGATAAATCAAAGGGAATGAATTAGTTTACTTTGAGTCCATCAACGGAGAGAACACCACTGAGAATGCATTCCTTAAGGCCGGTCCCTAGAACTATCACATCGTATTCTTCATCCATGGTCGAATAACTTGATCACGGTTGCTTTTTCTTTTCTGAGATTTCAATTTTTCTTCTTCTGAATTATGTTTTTTATTTTCTTTTTGTTAGTGTTGAGTTTGGAACAGGTCTTTAGCGGGAATTAACGGGAGAGTAGCGGTTTCGGAAAGTACTAAATTCACGCTATTTCATGCGCGTGGGATGCAATGCTTGAACAGCTTCCAGACCAACACGTAGGTGCGGCGTTCCGTCCAAATAAAACGGGTCTAATTTCACCCCAGTCCCTATAATCTTCGAGCATTTGAAATTAGTTCTTTTTGTTTTTTAAACTTAAATATTCTGTTATCACATAGACCATAGCTCCTTTTCCTTTTCTTGTTGTTCTTTCGGTTCTCAGAATTTTATTCTGATTAACTCAAATTAATTTGTGTCGTATATTTAATTTTAATGGATTGAGTTTTTCAACAAATTTTTTTACATACATAAAACATCAGACTTGAGACATGCTTAAGTGATATAAAACATCAACATTTACGTAACACAACAACAATATTATTTTTTTCCGATCATAATGGTTCAACTTGATAACAATTATAAGTTCGAGAGTTATAATAAAATATTACGTGTTAACATTGAGTTTAAAGTGTTACACTATAATATAAATACTGAATACACTAGGTTATCTCGTATCTGTATTGGTAAAATTATTGAATACATGACCCTGAGATTCTATATTTACTATGGACATGGTACTTATAAAGATAAGATTGATGATGATGATCACTTCTTCCCAGAGCATCATCCCCTTTAACCTTTCAACGCAGAAGTAGGGAAGGGTAACCTGAAAAATACATTCATTCCAACATACAATAACTATAACAGAAGAAATGGTAATATCATAGTGGTAAAATGCAAGGAATTCTAAAGCATGCACGTATACTAGTACTTGACTTACCCCAATCTGAGAGAAATGTCAAAGCTATTATCATGGTCTTGACGTTGATTTTCCGAGATACCTACATGAGCAATCGACTCTGATGGGTTCCCATGATGAGTTACAACTGCTTGAACTTGAGGTACATTCTCCGGCTGCCGGAATTTAATTCGATGTGTCAAATGAAAGCAGAAAACAAGAAGCTTTTGGAAATGATCAGTACACAACTCACTTGCTGTTTCAACTGTTGGTTTTGTTCCATCAGTTCTGCTTCCTTCACATTCAACAAGAATCAACATTTAAGTCCAAACAGAGAGAGGTACATTAAGAACAGATAAATTGGATCCTTGGGGTACATACATATTAGTAGATATAGCTTTATGTTATTCGGATTCTTCATTTTTATTAAATTACACGTATGTGACATTTATTAGAGTACAGATGTTTATTTTCTACAAATTACTTTCTGCTAGGTTAAAGAATCTCATCACCTTGATCTTAAGGCTGTTGATTTCCTTGAGAAATCTCTCATCCTGCACCACAGAAAGCTTTCAGAATCAGTCAGATATAACAATCCAAAAACATATCAGGGTTGAAAGGGACAATAAAGTGCATGATGTGGGGTGGGGTGGGGGGTTCAAGAACCTTTGTTTCCACTACTCGGCTCAGGCCTCCTTGAACTAGCTTTTCAAGGTGAATCAGTTCTCCATAGTCTAACCCTCGGAGCTCCTCTCCTCTCAGCTGCCTATCAGTGCATGAAAAGATCTCACAACTTACATACATACATGTCTGTGTGTCAGTGTGTGTGTATAGAGGATGGGGGATTTAGATTCATTTACCTCAGCTGGTGGTTTTTTTCAGCCAATTCCTTGTCCAACAAGGCATATCTGCTACTCTCAAACTGAAACAAACAAGGCGGGCAACTTCATCAGCATGAAAAGGGAAACTACAAACAAGGAAAAATAATACAAGTGACTTGAAACCTGATATTCAAGAGATGGATGGGTGGTGGTCAATCTGTCAAACGTTTTTTCTGGCAGCCGATTGCGCCTTTCAATCACCTGCTCCGTGCTTGGGACAACAATGCATTCGCACCGAGTCAATACCTTAACTTTAATCTCTACTAATTTTTATACGTATAAAATTAAGAAATATGTATCTAGAATTGTAGATCATATACGATTAGAGAAAGTCGTTTAAATTTAAACCAAATGTACTATAATATTATAAAAGTTACAATTAAAATTTGTACATAAACTTGAAAAATCGATTTGACTTAAACGCAATAAACTCGAATCGAAAATTTTCAAATAAAATTTAGTTATAAAATTAGACTTATTAACGCGAATAACTCAAATTTTTTTAACTTAAACTCGCTAGAATGCACCCGTACACACAAACTTGAAAAACGTAATCACCCCCCTAAATATGGATATTTTATTAAAAAATTATCCGAAAAACTCAATTCAATCGACTCAATTCCGAAAAACTTAATTACCCTGAATCCTAACCATATTACCTTAAAAACAAAACTTCAACCTTTAAATTTTAAATTTTAAATTCTAAACTTAAGCACTAAATTCTAAACAATATTCCTAAATTTTAAACTTTTATACCTAAAACTCTAAAACTTAAAACTAATACCCTAAAAATAAGACACTCGAAAAAATTCAGAGGTCTTCTCCGTCAGTGTCTAGGATATAAATACATATATATTGGTTTCATATATCATTGATCATTCGGTAATCCGATAGGATCCCTATATTTTATGAGAATGTCTTAAGAAATTAAGGTGTCAAACTCAACCTCCTACCAAAAAAGAGCAGCCCCCAGTTTCTGACCTAAACCAGTACATAAACAAGACTCCCCCAGTACATTGAATCATTATGAATGTATACTTTTATACACTTTCCTTGATTCGAAAGATCTTTTTTTTCAAAGCATACTCGTAAATTCATTAATCTACGAGCTTTTTTGAAAAGCAAATTACCTAGTGCTGGAGTGTTCAAAGAGCTTTCCAGTTGCAGAAAACACTACAGCTGCTACCTCAGCATCGCAAAGAACTGAAAGCTCATGAGCTTTTTTGAAAAACCCTCTTCTCCTCTTGGAGAATGTCACTTGCCTAGCTGCTGAGTCTTCGATTCTTTTGATCTGGATTTTCTTTCTCGTCATAATTATCTTCCACGGAAACAAAAACAAAATTTAGCAAAAATCCTTGGAGAAAATCCTAAAAATAGAAACAAAAAAAAGAAGCAAAGCTTGTGTGTAATTTATAGAAAGATGCAGACAACCGTTTAGTCAAAAGAGATATAGACAAACCCTAAAATTCAAAGTCATTAACCCTCAAGAAAATAGCTAAAAAACACATAAAACCACAAAACAAAAAAAGGGTGTTTACTGTTTAGTAAAAAGAAATCAAACCCCCCAAAATATCACCTCAAATCCAGAAAAATACAAGAGAAACGTGAGCTAATAGATGAGGAAGCGAGTAGAAGGGAATCTGGAGCATGAAGAACAAAGATATAACCAAAACGGAGTTTCAGATAATAGAAAGAAAGGATAAAGAGCTTGGTAACACTGTTTTTTTTTAATCATTGAAACCAACCCTAATCGTGTGTGAACTGTGTACCTGTGTATACAGGTACTGATTCAGGAAAATGGAAGCACAGAGATAGAAAACAAGAAAGAATCTACCGATTGAAGGTCATTTAGTAAGGAAAATGTAAGAAGAAAGTGTGAACAAGTGGTGGGATTGGTGAGAATTTATGGTTTTCAGTTTTCACAGACTCATCTGGGATTTTTGTTTTGGTGGAGGGTTTGTCGTTTCGGGTGTGGTGCTGCGTGCTGAGTGTTAACGCTTTATAAAGAATCAGATACAAAGCCATATAAACAAAATTATATTTTTAATTTTTTTTTTTTTATGTTAAATCCTTGCCCTTGGTTTTGGGTAAATTTAAGGTAATTTTTTTTAACAAGTTAATAGTGATTATAATAGTATCTGTTCTAAAATATAATTTTCATCATTTGACATTGATTGCTCAATCACTATGTTGGTATCGTTGGTGCTCAAAGATGTGACCTCTGAAAATAACAATCGTTCTTTTATCTACTTGGACTAAAAGGCTCGTGCCAAATTATTCATATTTAAACTATAAAATTTAAAATTCAGAACTCTAACCATAGCACCTTAAACTCTAAACTCTATACTATGATCGTTAAATTTTATAACTTAAACCACTAAATATTAAATATAATTTTAAAATCATAATCCCTAAAATTAAAAGACTTATTAAATTTTATATAAAAAATATATACCAAAGTATTTTTTTTATTATAGAAAAACTTTGACACAGTTGTTGTGTAGTATTTATACTACGATATAAGTTTTTTGTTTTAAGGGTTAGGAGTCTAGTTAAGAGTTTATCGTTTAATTTATTAAATTTAGTATTTAAATTTTATGATTAAAATTTAAGAGTTATAATTTAAGATTAAAAATTTAAATTTTATTATTTAAAAAATACGTAGGCTTGTATTGATTTTTACATATCATATATAAAATATTTTTTAATCATTATGAGTTAAAAGGCTCACTTAAACTAGTTTTAATTTTAAAAAAATCATGATAAATAAATATGAATTATCTTAATTTTTTTAATGATTTACTTTTATTTTTTCATAATTGAACTGTTAGAACTTAAAAAATTAATTATTAAATTCGCTCTAATTTTAAAATCAAATTTATAATAAATTAATATTTGATTTATTTATTTATAAATAAATAATTTTATCACATGTTGAAAATTCAATGCTTCAAGTTGTGGTCAAAGAGGCCAAAATCCAAATAGCAGAGTTAGGCTGGGTCAGGGAGTGTTCCAAATTAGGAAAGTCCCAAATCACACAAAATAAATTTTAAAATATTTTTTTTAATATATACATTTATAAATTAAATTAACAATATAAATATATTTATCAATTAGTAATTAAAGGAAAATTTATTTTGATATATAATATAAATTTTAATTTATACATAAATATACTAATTTTAAAATTTAATCTCTAAATCTTAAATTTAATTATAAATTTAAAATGATAAACTTTACTGTTTAAAATTTTAAATTATATACATTTAAATAATTTTATTCGTAAAATATTTATTTTTATTATAAATATATAAAATAAAAATCGGTTTAATTTTTAAATTAAATAGTTAAAAAGTAGTTCATCTTAACTATATTTTTCATTATTAATTCATATATTTATTACAAACTTTTTTCTCATTTATTTCCACATTGTTTTCTCCGTCTTTCTTGGAGGTTAGGACAGTTCGATCCAACCAACTAACATAAACATTTCCTTTTTTTCGAAAAATCCAAAGCTTTTTCTTCGTTGTTTTCAATATGCTTCTAATGATTCTCTCCTAATTCTTCACCATTTCTTCTTTAATTCCTTCATTTCTTTTCCATCACCAAACCACTCTCCTTTACTCCTTTATCTTTTTCTTTAGCTTTTTTTTTAAGATCCATCAAATTCCAATGGCAGCTCTTGCACCTACCTCTCTTTCAAAACACCCTTTATCAAGTGAATCACCAACGGTAATCTTCTTCTCCCATTATCACATCCCCCCTCTCTTGAATCGTTTGGATGCTTAATGTGCATGTTTTTTAATCTGGGTTTACTTTTTTGTTAGCAGATCTTTGGTTCCAGTGCCCAAAGTGGGGAAATCCAACAGACCCAGTTCAGATTCTGGACTTCCTTCAGGTTAGGGACTGGTTTAATTGATTCCCCAGTGTTTAAAATCCCAGATTTTTTGTTGTTTCTTGGATATATATAGCTCAAAATGCTTAATCTTCTTCTATGTTCATAGCTTTGGTGTTGAATTGTTGATGAATTAAGCAGCTGAGTTTAAGGACGTAACGGACTGAATTAACTCTTTTTTAGATTGAAAAATGAAAATAATTTCTTGATGTCTATAAAAGGAAAGGGATTTATTGTTTATCTTTTCTGTGAAATGGATCTGATAGAGTAATTCTACTGCAGAAACTGTTTTTGCAGTTCTACTGTTGCTCTATGGCGTTAACAAGGCTTTAATTGATTTAGAAATTGGGGATTGAGGTTGTGGATCTGAATTAATTGAAATGATTTTTCACTTAAGCTGCAATTATGTGTTATTCTTTCATGTAAGGAAGTTAAATTAGTGGAGAATTCGACAAGATCGCGTGTGAGTTGGTTCGAGCTCTGATTTCGTCTTGTTTTATGATTTGTTATAGGAGAAGTTATACAAATTTAAGATTACGACTACAATGCAAGTTTCTGGATTGACTCTTAAGAGATAAGCTGATTTCCGATTCGGTTTTTAACTCGCCTGCAGTGTGGTTTCTTGTGGGTTCGGTTTGACTGATAAATCTATTTTCTGCTTCCACAATTGTCTTTCCCGGACATTTGTAGGAGCAACACAGGTGTGAGATTGAAGGCTTCTGCAGAGCCTCCAGCTATAACTCGGGGTGACAAACAGGAGAGCATAGTGGAAATGGAAAGCAGATGTGATTTGTTCGACAAAATGAAAAAGAGGTTCCTTAGTTTCAAAAGTCATAAGTATATGTAAGCTGTGAAATCTTGACCGAGTTGTTTTAGCTTTGAATTAGAAGTGGACTGTCCATTGATCGGATGTTATGTTTGAGCAGGGAAAACTTGGAACACTATCAAGCACTCTCCAAGGCTCAAGCTCCTAAAGTAATGATGTTTTTCTCTAGTGATTCATTGGTAGTTGTTATTTGCCTTGACCCATGTTATTAGCTAACCATTTCTAGAACAGTTTATGGTGATTGCTTGTGCAGATTCAAGGGTATGCCCTTCAAAGATCTTGGGATTTGAACCAGGAGAAGCCTTCACGATTCGCAATGTTGCGAACTTGGTGCCCACATTTGAGGTAATATTGTAGATTTTTGCTTTTCGGTTCTACAGTATCTGCACTTAGGATCTGGTATTGTAAATTCTCTTTTTCACTTTTCTTTCCTTTTCTGTTTTGCACAGAGTGGACCAACGGAAACTAATGCTGCATTGGAGTTTGCTGTAAATTCTCTTGAGGTAAGTCGCTCCTCCCCGTCTCTCTCCATTCCCCATTGTTACTGCTTTTTATTCTTTATATTGCCGTGTTATGCCACTTGTGGAAGTATAATGACTTTTGATGATATTACTTTTGCAGGTTGAAAACATTTTCATCATTGGTCATAGCTGCTGTGGCGGCATTCGTGCACTCATGAGCATGCAAGACGAAGCAGATTCAAGGTTTAGTTAGAAAAAAACATCTTTTATGTAGCAATCTAATCTACCATTAGCATTTTCAGATAAGAGTGAGTAATTCTGCATGCATTGCTTACTTAGATAAACTCACTTGTTACAGTAGCTTTATCCGAAGTTGGGTTATTGTTGGAAAGAATGCGAAGCTAAGTACAAAGGCTTCTGCTTCGAACCTTGATTTTGACCGGCAATGCACACACTGTGAGAAGGTATTCTTACTCTCTTTTAGTTCGATTATTATCCTGCTTCGGGATTTGATGACATTCTTATTCTTCAGGAATCAATCAACAATTCACTGTTAAACCTGCTTACTTATCCATGGATAGAAGAAAGGGTGAAGAAAGGGGTGCTTTCTCTGCATGGTGGATACTATGACTTTGTCGACTGTACTTTCGAGAAATGGACCTTGGATTACAAGGGAAGCATTATGGATGGAAAAAACAGAGTCATGGTGAAGGACAGATCATTCTGGTGCTAATTCTTTCCCTATCCACCTTATATTTGAATCATTTCCTTTAACATTCTCCGTTCTCTGAAGAACTTGTTTGATTCGTAATCGTCCACGTGATCGAATAATGTTTCTTCCTTGTAATACCGAGGAATGACTACTTGGTTGAAATAATATGTTTGCTTCTGTATCTTTGTTTAAAGGGGATCTTGAAAAAGAATATAGTGGACCTGGTTTTGGAAGATTGATTCTGTATGTTGTAGTTTCAATTCATTTGGGATATGGGAACAATATGATATTGCTATTATACATATATAAAGTTCAGTATGTTGCTTTCAACTGTTTTGTCTCTGCTAAAACCTATTCTGTCACCGGTCCTGAACTCGAAACTTCAATCGTGACATCTATTTGGACTCGTGAACGGATACGCTCCTGCCCGTAAAGATTTATACCCAGATCACAAACTCAGCCTTCGAACTCGAATCCTTTTATCTGTAGCTCTATGAAGCTCTTTAAACTCAGTTATCTCTCACTTCAAGTCTGCAATCACGTGTAAAAGTGGTGTCTAGCAGTGTTCTGAATACCTGGGAAAGCCTTGTATGACTCTTGTGAACCATGCAAGTCCTTAGAGTTTGATGTTCCGTCGAGGGGTGAGGAGAATCTGTAACTGAGTCATTGAGCGCTTTCTACACTTGTACTTGAATGTGATTTGAATATTTGTTGTCCTGGAACTTGCTCTGGCGAGATTTTGCCAACGAGGGTCTTGTCAAAAAAGGGGCAGAAAGCTCTCGTTTCGAACTCCGCCATCAAAGGATTCGATGTCGATGATGCTGATGAAGAAGGTTCCATGTTTATGAACAATGATGGGATCAATGTGGTGTTTGAATCCGATTTCGGTGGCAAAGTTCTTTGTCAAATGGAGGGTTTGATTTCGTATTCGTGTCGGGTCGATTGATTCCAAGTTTGTGGATCGGATAGTGAAGGTTGTTGGCATTGTTGCTATGCAATTGAGTGATGAAATCTCGACGAGGTATCAGAAGCAATCGGATTATAGAATTGTGTATCTTAAGAAATACCGATGCACCATTGTTGCGCTGAAGAAACTCGGTAAGACGAACCATCTGTTCGATTCTTCAGCGAAAAGAAAGCTTTGTGATATGACAATGGAGGCTAAGAAGGCAGCATTGAGATGCTTAGAGGATGCTTTATATGAGCCACCAAGAAAAGGAACTGCATACTCTGAAACAGTGAGTGGCTCGATCGACGTTTCAGATTGGTTGACGAAGAGTGTAGGTGAAGAAGATTACATTATGATGCAAGCCGAAGCCGGAGTGGTGGAGAAGATGATAGAAATGTAGAAATTTATTAATAAAATGTATAATCTGATTTTGTCCCGATATATTAATAAAAAATTCGATTGAACTCATTTGACCAAAAAAATTAATGAAAATATTAAATAATATATATATTGAGTCAGGTCGATAAATTTTTATTTTAAATTCAATACGACTCGACTTTATTTTTATAATAACTCGACTAATTTTGATTGATTGAACGGATTCCAATTCTGAAAATCTCCCCCTCAATGCCACAATTAGCGGTGGCATGACCAACGACCGCACCACCAATAAGGTTAAATTGGCATTTGGTAGACTTCCATTATAATTTATTTAAATATTTATTAATTTCTTTATATTTTTTAACATTTAGTGTAAGTTTAGTACAATATAAATTTATTATTTATTAATTTTTAAATACTATATAAATTATTTGAATTTAAATCTTTTAAACTAATAACATTCTCTTTAAGGACTATTCGGAGGGTTCATACATTATTATAAGTTTTTATTGAATTGCATCACATGTTAATCAAGTTCCAATTCAGCTGGAAAGTGATTAATAATTTTTAATATATAAATGATAATTAATATTAAAATAATTATTCTATACATTACAAGTGCATAAAAAAATCATAAATGAGTTTAGGATGTCGCCAGGTGTCCTTATGAAAAATTCTCAAATATATATGGACCGGTAAGGATCATAAGATATAAATTCAATTGAGTATTCGATAAAAAATAGATACGAAACCTGATTACTTTAACAGAACGAACTATAAAAATAATTAAACTATTGTTAGATCACCGATAAAATATAAATCAAAATCGAATACGGTAAAAAATTATTCACAATTTCAAATCAAATCTCCACCTACTCTCTAAAGAAGCTTTTTTAGCATGGTTTACTTTTACAAAAGCATGGTCATGGAATCCCCAAGTGATTGATTCAATTCAAAGTTTCCACACTTTTAATTCTTTCAATTACCCCCCTAATTATTGAATCCATTTGATTTATTATTTTAATATTATCACATTCGTCCCTTTAGTTCCAGCATTTTGCTTTGGAGAACCATTTTCTTGGTAGTGCTTCATAAAGGGAAGACCTTATAATAGTACAAATACATAAATATTTATAATATAATATAAAATAAAATAAAAGCATTGTTGTGGAAGGCAATGCTTGTTCCCTCCACTCTAAGCAAAATGGGTTTTAGCATTCATAATTTAATACTTAAATAATACATCAACTATACTACTACTACTACTACTATTATTATTATTATTATTATTATTATTATTATTATTATTATTATTATTATTATTATTATCATCATCAAGTTACGCAATATAATTATTTTATATTTTTATTATTTAAATTTGGTTTTAGTTGATATTTTTTATTATATTCTAAAAATTTTAAATTTCGATGCGCTTAAACATATAATGATCTTTAATTTAAAATTTCGAGCTATTATATATAGTTTACAACCGTTGAGAACTAGACATGATATTTATTATAATCTTCACTAATACATTTTAAATTATAATTTTTTTAAACTAATTTTTAAACTTTTGAATATTTTAATTTTATCCTTGAATTTTTAGTGTATGCTATTCGTATCTCATGTTGATAAAATTATTATAAAACATTAATTTTTATGTAAACATCGATGTATATTATGTTATAATATGATATGACATAAATGATAATTTACGAATAAAATTATAATATAGATTATAATTTAGAGATGAAACTGAAATATTTAAAAAACTCAAAGACTAATTTAAATTAAAAATAATAGTTTAAAAATATTATTAAAATATTTAAAAATTCATAGACTAATTTAAAATAAAAATCATCGATGATTTTCGATACAATTATAACTATATATTTTATATCTTGTTTTGAGGGTTTAGTGCACGAGGTTTATAATTAAATAAAAAATATGATTATTGGTGGTGTGCACAAAAAAGGTGTACAGATCTCATTGCAACACTTGATTAACTCCTGGCTGGATAATTTCTAAAATGTCCCACTTTTTAATTATATTTATGGGATCATGCCTCAGTTACTCATTACTGGGTAGAAATTATCAATAATTAATTATGAAAATTGGTTGCATTTGGATTGGATAATCACATGATTAGATGGCTAATGAGTGGGTTAGATTGTTAATAAGTGATTGCCACATGTTTTTGTCTCACAAATTCATGCTATTAACATTTGCGAAATAAAATTTTATTTGAATATTTTTTTAATAATTATTATTTAGGGTAGGAGAAAATTTATTTTTGATGGATATTAAATTTATAATATATAAAAGAGTTGAGAGTGTTAATTGAAAGTTTTTAATTATATACTCTAAAAATATTGATTTATTCAAATATATAAAATTATTAAATTTTAAAATTAAATATACATATAATTTTATATTAAAATAAATAATAAAAATAGATTAATCCATAAAATTTGTTTGTTTGTTTGTTTTTTTACTTTTTTACTCATTTCTTTAATTTAACCACTAAAATGGGGGAAAACTACTGTACCTGAAGCAGTAAAAAAAATGTCTAGCAATAATAATTGGAGGGAAGAAAGGGAGGGTAAAATGGGCATTCAATCTGTCTATATATTCTCGCTATCTCTTAACTCTCTCACCTCTTTTAGACCCATACAACTTTCTCTCTTTGAGTTCTATTGTTGTCTTCCGATTCTTTTCTCACAGTTTTAAGATTCTGTCTTTAGATTATCTCTTTTCTCCTTCGGATCCTACCATAGCAAGCTTGGTTTTTTTTTTTTTTCCTGTAAGTGTTTATACTCAAAGTTCCTTTTTGCAGATTTTTGTATGTTGTTTCTTTAGCTTAAGCTTGATGGGTTGTTTTGTCCCTGTTTGTTTACCGAGAAAATGAAAATAAGGTTTGGATTTCTTAGATTACTTCTGGGTTTTTAAAGATCTTGTTCTTCCATGTAGGTTTACCTGATAATTGAGATTTGAGCCAAGTTTGTTTGTTTGCTTGCTTTAATGATTCATCAGTTTCATCAATATAAATCTCTTTAGGGTTTCTACATGTTTCTTTCATTTCCTGTTATAACATTTAATTCTAGAATGAAATATTGCTTGATGGATATATTAGTTGAGAAAAACTACAACCAAAATCTATTGATGATTGTTAATGTTCATATGAGGAATGGAGGGAAAGAAATGAAATTGAATTCTTTTCCCAACATTCCAAGCTATGCTAGTGGTAGAATTGTCGGATATCCGGCACAGGGTGCTCGATTTTATGTCAAACACATAGTAGTGCATAAATTAGAGAAAAGAAGAGTTAACATAGTTTCCAAGAAACAAAATGTATCAATCATATTCATTAGCATTGTTTTATGTTAAGCGGATTGCAGATTATCCTGTTTTGATTTCCTTATTTGCGGCTAATGTTATTCGTTTCTCTAACATGAACCCTTTATTTTTGCAGAAAAGTATCTGGTTTTGAACAAATAAGAACATAAAACAAAGAAGGGAAACAACATGCCTTGGTTCGGTTTCTTTCGCAGAGTTGTGCGCTTGAATTTATACTGCAGAGTTATTTTGTAAAATTTGTCCTTCTCACTTTACCTTTAGTTTTATATCAGCTAGCTGTTCTTTGCTCAACCATCCATGGGATCTACCCACGTTTGTCTCTTCTTTCGTGATCAATATAGGATTAGTTAAAAATACTAGTCCTAATTCGAGTTCCTTCACCCAGTATCTTGCTTTCAAACCGTTTCCTTAGTACTAGATAGATATTTTGTTTGTCTTGTATCTTGGGTGAATTTCGGTTGCTTTGTTGTTTGGGTATTTGTTTCCGTTCTTGTTTCGTCGTATATTGATTATTGATAGGAGTGATTAATCCAAGGAGAAATACGTAGTTATGGTGTGCCAAGCAGCTAGTCAAACAAGATTTAGAGCATTAAAACATGAAAATGGGATTGCCGGAAAACCAACGATTGTAGTTAGAGTAATTGCATGCTTTCAACCAATGGAGGATTGTCAGGTTAGTTTAAATTTCAGTTTTATTGAATTCCTTTCTTTCTTTTAATTCTTTATATTGGTAATTTTTATAAATGGCATGTTTAAGTTGATTTCCTACCAATTTTGCTTCCGCAGGCCGAGTACTTTCGTCATTTACTTAAGCCCGTCACGTAGATTGATTCCATATCCGTGGTATATTATCAAGCTGGAATTTGTATAGTTTTTCTTTTCAACATCTATTCGTTAAAAAAGCATTTAAAAGTTCAATATACGGGATCGAGCATTATCCAGTACCTGGTATGTTGTTTCCACTTATACCATCTTGTTTTTTTTTGTTATTAATTTATTTTTCCATTTTTATGTGATAAAAAAAGTCGTATCTTATTTGTGATCCGCAGGAGTGTGCTAGTTCTATGGTCCGGACCAATAATTCTCAGCTTTTCCCTCAGCGTTCTTCTTGGCAATTGCCCAACTTAAGTTGCATGAGCGCATCATTAGAGCCCAGGCAGCCAGAATGCTTGCCTGCATATATAAATCCTGGCAGTTACATGCTTTCTGCAAGTATATCAAAACCGGGTTCTTTGTTTCCTGGAACAAATCATGGCAGTCATTTGCTTCCTGCAAATATTGCAATGCCCGGGCCGACAGATATTTCTGCATTTAAAACGGAACAAAAGTATCATTCCCGAGAGTTTCTTCAGCAGTTTTATCCCAGTTTACCGACTTCATTACCCTCTCCAGGTTCATATCTCAATGAACAGCAATTCATGTTTGCTAATGGGCATGGGGGCAGGGCCACAGCTAACTTGGTCCCTGGCTCCTCGCATAAAGGGCTGGTAATTTTTGATCAGTCGGGCAGTCAGACAAGGTTAATTTATGGCCCTTTTCGATCTCCATATCAGTATGCGACAACTGCCACCACTGAGATAGCTTCTTCTCTCGACTTCCATGAAGCCCGAGCAGTTAAAACAGATTGTCTCATTCCGACTCCACCAGCTTTACAGGAGGAATATGATGAGAACCATTTGGGTGCCGAAGAGAGTGAGATGCATGAAGACACCGAAGAACTTAATGCCTTGCTTTACTCTGATGATGATTATGGTGATGACGATGATGACAATGATGATGAAGTAACGAGCACGACTCGCACTCCGATTGGAATCAAGCGAAACTATGAGGATCAAGGCCATGTTTATGATGTAACAGAGCAAGTAGCTAGTTCTAATGGTCCAAACAAACGGCAAAAGCTACTAAATGATGGGAATAAGCAACCGATAATGGTGCATGAAGGCTCTCGCGAGTATGACAGTGATGCAGACTCAAGCTATACCATTGGACAGAATCACAGAGAGGAAACTTTGTATGACGAACTGTCGATAAAGGATAAGATTCGCACAACACTAAAAATCCTCGAGAGCATAATACCCGGTGCAAAGGGAAAGAACCCATTGTTGGTCCTTGATGAATCTATAGACTACTTGAAGTCCTTAAAGCTCGAAACTGAGACTTTAGGAGTGAACCACTACTAGGTTTGAACTCCTTTCATTTGTAGCAATTCGTTGGCGCGATCTATACTGTGGGAAAAGAAGATGAAAACAACCAAAGTCTCAACTCGAATGATTGATGAATTTGAAATCACTAAACTCGCATTTTTCTCCTATGGGGGGCCAACCCGATTTGTCATCTTTTACTTTCTCAAGGAGCCTTACAGGGGGCCAATAAAGGAAGGCAAGGTATGCTATTTGCACTTTAGATTAAAAAAGATAGGGTTTGTTTGTTGACCTGAAATGATTATCTTTGCTAGTAAAAGCAAGTCACCAATGCTTTGAACGCATGGGATGAGGCTGCTAGTAGTGTTATGTGTGCTGTAAAAACAAGGCCCCGCCATGGCCATGTCTTTAGTGCAGGCGCGTTAGGTCGAACTGGGTCCCACAACCCTAACCCTGTTCCCCTCTCTTTTCATTACACCTTGAGAACAACGCATCATGTTTGTTTGATACTTTCATAAACCTTTCTCCTACCAGTATGAAGACAAAAGTAGCCATGGCGTCTGGTTCTTTTCTCCTTTTTCCCCTGGGGTCCATCTTCTGTAGTAAAAAAGATTGTTTTTTTTTCCCTTCACGTGAGTGGTTTTTGAGTGTCTGGTTCGTGTTGAAGCTGTATGTGTTTCTGGTGTGTCTGGTCTGGTTTTTGTAATAATACTTGGAGCCATGGCTTGAGCTCCAAACTATGACTGTTGTACTGTCATTTTCAGTGGTATGTATGAATGTAATCATGTTTGTTTGTGATTTGTTTTGCGTTGAAAAAAAAAATCAAATTTGGCAACAATTAATATTGTAATCATCAGTGATGTGTGTGAATTTCATAATATTTTCAGTCAGATTATATAAAATAGAGAAAAGAAAGTATATGATGTTAATGGGATATCATATTTTTTAGGGATAAATCAATATTTAGCCCTCAAATTTAACAAATTTTGAATTTGATCCCTTAAACCTTTTTTTATCTACATTAACCGTGCATATAGATTTTTGGTATTTTGATAATGTGATACCCCAAGATTGAGTCATGTGACACAATCCCAAAGTATTACATCATTAAAGTGATTTAAAATAAGAAAAATGACAAGTTTAGAGACTAAAGTGGATAAAAAATTAGAGACCAAATTTAAAATTTATAAAATTTAAAGACCTTGTATTGCATTATCCCTAGTTTTTATTTCCTATTCTTATGGTTTCGGTCTTTCGGATGAAAAAGGCCATATTGTAAAAAAAAAAAAAAATGATATGACAAATGTGGTGCTAGTATGCGAAAAAATACTAAAATCTAAGTTTCATCTATTATCGATTAATTTAATAAGATAAAATATTAAAATTTTAAATAAAATAAAAATTTAAATATTAACAATTAAAATTAATAAATTAAATATAGATTAATATAAATAAAAACATAAATTTGAAACCTTAAATCACTCCCTTGTGTTGTAACTTGTAAGTCGTCACGTTATTTTGTATATATAGGCATTCTTGTATCATCACATTTCGATTCTCAATTTTTTTTGAAAGACATGATGCAAACTTTCAAAAGAAACATTGAATTAATTGAAATATTAAATATTTTAGGGTTTAATGAGAATTTCTAAGAAAATATGGACCTAAATGAAAATTTTAAAATGATTTAATTAAAATTTTGGAATGGCAAAATATAATGATAATAGATTACTAGTTATCAAACATAACAAGACTAATTGTTCAAAGCTTGATATACAATAACTAAAATTAAACTAAACGTCAAACAAAAATTAATTTATTTGTATCAGATTTTTAAAAATCTCGTTTAAAATTTACTCGAATTATTATTTGAATAAAAACTTTTATCATTAAATCCTAAATTTTTAAACTTAAACTTTAAATCAATATAACCAAAACCGACCTAAACCTTCAAAAAGCATAGAATTTCTATTTAATACTAATGGCGTTGAAAACTGGCCTTTACTTTAACGCTATAGAGTAAAAAGGTGATAAAAAACTGATAATAATTAATGGTGATTATGCTAAAAACATGTGAGATTTTGATGTTCTTCACTATAAAGCCATTGTTTCAACATTGGTGTTGCAGGAAATCCCAGTTCAAACATGGAGGTTCAAATTGAAACACGAAAGTTGATAAAGCCATCGTCCCCAACACCAACTCAACTTAGAGAATTAAAGCTATCATGCTTCGATCAGATCGCTCCTTCAACTTACAGCTCTTTCATTCTATTTTTCCCAACTCCCATCAATGGCGGAACAATGGAAAAGCTCGAAACTTCACTCTCCCAAGTATTAACCAAGTTTTACCCTTTCGCCGGTAGGCTTGTTGATGATCGGAACGTCATCGATTGCAACGACCAAGGCGTAGAATATTTGGAAGCCCGGGTTTGTAATGCCGGGATAAACCAATTCATCATGGATGAGCTTGAGGCTAAATCGGTGAACAGATTGGCTCCTTACCCGAATGAGATGGATTTTACCCCGAATATATTGGCTGTTCAGGTCAATAAATTCGACTGCGGTGGTTTAGCCATCGGAGTAAGTTTGTCCCACAAGTTTGCCGATGCATTCACGATCTTTACGTTCGTGAATGCATGGGCTACTTGTTGCCGAACTGGTCTCCATGCGGTTAAATGTTTGAGCTTTGAGACTGGTTCGGTTTTACCTGCTGCTGCGTTTACGGTGACACAGAAAGTCCCGGTCCCGGAAGATAAATCGGAAACTCTGATTACAAAAAGGTTCGTTTTCAGCTCATCCGCCATGTCTACTCTGAAAGCAAAGCTGACTCCTTTGGTTGCCGATAGCTCACGACTCTCCAGGGCGCAGATTTTGATTGCCTTGATATGGAAGGCTCGGATTGAATTGGCGAAAACGAAACATGGTTCATCAAGGGATTCGTTACAGATTTTCCCCTTTAATTTTCGTGGAAGAACAGGCTTGTCGATTCCGACAAATGCTGCAGGCAACCTGTTCAGGAATGTTCTTGTTCACTTCACAGCGAACACTGACATTCATCGGGATTTGCTGCTGCATTTGGTGAATTCAGTAGGAAACGGAATCCGAAACGCCGCCGAATCCTTTGAGAAAGCCGAAACGGCCGAGGATTTATTCTCGGCCACGACGGATTCGTCCAGGGTGATCCATGAAGTACTGGTTAAAGGGAACACGGATATTTGTCTGCTGACGAGTTGCTGTAGATTCCCATATTATGAAGCTGATTTTGGTTGGGGGAAGCCTGGTTGGATAGCGAGTGCTCATAAGGCTACGGAAATGGTTTTGTTATTGGATTCTGGGCTCGATGATGGTGGGATCGAAGCATGGGTCACGCTCGAACCGGACAACATGGTTTGGTTCGAGCAAGATCCTGATATTCTGGCGTATAGTTGCAAGCCTTCCGAGTTCTTCACTCAAGTGAAGTGAAATCAGTTGAAAAGAACTACGATTACAAATAAAACATTTATAGATCAAAAAAATATTTCTAATTCGGTCATCGATAGAATTAATATTTTTTTATTAATATTTAATCGAAGGACAAAACTTATGGAAAAAAAATGTTGACAGTCTCGTAGGATAAAGAATATAGTTTTTTATTGGAGTTATTTTTATATTCAAATAAATAAGTTCAATATAATAAAGTAATTAAATTGTTGAAAATTAAGACTCTAAGATGATGAGGATACATGAAGTACACGATTCATCCTACTTGCGTAATTAGTTCATGTTTTGTCGTGCAAGGAACATGGTTTCCCACTGTCGTGCTGGAAGAAGCAAACTCGGGGTTTACCTTTAAGATTTAGTTTGAAACAAAGACGTTAACCGGCAAGGAACATGTGAAACGAGTGTGGTTCAGGGACCAAAATGAATATTAAACCATTTCCTTTTTCCTTTCTAATAAATTAGTTATTAAACATTTTTAAGGGTAAAATTAATGAAAATTGGAAAGTAAAGAACAACAAAAGTTGTTATACTTTTTGGGTAAACTATGTCTCTGACTATGTATTAATCATTAAAAGTTATAAATAATTTTTTAATTAATTATAATCAATAAATTAGTCTAAATTCTTTTAAAAATAAATAATTAATAATGTGATAAAATAGGTATAATCTTTTGAATTTAAAATTATTTTTAAAATTTAAAAATTATAATATTTTAACTTTTTAAATTCTAATCTTCATTTTTTTCCCTTCTAAAAATAAATTTTCATTGATGTGAACCCATTAATTAATGTTTACTATCGTAATCTACATGAGCTACTCACAACATGGAGAAATTATATCATGGATCAGTCCCACTACGTCATTTATGAGACCAACCAATAGAAACTGTCCACCTCATTATTTTTTAATTTTCTAAGTGAAGATTCACTTTGGAAAAAATTATGACATGAAAAAATTAATGAAGTGAACAGTTTTTATTGGTTGGTTTTATAGATAGGTAGTGAGACTGACCCATGATATAATTTTTCTATCAGATGAGATGCATATCTTTAATTTTTAAAAGTGAAAAAAAAAATAAAATTTAAGATTTTAAATGACCAAAATTGTTTAAATGTAGAGAGCTGAAATTTTAAATTTAAGATTAAATTAAAATAAAAATATAAATATTAAGATTAAATTATTTATTATACCGAATTTATTAACTGTTATATCATTAATTAATTATTTTCAGACGAAAATAAATTGATTTATTAGTCGCTATTAATTAATATACCTGTTTATAACTTCTTATAATCAAAGAATTCATCAAATCAAACCTAGTTTACCTCACTTTTTTATAACAGTTAGATCAATGATTAACAGGACCAAGATTTTTATATCAAAACTAGTACAAAAATTCAAAGTTGCTATATTAAAGATTAAATTTTGAAATAATATAGGGACCCTAAGAGAATTAAACCTAATAAAGCAGCTTCACAAAGAAAATCCCCTTGATCAAGAAACCTGCAGCGAAGCATATAAAAACAGCCATTGATTTCAACAGATAGATTTGGTGTCAAAACACAAAAGGAAAATTGGTGATGAAGATGTTCACAAGAATCCGGTATGCTTTGTACAAGCCGGAAAATCGATTCGAATGGCTGCTTCATCCTTATAAATCTACCGTGTTAGGAAACTCTGCAAGTAAGCTACATGGTTTCTCTGTGAATAACCAGGGCCTGCGATTCATCAGCAACAACAGCATGGGAATGTGGAGAAAACTGGACACTGACATGTTCGTAATCATCTTGAAATGTTAATCTAATTACTGATTTTCCCCGGTTTTCGACATTGATTTCGAAGAGAATTTCGTTATGTTTATGTGCAGTTCTACAAAGGATGAGATGAGGAAGGTTCATAGCTCACCAGGTGCTGCTTCCAAGTTCAATTTCTCCCTCTGGTATGGTACTCAGGCGAGTTGTGATTTTTGGTCAAATTATGGTTTTGGTCCCTTTATTACGTTAGAATTTGAGTTTTAATCTGTATATTGATTTTGTTTAAGCATTGTAAAGGGTCCAAATCACAATTTGAGCTTGATTTTTCAATGATTTAAGCCAAAATTTGAGGCAAAAAATCACCATTTTTTTCATGCATGGTAGGGCCAGATGCCTTTTGGGGTCTGTTCTGGGTTTCTTCTTGCCATTCTGGAAGATAAAATGGGCAAATTTGAAGAGGATTGAAGGTATTTTTTATGTCCAAACTCATCAACAATCGTTTCCTAGTACGAGACACCTTAGAAACAGCATTTAATACAGTGATTATGTATTTGCAGGAGAAGCAGAGATGGTGGTGGAAGTGGCGGAGAATGCGGCGGAAGTCGTGGAAGAGGTAGCCAAGGCGGCGGAGAATATGTCAGCAGAGGTGGCGGAAAAGCTTCCCGATGATAGCGAGATGAAAAAGGCAGCCATGGTGGTGGAACATGTTTCGGAAATAACTGCCCAAGATGCTCATGCCGCAACGCAGATCATTCACCAGGTAATCAACTTTTATGGGTTAACTACTTATTCAGTCCCTATCAGTTTTGAAGTTAATCAAAATAAGCTTTTCCCCTAAAATTTTGAAGTAATCTAATCACAGGTCCCTAAAATTCCCGACACCCACTTTTTATTTAAATATTGATTAAGTCCCTGTAAATTTTGAAATTAGAAAAATTAAGCCCTAACTTCCAAAATTCTTAGTTAAATACATTTTTGGTCCCTGATAATTTTGGATTTGGTCAATTTGGCCCCTGATATTTTATATATTTATCTGAAATCATTGATCTTTGTGGTTAAAACACAGGTTGAGGGACTAAAGCACGACCTAGATGGCTTGGAGGCATTGGTTGAACCCATTGTTCACAAAATCATTAAGCAAGGACCTCAAGAAAATTAATATTTTTCCATTTAATTAACCTCATAATTTGTTTATCTAATTAAACTATCCTTCCGTACCGATTTTATTCGAATCAAATAACAGTGTTAACATTTAACAAAATTAATCAATAATATAAGTGTCGTATGAACCTAAATGAACAATTGAGATTAACACAATTACGATTCATTAGATAAAAATCTAAATTAAAATTTAATTAATTATATATTTTTATTTTTTCGTTATATTTCATGATAAATTTCTTAATATTTGTTATAGTATGCTTCTAACATATCCATTTCCATGGAAATAATTGTTTTCGTTGGCTATTGGGAATGGAAACAAAAATTGGGAGAGAAATAGACAACATGTCCTTTGTCCAACCAAAGAAAATGTATGGGCTAAAAAAATAAGTTTATTATACAATTGGTACATGAACTTTTGTGTTTGTTAAATTAGTACTTGAATTTAGAAATAATTTTAAAATCGATATTTAAACACGAATAAAACTAATATACAATGTTAATATAATTTTTCGATAATCAATTAAGTTATGACATGTGATATCGTTTTAACTGATAGGTATTATAATAATAATAATTTAATTAAGTGTTAAGATGTCAAGTTAACACGTGTACTGATTTAAGAGAGATAATAAGTCTATATACCAACTTGAGATAAACTCATAAAAGAAAAATTTTAGATACTGATTTGGAAAAAAAGCTAAATTCAGGTACCAATTTGTATAATAAGCCAAAAGTTTATGAAACTTTCCCACTAAACAAACAGAACCTAAAAAAAAGAAATTCCCTTCCGGAGTAGGAAAGTAAACAAAACCGATCCGGTTCAGTGATTCACCACCAACCACCCGTTTGAGAGAGTCAGATCATCACCCTTTTCGGGATTTCCGTTCTTTACAACAATTAAAAGTCACGTTCAGTCTTCGATTTTCCCTTCTCTTGGTTTCCATTTTCCTTCCATTTTCTCTCAATCCAAACAATGGAGAGCTTCGCCCTACACTCTTTATCCACCGCTTCCACTACTTCCTTCTCACTTTCCTCCCGCTCTTCTCTTCACCACCGCTCTAAACCCATCGTAAAATCATCCCAACCGTCCGTTTTACCTTCATCTTCGATCCGCACCCTCCGATCTCCGCTCAAGCCCCTCTTATTCGCCGCACTTCCCAAACGACCCAAGCCTCTCCTTTCACCTATCCAGGCTGCCGCTTCTCAAAACGACAACGACCCACCGTCCTCTCCTCCGCCTCCCCAAGGAGCTAAGCTCGTTCCTTTGTTTCTCTCGGTTTCCATAGGTCTCATTGTTCGCTTCATCGTCCCCAAACCCGTTGAAGTAACCCCACAAGCATGGCAGCTCCTCGCCATCTTTTTATCCACAATTGCCGGTTTAGTTTTGAGCCCTTTACCCGTCGGAGCGTGGGCTTTTATTGGCCTCACAACTTCAATTGTCACCAGAACACTTACGTTTACATCCGCCTTCGGTGCCTTCACCAATGAAGTCATTTGGTTGATCGTCATTTCCTTCTTTTTCGCTCGCGGATTCGTTAAAACGGGACTCGGTGATAGGATCGCTACTTATTTCGTCAAATGTTTGGGCAAAAGCACGTTGGGATTGTCCTATGGACTGACTTTGAGTGAGGCATTGATTGCGCCGGCGATGCCTAGTACTACTGCTAGAGCTGGTGGGGTTTTCTTGCCCATTATCAAGTCCTTGTCTCTCTCTGCTGGAAGCCGGCCTGGAGATTCGTCATCTAAGAAGCTGGGGAGTTATCTAATTCAATCGCAGTTTCAGGTTTGCTTTATTTCTAGTTCATCAGTAATCATCACTCTCTGTATTGTTAGTTTGAATTTATGTGTGGAGAGAATTAAGTTATAATGTTAGATTCTGTAAGTAGACCTTTGATAGATTAATCGTCCTGGGTTTTTTAATATAGTCAGGCTCTTTGATTTCTCTGCCCCATTTATTAGTTAGTTTGAATTTATGGGTGGGAATAATTAATTTTATACTTTTAGATTCTGGAACTAGGCTTTTCTTACTCTGTTGGATTAATTCAGATTCTGGGTTTTAATATAGTTAGGCTCTTTGATTTCTATATGTAATTTGGACTTGTGAATTTCTTTTTTTCCTTGTTGCATTACTAGCTTTGGATCTTTGACTCATGCATTACCCGTGGATCATCTATGGCAGTCTGCTGGAAACTCTAGTGCTCTTTTCTTGACTGCTGCGGCACAAAATTTGCTATGCCTCAAATTAGCAGAGGAGCTCGGGATTATTATTTCGAACCCTTGGGTTTCATGGTTCAAGGCTGCTAGTGTACCGGCACTTGTTTCTCTACTGCTTACTCCGCTTGTTTTGTACAAGCTTTACCCCCCTGAAACCAAAGATACACCAGATGCCCCTGCGATGGCAGCAAAGAAACTAGAGAACATGGGTCCTGTCACAAGAAATGAATGGGTTATGGTTGGAACGATGCTTCTTGCAGTTACTCTATGGGTCTGTGGGTAAGTCGTAAGTGGCAGTTCATCTTATCAGTTCACTTTTATTTTTATTTGAGCTGAGAAATTGATGTCTTTGCATCTAATGTTTGCGTGTTCGTGGAAATATCCATATCTTCATTAACTACCTCTACTTGTTACCCTTGTTAAGCTGTGCACATGTAAACTCTATTGTCATCTGAATGTTAAAATGAGTATACCATGTTGTATTACTTTTGGATTATATTTTGAAAAAAAACAATAATAATGTGATTATACTTTTGATATAGCAGTCATCAGATATAAAACCTGGAAACCTAAACACAAAATAGACAAAGGAAGTTGTAGATGCTTCAATGAAGTTGAACTTCAATTAGTTGTGTGCTCTAATGTTTAGTAAATGATTTGTTTTGAGGAATGAAATTTGAAGTGTTGAAGCATGGTTGTTCAGAAAATTATACAATCACTCAATTCCCCTTCGTTGGTTGATTTTAGCATGCAAATAAGATTTTCAGGTACAACCTATTGTATGTTGACGTTATATTGCTCTTCGTGGTTCACAGCAATAGCAAACTTTCTTAGATTTTGCATGCATCCTTTAACCTTTTACTTTTTACCATTTATAGAATCTCCACTCATGCTCATAGGTTGCAAGTTTGTAGCTAAAACTTTTGTTGTTTGATGCTTGCTTCAGAACATATAATTTATACTTTTCTAATTTCTTGGTATTTCCGGAATAATATACAGAGAGAAACTTGGTATACCGAGTGTTGTTGCTGCAATGATTGGTTTGTCGATACTCCTGTTGCTAGGCGTGCTTGACTGGAATGATTGCTTAAGCGAAAAATCAGCTTGGGATACATTGGCTTGGTTTGCTGTTTTGGTAGGCATGGCAGGCCAATTGACAAACCTTGGGATAGTGAGCTGGATGTCTGGTTGTGTAGCTAAGTTCCTTCAGTCTTTCTCTTTGAGCTGGCCGGCTGCATTTGGTGTTCTTCAGGCATCATACTTCTTCATCCACTACCTATTTGCAAGTCAAACTGGTCATGTAGGTGCATTATACTCTGCTTTCCTTGCCATGCACTTGGCAGCTGGAGTACCTGGTATATTAGCAGCGTTGGCTCTTGCTTACAACACCAATCTTTTCGGTGCCATAACACATTATAGCAGCGGTCAGGCCGCTGTTTACTATGGAGGTGTGTCTCATTTTCTCACTTTCTATTATGTACCAGCACCTTGCCTTTGACACGCAAATCCTGCTTTTGTTTGCAATTATTATTGCTAAATATACCAACATCTCAACAGTCATTATACTCGGGTTTGCATCGGATAAGTGATGAATTCTTTTGTTCTGACAGCTGGATACGTAGACCTGCCTGAGGTATTCAAAATGGGATTTGTAATGGCTTTTGTGAATGCCATCATCTGGGTCGTTGTTGGAAGCTTCTGGTGGAAATTTTTGGGTCTCTTCTGATTTAATTAGTCTGTTAATGTCATTCTTCCCTGTTATAAGAAATCATATTTCTTGGGGACAAATTGAGCTCAATTTGAATTTACTTCCAATTACAGACTTTACCTATTTTTTGTCTGCTCTATTTTGACTTCCGGTTAGCATTTCAGCAGGTTTATATTGCTTAATAAATTCAATTTGTATATCTTATGTTACATGAGATCCATACTTATTCTGCTGTTTGTCATGAAGTTTTCTTAGAAGTAGAAATGTTATTTGGAGCTCCAGTATCTTAGTCTTCAGAGAAGGTTCGATATATTCGGAGAACTGTACTTCACTGCAGTTTGTTTTCCTGGAGAATTCATTCCGGCCACAGCTTCGTCGTTCCTGGAGTTCTGTACAACAGTCTGGATAGTTTGATCGGAATAAAATTGTTCTGAAATGACCCGAGACGCCTAGCTTGAAAAATCTGGATCTTGGTCGTATGGTTCCACACCAGTATAAAAAACTCCAGACACTGAAATTCCTCTCGCTTGCAAACACCAGCATCGACTATATATCCACAGCACTCGAGGCATTGAAGCACTGCAAAAATTCGAGTATATTGGCTCTTGGTTCAACTTTAACCGGGAAGAAAGGCCTAGCAACGTGAATCTGTTATTCATAACTAGAGGCAGGTCTGTATTTACTTGGAGGTAAAGCAGGGAAAGGGGCAATATTTAACAGTATTATTTTTTGAAATTAGTTTAGCATTATTTTTGAAATTGCAAGTTTAGTAGTATTTTATTTTCAGTAAGTTAAAATATATATATTTGAATAATAAATATTAAGTTATTTGACGACAACGAAAGAATAAAAGCCAAAGACAGTCGAGTTTAAGAGAATAAAGATGAATATGGTAAAACAACAAAGCTACATAAAGATAACGGAGAACTCAAAGAAAGGATATTCCAAACCTTAATCTTCCTCCTTTATTGTCTAGAAAAACAATTAACAAAGTGTGCACATAACCTCACAGCAATTAGAAACACAGAAAGCTTCAACTTGGAACAAAGAAACAGTGAATTGCTATGAAAATTTTAGAACTACTTCCACGGTTTCATAAAATTGAGGGATCATCTACTAAAATCAAGTACTTGAATGCGATAGTAGGACCAAAAGACTTTCCATACAAAAACAACCAGAGAAGTGAAACACTACCGTGAAGATTAGCGACTTCACGCTTGTTTCTCCTCCTCATGCGGAGCTTCTTTGATCTCATCAGCCCCATCATCCTAACATAGATTAGAAAACCATATAGATGGTTAGAAAATGATTGCAAAATAAGGTTATACACAAAATGCCAAATATAAAGGTCAAAAAGAAAAGAAAAAAAAAAAAAAAGGAAATGTGTGGGGTCTGACCTGCATATCCGAGGTCCACAAAGTAAGGTTATCACGGAGAAGTTGCATTATCAATGTGCTGTCCTTGTACGAATCCTCTCCAAGAGTATCCAGCTCGGCAATGGCTTCGTCAAAAGCCTGAGGAAAGAAACAAAACATGCTGACTAATAGAACTTGAAGATAAGTTATTGGCACTCCAAAGGAAGAACCCAAAAAGGGATTCGTAATGCTAATCAAAACACACGACAAAAGCACACCAATGATATAGAATAAGATGAATATAGAGACTAAGCTAAAATTCCGAAGTTCCGTTATCGTACCTGTTTCGCAAGAGTGCAAGCACGATCGGGAGAGTTCAAGATCTCATAGTAGAAGACAGAGAAGTTCAAAGCCAGTCCTAATCGGATAGGATGAGTGGAGGCCAGCTCACTAGTGGCAATGTCCTAAAAAGAATAAAGAACAAAAAAGATGCGGATAACATCGACAAAGGAACACAAATTATGGACAAAACACAAGTCATAATCACTTTAGGAAAGGTAAATATCTTCAATTCAAATGAAAAAGTGTGGAAATGCAAATAGTAACTAATAATATCTTCAGATCCAAACTGATTGCCAACTTTAAAGAAAAGAGAATAACAATCAAAAGGTCTACATAAACAGAAATTGCAGCGATTTGTGACCGGACCAGAAAAGGCTCAATAAAGCGAAGTAGCAAACAATATCATTGTCCAGTGCTAATTGAGTTAATGATTTTGAATTTTAGATCATTGGGGGCTAACCGGCTAAGTAAAGGGTCAATCTTTGATCAGTATATTTAATAGTATAAACTCAGTTGATATCGGTTTTAACAAGAAATTCAGCAATGCAAATCATATTACTGATAGGTTTAGAAAATTTATATAGCACTTTATATGTTTCTTTCTCGTAGATTTAATTTCTTTTGATGTTTCAAATTGTGAGCTTCGTGGATTTTATACGACCTTTCTTGTAGAACACCAAGTAGAATTTAATTTTAAATTTAAATTGAGCATTTACGATATTCATCATATATCGATCAAACTGTAGAAATAAAGCAAAGAAATGCACAAGATTGAAAAATAAATGATGAAATAGCGACGAACCTGAGCAGATTTATAGGCAGTGAGAGTGTTCTCGGCAGCCGCTTTCCTGTCATCGCCAGTCTTGAACTCAGCCAAGTACCTATGATAATCTCCCTTCATTTTTAGGTAAAATACCTTAGAATCACCGCTCCCAGCGGCCGGAACGAGCTTCTCCTCGAGGAGCTTCAGAATTCCGGCGCAAATCTCAGACAATTCGGCCTCGATCTTGGCCCTGTAGTCACGGATGAGGGAGACGTGATCGGTGTTGCCGCGTCCTTCCTCCTTCTGCTCGATGGAGGAAACGATCCGCCAGGAGGCACGGCGAGCGCCGATCACGTTCTTGTAGGCGACGGAGAGGAGGTTCCGCTCCTCGACGGTGAGCTCGTCGGGGGCGGGGACGGCGGAGACGACGTTTTCCATGAACTTGACCATCTCCTCGTAGCGCTCGGCTTGCTCGGAGAGTTTTGCCATGTAGACGTTCTTGTCACGCGCGGAAGGGGCGGCCATGGTTTTCTTTGTTCAGAGATTCTGAATCGGATATGAAACTGAACAGTTCTGAGAGATTTTCTCAGTTGTGGAGAAATGAGAGTTAGCTTGGATGTAACCAAACGGACTTTATTGGAATTTTATGGTAATAAAATAATAATAATAATAATAATTTATATTTAAAAACGAATTAATTTCATCTAACATCCCCAAACTATGACTCATATTTCAAATCGATCCTTAAGCTTTAAAATGTTAGGAAAATAATCATTTAAAACTTTCATGGCACTGCCTTCTCTTAACATGTTAGATTCAAAATTGTAAATTCAGTATATATAGGTGTATATAATTTGATTTTTGCGTTTGAAAAATGATTTATATCATCTCTAATGTTTAATTACTAACTTAATTTATCATCTCATTAATTTTTTAGAATGATAACTTGGGAAGCAAGGAAACTATTTGTTCATACTGACTTTAGTTTAATCAATATGCATTTTGCAGACAATCAGACTGACCCTTTGTTGAAGCCGACGAAACAGAACATGCGGAAAGTCATGAGATGGCTGATCTACGGGTGTCAACCAGGGGACTCGTTAGTGTTTTACTTCTCCGGTCATGGCGATCAGCAGGAAGATCACGATGCCAAAGGGAAAATCATCGACCATGAAATCAATGAGACCATCGTTAGGCCGCTGCCTCGAGGAACCAAGCTGCATGCCATCATCGATGCCTGCCACAGCGGAACGATTCTTGATCTGTTTTTCGATTGCAAGACGAACAAGTCAGTCATTGTAGAGAACTTGTTTTGCCACATATCTACTAATAAATTTCAGTGAATCTTATATATGGGAAGATAAAAGAAACCCAAAGTTTAACAAAGGCACAAGTGTAGGATTAGCTTTCTGTTTTAGTGCATGTGGTGATGATCAAAAAGCTTCAGTACCAAACAGAGTATCAAGGATCTGATTAGACACAGTCATGGAACAATATATTTATCAGATACGTCGTTCGAGCCGGTTTCTCCGAACAACCGGTATCTCCGTAGGTTTTCACTGGAACCAAAACCAACACCGGTGCCATGATGTTCAGCATCATCCAAGCCGTGGAAGACGAACCAAACTTGACTAATGATAACTTGCTTATCACGATCCACAACGCCATTCATGAGGTTAAAGCTAGTTTTAGAGTACCATTAAAACTCTGGTTAACAAAGTTTTCCAGAAATCAACGTCCAAGTATTCTTTCAGTTTGATAAACTCTTGATATTTGCATGAAACGTAGGTAGAATTAAGATATTTCTGTATTTGCAGGAGCCACAACTATCTTCGTCATACCCGTTTGACATTTACAAAATGAGATTTCTGCTGTAGTAATTTCTGTCCTTCCAAGATTGCTTACAACTATCTGGGTTTGAATTAATAGTTCATATCATCTGAATATAGATTTCGACATGTTTGTGTCGTGTCTGTAAATACTGTAAATAATCTTTGTGTAGTGTATTGTTATGAACTAGCTGTGCTTTTCCAGGAATTTTCTTCTCTTTGGATATATTCGGATCATGGCTAAAATAACAAACTTCAATAAAGAACAATTGTACCCTGATGTTCAATAGTCCTAACTCCTATCCTTGTATTATACAAGATAATTTGTCTGGTTCATATCTTCAATGGAGGAGCATGAGTTACAAGAAACGGTATACCAGTGAGAATACGAGGCATGAAGGTTGGGCCAGTCAGAGGACGGGCAATGCGCAAAGTGGTGGAGCCATACGGAGAGTACTTGCTCTTGCTCCTCGTGTTCTAACATTCCTACAGTCTCTTCCAAGACCTTCTCTAGCTCGACTTTTTCGCTTATGCCAAGCACCGGCGCATCGGTGCCATTTGTAGCTCGGCAAAGCAATGGCAACCATGACATTAGCATCTTCATCTTCGTTTGCCTCTGGCTCGCTTCGTTGCCTTCTCTTGTCTCTTCCGATGCCAGCTCCATTTCCCTTGCTTGTTTGAATAAGAACGCTGCACATTTGAATAAACTAAGAACATCAATCTAATGTTTCAAGTTTTCGACATTGTTATTTAAATCGACATCAAAATGAAAGGGACTAAATTGATATAAAAAATGGATTCACATACTATCTAGTAAAAAGGAAGATCACAGATTTAACAAGGACGAAAGGGGGAAATATACCCGAAACTTACCAGAGAACCCTGAAGCCGTGGCTCAGCCAAAAGAGAGAACGAAGCCAAATATTAAATATTATTTTTAATATATATTTTTTAAACAATTAATATATTAATATGATTATATGATAGCCACTTGGGTGCTTAAATATCAATGTTAAACCTTTACTTGAAAGTTGAAACCGATGGTTTTGGCTCCAGAGGTTCTTATGGTTCTCACGGTAAGTAAGTCTCACCTTTTGGCCATGGCTGCAGGCTGCCATTGCCCAGTGAGTCAAAGGAGGAAAACCCCACGAAGCTTCTAAGAAAAGAGATTGCATAAAAAGCCAAGCCGGAAACAGCCATAACTGCGTAGCTTTCAACATCGGTTTGATCACAGTTCATAAGTTGTAGCCATTCCCAAAGCCAAAGCAAAGCATTGTCCCTTAAAAAACACCTTCCATTTGTCCTTTTTCACGTCCTTTCTCTCCACGCGTCCCCTCATTTTCTCGTTGATCTCTCCTTCTTTTGTATAACCTTTTTCCCTATGAGTTATTTCCTCTCTTCATAATCTTTTCCATTGGTTATTTTCATCATTTGATTCAATTGTTTTCAGAGTCAGAATGGTGAAACTAAAGGGTCTTGTTTTAACTGAAGAAATATTGTTTAGAGGTGGAGGAATGATGTTTGATTGGTGGGATGAGATTGATGAATCGGAGAGATGGCAGAGATTCATTTTCTTGTTCTTATCAGCTTCCTATGCTTGTGTTTCCATTGTTGCCCTGGTAATTTCTTGCTTAGCTGCAGTTTCTAAAATGAAATCTTGAAAAGATAATGGAGTTTATGTCCTTATCATATGCATGCATGCATCATGCATGTAATGGTATGTAAGCTTGAAAAACTATTGATGGAGTTTATCCTTATCTGGTTCTTGATTGCTTCATAGAAACAGTGCTTTGTATTCACAAGTTATTGTTGAAATTATAATTGTTTTTACTGATGATTCACTGGTTCTAGGATCAGATTTAGATACCCTTTTTTATGATGTTTCAAGAATGTTTGAAATATCCTGATATTTTAGCGAAAATGGAGAGTTCCAGCAACATAGACGGAAATTACACCAAAAGTTTATTCAAGAACTCTAAGGGACTGTAGTGTTAGTCTTATATTGTTCTTTCCAGTCATAATCTCATGGATTGCAGTCATGCTTGTATCTATAATATGACAGTGAGATTCATGTGACTCTCAACACTGCTATGTTCGATCGACTTTCACGTTTTCTGTCCCGATTAACGAGTGCACGATACAAGACTAATGCTTTCTAATGACATTAATGTTTCACTTTTCTAGGTACAACTGTGTCGAATTCAATTGAGAGTACCAGAGTATGGATGGACAACACAAAAAGTTTTCCACTTGATGAACTTGATTGTGAATGGATGTAAGAGTTGTGTGTTTTCTGCATCGCTATGCCGAAATCTGTTGTATAACTTCTGCTGATAATCTGTGCTGTATTTTAACAGTGAGGGCTGTTCTGTTCGGTTTCTACAAGAGCGTGTTTCTCGTTCAATCCAAGGTATGGATCGTTGTTAACTATAAACCCTGAATTCTAAACCTGAATTCTATTCACGTACATGAAATTTTAAACTACTAGAATTAAACTCTTAAACTTTAACCTTAAACCCTAAAATTAAGGGCTCATAAAAACTAAGTTATTAAATAATTATGGTTATGGATTAAGTCACTTGATCCAATACCAATATATATAGTCTTATTTTTGTTCGGCTTTACCTCCCTAAGATAACATCCATGATACAGGCACTGGAAATGGTGCTTCTGGATCTTCCCGGTCTTCTGTTTTTCTCGGCATATACATTGCTTGTTCTTTTCTGGGCTGAGATATATCACCAGGTAGACAGACAACCATCCCTTTTTACAAACTCCTTTGAAATAAGTAATCAACATCACTTTATGAATCCATGATCATGGAATCGTTCTTTTGTCTTGTTTAGGCAAGAAATCTTCCTGTTAATAAACTTCGGCCTGCATACTATAGCATCAATGGATTGATATACTTTGCTCAGGTAAAACGAGCAATGTAAACTATTAACAACACCTAAGAAGGAAATGATTTTTTATTTTTTACTGGATGAAATTCATCTAAGTTGCCTACTGTCATATGCTACCAGGCATGCCTATGGATTTCAGTACGATTTTGCGAGAGCTATCTTACAGTGGAAGTTAGTAAACTTTTTGTTTCAGGTAAGGTCCTCCAACCCCGGATTTGTATCGGCTCAATGGCCAACAGACAAGAAACAAACTGAACTAGTTAACAAATGAGCAGCTTCCTATGAGTTATTGAACACATCTGTTTTTTCCATTTTGTTTCGGCAGTTATATCATTCTTCACTGCATTGGGGTTCATGATATATGGTGGGAGGTAAGAATCGATATCAACTCCACCGGATTTTCGGTTTCGTTCATCGTCAATTTACTTTTTAATCGTTTGTGCCGATAGGTTGTTCTTCATGTTGAGACGGTTCCCAATCGAATCAAAAGGCCGACAGAAAAAACTGTTCGAGGTATGGTGATTTGTGTTATTACAGAATTTGGCTCTTACAATGGTGTTTTTGACTAGTTTTTGTTTCTTTTAGTAGCATGCAAAGAAAGCTAGCAACATAACAATGTCTTATTTCTGTGTCAGGTTGGCTTTGTTACAGTAATCTGCTGTACTTGTTTCTTGATAAGATGCATTGTGGTGAGTCTTGTTTGGTTTATACTTAAATACAATTCTAATCTTACATTTATGCAACAAAAACAGTTTCTGTTGGTTTTATTTCTCAGGTGACACTCTCGGCCGTCGACACGAAAGCTGATCTCGATGTTCTAGATCATCCAATCCTAAATCTTATCTATTACATGGTACATTTGATTTCTGTGGTGACCTGCTCACATTTGTTCATGCTACATTTAGACTGGTTACGTTAGAGTTTCGACCGGTTTACTTGCTTAAAGACTCGATATGTTTTGATCATCAACATCTCATAGAAGAGTACTTACCCTCTCTTCTTCTTTGTTGTTGATGTAACAGTTTGTAGAAATTGTTCCATCTGCTTTGGTGCTGTTCGTTCTTCGAAAATTGCCTCCGAAGCGCAGACCAGAGCAGTACCAACAGATAAGGTGAAGAGCTTAATGCATCTGTACCTGCAACTCCAAAGATCATTTGCTCCGGGAAAACTTGACCAGCCTGATGCAATCTTGGTCATGATCGTTTACTTAGTTTGATAAATGAACGTAAACAAACAAAAGTCGAACTATTTATGAGCACCATGTATGCTTAATCTATAGTTTAACTTTCCTGTCACAGGGTCTAAACATTCTTAAATATCATATGTATTCATTCATTCTATTTCCCCTGTTCCTACATAAATCCATTAAAGTAGCAAGAGGATGTTACTAAAAAATCAAAAGTAGCAAGAGGATGAAGGCTTTATTACCACAGATAAATCTAACAAAATCTAACCAGAATTTACAGGGTGGTCTGAAAAAAAATTAAGATAAGGAACTATTTTGGAGATTCACCCATAATTTTCAAATATCTGCGTACACAGGTGACGTTTAAATTAATTGCTACCAAAAATAATTCGTACAATATGGGAAAATTCCAGTGGCAGAAACGTAAAATTTGGGGAAATCAAGGGTATAACAAAATGTGACTATGAATAAAATTTGCTTACAGGACAGTCGAGATACTTCGCATCCTACAGATTCTCTTATACATATTTTCTACGAATGATAAATTCGCACGACTTACATTTCTAATATAATTCTCGATATGTTCATGTACATGGTTGTCGCGAGTGTTTTTCCATGGTATTTGATATATGGCTTTCTTGAGATGGCAGAGACGATATGGATGTCGAGCTGTGATGCTGGAAACCGTGGCGGCAGTCCCAGGCATGGTTGGAGGTATGCCGTATGCTTCTGCATCTGAAATCTCTCCGCAAGTTCCAGCAAACGAGCGGATGCATTTGATGACAATGATAGAGCTTGAGCTTGTGAAAGCAAGTGGTACGAGAGGGCTCTCCTCGTTATCACAGTGCAGGGATTCTTCTTCACTGCCTTCTTTGCTCTTTACATGCTCCTCTTGGCTATCATTAAGGCTTAAAAATTGAAAATAAAAATGTCTGAGCCCGGGTTTGAACCGGAGACCTCTAGTGTGTGAGACTAGCGTGATAACCAACTACACCACCCAGACAGTTGTGAGTGAAGGAAGAAATCGTTATATTTGTCTGATATTTTCATCACTTATATAGAGAATTCGTGACATTAGTGCTGCATAGATTTGGTAAAACTTTACATGTGCCTGAAGATCAGAAATCATAATTTCTAAAAAAAAGATTTAAATAAAAACACACGTGTGTGAGACTAACATGATAATCAACTGCACCACCTAAACTCATGATAACTTTCTTATTTGTCCCACGTGCCTGATAATCAGAGCATTAGGGATGGGTAAAAAATTCGATTATCCGGTTTTGATCTCGAACCCTATAAGATTTGAAGGATTTTTATCTGTTATAAGTTCTAATGAAATCGAGACTGAATCTAAAATTTAAATTTCGATCATAACCGAGACTGAATCTTGAATTTTTAGGTTTGGTAACCAATGGTACCTAATCTTGTGTTTTTATTAAACTCCAGTGAAAAATATCTATCAACCACAAGATCCAATCTTTCAAGTAATTACATGAATCAACTGAACTCAGTGGGTCGTTTATGCAAATGAGATAGGTTTTCAAGTTTAACCCTGAAATCATTCTTGGCTCTAAGCTGCAGAGCCTTCCATTCACCTCTTTCCCTGTCATTTGACTGCTTCTCCATGCCCTTTGTGTCCTCTTCAATGCCACCACAAACAGGGAAGAAATCAGAAGAAAAGACAAAGGGGTTCTTCAATGTAACATAGGCCTTCTTGTAATTGGGTCTGGAAATCAAATGGCCTCCCCTAATCTTCTTCTTCTTCCCCTGCATGTTCAGTGTTCTAACCTTTTCAACTTGCAGTCCAAACATGGACTGGAGAAAACTCTTGATTTCAGTCTGGGAATTTGAAAGCATATCAGTAATGGGATATTTGTTCATCAGAATTCAGTTGAAATTAAAAAAAAAAAATCAAAACTTGAAATGAAACCTTGGAAGCAGATGGGACTGTTTTTAATGCAAATTCCTTGATGTTGCTGGAAGATGATGGTGGGAGAAGCTTCATGAGAAGATCAGTAAAGCTACCTGACATCTTGTCCCTGCTGATTTAATCACAGAAAAATGCAGACTTTTTATCACTTAATTGATGGGGTTTGATCCATCAGTTAGATTTATCAGTATCGAATGCAACAATAAATTTATAAACTTCAAAACATTCTAATCGAATATTCGATTAATATAAATATTATATTAATCGAATACATCTATCAGCCTCACTATTAGCATGATCACTAAATTTCAGACAATAAAGGGTTTAATTTTAAAAATGTGTCTACTTATCTCATGAACAATTTAAATCTAATGTATTAAAAAAATAATTACGTATATCGAATATTATTAAATACAACTAACGTCGCTATTAAAAATCGGAAAAAAGAGAGTGCGATCAGAATTTACCTTCGGATTGCTCAGGCTGCTGAGCAGCACAGAATTAGGAGAAAAAGACTAAACAACGGTAGGGATGAACTCCAAAGACCTAAACCCTAATTACCGGAGTATTTTATATACAATAAAATTGGGGTAAAAATTACCTAATGGGTCCTTATATTTATAGTAATTGGTTTAAATCAGTTTTTTGCGATTAAATTGATTAATTAGGTAGTAAAAATTACCTAAGCACTTTTTTTGGCTTAATTTAGACTACAAATCCTTCAACTATAAACCATTTTTGAGTTAGTTATCTAATTTTTTGAGTTAATTGCATGTTACATCAATCTTGTAATATATTAAATCTATCTCTAAATTTTTAAATATTTTAATTTTATCTTTAAATTATGATTTTCAATCTAAATTGATGTAAATTATTTTATACTTTTAAATGTTTTAATTTTATTATTAAATTATCATATATACCATATCATATTATTACAATATATTAGTATTTATATAATAATTAATAATTTTATAACATAGTTTTTAAAATGAGATATAATTAGTTTATATTGATAATTTGATTATGAAATTCAACATTTAAAAGTTTAAAGACTAATTTAAAATAAGAATCATAATTTAAAGATAAAATTATATTTAAATTTTTGGTGACCAATTATAATTTCATTTCATTAAAAAACAATTCTTTCGACCAATCAAGTGATTAAACAATAAATAGCATTTAGTTTATATTGATGACTTTATCAATAAGAATTATAGTTACATTAAAATTTAGGTGTAAAGAGCTTTTTAAAGTGATTCATAAAATATTCTTTTTCTATATCAAAATATATATATATATATATATATTTCAATCAATCAAGTGATTATACGAATGAATAACATTTCATATATTCTTATATTAAGTATAATGTTAAGTATACACTTCGAATTTATAAATACATATAATTGAATATAGCGATGTCAGAGATTCGAGTCCTAGTGTTATGAATGAAGCAAATGGATCGAAAAGAACATCTCATAATGAGTCTATTCAGTACTTGATACGAATTAATCAATTATTGAGAGGGATGGAGTTATGTGAGGATGCGGAGGGTAATCGCCCACCACCTTAAAGATTTATTTTGCCTTTGTCTCCCTATTTAAAATTTTTTAAAAAATAATTTATTTATAAATTTGTACCCTACCTTTAATCATTTATATTTTACCCCAATCTCAAATCTTGATTTCGTCCCTAACTATTTGAATTAGATACTTGGTTATAAAAAAAAAATATAGATATATACAGCTAGATGTGTAATCTGAAAAGTAATGGTGCCAAAAATAGAAGAATCTAAAAGATGCATGGCCTTATCGCAATTTCTCGGATACAAAACAATTCCACCGAGAGATTTCTACAACGCGAGAAGGCATTATATATATTTAAATCCAACGCCATTGGAGAAACCTTGCGTTTGAATTTCCGATCTCTGCAGAGTGCTTAGCAAAACAGGTACCAGATCTCTCTCATTTCCCGTTTTCTTTCCCCTGATCTTCAAATTGAACGCTAATTTATTCTTATTTACTAGCTTATGAATTTGTAAAACATTACATAGAAATGTACTAGAATCTAATGTTTTGGATTTTTCTTTTATGTGGGCTTTTTTACTGGTTGGAAATGTTGATTTGATTGCCAGTTAAGTGTAGATCTTCATCGTCGTCTATTAATTCCAATTTCTAGCTTAAGTAAGGATCTCGTTTTTTGTCAACTTAATTGTATTTAATGTCTAGATTCTATATTTATAGATTTTTAATTTAATGATTTTGCTGTGGTTTTTCTTTTGTATGTATTATAAACTTTTAAAGTTTGGTGCGTATGTTTTTAATTCAATTTTCTAGCTCAAGGATCTGATTTCTTTAATTCAGATTAATTATGTTTGATGGTTTAATTAATGCTTTTTTCACTATGGGTAATTGGTTTTGATGTACAACACATATGCATCAATAAGAAATATTTATGGATATTGCCTGGAAAGTTGTAATTTATTGAATGAATACTATCTTCTGTTTTTCATTCTTTGAATAAGAATGTTTAGTGAACTCTCTTAATAGTTGCCAGATGCTTTTTTGATTATGTAGGAAGTATAGTTAGTATGCATTCATTGAGGGCTGTAAATACTTGTACTGTATCCTTTTAGTTGATGCTTTTCCTCTGATTTACTTAGATTTTATATTTTTATTCTACATTACCCCCTTATTTTGTTTTGGGAATAAGTGAAGTTTCTTGTGTGGTCTCTATGATCTGTCAATGTTGTAGCATTTCTGAAGTTTTGTGCAAACCATTTGTAGCAATAGCTGCTATTAGTTGGGTGATTGTGAGGAACTAATCTCAGGCATGGACATCGACAAGGAGCAAGAACAAGTAGGACAGGAGTCTGAAAAATCCATGCCGTCATCTCAACAGGAGGTGTGCTCTTATCTTGTATCATTGTGGAATGTTGATTGATTAAACATCTTAGTTATCTTTGATTATCTAATTACAATATCTGTGAATTATTCATTCTTTTATGTCTATATGTAGGAGGAAGCTATAAAGAAAAAATATGGTGGGATTAAGCCCAAAAAACCGCCACTCATTTCTAAGGTAATTTCTGTGCGGAAATTGTAAGTTTTTGGTTTTTGGTTTTTGGTTTGTGCTGATTCTCATCTAAGTTTCTGTCAGGACCATGAACGTGCTTACTTTGACTCTGCTGACTGGGCACTAGGAAAGGTACATTAAAGATTCCCCAAATCCCAATCAACCTTTTTTTGGTTATTGGAGCTTGGCAGTGCTAAATTGCTAATGAATCCTCATTAAGGTGAAGTTTCTAATATCTTCTTATGTTCTTGGATACTAACAGCAAGGTGTTAATAAGCCGAAAGGACCACTTGAAGCTCTTCGTCCCAAATTGCAGGTATTAATTTCATGCTTGTAAAATTATTCGATTTAATATTCTTCTTGTGTTACAGGATTTGACTTCCTTGAACTACATATTTTGGTCCAGATTTGATGAATATGGAGAATTTTTTATGTGAATATGTATTTTAAGAATTATTATTAATTGCAATAATTAGCAAGAGCAACAGTGTAGGTAGTCCTTTTCTAATGCTGCAGGATAGGACTGTTCAAAGAAAGTTTAAATAGTTTTGGTCCACTTTTCTTGGATTCCCCTCTCTGATTTACTTTATTAAGATTTTAATTGTATCACAAATAAGCCTCTTTATGGTTCAAAATAGTAACCCGGCTTTGCTATAACTTTTGCATGTCTTGAGGAGCAAAAGGGATTGCAATATTTATATTCTTTTAATGTCTTCAATTACTGGATTAAATGGCTTGAACAATTGTTTAGACCTTTTAGTATCGTGGGTTGGAAGACTGAGCTCATGCAGAACATTGATTTTTTCTTTTTTGGATTTTCTTGCTTTCTATTTACCTTGGAAAAGGGAAGATGATGTAAATTATAGCACACATGTTGACATGATGCCATTGGTTGTTTCCATAATTATTTTGAAGAGCAAAATTGATGGTTCTGATACATGAATGTGTCGTGAATCATGTTTTGTGAGGATTTTATACATTTAATGTTTGTAATTTCAGTCACTTTACCTTTGAGAAAGAAAAAAAATGGTCTGAGGATGTTCTGTTCGCATGCAGTCTACCTCATGTACAATATTTTTCTTGTCTGTATTTTGAAGCCTACTGAACTTTTCCTGATTTTGACAAAGCTAATAATTAGCAGCATATCATACGTTCTTCTCTATATTCTAGGGTCATAAATTCAAAATGATGAGTCATACAATTCTTACATCCTAATTTTGCTTTCTGTGAGTTAATCACTGTTTACATATTTATTTTGTAATGTTGTGATGCTTATGATTATGTACTTCTCTGCATTTTCTTTCAGCCTACACAACAACAAACACGATATAGGAAGTCCCCTTGTGCCCCATCCGATGGTGAAGGTATGTCCAATTACTGACAATTTGACATTGTCAACTTGGATCGATGAATGTTCTTTTTGCATCTGCATTTTCTTTTTCGGCGACAAAATGTCCCTTTTATCAATTCAATTCATCTTGCCATCATGTAGATGGAGGGAGTGCTCAAATGGAGGATGGAGCTGCCAACGAGTGAGAAACTGTCCTCTATCTTCTGATCACGTGAGGAATATTGATTGTTATTCTGATACCTGGCCAGGTAATGAATAATTTTCATTTGTTCTCATGAATAAACTTGGTGAAGATGTTCCTATATTATTAGTTAAGTTTGATAAGTTACAACATTAATTCAGTCGAGAGTTGTGAGAACCAACATGTTTATCGTTCCAAG
The DNA here is from genome assembly GCA_035048815.1 of Abelmoschus esculentus. NCBI lineage: Eukaryota > Viridiplantae > Streptophyta > Magnoliopsida > Malvales > Malvaceae > Abelmoschus > Abelmoschus esculentus. The sequence goes on from JAUCBN010000012.1 coordinate 937,508, forward strand.
GGTTTTTTTCCGCGCGTGGAACATAAATCTTTGTGACACAAGTAAAATCACTTATTAAACGAATTTCCCCTGATTATTCTCATATTCCTCCTATGTTAGGCCTGCTTCTTTGTTCCATGGAAAGTGAACCAGTCATTTCACTTTCACATACTATTTAAAGGGTAAGCTTGTTGATAGGTTCAGACAGGGTCTTAGTTGATGCTTATCGCGGGATCTTAGTCAAAAGACTGAGAAAGGTATATAACGTCGAACAAAAGGCATAATTACATGACATTTTTAATTTAGATATATATAAACAAGTCAGTTTATTTATGCACCAAATCTGCCATGACCTTGAATCATGTATATTCCACTAGTTGTGTCTTCAGCAACCTTTGATCAAACCGACCAAGATTCGACAGCAATGTCGGTATTCTCGTCCTTGCTGCTGTTGAATTTCCGTAGCACAAGGTTTTCTAAAGTGCTTCCTGTTTTGTTGCAAAAGCTTTGTTTATCCATTGATGTCAATTCCGGACCCGTAAAATCACCGTTCGAATCAGAATCTCTCGACCATCCGCATTTTTCATCCTCAATTGTTTCTCGAAAAATTTCTCCAGGTGTTGTAGGCACTGGATCACAACCCAAATTTCCTTACCAAATTGCCCACATTTGCTTCTCTTGACGTGCTTACTGAATTCATGGCCATGTAATAGCATGTAGGAGCTTAGTATTGCTCTGACTTGGCCATTGTTCCTTTGACCCAAAACTGAAATGATCATCTTCTGGTCTATTGTTCTCCCACTCGAGTGCCTCATAAAGAGTCTTAGCGTCGCACATGGCTAAGCTTGTATCAGCTCTGCTACTGTAATTCCGGCACGATCTTGAAACAGCCAGTAGAATCTAAGCAAAATGACAGGGGAAAGTCCGATAAAACGAATCAAGAGTTGAACCGCGTTTGAGATAGCTAGCAAATAGCAGTCACCTCTTTGATAGCAATGCTTGATCGATAACAACTCCGAAGACAGCCTAGTACAAGTCACCTCGATGAGAGTACTGAGGTTCAGGTTTTCCCCCGAACAACGAGTGCTTCATTAGCTGAGCATCACGTTGATGAGGTGCAGCCATTAAGCTATCCTCTACATAAATGGCAACATAACGTGACCAATAAATTCCATGCAAAACTCAGGTAATCAACTCCGGAGTTTGTACTTACGGCGAACGAGCTGTTCCTTTGAACATTTGATTTAACTGAAGATCTTGTCCGTACCGGCGACTGTAAGTTCGGCAAACAAGTTTAAATACATTCGAGTCCCGATTCACAAATATCCCGACAAGTTCATCACACATAGCGGCTTGTTCATTGCATGTTGAAATGAACATTTTTTTTATAATCATCCTGTATGTAATTAATTAGTCAAGTAATTTGATTTCAGACATTATAAAGTTATATTCTGAAAGAGTTTTTGGTAAAAATGAAATTCGAGAGACAGTCGACCGTGTTATAAAAACGTGTATTCGATCGGATTTAATAAAAAATTTTAAGGCAATCAAACAAGAATGATACGAAAATTATTACAATAAATGAACTTGTAGAAATTTGAAAGTGAAGGCAATCCCTCGAAAGAACGAACAAAGATGATATGAAAATTATTACAATAAACTTCCAATTTATTACAGAAATTTGGAGTTTGATTGTTCGAAAGGAAAATGGAAGAAAACGCAAAAGAATATTTTCGGATAGCATGATTGGTTCTGCAATCGAGATTACACCCTTTTTTCTGATTCAAAACCATAAATTCTTGCAAATTTTGAACCCCGCCCCCGGAGTTTTTAAAGCTTACCAACTCCGTCCATTGCCGACGATAAATACCGTCGAGGCATTAGTTGAGAAGGACTCGTCTGTCAACGATTGATCGGCAGAATCAGATATTTCCTCTGAATCAACGGCCTTGATACTCTCTATCTCCCTCACGATTTCCGTCATCGCCGGCCGTTTCTCCGGGACCTTTTCGCAACAACGGAGTGCAACCTGCAGCAGCTTCAGCATTCCGGGAGCCGCATTTCTCTGAACGGAGATCTCCATATCGAATATCTCGGCCGTCCATTCTTCTCGAACAGCTCGATGAACCCAACTGCAAAGATCGACACCATTGATCCCCGGTGGAGCAGAGTGAGCCGAGAGCCTCCCCGTTAGTAGTTCCAGAAGAAGGCAGCCGTAACTCCACACATCCGACTTCATCGAAACGCGCTTCGAGTTCTGGTACTCGGGTGACTTGTACGCCACCAGATGTTGCGCCGCAGCCGGAACGGCTACGAAGCAAGCGAGTCCGTAATCGGAGACAAGGACGTTGTCGTCTTCATCGAGCAGAACGTTTGATAGTTTCAGGTTCCCGTGAGGAACGACGCATGTCGAGAAGTTGGCATGGAGATATTCTATTGCTCGAGCTACGGCTCGAGCAATAGCTAATCTCGAGTTCCATCGGATTGGAATCCGATTCTTAGTACCTCTTCCTCCTGCGATGTACATAAATAAAGTAACCAAATTAACTTTATATAAAACAGATAGTTTTTAATCTCATTGTCTCACCATGAATTCTATTGAAGAGGTTTCCATTCTTGGCGAATCTGTAGAGGAACAGCTTCTCATCATTGGTATAGTAGTAAGCAATCAAAGGAAGCAAATTGGGATGCTTTTGATCTGCAATTATTCGAATCATCTTCGTGAATTCGTCGTCGTTCATTGGTTTCAAATCCCGTAGGCGTTTCACGACGACGGCTGATCGGCCTTCTAGCTTAGCTTTATAACTATTGCCGAACATCCCTTTGCCTAATCCTTCGGCCGAAGTCCTCAGCAGATCGTTCAAGTCGAAACCGGCGTCGCCTTCGTCACGCATGAATATCAAATTCCCCTTCTCTTCATTTGTAACGAATGTACTAACTCCATGATGAACATGACTAATGCTTTCTTCTCTGCTTTCATCTTTGCTTTCCTTGTAATTAAAACTCACCCCTCCCATCTCCAAGATCTCGTCTTTTTCTTCGAGACGGTATCGTTGGATTAGCTTCTCGAGCTTCCTCGACTTCTTACAATAAAGAACTAGGAGCAAAATCACAGTAACTAAACCGATAATGTCGAAAACTATTAGTATGGTGGCAACAGATTTCTTTTTGGAGTCCCCTGATGATGATGTTTTGTTTTCACTAATGTAACAGGTACCGGTTTTCGATAGTTCACACGCATTCGGAACATTGTCGGAGTACGAAGCAGTGCTGAACGATTTCAAGGAACCAGTTCCCGGGATCGGACCGATGATTTTGTTGTTGGAGACATTGAATACTGTTAAGCTCTTTTGGTTGAATTCAGGGATTGGACCTGTCAATTGATTATCTTCAAGCTGCAACGATTGTAAGAACTCGAGACTAAGGAGTGAACGTGGGATAGGACCATCAAACATGTTTTTCGACAGATCGATGTCTTTCAACTTCGAATTGGACGAGAAATCCATTATATTCCCCGACAACGAATTGTTCTTGAAGCTGAGGGTAACCAATTCAGAAAACGAAACGAATGCATCGGCACTTAGGCTCGTCGATAAGCCTCGACTTTCCAGTACAATCTCGGTGACACGGCCGTTTACGCACCCAACACCGTCCCAGAATGAGTCGTTTTCGTAGCAGTGAAGACCGATCCAGTTATCGTTTATGAACGGATCATTAAACATGTGCTTGAGAGCATACAGAGCATCTCTTTCAGCTTCAAACTGAGCATTGATGGAACTGTTGTAAAGCGAATAAAAGAAGACAATAAGAAGATATTTAGGAAACTGATGAAACGACCCCATAACTCTGGACTGAGTTAGAATTGAGTTTTCTTCTGTTGTTTGGACTGTGGGAAATTAATGTATCTGATTCTGCTTCATAAACATCAAAAGATTCTCGGGAAAATGCCATTACGGCTATCACTGTTCTTTGTTGAAGAAGGCAAAAACAAGGACAATATCTTCAACCTTTTCCTTTTGGACCGTCTTTACATTGTTTTGTGTATATATATAATCATATACATATACATATACAAGTTTCCAGACACCAGGTTTCGGATTTTCCTAGAGAACCAAACATGATTCTCATGGATATTCGATGTACAATTTTTGGCAATCATTTCCCTAGCTAACTACAATGTTTTCTTGTTGCCTCCAGCTCATTACCATATACATTTTTACAAGAAAACTAAGATTCATTTCTCCTGTCTAACCACTGAATTTGGTTCCAGTTACTAGCGTTTTTGTAATAGTAAATTGGATTGTTGGATTGATCTAGACTGAACTTAAAAACATTGATGGAGTTATTACAAGAACAAAAACAAGGAGTAACACAAATATTCATTACATATATTACGAGACCATTACCCTCTTCTTAAAAGACATATTTGATAGGATATGCAACGTTACCGTATATATATTCCAAGACCTTCATTTTTCTTTTTGATGTGAGATTAATGTTTTTTTAACTCTTTTTAGACGTATACATGTCAAAAGATGGCTGAACGTCGGGATTTGAATCTTCACGATGTAAACGATGAAGGGACACACTCCTTGTGATGCGGAATCCTTTCTCGAAGAACTTTGAGAAATAATGTCTATATCCTGGCTCAAAAAAAGCACCAGAGCTGCCGGCTAAGACATTAGAAGCAGGGAATCCAGCAGCCAGCTACCCTTTGTGGTATGCAGTTAAGACAACTCCAAATTGCCTCAACATAAGAATTGAAGGTTAACGACCGCCGCAGACGGCAGACCAATCTGTCAAATGTCCACTTACAAGAGTGTGCAGTCTGCTATTTATCAAGGACATGGGCGTTGCACGTAACCCATTAACGTGAATTATCACTTTATAAAGACCTCGCAGCAATGGTGGTGAATGTATATATTAACGATAGAAAATACGAAGATTATCGATTGAAAAAAAAATAAGAATTAATCACAACAATTCATTTTATTGATCTAACGATCTAAAAACATGTAAAACTCATAGTTTTAACATGTAAGTTAATCTTAATTATTTATTTCAATCATTCAACGATCATAAAATTATGAATTTTATGTTTTGCGTAAGTGGATAATATCACATGTATATTCTATTGGAATGAGTCTATAACGAGCGTCGAACATCGCTGAATACCATTAATATTAAACACCGCTGAACATTATTAAATTAATTAATAAAGATTAAAAATCTCAAAGACTCGACATATAATTATTAATTGTATGTTGACTGTTGAGTCTATCACTCTTTTATTAATTGCATATTGAGTCTTTAATTTTTTTAATTTTTATTAATTAATTTAACAATATTTATCATTAATGATATTCAACAATATTCGCCTAAAATTTTTTATTCTATTGACATTATACAAAAACAAATGTACAAAACACGTTGACATTGTAAAAATGTCAAACATTTGACCTTTTTCTTAAATAGATTTAACATTTGATTTTTAATTATAAGTAAAATCTCAAACGTGTAAAATCCGGATAAACCCAAAACCCAAAGTTTCACCGGACAAAAGGGGTAGCGTAGGTATGCCTCTTTTAATTTAGGGTTAAATACTGATTTGGTCACTCAATTATACTTTACACAACAATGTGGTACTTCAAGAATATTTTTAGTTAATTTTAGCCACTCAATCATACTTTATACAATTATATGGTACTTCAAAAACATTTTAATTAATTCGAACACTCGATAATACTTTTACTTAATAACATGATATTTTAAAAAATATTAATTTAATCATTTAACTGATCGAATTTTAATTTAACAAATATCATTATTAATGAAACACATAAAATAATATAAATTTGAATTTATTCAAATTTATAATATCCCTAATTTTATGAGAAATAAGTTTAAATTGTAATAAATAATTTAGTCATTATATAAAAAAATAAAAATCAACCCACAAGCCACCGACAAAAAAAAGTCATAATTGTAATCTTATTAAAAAAATCCAAGTGGTTGTTTTAATCGGTTAAATTAATAAAAAAAACATTTTCAATAAATAAAATGATAAAAGGTAGTCATGATTCTCTGTTATTCCAATGATAAAATGATGAATATGTCATATATATTTTTTACCTTTTTTAATTTTAGTATTTTGAATTTTTCGACTTTTAAGACACGTGGACATGTTATTTAAAATTTTTATTAGAAAAAATTAATTACAAGGGTTATTAAAAGACTATTAAATGGACATAACTTATTATAGTATGATTTCAGTCAATAAAAATATATATTTCTTTTAATTTAACTTTTATTTTTTATATATGTAAATAAAAGATAAATAATTATTTTAAAATATATAAATTTTATTAATTAGTATACATGAAGATATAATAAACTAAATCTATTTAATAATTTATTAAAAAATCTGAAAACATTTTTTTTCAAGAAATAAAAAACAAATATTTAACTTAAATCTTACTTCAGGGGGAAGAAACAAGGAATAACTATACCAATATCTCTATCTTCTGCGGCCAGGAAATAGAACATTCTTAAATCTTTCTCATCAACAACCTAATAATTTAAGAGTTGATGTAGACTGTATTAAAATTTGATTCTTGATAAAAAAAATTAAATATTTATTAATTTATTATGCATATCAAATATTTAACTTAAATGATTTTAAATTATTTTTTAAAAATTCTATATAATTATTTTTATTATATTTATTTAGATTTAGAACAAAATTTATTTTATTTTTTGTTTCGTTATCTGTATCTGACATTAAAAACTTAAATCTTACCCTTTAATTTAAATTTTTAAATTTTAAATATTAAAAACTAAATCATACATTATAAATTTTAAATATTAATTTTAAATTTAAATCTTAAATTTTAACGCTAAAATTTGACTTGATTTCTATATTTTATTCGTACAAACTCATCCTTCTCTTCAAAAAATAATATAACAAAATGTTGTTAGTATGAAATAGGGGTGAGTATTCGATCGAGTTAAGTTAAAAAAAATTTGAGTTAAGTTAAAAATTTATGAGTTATTCGAGTTGAGGAGTCATATTTTATAACTCAAACTTTATTTGAATTTTTTTCGGTTCGAGTCGAGTTTTCGAGTTCCTATAAATATTTAATTGTAATTATTTTTCATGTTCTAGTATGATTTGATTCTGATTGAAACAATTTTCTCTAATCATATAAGATATGCATATATATTTTTTTCATATGTAGTAATATTTCTTTATATTTTTATATATCAATGTATATATATCATAAAAAATTGAGAGATTCGTCTCAAACTTAAAAATTAATCATTTAATTATTAAAAATTTTGAGTTATTCGAATTTTCATTTTACAACTCGAATCTTTTTGAATCTAAATGAGTCTATAAAATTTTAATTGAATTAAAATAAATCAAATATTTCTGTCTCGAGTCGAGTTTTGTTCGATCCTAGTATGAAATTGTTGACTGCATCTGCTTCTCGTGCAAGAAACGCGTGGGACTGAGATCGTAAGTAAACCCTTTCACAATATCCTACTCCAAAGGAATCCTTTCAACGTCAATGCCAAACGCCAAGAGACTCTCATCATCATGCTTTCTCTCACGCGTTTGCCTCTTGGAATCTCATTTTCAACACAAAAAAAGTGACTTCCAGGTGCCTTGAGCAGGCCAACACCCCATCTAGGCATCGACAGAGGTGGATGCCACTTCTCAATAATTACTTACCTAATCGCTTAATTACTACAAAACTTTATTTAAACAATCTTATAAAGATAAGTTTTCATTTAAAAAGGAGTAAGTGGATAATGAAAACTTTATACTTTATATTATAGGTTGGAGTTAAATTTAAAGAATAATGTGTATAAATTATTATTTTATTTACATTAAATTAATATTAAAATAAAATTTATACTCGATTTAAATGAAACGAGTTTCTCGATTCATGAACAAGTCCATCATCATGTTATCGCAATTATTTAAAAAAATCAAATATAGGAATAAAAAGGTTGAAGTGAACAAATTGGAGACAAACATAGTAAAAATATTTAGATTATACGAGACGGTCCAAAGTCAAAAAGGAAAGCACTGTAAAATAGTAGTAACACACCACTAAAAGTATTTCGATTCAAGAACGACGCAACTTTGTCACTTTGTTGGAAAATTTTATGACAGAAATCGAATATTACTGAACACTATAAATGATAAATATTGTTAAATATTATTAAATTAATTAATAAAAATTAAAAATATTAAGGATTCAATATACAATTAATAATTGTATGTTGAGTTCTTAAAATTTTTAATCTTTATTAATTAATTTAATCATATTCAACGATGTTTTATATTAGGGATATTCAACGATGTTCGACGTCCGTTGTAGATTCATCCTATACAAAAATGGGACTCACATGCATAAAAGTGGGATAAAATATTGTTTTCTACTGTAATTCAATTAAATTTTATATCTTAAAAAATGCACTCTTTACTTAATATTTTAAAGTCTAAATTTAGTACAGACCATAATTAAAAGAACAATTATTACTTTTAAAAGTTACAAATTTAAATACCGATATAACCACGAAAGCTGATTAATTGAACTTAAATGAAAACATTAAAATAAACAAGGCGTTTTCTACTATGCAAGTTGAAATTAAAACTCTCTACTCTATAATCATACTTAATTTTATATTCTATTCTAAAAAATATTTAAAAATTAAATTTTAACTCTAATTTTTATATTTTAAATTTTATATAATAAAAATATGTTATATTTTTAATTTTTTTCAACTTAATCATAATCTCTAAATGATTTCCGCATGCAAATTGATAGGCAGACAAGTTATAAGCTTCTTTCAACTCTAGCTTTTTTGGCATTTCCCCAAACCCCAAAAGTCATAGCCAATCGCTTTTGAATCTCCCTCTCGTTTACACAGTACTTGCAAATGGATATCTGACTTTCTTTCGCCTATATAATCACTTCTCAATCATCAATCCAGAATCACAGAATCATCTTCTAACTAAATCTTAAAACTCTTCTTCTACAACAATGGGGTTTACTTGTTTTAGCCAAAGGGTTGTTCTAGTTTCACTGTTGCTTGCCATTGTTGGTGTTTCGGTAGAAGGACAGGGAACACGAGTTGGGTTCTACTCAACTTCGTGTCCTCGAGTCGAATCCATTGTCAGGTCAACCATTCAATCTCACTTCAGGTCTGATCCCACCGTTGCACCCGGTTTGCTCCGCATGCATTTCCATGACTGTTTCGTCAACGGATGCGATGCTTCCATACTTATCGACGGAGCCGGTACCGAGAAAACTGCCCTGCCGAACCAATTGTTGAGAGGGTACGAAGCCATTGACGATGCAAAGACTCAGCTCGAAGCTGCATGTCCTGGTGTTGTTTCGTGTGCCGATATTTTAGCTCTAGCTGCTCGTGATTCTGTAGTTGTGGTAAGTAGTAAACTTGTTTTTCGTTAGATTTTGTTTATTGGTTAGTAATTAATGATGATTGTTAATAATGTGTGGTGACAGAGCGGTGGAGCAAGCTGGGCAGTGCCGACAGGCCGCCGAGATGGAACGGTTTCACAGGCATCCGACACCGCCAATTTGCCCGGCTTCCGTGACTCGGTCGATCTGCAGAAGCAAAAGTTTGCAGCAAAGGGTCTCAACACTCAAGATCTTGTCACCCTTGTTGGTATGTATGTATGTATGTATGTATGTATTATTATTATTATAACATTAAATTCGAATTCATATAAATTTCACACTAAATTGACAAAATACAATGCATTTTTTGTACTCCAGGTGGACACACCATTGGTACTTCAGCTTGCCAATTCTTCATGTACAGACTTTACAACTTCACCACCACTGGAAACGGAGCCGACCCTTCAATCTCCGCCGCATTCGTTTCTCAACTTCAAGCGCTTTGTCCACAGAACGGCGACAAATCACGGAGGATCGGATTGGACACGGGCAGCGTTAACAGATTCGACAACTCTTTCTTCGCCAACTTGAGAGATGGGAAGGGAATCCTCGAGTCGGATCAAATGTTATGGAACGATGCTTCCACCAAGAACGTTGTTCAACGATTCTTGGGCATCAGAGGGTTACTCGGATTGACGTTCAACATTGAATTTGGACGGTCCATGGTGAAAATGAGCAACATTGAAGTGAAGACAGGCACTGCGGGTGAAATCCGCAAAGTTTGTTCTAAAATTAATTAACTGAAACATATTATATATATATACGTATATTTATACTCAAGTGATTGGTCGAAGGGAAGCAGTAGCACTTGATTATACAAATTATGTAAGTTATTTGAAGTTGAGTAAGATTTGTCTTGTCTCTTGTTAAGTTGTCAATGTCTGAATTATTTATATAAAGTATAGATTGTTTTGAATGCTGAAATTGTTGACTCTTTCTGTTTTGAAAATTAGGGATATTGTCTACGTTTATTAATTCGATGGTATCCAGAAAACATGCAAAGAGAAGGATAATCGTTGTTAAATTCAACTTCTGGAATTGTCTCCCTATGGGCTGTCTGGCTGCTGTCAAGATCTTTGTCGATATTTGATATTTCTACCCAATATAATGGTCAAATGACAGCTTTAGTCCTTTTAATTCTTACCAGCACTATTAATTATACACCCATGAATATTACCAGATGATTCCAGGTATTAAATTCAGCAATTTCAACACTCATCATGCCTGAGAAATTCCATGGAGATTAGATCACAATTTACTTAGAATTTTGAACTATTTGGGAACTCATCATCAGCTCAACAAACAACATTTCCAGTTTTTCCCCAAAAAATCCTCGATTTATCTACACAAACATGGCCATGGCCATGGATTTCCTTACAACCCAAGAGCACCGAGTGGTGTCTTTCCTTGTCCGGCCTCGAAGTAGAAAATCAACATGGCCAACATCGCAATTCTAGCATGCTTAATCTCAGCAAGCTTAAGTCTCTCAAGCTTGTCAAAATCAGCCACGTAAACCCCATTCTGAATAGCTCCCGCAAATCCCAACGGGTCGAAGAATTTGCCACCAGGGTAACCCTGCTCCCCGGTGGCGTTGGCGAAGTTCTCGGCGGTCTTAGACCATGGAGTCGCCCATTCCACGGATTGTGATTGGGGGTTAAAGAAATCAACCCAACGCTTGCTTTCAACCCAACCCATGAGAATGAGTTGGGTTCCAAGGAGTGTACCGAAGGAGAATGGGGCTATCGCACCCGGGTCAGCTCCGGCCTCGAACCAGGGAATACCACTCCAGGCTTGGCCAACGAAGATTCCGACCACGGCGGCCATAGCCCAACGTCCGTGGATCAACTCGGCTTCTCGGTACCATTTGAGAAATGCTGGGTCCTTGCCGAGACCAAGTGGGTCGAATCCGTAGTCTCCGGGCAGCCTGAAAAAGGAAGAAGAGAAACTTTAGTTGAGCCAGCGAACAAACAACAAATAGTAAAAAAAAAAGGGGTAGTTTAAGATGAAAAACAAATCATACGATCCATCGAGCCATTCGGGGTCAATGAAGTTGCCACCACCTTTAACAGCGGGGATCCAAGACTTTTTAGGTGCTGCGGCTGCCACAACGGCGAACTTCCTAGCTCCACCGGCAGGTGAGGGGGAGACTTTAGCACCCAAAAGGGCTTGACTCCGCTTTCCGCCACAAAGAAACGATGAGCATAATCCATTTAGAACAGCCCCAGATGTAGCAGCCATTGTTAGTGTTAGGTTTTTCTGCAACACTCCGATTTTTTCTCTCGAGAAGATCTGTGGTGGAAAATTGGGGGATGGATGTTTGTTTATGAGTGGAGGAATCAAAGGAAGAATTTGTATAGAGACAAGTAGGATAGAAGAAATCTAGGGAGGATATCTGAGTCAGTAAGGAGGATAGATTTCGGACCAATGGGGAGATATCTCTTCAAACCACGTGGAACTTGAACCTGGATATGATTGTGCCTCGTGGGCCATATTTTTCGAAAAATTATTAGATAAATCATGTTCATTATATTATCCGTGATCTAATTAATATGACCCATTCATTTTAAAATAACTATCAATTCTCTAATTACATAAAAAAAAATAGGTGATAAATCACCTTGAATACAAATAAAACGAACGATTCTGATTGATCAAGATCACAAATGACGTGATAAACATGATTCATTTAATATTTTTTTATTTTTTTATTGTATTCAAGACTTTGTGGAGTTGAGGGAAAAATCAGAATTAATTAAGTTTATAAATTTTATTTGAAATTGAGTTGAATTGTTTGAGTGATAGTTTAAATATTATTGTTTATGTTTATCTAACATAATTTTTTCAATATTAAACTACAAATCAATAATTAAAAGACCTCACGATAATTTATACATTAATTATATATAAAAAATAACTAACAAAATAGATAAAGAAAATATTTTATCATTTGATTAAATCTAATTAAACTTAACAATAAAATATTTTGTCATTAAAATTATATATCACTTATTAAAGTATATGTATAGATTCAGTGCAAAGCTATGGAACCAGGAGAGAAGAAAATGTATAGAGTCAATTTAACAAGTTAGTTGTAATAGGTTGTTAAATTTTGTTTGTGTTAGTTAGGATTTGGGTTAAGACTAATTCAATAGGATACTTTTATGAAGATTATTATAATTTCATATTTATAAAATAAAAAAAAATATTATAAAATAATGAATAAAATAAAATAAAATGGTGTGTTTGTTTATAATAAACTTTTTTTTATTAAAAATAGAATTTTTATTTAAAAAATTATTATATAAAATCTTTTTTTAAAACTTTGGAGGGAAGAAAGGAAGAAAAACCCTATTTTTTCGGAAAACAGTTAACTACTTTCTCCCAATCTTCCCTATTTTATCTCAACCCACCACTCCTTTTCTTCCACGATTCAGATTCTCTTCCCTTCTTTTTGTTCGTGATTTTAGAAAAATACATCTTTTTTGCCGAAAATCTCTCCTGTCTCAAGTCTCGACAAGTCAAAAACCAGTGAATCTTTAGACAGTGTTGTTCTCCTACATCAGGTATATTATGTTCTGCTTCAATATTGGTCTTTTATTTGTCAGTTTCCGCTTCCATTTCTGAACATTCTTTTCGATTTTTCCACAGCAGACATGGTTTTAAGTTCATACTCCAACTGGGAAACCGATTTCCAGAATGTTAACCCAGAAACAGTTCCAGTTCAAGCGGATCAACAATACTTTGAACCGTTTGATTTGCCTTTTGCTTTCATCGATCCTTTCATTGAACTAAACAACAATTTTCTTTACCCCGAAAACTACACTCCTTTACTTCCATTGCCGTCGGAAACCATCTCGTACGAAAGCTTCAGCTCCTTTCCATGCCCTAAACGCCAGAAACTCGTAGAAGATCAGTGTTTGACGCCCGGTTTCTTCGATGGGGTCGATCTAAATTCATGTCCAGTGCTGCTCCAAGACAATCAGCATCAGATTCAAAGCATGAATCAGGTTAGCAGTAAGAAGAACGGGAACGAAAAATGCGTTTCGGCGCAAAGCGTCGCGGCGAGAGAGAGGAGGAGGAAGATAACGAAGAAGACTCAGGAGCTCGGGAAGCTTGTCCCTGGTGGGACGAAGATGAACACTGCCGAAATGCTTCAATCTGCTTTCAAATACGTCAAGTTCTTGCAAGCTCAGCTCGGAATCCTTCAACTCATGAACTCGTTTCCGGTAATTTTCTATCATAATTCATAATTTTTATATGAAAATATAATAAATTGTCAGATAATCAGCAAAGGGGTTTAAATAAATGCAGGAAAACGGGGAGAATTGCAATGAAAATTGAAGCCTGCAGATTTTAGCATCTGCAAAGGTTCAAGAAAAGCTTTACGTTGAAGACAAATGTTTGGTTCCGAAGGATTTTGTTTTGTCTTTGACGACAATTTCAAGTCCTCCACTCACTGATGAACTCACTCGCCTTTTATGATCTTCAGCTCAGTTAGATCCCTACTCGTGACTGAGTTAACTCGCTTACTGATTTCCACATTTTATCCGATGACTTCTGTTTTTTAGTTGATTATGTTTTTTTACTTAGACTTACATGTATGTAACTATTGCTTACTAAAAATACATGTAATTATCTTTGTTTTAATTTGAGTTTGATTTTTTAATAATAAAAAATTACTTGATTAAATTTAAAAAACACATAATTCTTTAAAATCCTTTATCCAACCTTTTCAACGGTAGATATCGAAGAAAGTATAATAGCTTTGTTCTTATATTGAAATTCGAATTGCATTTTGATTTCTTTATCGAAAATAGTTGTTGATTTAATTAACTCTTAATTATTAAAACAACTGTGAAATGTGAAAATAATGTTGGTTCTATCATTTAATTATATGTTTTTTAAATAAATAGTGTAAATAATTGTGTTATATGAGAGTTTTATCTTGAGCAACTAATTGTTTGTAACAAGTAAAAATTATTTATCTCCTTATCATGTATCTTTTTATGTCTCGTTTAATTTTTTTTTAAAATTTAAATTTTAAACCCTAATTTTTATTTTTTATATTTTAAACCTAAACCCTAAAAAATACACTCTATCCTTAATTCTCTAAACTCTAACCACAACCCCTATAATTTAAAACAAAAGCACAAATGGAGGTATGAGAAAGAGGTAGACGATTTACACCCGTTTATAATATATTTATGAGTAAAAATCCTCTACCTTTTTATCATGTCTCCATCCATGCCTTCTACTAAATTTTTTTTAAAAATAAAGACATAAATAAAGGTAAAAAAGTAGATGATTTGTACCCGTTATTGTATCGCGGGTGAAAGGCGATTTAGTAAGTTTGTTCCCTTTGCCTAGTTTAAATATTCTTAGCGTCAAGCGGAAATGCTCATATTTGTGACAGATCATCTCTGGTCTCTCCTTAGCTTCAGATATCATATCTGGCTGTGGGAGGCCATGGAGGATCACTCAGCTCAATTTTGGCCAACAACTAGGAAAATAATTTAGATAATAAAACCGCCTTCTGGGCTTCTCTGCATATGCATTGCCTCTGGCCATGTGTATTGTTTTTTCGTTACACAACATCCATGCATGTCGGATTTGTTACACTAACTCTGGTGTATAACACAGATAGGTTTCGTGTATGAATATGTTTATTCATTCAAAAATTTTAATATATTTAGAATATCTACTCTTATAATCCATGTCCAAATAGGTGTCCGACATAAATTTTGTACATAGAAACTTAAGGACAAAATAAAACAGGAGTCCAGGTAAACAGAACCTGTAGGCGTGCCATACTTTCATGTTTTTTCTTTTGCATATTACCAGATGTTGCTTACCACATGTTATCGACAAAGGTGCTAAGACAGCCATCCCTGCGGGGTCGCGAACCGCCATGGATTCACATCGTCTACTAGCCTTCTGTTGACATAATAATTGAACTTCGGTTGCCACTGCTCCTGGTAGGTCATCACAACTTCTCTAGCACCCTGGCACCTTCAATTACTGTATTGAATTGCAGGCATGTAGATACTAATTGCATCTTATTTATGTTTTATTTTTATTTTTAAGATTAATTGTTTTATTAAATAATAATAATATTAATCGGGGTAAAATAAACGTATAATCAGTCCAAGTAGAAACCTGACGTCAAGGAAACGGAAGCAATGCAGGTGAAGAAAATAAGAGGCGTTTCATTTACGGTACAGGAGTCTCTCTTTAGTTGAGTTATTGCGCTGCACGAGTAGAGAAGTCTGGGAAGTGTGCAATTGAAAAACATGAACATCAATGATTTCAAATTGGAAGTCATTTGTTGGACTAATAATGTAGGATTAATTTTTAATAATTATAAAAAATCTAAAAATTTGATATATAATAAAATTCATTAAATATTTATAGAATATAATTTTTATCGTTCGATATTAATTGTTCTACAACTCTATTAATATTATTGGTGTTTAGATCTATAATCTTTAAAAATAATAATTATTCTATTAATCACTTGTATTAAAATATTCGTGCTATTTAAATAATAATTTTATCCATAAAACCCTTAATACTTACGAATATTATTTATAGTCGCCTTCTTTTTCTTAGGAGGTGCATTAACTTCACATTTACACCCTTAAGATCTACCCAAAAGCTTTAAAGAAAAGTGTACCAAATTTAGCATGTGAAATGAAGATGGGAATTATGGCACAACTCATTGTGGACTACGACATCAAGACTTCTTTAAAGTCTCTCGAAATTATGAGTTTAGTTTATCACATTAATTATAATTTTATTTAATTATAATTATTTATTTTATTATTATTTTTTAATTTTTTTAATTAATAAATCTTCCCTTATCGTTTTTATTGATTATCGATTAAGAATCATTTAATTATGTTTTTTTAAAATTATATTAGTGACATGGTCTGGCTCGTCATGTCATCTGTGATCCCTAACTAATAAAAACTACTTATTCTATCAACATTAATCATCCAAACCATTAATCCAACTTTAAAAAATATATTTTAAAATCATATAAAAATAAATAAAATTCACTAATTAAAAAAATAATTTAAAAAATAATAATAAAATAAATAATTATAATTGAATGATAAATTTGACGCATAATATAATTTTTAAAAATAATATTATATGAATTGGATTTTTATTTATAAATTTAATTAATTTAAATTAAATTCAAATTTCAAAAACTTTTCTTTTGTTTTGATATGGTAAGAAACTTGGATCGAGGGTACCGTGACACCTACATCCTAAGCCGGCTCCCTTTGCATTTTGCCGACGAGTGTGCCCCCACCTGCCTTTCTCCTCCCAATAAATCCCACCTCAGACCCTCCCTTTCCCCTTGCTCCATTTCTTCCAAAAAGCTTCCTTTTTTTTCTTCATCTTCTTCACAAATCCCACTTTTCTTTGTTGCTTCCCCTGTTACCGTCTCATATCTCAACAATGGTAGCTTCAAAATTCTCTATTTCTTTGTCCTTTGCTATTCTCTCGATCTTCGCCGTCGATGCCGCTCACCATGCGGCGGCGCCGTCTCCTTCTTCTGTGGACTGCTCCACTCTGATTCTCAACATGGCCAATTGTTTGTCGTTCGTGTCAAGTGGGAGCAAGACCACGAAGCCCGAGGCGACGTGTTGTTCCGGGTTGAAAACCGTGTTGAAATCCGGACCCGAATGCTTGTGCGAGGCTTTTAAGAGCAGTGCTTCTCTTGGTGTTACTCTGAATGTCACCAAGGCCATGACTTTACCCGCTGCTTGCAAAGTCTCTGCTCCTTCTGCCACTAACTGCGCATGTGAGTTGACTCACCGTTTTTCTGGTTCAAAATGTTGTTGGGGAAGTGAATCTTTAATTGCATGGGGGTTTCAAAGGGCTGTAAAAACTGTATAATCTTCACTAAAGTTGCAATCTTTCTGGGGAAAACCAGATGTTGCAGTAAATTTCCATACATTTAGTTCATTAACATGGAAAAAAAACCCAGATTTTGGTTCTTAGAACTGATGACTAATATTTATTTTGCAGTGTCTCCTGCTGGTGCTCCAGGTATGTTCTGATAAATCTAATCCTTATCTCTTCACAGATTTTGGTTTCTTTTTCCTTAGAAACTTCGAAAACTTGTAGGTATGGCACCATCAGCAACCGCAGGTGCTCCGGGGGCATTCTCAGGAGGAGAAACAGTGGTAGCACCGGCACCAGCTCCCGGCAGCTCAGGATCTCCAGTGCTTACTGCCTCGATCATACCTCTTGTCTCAGGCCTTGTAATTATGCTTATGTCTAGCTTCTAAGCTATGTATCTTCTGGTGTTTAACTTAGTTCACCCTTGGGTTCTGAATAGCACATTCATATCTTGAGAGCCTTTGAACTCATCCTTTTGAGTATTATATTATATTAATCTGATATTCAGAACTCGGATTTTGTATTGATTTCCCATTAATATTTCTGGTTTCATCCATGGTTTTGAGTTGATTGACTGTGTTTGTTGCTTAGTGGAGTATCAGTCCCCACCATTGTTGAATTTTTCATGTGAACTCATTAATGAATGTCAGCTGCTTTTCATGGATGCCATTTTTACAATATTCGATCATCCTGGTCCTAGTTTGTCTGTCCTTTGGCCATGGCATTGATTTAGCCTTTGTGAACGAAGGGTTTTGTTGGTTTTTGGACAGCTTAAACACATTGATTTAGGGATCTCATTCCAGTTTTGAAGAACATATCCGAACAGCATCAGCAACAGTGAGAAAGATCCTTTCCTCACCTATCAAATCTGGAAAGTTTGAGGCATGAAGCTTGTCAACCACAACTGGCCATGAATTTGACATAACAAGCTGCCAAAAAAGTGAAAATATTACTAAGATAATACATTTGGAGTTCAAATTTTTGAGTTTTTTTTTAACTTTTAGGGTAATTGGACTGGAAGTCATTGAATTTTTTGGATACTTTTACTTTGGTCACCAAACTATTAAATCAGTAAAAAAAAATTAAAAATTTTGATGGGACATGTTATAGTTTTCTCCCTAAGCAAAACCTTCATTGCAAAGACTTTTTTTTTTTAATTTTTAAACATTAAAATAAAATTAAAAATCAAAACTTTTTTGATTTGTCAACGTTATATATCAAATCGGCATTTATCAAATCAGCTTAAAACAGAACAAGCACTACATTAATCTTATTGTTAAAATTGATCGACCATTGTTTGATCATCAAAAAATTTTGTGATTGCTGTAAATTTTTGTGTCATCATTTTAAAAATTTAGTGACTAAAATTAAAGTATACTAAATTTTTAGTGATTGACAACAAAATTTACCCTAATTTTTATTTTACTATCAGTTACCTTAATGTTTTTCTTTTCAAGGGCCTTAAACAACTCTTCAAGAGCATGAATGCCACTGGTGTCAATGTCCTGCAAGAATAATGGTAATACAACTTTCATAAGAAAAGAACACATTTTTGACAAACTTGAAAAGAGTTTAAGATCAACTCACGGCACATTTCAACAATCAAATACTGAATTCTGGGTTGGGATTTTCCTTTCTGTTGTTCTTCTTCATCAACCAGCCATCTCAATCCTTTCTTTTATGTAGTTGGAGTTGGAAAAATAAATTGCAGAATCAACTCTAACAATGAGAGTCCCTGGAACTTTTGTTGTATCTGGGTACTGTAAGATGTTCCTGTAAACAGTATCAGTCCTTTGGAAACTTTCCAAGGATTGTTGTCCTAGCTAGGTCTTGTAACTTGCAATAAGATCTTTGCAAATGATACTGAAACCTATTGCAACAAGGAACAGATATTTAGTGATATTAAAACCTATTAATTTGATTTTGAATCGGGGGCTGCGATTTTTCGTACCGTCAATGCTATCATACCCGAAACAACACCGATCTTGAAACCTTTGCCAACATATTCTCAGGAGAAGAAAATTTCTTCCGCAGATGATGGATGCCCTTTCTGATATTTTTCACCTCAAGATACCAGATGTAATTACTTTGTAAAAGAGGTGAAGCTTGGGATGCAATCAAATATGATACGACATGTGTATGATCCCCACGCTTATCGGCTCATGTGGACTACTCTAAAACGCTGGAGAGAATGACCGAGATCAACGGGGCGATGGCCGGCACCCAATAGTCTCTTCTGCCTTTTCCCCTACAAGAAATGATTTGATCTTACAATGTGTTTTGTATCCAAGAGGAAGATCAAAATGGAGATTCCTCTTAGTATAGTTTGCCAATTCCTCTGTAAAAAACATAGTAAAAATCAGTAGGATTATCCAAATTACAACATGTTTCTTGCCACACAAGAAAGTAGAAAAGTCTCAGAGATGGTAATTTACTTGCACCATGACGCGCTGAACTAATCACTGAGTCCATTACAGAGACAATAACAGTGTCCTTTGTGAACATTTTGATTCCAAGTAGACCTTTGAGTTGTTGATTGCAGCACTGGCCATGAAGCCGACGACAGCGGCATGAGATAGAAAGTCTATCAAGAATCCCAACCTGTAACAAAACATATCCGTATTTGAAACACGCACCAAAGTTCAAATAGTAAATACCTGAGAGAGAGATTTGAGTATATATATGAAAAATCCAAGTAACTACTGAGTGAGGCCAGCAAAGAAAGTGGTGGTGGACACAAGGCGTCGGTAGTCGACCGGATTAGCAGATGAGTCGTTCTCATCTTGCAGCTGACTCCCGGGCAAAATAGACACCACTGCCACTGGTCCGATAGCGATATCCCTCAAGCTTCCCATGAATGCATATACAAGAGGTGATACAAAGCCACTATCTGTCATGCAAATGAAATCAAGTTCCTGATATCAATTGATCCCACCAGAATACACACACGCACACATTATCTGAAATCAATATGAATACATACACAGTCCAGAATGGGGATCAAGATTGGCAAGCTTTGCAAATCCAATATCCTGTGGTATGCAAAGACTTGCAATAGTAAGCCTGCCAACCAATTCGCCTTTGAATTTCGAAAGGTTATAGTCCCTTCTCCATTCTAATATCGGAAAAATCGCTTGGAGTCCCAGGACGAACTTTCTCGAGCTTGGTTGATCTTGAATTGGCGCAAAGGTTCATCCGCAAATAAAGTCTCCTTCACACTTCACAGCTGCTACAATTTCTTTAAACAGGTTTTGCTTCGGAGGCACTCCCACCTTGTGAATGCATGACGAGCTCTCAGAACCACGACGAGACAAAGAGCTACTAACGCTCTACATCTCCTTGGAACCATGCTCCTCTGTTTCAGCCTTTCAGGATGAGTCATTTTCTCTAGGAAGATTTGTTTATAACCTACAGGATTCTTATCCGCACTCACTCTGTATACATATCTATACACACACTTACAAAGTTTATACTGTATATTTTTCTTTATCTGGGATCCAACCATTTATATACATTACCAAAGCTATTGGACATTGAAGATCAAGGGATGTCTAGATTTGATGAACTTGAAATCCATTCACGGACAGTGTTGAACTCTACAGATATAGTTATGTTTTTGTTTATCCTTGTTTTGCGTTGAATCTAAGCTCTCATGGAAACAGAAAGCAAAGAACACAGTATGTTTTCTGCTCAAGGACTGAAACCTAGCATGAAATTTTGGCTAAATTACAAAATCAAAAAAACTAGTAGAAAAAGAATGAGTTTTACTCTTATCTCCAAGTTTTAATCTCCTCTTAATTTAGTCAATACACGTGTATATATATATATATAGACCTTGAGTTTAACAAATTAATCTCAAAATGGATTAAAAGTCCTACCTTAAAAAAATCAAAATTCCCTATAATTTTATCAAGTATTATAAAAATTCATATCTCTGACATAAAATGATATGTTCATCCGTCCTTTCATCATCATTTAAAAGTAAATATAAATTTTAAAATAATATCAATTATAAATAATAATAATCATCGTCAAGCATGCATGCAACGTCCACATCCCATCACTTCGCAATTCTCACATATTCCAAAACCCACACCTACTGGATCGACTAAGGACCACACTAACATTAAAATGAATTTTACCCAGATTCTCCATTGTTTTCCTTTTTCAAGTAAAAGGTTGATCAGCATGTCCAAAACTCAGCCTTTTTCACCTTGGAAATGCTCTCCAACACCCCCACCGGCGAGACGTGCCCCATCACCGTCACCCTCTTGCTCTCAACGTCAATGCTGAACGATGTAACCCCTGCGTTTCCAATAAAAAAACAACCAACTTTTGCATTAGCCAATCACAGCGTTTTCACGAGACTTTGTATTTATTGTTTCATACAAAAGTAGCTAGGGTTTAATTTTCATATCATGGGAGCTAGGGTTTATGTGTTGTAGGCTTAATGATCCATGTGAAACTGAAAACCATTGGTGGTTAACTTAACTACAACTGGTTGGCCGCTCGGCCTTAGCCCTTAGGTTTTGATGGTACATTCAATGCCCGCCCCCTCCCATTTGCTCGGTTGTTGCAACTTGCAACTTGAAAAACAAGCTGAAAACGATATGACGAGAAAGGAAGAAACAAGTGACGGCCTGACGGGCCAATGCAGAATATTGATTTCTCCAGAAATAACTTCACCTCAATAGTGGGTGAGAGAAGCATCAATATGGTTAAGTTTCAGCTTTCATGCTTACAGATGCTATGATTTAAATGAAATGACACGAAGTTAAGTAAGGATGCAATCCATGGATTCACTTATATATAGAAACTGATGATTATATATATACCTTCCATTTTGGATAAATGTTTCTTCACTTTACCAGCACAACCTTGACAATGAATGGACACCCGCATGACAACCACCTGCAATGTCAATTTACAGAATTATGTGCTCCTTAAAGAACAGAAGAGTTACAATATATATATGCAGAATTATGTAGGAGAATCAAACAGACAAGGAACATTAATCTCAGTTATGTGTCAAAAAGAGATGCAACAATCAATAAGTGCGTATATTTGTTAAACATTACTAGTTCATTTTAGCTTTTCTTTTTTCTTGGTGAAGATGCTGTGTACATATGTATCTGTGTGTATATTAAAGGATGTAATATCAGTGGCATAATGGAAGACAGGCTCACCTGGAACTGGAAGACATGCTCCGATGGAGCTAGTTGAACTGGTTGTTGAAGGTGCTTCGGCTTCTGTTGTTGATTTTGTTCCTTTCTAACAAAAGGGGTAGTAACAATTGGTCTCTTCATGTGATCAGCTCCAACACGTCGAGACTCAACAAGCCTAGAATACCTAGCATTGTTGATTAAACTTTTATTGTGATCATCGATGAGGACTCTGTCGAGCCTTCTCGGCATCACGACGGAGCAAGGATCAACCGCCATGCACGCTGAGTTTACTGATGTGGACTGGCACATGAAACCCCTCATCATCTTCCCATTCTTCATCTTTGAAACAACGAGAGGGGGGAGAGTTTTCAAGGTAAGGAATTATGGTAACCTAAGGAGAGAGCTATTCAACATATGGAAATGTAAAAACGTGAACAAGTGTAAATAAATATGCATATCACACATTTATGACTTAGCTAACGAGCTCTTGGGGGCAGTGAACCTTTGTTTTTAATCTACTTTCACGACGCCATATCTGTCTTGGGTTGCTGTCGAAAAGTAAAATGCCCTGAGATTAATAGATCTTGTTCCTATTGATTCTTTAATATGATACTCTAAAATTGGGGTAATTTAGGTAAATATTATAAATTAGTTGAAATTTTAGGGATGTAAAATACTCTGTTTTATAATTGAGGATTTACGGCAAAAACTACAGTAACTTAAAGATGTCATCTTTGAATTTTTTATTAATAAAATTTAAATTTCAAAGAATATGTCACTTACAGGTGACGTATTCAACCAAATTACGAAATTTGAGCTACGAATCAACAGTTAGACCATATGCACATTTTATCTTATATCGTAATTTGACGGCTTAAAATTCGTAATTTAACTTAAAATGCTACCCGCAGGTGACGTCTTCATTGAAATTTAAATTTTATTAATAAAAAATTAAAAAAAAAACGTCACTTATAGATGACATTCAAGTTACTTTAGTTGTTATCGTAGATACTTAATTACAGGTCAACGTGCCCTATATCCTTAAGATTTAAACTAAAAAACAATATTCGTCTCAAAATCCCCTAAATTTGTGTAATGTCCAAATTATAGACTTTTGTGGACAAAACTTTCTAGTATCAAATTGAAAAAACTTACCAAGACCCAGGCTAAAAGTTGCTTTACCCCAACTAAATATGATGCCAACTCTGTGTGGTGGAGCCAGAGAATGTGTAAATGTTTGAATAGTAGGTTAAATTTGATGTTGGAATTGAATGTGTTTAAGACAAAAGGGCAAAACTGTTGGACAATGAATACAGTAGAAGAGGGGAATAAAGAAGGAAAATTTCAGTTTAAGATAGAGAGAACTATAAAAAAATTGAAGCAAAACAAGAGACTGGAAACACACAGAACTGGTAACAACTAACATGTCAGAGTGAGACCAAGTTATGTGACCATCTGTGTTGCGTCATGGTTTTAAATTCTTGGAATGGACCTTTCATGTCCAAACTGTCACTGCACCATCTGCAAAAGGTTGTGTAAATGACAGCAATTACTTATTGAAGTTATATATTTTATCTATATGTTTTGCAACAAACGCTGACAACATTGGGGTGGTGGCGCAGTTGGCTAGCGCGTAGGTCTCATAGCTTGTTAGAGAAATCCTGAGGACGAGAGTTGGAGCCTCTCTCACCCCAAAACATTTTTCTTTTACTCTTAAGCTTTGTTATGTCTAAAATCATGAATTCAAAACATAAAATTAGATCTAAGGTTTTGATTAAAAGTTAAAGTTAAGGTTTATATTTATGATTTTAATTTTTAATATTCGAACATAGAAAGGTCGAAAGATTTTTATCTTAAATATTGATTTTTCCAGTCTTGTTGTCACCAACCATCCACCTGTTGCTGATCCTTTGGACTTCCCTTGTCAATTGCCATGTGAAACACTTTGTTTTTCCATTCTTAAATTCCCTTCACCAACACTTCATGCCCATCAAAAACAAAAATTGACAGAAAACAAAGGCCCACCTTAGCTGTGGCTAGGTACCATTGGCACTGACAAACACAGTTATAAGAGCTACTTATAACACCTGAATCGAGTCAAAATATTAAATTAACTTAAAATAATATTATTTAATTTGATAAGAGTCAGATCGAAAACTCATTGATTATTTGATTTTATATTCCTGCTTAAGATTATTAAAAAAATAAACTCATATAATGTGATTAATTAGATCCGATTTAAGTGTTATATCAAAAGAAGTCTTTCAAATTTAGGTTTAAAGAAACACTTAATAATTGAATTCGAATGTATGATTTGTTAATATACAATTTATTATTTAACTAATCTAAATTAAATACCGTAATAATATACATTTTTTAATTTTTCATATCAAACCTTAGAATATTAAACCGGATAAGCCATTTAAATTGATTCTAATAAGTCATTAATTATAGTATCAATTTTGTACTAAAACATAAAATTTAAATATCTATAAAACACAGAAATATTTTATATACCAAACTGCACCCTAATACAAAATTTAAATACTAAACTATATATTTACCGTACTAAATCAAATGCCTTTGACACACACAAAAAAAAACTTTAAATAATTTTTATATTTCACGAAGGAAAAATACATTATTAAAATAAGAAAATAAATATTTAAAAATAGTTTTCTAATAACCAATAAGTTGGAGTCAACACGAGGAATGGAATACTAAGTTAACTCTTTCTCTTTTCAAGTAATATTATTAATAATATAATAATAAGTAAAATAAAGTAAATTACTAGATATTCGAGTTTGATTTAATAAAAAAATAATTAATATTTTATTTAATTTGATTTGATTTGAATTAAACTCAACTTAAATTCTTAACAGGTTGAGTTAAGCTACTGGATACCCGATTTTAAAACTCACTTTTTTAACCTAAATCTCTAAAACATTAGTCTAAATCTTAACGAACTGACTCGAGTTCAAATTATCCCGTCTCGTTAAAAATTAATTAACCTTAAATTCAACTTGATTTTTATCAAACTAAATCTAGTTTAATATTATTCCATTCGACCTCGTTTATACGTATCCTCCTGATATATACACAAGGGAAGAAAAAAATTATACTATGTATAATGTTGTTCGCGCAGTACAGACTTGTGCTGCTGCCTGCTGTACAGATTACCAAACGGATTGGGTCAAAACCTCAAATGATTCCTCGACTGCCTCTCTTCGTCTTCCCGTCAATTTTAAGGTTTCTTTTTTTACCCTACTTTCGATTTTCGATTCTTTCCTTTTCGTTGAAGAAATTGTTTTTGTTCTAATACCTTAATTTTCTGAGATTCTATTGCTTCTGAATTCGTTCGTAGCCAAAACATAGACGGTGGGTTCTTTGATTTCTTCTTCAATTCGTTTCATGGCTGTTAAATGGATTGTAGATGAATTGTTCTTACTTAATTTAGCTGTTATTTGTCTCAGCTTTACGATTATTGCAATTTTTTAATTAATTGAGGATTTTTGTGAAGAACCCTTGTTGAATTGTTGAACCTGGGGATTTGGGGATTTCTCTTTTGTTCTTGCTGGATGAGAAGTGATCAAAACGTTGACCTTTTCATTTGACTTTTATTTGGTTTCTGAGAAAGGTTACGGATACTTTAGGAAATATGTTGTGGATGTTTTCTTTATGATTGTTCTGATATCAGTGACCTTATACTTGCAGAAAAATTAAGCAGCTAATTTATTGATGAATATTTGTTCTGAAACTGATTTTCTCTTTTTGTGCTTAGTTTTTCAATTTGGTGGGCTATGTTATTTGTTGATGGTATACTGTAAACTAAATTTTTTCGCTTTATAATTCGACTCTGATGCCATCCATTTTACTCTGCTTTTTTGTTCTTGTCTCAGATACTCAGATAATCCTTTTTGTTGATTATCTTTAGCCATCAAAGGTTGCGCTAGCATTGATATATCGCAATCAATTAAGACATCAATGGGGGGATTCTTAAGTCTAAATAATTCCAGGGCTGGAATGAGTGAGCCCTTAGACGTTTCAAGAAATGGAACGTGCAAAAGGCGAAAGCTGTCATTGTGTGATTGTGAAGAGAATCCGAGATTGATTCCCAACCTTCCTGATGAGATATCTTATCAGATTCTTGCCAGAATTCCAAGGATAAATTATTTGAACGTGAGGTTAGTGTCTCGAGCCTGGAAAGCTGCTATCACGAGTACTGAACTTTTTAATACGAGGAAAGAACTTGGAACAACGGAGGAATGGGTCTATATATTGAATAAGGTTGAAGGTGACAAGCTTTTGTGGTATGCTTTGGACCCATTGTCAAGAAGGTGGCAGAGGTTGCCCCAATTGCCCAATGTTTCTTTAGAAGATGAATCCAGGAAAGGTTTAGCCAGCCTTCGGATGTGG
Source organism: Abelmoschus esculentus (assembly GCA_035048815.1). Taxonomy (NCBI): domain Eukaryota; kingdom Viridiplantae; phylum Streptophyta; class Magnoliopsida; order Malvales; family Malvaceae; genus Abelmoschus; species Abelmoschus esculentus. Next base: position 964,476 of record JAUCBN010000012.1, read on the forward strand.
AATGTTGTCGGGTCCAGCATAAAGATTGCAGATGTAGTTAGGGGTTGGCTTGGGCGGAAGAATGCATTGGACAGAGTGCCGTTTTGTGGGTGTGCCATCGGTGCTGTTGATGGCTGCCTCTACGTGTTAGGAGGATTCTCTAGAGCTTCAGCCCTGAGGTGTGTTTGGCAGTATAATCCAGTTCTAAATTCATGGAGTGAAGTAAGTTCAATGTTAACTGGTAGAGCCTATTGTAAGACTGCCATCTTAAATAATAGGCTATATGCTGTAGGAGGGGTTACCAAGGGCCATGGTGGATTAACTCCACTTCAGTCTGCTGAGGTATATGATCCTCGCACAGGTATATGGTCACAAATTCCTAGCATGCCTTTTTCAAAAGCTCAGGTTCTACCCACTGCTTTTCTGGCCGATCTACTCAAACCGATTGCCACAGGAATGACATCCTATAGGGGAAGATTATTTGTGCCTCAGAGTTTATATTGCTGGCCATTTTTTGTTGATGTCGGAGGGGAGGTATATGATCCAGAGGTAAATTCATGGGTTGAAATGCCGGCAGGCATGGGTGATGGTTGGCCTGCAAGACAGGCCGGAGCGAAGTTGAGTGTCACTGTGGATGGTGAGTTGTACGCGCTCGATCTGTCTAATTCTCCTGAAAGTGTGAGGATTAAGGTATATGATTACCAAGATGATGCTTGGAAAGAAATTGTAGGAGAGGTCCCGATTCGCAACTTCACTGATTCCGGCTCTCCTTATTTACTTGTCGGTTTACTTGGAAAGATTCATGTGATTACTAAAGATGCCAACAATATCTCTATCCTGCAGGCTGATGTGCAAAACCATGTTTCCTCCTTTCCATCAGCTTCGCCATCTTCATTGGATAGCTCCAGTGGTGTGAATCTCGATTCTGCAGAACCTGCAACAACATCCGAAACTGTTCTTTGGAGGGTCCTTGCTACAAGGACGGCCGGATCTTCCGAGCTAGTAAGTTGTCAGACCCTCAATATCTAGTGCCTCCGTCAGAGTACTTTCTTAAAACTGTTATGTTGCTCTTATTTGTTTCACCTGAAAGATTGATTATACAAGCGGCAAACTTTTTATCGTATATCCTTGTTTGATGTAAAGAAAAGAAACTCTTAAACTGCAACACTTTGAATAGAAATACCAGATATAGTTCTTGTAGAATATAGCTTAAGTTACAAATTGCATGCCTGCAAATTATAACATAAAGGATGTCCCCAGCGGTATTGTCGGCGACATGCCTTTCTGGCATCTGAAACTTCAGAGATCGGTTTAGGACTGTCATTGGATATATAGGTCGCATAATCGGAGTTGAAAACTATCATCCTCAAAAACTTACAAGCCTCTGTAATTTCTTGTTGCTGCATTACCTGTAGGATTATTCGGCGAACAAAAGAAGATGATATTTGCTGTCGGAGTGATTGTTAAATCAGGGAAGAAAATATATTTTAGGGCGGAGCTGCATGTGCTCGATTTTCTGATCCTTGCCGGTTTTGTCTTGAAAACATGTCACGCAGTAGAATACAATGATTTTTAAACCTTATGGATTTTACCTTCAGATCATAAAACCATGAAAACACTTGCAAGGACAGAGGCACGTTCTAGGTGGGAAGGGAAAGGGAAAGGGGAGTCTAAAAAAGAAGAGACGTTTCCTCTCTAGAACTCATATTTTAAGAAAAATAGGAGAATAAAGATGTATAATTTAACCGATTAACAATGATTTAATTATATTTTAAGGTCGTCAGTTTTCTTACTTTGAAGTTTGAACCTGACTTTCCTTATTTTTATAATTTGACTACTTTTTAGGACCATGTTTTTTTAATAGTTAACCAACCATCTTAGCCTCTCATAGATGACTTATTCCGCTTTAGGATCAATATATAAAGTGAGGAAAATTTTGATATTATACCAGTTCACTTCATTACTCCATCAAATATTTAATGATTCAGTGACCTTTTTAAATAATAACTTAATTAAATGACTAAATTGTAACTTCTTTTCAAGAAATACCCATTTAGAACCTAATGGATAATTAAGTGATCTTATATGTATTTTACCCTAATAATAATCAATACTTGAATATCAGTTCATGGATTCAACTTACTCAGCCGTGCACTTTACTGCATGGTTATTTTATCATCTTACATATACCATGGGAACTGGGAAGGGATGGCTAGTGCAAAACCATTTCATCTTTACTCTAGACAGTTAAAAGGGCGGATTTCCCCTTGGAGAAAAGTTTTTCCAGCCTCCAAGATGCTTCTATGATGCATTCTCTTCGCCCGAAAGCACTGATTCTGATATACTCCACGCCACCAGGACCAAAACCAGATCCTGGTACTGTTATTATATGAGTCTTCTCGAGAAGCTCTGCGAATACATTCCATGATTTTGAACCAGGAAAATAAACCCAAACATATGGGGCATTGACACCACCATAAGCTTCTAAACCGAGTGAGGCAAATGTGTCGACCAATATCCTCGCATTCTCCTTGTAGTAGTCGATCACCGCACGGATAGCCTGAAATCATCAAAAAGACAAATTCAACAACAGTCCTGGTCATCTAGAGTAATTATACTTAATCACAGAGCAGTTGAAAGATAAGAGAATATAGAGAATCTAGATTGTATTTTGTTAAGACTTTCATGCCAAAATTATATTCTTTCACCTACTATCATTTCCTCTTCAAAGATTTACGTTTATGTACTAAAACAAGTTGATAAATAACTATTTGAGATGATATTCACATCCGCTCGGTTCGAATAAGCTTTCTGCAAGCAATCCCTCCCAAAGTTATCAGGGTATATCAAAAGCTTAAAAAATCACAATTCATAGTATGATTCTCAGTTAACTCCAACAAAAATCTTTTCAGTCAAAAGAACTATGTCATTAGACTCAACTGCAAGCATTTCTGCAGAAATGGACAGGTAACTGCTAATAATCACTGTTATATTGTGGGAGGTCTTGTTGTGACTAATGGGTTATTAGAAAATGGACCCATTAATATGCCTATGCCTGAAAGAACGATACCTGTACACCATTGTACCCCTACTACACATTTGATGCTAAAGCTGAAAAATTATGTGCAAGGCTTTGTTGGGCTTGCTTCTAGCATTTACACATACCTGAAAACCTTCTGGAGAAAGGCATGCTAGTCCACCTGCCTGAGCTATATTGGATGCTCCATTGAAGCAGGTGCAGACAATGCGATTGAAGTCATGTATGACAGGAAACCCGCCTGAAAACAAGAGTTCTTCGGGGACTACTGTCCAACCAAGACGAACTCCCGTGAATCCAGCAAATTTGGAGAATGATGAAATTTCGATTGCAACCTAAGGAAATGTTCTTTTCCTTTTCAGTCTAGGACAAGTTACAAATATATATAAATTGATGTAACAAACTATATATAGTCTGAGCCATCTCAAAGACCCAAGAAAAAAACCATTTTTCCATACAGGTATCTTAAATTTCTTTATGCCTGGAAAAACAGTGAATTTAATCTAGAACCATGAAATTCATGTTCCCATGAACCCCATCAAACAACTATAAATTTGAAAAATGCAAATCCTCTTTGTCATATGACATGTCAATAACGTACCTCTTTGGCACCGGGAATTTCAAAGATTGATTTAGGACTGTCATCAGAAATATATGTTGCATAAGCAGAATCAAAAATAATAATTGATCCATTCTCCCTTGCAAAATCTACAAGCTGCTGTAATTGCTTCCTTGTTGCTGCGTGACCAGTAGGATTATTTGGCGAACAAAAGAAGATGATATCCGTTCTTGGAGTGATTGTTAAATCAGGGAAGAAATCATTTTGAGGGCCGAGCTGCATGTACTCGATGTTCTGATACCTCCCAGTTTTGTCTTGAAAATCACCAGCCTGACCGATAATGACACTTGAATCTATATAAGCCTGTTACAAAGAACATTTTTCATATTGAATATTACAGCTCTAATACAAAGATCCATCTTAATTTATTGCCTTTTTGTATCACATTAAAAGCTTACATTAATTTCAGGAAACTAAACTGGCATAGACAAGACAAAAAGTAAAGGAAACTAAAGGAAGAAAATGGCACAGACAAAATAAAAAGTATGATGATGACAGACATAACTAGATTGTCGTAAGTACCCTAGTTCGATTTGTATCGTACCTAATCTTTGGTGAAAAACATTAATTATTTTCCATGAAAAATGAGTTAGTTTCACGAGTAGTGATATTTTTGTATTTGCAAATGCAAGTGCCTACATTTATATGAAAAACGTTTGAAGTTATGCGCAACAAAGCAAGAAAGGAATAATTATCGTTGTTTATTACTAAAATTGTATCTGTATTCAGCTTTCTTAAAGATACTCTTTGCTATTAGACAAGCAATATGCAGTCAAATAGAATAATTAATGATAAGTTGAACAGAGAGAAGCATTATAATGTCACCGGAAAAGATGGATCTTGCACAGCAATTGTCACTTTTGAACCCAGAAGCAGCTGCAAATATTGAAAGAGGCGAGTGCTTAGTACTTTCAACACAAGAAATCTATAGTTTACCTCTGTTTACTTGCATAAGAAGCTGGCTAAAGGATATCTCTGAAAAAGGAAGAAAGAAGATGCTTCTAGAAAGCCAAAAAGGAAGTCACCTGAAGGCGGGAAATATCACACTGGGCACCATCTGATACAAATACTTCTGTGTCCTTTATAGCTACATCTTTGTAGAATGTTTCTGCAATTGCTTTCCTCAACGCCTGTTATTTATACAAAGTTAATATTCAAAAACTTTACCTGATAAAATTTGCTTAAGGAATCATCCCTACTAAAGCACAATAAGATAACAGAAGCCGCGAAAAATTACAACTCTGACATCAGAAGGTATTTCAGTGTATTAGAGTAGTGTAAACTGTAACCTTTAACTTACACATGTAAACATTTTTATGTTTCAAAACTGTATACTGTAAGAAGGATAAGTGAATGATTCCACTAACTTTCCAGCTAGGGTTATAAAATTAAATAAATACATAAAGAGAAAATTGTACTGCTGTCGATACTTAGCATGATTTGAAGGAATGAACCCAATAATCAGCTAACAAACAAGTCTTCTTTACAATAAACCAAAACAAATGAAACAAAGATCAATACACCTGATTCCCTTGCTCAGCTCCGTATCCTCTATAACCTTCAGCAGTTGAAAGGGCATGTGCATACTGAAAAATATCAAAGAAGTGAAATATTCATCTCTCAATAAACGAAATCCTTTTCTCACATCACAAAGGCAGTCAATGGATCATTTAAGGTAGCTCCAGAAGGCATAAAATTGATTATAGCCTATAGGTGCTTCGCTGTATATTTGCAGGCACCTAGGTATGCACCAAGACAACACTGGCCTTAGGTAAAAAACACTTTCCGCAATCAGGAAGACAGGTGTCCACTCCCATGAACTCTTTATCTAGGAACATCTCTCTCGAGTATTAATGCTTAAACTCCGGACAGAATGGTGATTACCATATATTGACAGGTTCGAAAACATTTCAAATGTACAGATGACAAATCATGAGGACATAACATCTTTGAACAAGTTTAGTTGCACGGGATGAACACTGAATTAGACTGCTATGAACTAGTTGACCCTCAAGCTTAATAGCCTTATGTCTGAAAATTCTAAAAGAAGTTAATGTTGACATAAGCCAGTTCCACTGACATCCTTACCTTGAATTCTTAACCTAAAAGACTATAGCAGCACAAATTACAACAGACCGGAATTGACCAAGACTTACATTAGCCATGCTAAGGCTGATTTGCTCAGGAATGGGCTCTGTGGTGTCACCAATTCCAAGGCTAATCACTTTTGCATTTGGGTACTTTTCCAGGTGCTGCAGCTCCCGCTTTGAAATCTGGTTAGAATCCAATTACAAACAATAGAATCAGAAAATGGTAAAATGTTGGGTCACCTAGGACTCCCAAGAGAAACACAAGCAGTGGTAGTTTTAGAATAAGTAAAGAGACTGGTACAATGGATGAAACCAAGGGACAAGCTGAAAAGGCAACAATTTCTTGTGCTTCAAGAATCAATTCAATCATTAAAATTTGGGGGGAACCTATGATTTCAGTTAAGAAATCAGCAGTGAGAATATAAGTCCATAACCAATGACAAAAGAAGGGCTACAAGTGTTCTCCACTCTTATTATACCGAAGTGCTACTACACAGAAGCTAAAGTTTTAAACTTGTAAGAATAGATGATCTAATTCCTAGCAAAAAGGAAGTAATATAAAATTTTAACAATAACCTCAGGAAACAAATAGTTATTTTGCAGCTTTTCCAAGTTTACATTGCGGGGTACATTTGTGCAACGACCTGTGATCAGACAAATCAATCAGTTGATGCCAATTTGTGGCTAAAGAAACCTTATAAGAAGATGAAAATGAAAAACAATAAACAAAAATTGATATAAACAAATGCAATACATGGCACATACCATTTCCCTGCTTATGTACTCTCAAACTGTATGCCAGTAAAAAACATATAACAGGAGATGTAAGAAATTTTATCTATATCTAGCCAGTGCAATGCATAAAATAATAACAGGAGATGTAAGAAATTTTATCTATATTACAAGAACATATACCTGGCCAGGACAATCTTAGGTGGCAAGGAAATTCCACAGGCCATAGAACTGCAAGCTGATAGATTGTACATTTTGGTTTTCGTTATTTAGCAAGAACACAAGCTCCTCTAAGCTTCTTGCTTTGATGTGGGATGAGCAGTAAGAATGCAACCCATCCTCTTCAACAAATATAAAGACACATCCCCCAGTCAAACAACACACTAAAAGTTTCTATAACAAGCTACATGTCAGTTGTCACCCTCAACCTGGATATATTATAAATATCAAGGAAGTAACTCATGAAGAAGTCAGTGGTTGGAATAAGACACATGTGAAGTCGACCATTTCACACCAATTTCCATAGCTTTTCATTTGTTGGTAGTAGCGGTTGGACTAGTGTGTGCATTGATCTATTTTCCACGCCCTCACCTAATGTCTTCCTTTATTTCTTTTTCTTCGCTTGCGTGATGCTCTTTACTTGTATAATACAAGGAAAATGGTTCAGTTTTCTTACTTCAATGTGGCATTTGCAATCCTTAAAAGTGTAACAATATCATTTTGAAAGGGAAGTAAAATTTTACTAGTTTAGATGAAACATTTTAAAAGGAACATTAATTCATGTCTGTCAACGAGAACTCCTTGATTCCGTAACTTGACAATCAAGCCGCGCTAGCTTACACAAGATGTCCACGTGTAGTCGAGTCACTATTTTTTTTCCTGTGCAGAGAATAGAGATAGGTAAATCAACCATAGCAAGCCATAGTATATAGATATCTTGGTTACATATACATGTTGTACAAAGACAAGTTCTTCCAATCTTCTTGCTTCAAGAGTGGCAATAATCACTACCCATCGGTATTGAGAAATGTATAGGATTGTACTGCAGTAAAACTTCACACTGAAGGATACATTTAACCCGCAGCCTGGATTTATGGATATCAAGGTGGTGACCTTCAAAAGTCATTCCTAGGAAGAATAGACACCATAAGCAATCCCATTCAAACCAGATGTTAAATGTTCAGAGCTTTCGTTTTGATATTGCCTTCTACCACACAAGGAAAATGGATCCAAACTTTTATTTTTTTGCATTTGAATTAACTGAAGTGTCAGCATCTCTTTTGAAAGGGAAAGCAAAACATACAAGTCTGACTGACATGTTCTGAAAAGAACATACAGATTCATTCATTAATAAGAGCTTTCTTTTCACCGTTCTGAATCTACAGAGTCTTGTGCATGTCTGCATGATGCACTCGCACTTCAGTTTCAAAATATTTCCTTCAAGGTGAATGATAAGCCACCCGCTAAACATTAAGAAAATATTTTCACCCTGCGATTCAATCTTCAAGTTGAGTTCATACAAGTCTTGCTTCCACTCATTTCATAAAAGGTGACAATAGAATCAACCTTTACATGCAACCATTGGCTTAATAATTACGGACCTTTAGGACTTGATTACCTAGCTACATGTTGAAAAAACTATATTGCCACTTGAATGTTAAAGTAGCAATGTAACATAATCTAGAAGCTTAGTACAGGGATTGACTCCATAACCGAAAATAGTTATTTATCCTCTTTGATAAATCTAGAGCATTCCTCCGTCATGTCTTACATCACGTAAATGCATGCACCATTGGAAAATCTTGACTCAAAAGTTTCCTATCATTAAAATAAAAGCACATATCTGCCCCAACTATTTACTTAGTGAAAGTATTCTACCAATCTACACGAGGAACCACAAAGTTCCAAAACTCATGTGGAAAATTTCCATTCTAAATTTCATAAGCTCCCCAAAAGTTTTAGAAAAACAATTTCCTAGAAGATCACCCTTGCAATGCAACAACCAAAATTCCAAGAAAATTCAAACCAACCAACCAGAAAAATGCCAAAAAACAAGGACCATTGATTAAAAATGTCAACATATTCCAATGCAACTTTAGTCTACCCAAATAATTGTGGAAAAAAAAGAGCCCATTTTGACTTTCATAAACATGATCAACCACGTAGTATTTATATCAAAGATTGCATAACAAAGAAATTATATAGAATACGACATATCCATTGTATGAACAGCATTTTCTGGAAAGGAGTAGTAAGCAACTACCCTTCAACCCTAAAAAAGTAATGTAGAGAAATAAAAATGTGATCTTTCCAGAGTAATATTAATGAAACGAAATAGTCATCGACATTGAAGAATAACAAATTAGTATTTGACAGAAACAATAATCTGAAACATGGAAAATAACAAGTCCAAGTAGTTTTAGATTTTATTTTAAATTGTCATTTGAATCTAAGCAATTTCTAATAAAATGAATACTAGATAGGAACAAAAAATGAGGGGTAATTGAAAACAACTGGGCACCTACCATTGTAAACCTGAAAAAAAAAAAAGTAACATTGAAAAAGCTGAAGATTGAAACATTTTCACCGGTTTTCTGTTTCGCCCTGGTTCTGTCAATCCCAGGAGTGCTTTGTAATCATCTTCCATATCCGAATCACAAATAGTCTTCCATTGTTATCTAAAACGGTAAAGCTGTCTATCTACACTCGCGGCAAAAACCATTAAAAATATATATAAGATTTTAATATTATTATTTTTAGGTGGACGAGTTGAGTTCGAGTATACCCTTTAATTTTGGGATGGAATAGGGTTGGGTTTAAATCGTTATCTCTCTCGTGCATCAATTTATACTTCCGTTTTAAATTAGAAGCCTAAGTTTTAGGGTTTAAGGTTAAAAATTATAGTTAAGGTTTAAAAAATTAAAAGTAAGGTATATTTTTAAGATTTAAAATATAGAAAATTAGAGTTAAAATTTAAAATTTAATTTTTAAAAAATTTAACAAAAAATACAAAAATATACAAAAATAAGAAACAAAATTCTTTTACTCGATTTAAACTCCTAAATTTATAAGACAAAATGAGATATATAAATTTTCAGGACGAATTAAGGTTAAGTATAATGACTTACTTTTAGATTAAGGTCGAGATGATAAAAACCTGACCTGACACGTCATATATATTTTTAAAAGAATAAATAATATATATATTTAAGGCGACGTGACGTATAAAAATAAATATATATTTAAGGGGATGTAACCTGTAACTTTCCATTTAAATGTATCAAGGATAATGTCGAGTTATACTCGATGATAAAATAATATATATTTTTAAATAATTATTTATGTATAAGTGTTTGCCTAATTTTTTTTTAAAATAATAAGTTTTTCAAATTATATTTTTATTTTTATTTTTTATCACATGTTTTTTCAGATATTGTTTTATAACTTTATGTGGATGTGACATATCATTAATTAGTGAAAAGTGAAAAAGACAATTATAACAAAAATATTCAAATAATTAAAAATCGAATACGTATTTCGTGAGACTATTTGTATATTATGCTATTAAAAATGTTGACAAATATTGATATAGAAGACAACATGATTTTGTTCAATGGTTTGAGTTATTAGATTATTGATTCAATTAAAATTGGATTCTATAAAATAAAATATTTTTGACCGAGTCAATTTATTTGAATTGTTATTTAATAAATAAAATTAGACATTTGAAAAATAAGGCTAAAAATATATTCTTTTATAAAACAGGTTTTTAACTAATGAAAAAGACAAAGTTTTGAAGAAACAAAATTAATTATTTGTAGCACGAACCCTTTAACCTAAGTGGTTAAAAGAGCGGTTGATGTTTTTAGAGATTACAAGTTCGAACACCAGCGATATCAGCAAAGTGATTGAGCGATCACTATTTGCTTGTTCAAAAAAAAATTAATTAGTTGTAGCATAGAACGAAAATTCATGGGTTGAGGCGAGTTTGTAGCAGTCTCGATCTTAATCTAAAATTTAAATTATTTATTTTGTTATATTTTAATTTATTTTATCTTCGATAAGATCTAAAATGATAAAAATTATAATCCAACTCTAATCTGATCCCAATATTTTAATAAAAACCTAATTAAATCTAATAAAAATATTAACATATAAATATATTAAGTCATATCGAAGAATTTTCACCCTAAACCCTTCAATCTGATTTTATTTTTCAATAGTCCAACAAGATATAACTCCAACCTAACTTTTTTTTAATAAAAAATTAACCCTATCAGATCGGGTCGAAACTCAACTTATTTTGATTCAAATTGGCATCCTAAGTAAGGAATTTTTACTGAATAGTAAAAAAGAAAAGATCAAAGAGTGCTCAACGTGGTAAATGGATTTTTACTGTATTTATTCATGGTAAACAGTATTTGTTAACATTCAAGTACACCAAAATAACATGGGTGGGGTTTTTCTCTCCCTTTTGGCTACCACACCTAATAATGTTTTATAGACTCTGTAGTTGGCAAGGAAACCCTATAAAAATTACAAAGGAGAAAGAGTAAACAATTCCGTACATGTAAATAGAGATTACAACAGGATCAATGGGGGCAAAAAGAAGAAAACTATATGCACAAATGTGAACAATGAACAGTCTAAAATAGCATAACAAGGTGTTGCAGAAAGACCCTTGTAATGTCGGGTCATCTTGGACCGGATAATTCGTCTGGAGGGATGTGAGAAGTGGAGTCTGCAATGATCCAATTCCCATTGGGTTGATGGTGGTTGTAGTGGTGGGCGTGGTTGAACTCTTGGCGGACCATTTCCTCTTTCTGCCACTCTTCCCATCTTTCAGCCAAGCCATCACCTTCAAGCATCCTCACCACTTCGGCCATCTTCGGTCGTTCCATTGGGGTGCCTTGAGTGCACAATAGAGCCACCTGGATTAGCTGCTCCACTTCTTCGTCTATGTAATTGCCGCCAAGATCCGAGTCCACCAGTGTTTCCAATTTCCTGTCTTTCAGGAGTCCTTTCACCTGAAATTTCAGCATTGTTATCAAGTTTACAGGTTGCAGTCATAGGTACCTGAATGGCCTTAAGCAACACAGATTTTGAAACATGATTCCTTAACGTGGCCGTGTTCGAATCAAAGTTCATTTAAATTGACAGCAGCAATTTCTATATAGTTTTTTTCATTTTCCATCAGATTGCAGGGAAAATACTGTCAAATTTCAACTATTTCTACTTTTCTGTTTCTGTTGCACCTTGCAAGAAATCTTCCGTTAAGTTTCCCTATTATAATCTTAGTGTATTGCTTGTGGCCAATCAAGTGAAGCAATATACAAGAACAACAAAAGTCAATCATAGAATACAAACATAATGGGAAGACCGTACGTACCCAATCAAGTAACATGACATCATCATCATTTGCAAGCCGAGCCAGATCGAAAGCTCTCTGTCCTGTAATGAGCTCAAGAAGCATAACACCATACCCGAAAACATCAGTTTTCTCTGATGACTTTCCAGTTGATAGGTATTCCGGAGCTATATGACCAATTGTGCCGCGAACAGCGGTTGTAACATGAGTATCTTTGTAGTCCATCAGCTTGGCCAGCCCAAAATCTCCAACAACTGCTTCGAATTCCTCATCCAACAATATATTTGCAGCCTTCACATCACGGTGGATAATCTTAGGGTCACAATGATCATGCAAATAGGCAAGCCCCCTTGCAGAACCCAAAGCAATTCTTTTCCTTATATCCCAATCAAGTGCTGGTTGAGACTCGGAACGCTCTAGGGAACATAAATATCAGATTAATAGATAGCCCATTCTAACAAGAGGATGTCACAACGTATTAGGTTTCTCCATGAATTTCTCAAAATTCCACTTGGATTTAAACACAACCAACATTTGCCAAATACGTAACTTCATCAAATGTAAACTTACGTTTTCAAACAAGATTACAAGATGTGAAAATATTTTAAATTTTTTTTCCAAGTGAAGCAATAAAACAGAAACTTATAAATGAAGCTACACAAGCTTATATATTTGACAATAGAAAAAATGGTAACCAAAAAAACTAAACAATGAGAACCAGGAAAAACAACTAAAGAAATAAACAATGAGAAAACAGCATGTACCTCTTAAACAAGAAGCAACACTACCATTAACCATAAAGGGATAGACTAGTAGCCGCTCCGTAGGGGTCATGCAAAAGCCACGGAGTCGTAGTAGATTCCTATGGACAGCCATACTTATCATTTCTACTTCTGTTTGGAACTGCAACTCTCCACCTTGAGTACGCTCCTCTTTCAATCTTTTTACTGCCACTAGAGAACCATCAGCTAAGCGACCTTTATAAACTTTACCAAAACCTCCTCTACCCAGGATGTTTCTGTTGCTAAAATTGTCTGTTGCAACTTGAAGTTCACGCAAAGAAAACCTTTTAAGTTGTCCCAAATGAACTTCTGGGTCCTCCTCAGCTAAAGGAAAACAAACAATGTGAATGCATTGCATACACAGAAATAATATTAAGTACGACTATATTTTGAAAAACCACTAACCAGGTACATCAAAGAAATGATCCTGTGGTGTCCTCTTTCGCCACAAAGCAAGTACAATTGCAGGAGCTGCAAAAAGAAGGGCAGCGCCAGCAGCAACTCCTCCAGCAATAGCACCAGTGGAACTAATAGCTGCCAAGATGAAGAATATATACAGACACACACAGTTAGTACACCTATATCAAGAATCTTATAGTTAACTAACATTTTCAGTGAGTACCAACGCCAATTGAGCAGGCAACATATCAATTGGGTGAACTTGTGGGCTCAAGGATCAGACAACTCTCTAGCCCACTAAGGAGCCCAAAACCATTATTTAGTCCTTCCATAATCAGATTTAAATCTGAACTTAAAAGTACCATCTTAAAAAAAGACTCGGATGTAAGGAAGTTCAGGATCAGCAATACACCGGTCTACAACAATTTTGAGCGTTAACAAGATGTGGTAACACCAGAACGGTTGTGGATGCAACAATTCGAAGGAATAACTCAAGAAAAAAGAATAAATAATATGAGGCCCCAAATTTAGGCACATTTTAGATTTGTCAGCAGTGATAAAAAAAAATAATAACAATAAAATCGAGAACAAACCTGATTGAGCTGGAGGTGTAGGTGGGATAGGAGGGGGTGGAGCAGGTGGAGGATTATTGAGTAGATTATTAGCAAAACTGTGAAACAGAAGAAGATGAAGCAAATCAAGAGAGTGGCATGGCAGAATTAAATATGAAAAATGGGAACAAGAAGGGGTGGTGGACCAGGAGTTGAGAGTGAGAGGGTGGGAGCAAATAGAGATGAAACCTGATAGGAGTGAAGAGTGAAAAGGAACCATTAACTGGAACATTTCCTGTTAAATAATTATTTGAAAGATCCCTGCACCACAAATAATATAACATCCAACTCCATTAGAACTGTTCTTGATCCTGAGCTTAAACAGCTAATCGGAAGAACTCTATCAGCAACACTCACAGCACTTGCAGTGTGTCAATAGTAGTTAAGGGCATAGGAATTGTTCCTGATAACGAGTTGTTGTTGAGACGCCTATTCAACAGAAAGAAAGCGAAAGCGAAAGCCTCAAATATATTGCATAATGGCAAGTAGATTTGTAACTGATAAAAAAAATCATGCATAGAGAAACATGTTAGCACAAATACAAGGGGTGCAAAAGCCAACTGCTCAGGGAAACCATTTCAATCCGGTTCATCTCACTCCAAGCACCACTGGTCCAGCGACTTTTATGGTCTAAAACCATGTGGCGTAAAAGCTTAAGCTCCAGTTTTAGTAATGACTTAAACCTTTATATAGATCTTAACCATCAAATTCACACTCCCAAGTCTCACCCACTCAAGTTCTATACGTCCTCACCAAGGCCACATCCAACAATCACAATGTCCTTGCTCACACCACAGGACCAAGACCTCATTAACACTGTGTGAAGGCTTAAACCAGTTTGACCTTAAAGGTCAACAGTTTTGTCTGCAAAAGGCATCTCACACGGTTTAAGAATCTAAGGTATATAAGATTCTCACAATATTGCCAATTTGGAATTTAGGGGGTTACAATGTCATCCCCTAAGATTTACTCTGCTAAATATTTTACTCGTCTCCCACTGGTTATTACGCTTGAGGAATCAGTTTCTTGCTGCTTAACAAAACCATGACAGAAGAAAAGAAGAAAGATATATACGGTAAAGAAATTGGGACTCAGGAATTAACAACCAGAGTGGAATGGCTTTAACTAGTCTTTGGTACCATGATGGCATATTTGCAATTGTTTAGATTAAGAAACATCCTTTTTGGTGGTCCGTGACCATGACTAAACCAAGGAGAATGTCATCAGTAGTTCTAGGGCCTTATTCCCAATCTGAAGATTCTAGGGTTTACAACTTTAGAGCTCTCAAAGAACTTATCTGCAATCATCATTATACAGTAAAGAAAGTAATGAAAAAATCACTCCATTTGTTTGATACTTCTACTAAATTCTTTTAAACTTAAAAATCTTAAAGCTAAACCAAATTATAAAAAGCAACGTCATAAATGATTTTCAGTGGATGAACAGTTGAAAAGTGATGCCAATTATTATAACACATGGGTTCAGATAGAAGCAGAATTATATGCAAAAATACATGGGTCCAGTTGAAAAGTGAAGCATTTTGTCATCCAAATGGATTATATTTTTGCATATAATTCTTAAACCTTTTAAATTTGTTTTTTACCTCTAAGAATGCCTTTTGCTCTTTCATTTTTAGGAACCAATAGCAAAAGTGCGAAGCAAACAAACACTAATAACTCTTCTACCTACTCTCTCCATATGAAAACCAACTAATACCAACATTTGACATCCATAGGAGGACATTTCCATAACAGCCAAACTATAAATAAGAATGCATATTTTAATAGTAATATCATTTTTAGTTAGCAATATCTCATCGCAAAATAAACTTCTAGTTTATACTAAACAACTGACTAGAAAGCAAAGGCGCAAAGAAATTTGATAAATTAAGCAGATGAAATGTGAAATGAATTCGTACAAGAATCGGAGTTTTTTAAGCTGGCCCAGAGTTGTTGGGATGTCTCCGGTTAAGTTATTCAAGTAAAGATCCAAGCTCACCAATTCCGTCAAATTCCCCAGCTCCTCTGGGATTATCCCAGATATGTTATTACTATAAAGCTCCCTGTTATTTAAAAGAAAAGATATTAGTAATTCTTAAACAAGTTCAATAGAAGAATGTATCCAAGCATCTTAGTATGAAATATGCAACTAAATCCAATTGAATACAAACAATCAAACATCTTCAAGATTAAAATGGCAAAACAAATAAACTGAACAAAAGAAAGGAAAACCAGTGATTACATGTTACAACCACTTCTACTTTTTCTAAGGCGGATTCATTGTTGTCACTTGCACACAAAAATGTAGAGACAGATAAAGTTATCACCTCAAGACTCTCCAAGAAAGCTCCTTGTGCCTTGAATTGGGGTTCTAACATCTACAGCGGTGCTCTTGACACCAATGGTTGGAGGACTTGAATTTCACCTTAAGTTTAACTCAGGCATTCTAGAAAGTTTTGTTGATTCAGTTTTATACAGTTGTGAATTTAAAAGATATGATTCCAAATGAAACATATCCACAGCAATGAAATATTGGGAAATCATCTAAAGGAAGTCCTAATCAACCAAGTATGGAATTAACTATTTGGCAAAGTGTGCAAGTGTTCTGAATTTACTTCATTTATCTTTTTTTTACTTAACATAATTCTAATAATTTGGGAAGCATGTAATAACCAGGTCTAACATTATTGACTTACAAATACTGCAATTTTGGAAGCTGCCCGAGCTGAGGAACCAGTTGACCAGTGAGATTTGCATTCCCAAGATCACTAAATCAGAAAAGGGAAAAGGCTTTTAATATGTGAAACTAGAAACTCAGAAGTAACATCAATGAAAAGTAGCAAAAGTGAACTTACACTCTTGTTACACTATTTTCATTATTACATGTAACATGAAACCATGTACAAGGATTAACAAGGGTGGCGTCCCAACTTTGCAACACGTTATTGGGGTCCTCCATATTGGTCCTCAATGCATTCAAAGCATCACCTGTTTTATCAAAAACAAAGCAATAGATCATTGGTGGCAGCAAAACATCAGACTCGCAAACAGCAATCAACAGATATATCTTCAGAAAAAATATAACAATAATAGGAGACTGAACAAGAAGTGTGTTTCTTGTATTTGTAGCAGCAAGATGCTTCAAAAAGGAATTAAGTTAAAAAAACATTTCAAAAAGGAATTAAGTTAAAAAGTCAAGCCATAATGCCATATCAATAAACCATTTACAATATTACAGGGACAGACGCAGAGGTGAGGAGGTCATGGTGTCCCTTGCATCTCCAAATGTATACTTTTACCTACAAAATTGTTCTTATTCTGTTTTCTTAATTCTAGTTTCCCTCACTTTCGAGTTATCAAAATGATCAAATTATTTATAAATGATTGAACACCTTCAAATCACACAATATCAATTGCATCTAAATTCTAATAGTTAGTCAACAATCATTTAGTTCTTGGTTGGTTTATTCAATAATTATATACAATTTAGTTTTCATATCACTTATTTCTACTTTAATTCCAGGATATTTTTTTTTCTTCTTCCTTTTTTGAATAGAAGCCGTTAGCATTATTAGAAAGAGGAAATATCCAAAATTACAACAAGGGTTTACAATCATAATCCGTACACTAAACACATAATTTGGACATTTTACTGTAACCATTGACACAATAAATTAATTATTACGAAGCGTGAAACAATGCCTACAGTGAAATCAATTAGCTCACTGAGGTTAATTGAAATTGAAAACAAGCCGTCAACATCATGCTATTAATAAACCAATCGAATACTTACTAAATCGAGAACATCAACCTATAAACAACAATTCCACAATAAAACCTTAACGAAATCGGAAAACAAAAATACATTAATGAAAGAGGAAATAAAAAGAATGAACTAAAGATAACAAACCTTCGGCATTTCCCGCAACTCTGAAAACCAAATTCAACACGAAAATCAACCATAGACCAACGGAAATCAATCGCTCCATCATAATCCCCCCTTTAATTTTGCTACTTCTGATTTCAAAGAGCTAAATCCCCCAAATCATCATCAATCATCCACTTGACGAATCGTGTAGCCATCAATTCAGACTAACAACGAACATAAAAAATCAAACACATATTGGCCGTTGACCGAATCAAAAAGCAAAAACTGAAAACACACACGCACAAAATAAACTTGGAAAAGACTCTTCAGTAAACTAAATCCAAAAGGTAGGGAAAAACACTATAAAAAAAGTTCAAAAGATTCCAGGAAAATTCTTGGCTCTAATTTTCTCTCTCTTTCCTTCAACAAAGTAATTATGGCGGGGGGTTTCTCTTTTGCCTGAGTGTTTTGGGGCAAAATGGAAAGAGAGGGAGAGAGAGAATATGGTGTGTTTGGTAACGAAATGAAAGGGAAAAGAATAAAGAAAAGGGAAGAGAAAGATTCGTCGTAGTTTTACTTTTCCTCTCTTTTTTAAACATGGTGGGCTTAATCAAAAATAGCTGCATTAAGTCAGGAAAATATAGTTTACTAATAGATTTTTTTATAAAACTATAAAAAAATTATTCAAAATAAAATTTAAGATCTGATATAAATAAAATTTTAATATAACATAAAATATTAAATTTTTATATAAAGATTAAAATTATAATTATTGTATTATAAATAGAACATAATAAGTTAAAATATTACTCTTAAAATATTTTTTTATTATTTTATTTAAAATAGTTTATAAAAAAATTAAATATCGATAATTATAAAAATCTATTGTAATAAATATATTATTATTATATCATGAACTCGACCAATTGTTATATTATTATTAAACAATTAATATTATTATCATAGATTTAATAAGAAATATAGTTTTTCATAAATATAATTATTTAAAATAAAATAAAAAATCTAATATAAATAAGATTTTAGTATAACGGACAATTATTAATTAGTTTAATAAGATACAATATTATTTTTATATATGATTTAAAATTTGAATTATAATATTATAAACGAATTAAAAATTATCTTTAAAGTGAATTTTTTATTATTTGATTTAAAATAATTATTTAAATTTTAAATATAAAAAATAAAACTTACTATAATATTTTTTTATTATTGCGTCAGAAAATCAATTAACTGTTAAATGATTAATGTCATTATTTATTTATTTATGATAAGATTATTATAATATATTTAATAATGAATATAATTACATCATATAATTGAATTGAAATGCTAAAAGCGTAGGGAATTGAATGGAAAGCGGAGGCTGGTCAAAGACGCACTCTTCAAAACAACTGGCCCGGCACCAACTATTCTCCTTTAGTGTTTATATATAATAGGTATAATTGCGGTTTCACTCCCTCTGCTTTGATGAAATTTCTTACTTTAGCTTAACATGATCTAATCATTTTACTTTTAGGTTTAAAATATTGTTTGGTACCGAAATTTTGTCACTTTCTACAAATGTGGTGTCCGTAATTGTTAACCGACTGTCAATTTTTCAAATGTAATATATATATTGATCAATAATATCCAGATTCAATAAGAATAAATGAAGAAAATATAAATATAGCGCACTGAAAAAAGAGAAAATAAAAATTAAATATATTAAAAAATAATAGAAAAAATATAAAATTTAAAAGTGCAAATGAAAAGCGAAACCTTCTATTGAGAATGTCGTCCATTAAAAAACAATATAAATATTTAAAAAAAAAAATTATCTTGATCTAGACGAAACGCTTAATAAGGTAAAAAATGATAAATGAACTAAATTAATGGGTAGGTTATTTCGATATCCATATATGATTATATCACGTTTTAAAAAAGATAAAAAGTATTAATCCTATATTGGAAAGAAAAGAAAAGGTTTTAGTATATATATATATGGTGACACTGTACATTCTATCAAACATGTTTTTTAAGAAAAGAATAATAGTCTCGTGATGAGTGATATTAAAGTGACCCTTTAACGGCCCGATTTTACACCGAATGCTCATTAAATGAGACTAAGTAGAATGAACAACCAAGTGCTTTTTGGCTACGTGGTACTGATATTTTTACAACTAACATGGTAAATATATTCCTCGTATAATAAAATTTTAAAATATATTTATTAAATTAATATCAAATATCTTATTCTATTTAAAAATAATAATTTTTTGTTTATTTAAAAAAAAGTTAAGAGTCGTATTTAAACTCAAGATTCATGGGTAAATTTTAATTTATATGGTATTTAAATTTATATAAACTTAAATTACTAAAAAAAAATTGAAAACATAAACCTATTTGTTTCTTTATTTCACCCCCCACTTGTCGATTAATGAAACCCTTATTTTTTACAAGGGTCAAATTGCAATAAGACCAAAAATTATTAAATAGTTCAACATTTTAGTTTTATCAAAAAAAAAAAAAAAAACTGGATCCTATTCTAATTTGATTTTCAGTCTCTTTTAATTTCATAATCTGAGAATTAAAATATTAAAATATATATGAACCAATTTAAAATGATAATTATTATTAAAAAAACTTAAAATATTTAAAGTCAATAACTAATTTAAATTAATTTAACAAAATATAGATTTTCCTTGGAAGCAAACATGTGAGTTGAAATTGAATGGGTGGATATCACAGTATTAAATCAAACGAGCAATAATTAAAAAATATATACTATTAATTTCATTGATATTATTAATGTTTTATTATCTTAAGTACAGTTAGTTAATTAAATGTGCTTTAATTTTTTAATTTAAAATTTAGAAGAAAGAATTTTGAATAATTTTTGCTTAAAGTGAAAAAAATAAAAAAAATATTTTTGTTAAACTTATAACTTATAATTTAGAAAAAAAAATGTTAATTAATAGATTTAATTATTTATTTTAAAGATTATAAATAGTAAATACTGTATTAAAATAAATTATTTTCATCATTTTTTTGTAGACCCTTTTAAAGATCAACTGTTCTCATGGACCCTTTTAAATCGGGGTTTTGCATCAGACGTGGCGGGGGTAGGAGGTGTAAGGTTGCACACGCGGTGCAGGACAGGTTGGTTTGTGCATCTCTCACGGTGGTGGTCGCCGTCGCCAGTTCCAGGGATGTACTAAAGGTGCTCAGGGAACTAAGTACCGTATCTTGCAAGGCTCATGGTGGTGGGAAACGCTGTATATTTGCAGGGTGTACTAAAGGTGCTGAAGGGTGGTGGCAATGGCATTTGTCCCAAGAGTGTGGATGGAGGCACCAATTTTCTGTGTTGCCGATGGTGGTGGGAGACGGTGTGTTGTCCCACGGTGATGGCATTTGTTTTGATCAATTGTTCAATAGTGAAGGTTTCGGACACGAGAGATTATTAGATGAATCTTGTTCACTACGTTATTCGTGATTCAAACAAGTATGATTATTCGTTTTTAAATAATTACCTAATAATTATCCACCTATTAATTGTATATAAAAAATGGGTGATTATTCACTTTAAATAAACTAAAACAAATCTGATTGGTTGGGATTATAGATAACGTGTTAAATAATGTTCACTTTATAATTTTCTTCGGCCAAGGCGAAGCCTTGAAATTCGAGTTAGGATGTGAATAATTATAAAATTTCGGGACCAAAGATGGAAAATTTCCATTTAACTAAAAGGTTTAAACGATTTAAATTAAATTATTATATTTTAGAGGGGTTAGTGTAACAATTTTCTCATTTTGTACTTTGCTTACTCGGTGATGTTCTTTGTCTCTCTTTCCCTCTGCCAACAATACCAACAATATATATATAAGCCTTTGCCTTTCACGCTTGAAATTCTCGAACGCGCGCTGCTCTGTTTTAGGTATTTTTTTACTTTGAATTTCTTTCTCCATTTTAGATTTGAATGAATACGCTGTTCTTTTATATATCGTGTTGCTGCTGTTTTGAGTTTAGGATCGAACTCGTTGACTGCATTGACATTTTCGGCTTTTCATCATTTTCAGTTTGAATTCTGTGTTTTGGAACGTTCTTGATTTGTTTCTCCTTTTCGATTATAGAAACGAAACTTGTTGCTCATACGCTTCCAGATTTCCTATTTCATTGTTCGTGAAAAATTTTATTTCAAAATGCCTTGATGTTTTATTTTTGGGAAATTTGAATTTTCAGCGAAAAGTATGATTCAGTAATTCAATCGTAATTCTCAGTGTTTTTCAGATTCAATGGACTCGAACTTCTACAATGAAAGCAATAAACTCAACGTCCTGAAGAGCAGCAACATTCCGAAGCTGGCGACGACACCGGTAAGAAGCCGTGGCAACTTCTATTCATCACCGGAGAATCTAATCAAGTATCTACGCTCCAATTCAGTGTCCAGTAGCGGCAACAGTGGCTCCTCCGGCAGAAGCTACTTCAGATCATCGATTTCGCCACAATCGGAGACTACGCCAGCGAAGGTGGTCGAAGAAGATGTGTATGTAATGGATGAAGTTCTTGTTGATTCTGATACTAATATCAAAGGATCGGGTTCTTCGTCGTCGGGAAATACTGGTTTCTACAAGTCAGAAATTTGCAGGACTTGGGAGGAACTTGGCCATTGCCGATATGGCTCCAAGTGTCAGGTACATTTCACTGCTGAATTGTCTAATTCTAATATGATTGAAATTTCATGATTGCCTTCGTGTTATAATAACTCCCTAGATGCTAGCAAACACTAGGACTTTAGCCTCATGAATTTCATTATTGCTTTTAAGGATGGAGTTAAAATCATTTTTTAAAAATTAAAAGGTTACTATTTGACTAAAATTTAAATTTAAAAAATTTAAACTCTTATTATACCAAAAATTTTGAGAGATACTTCGATATATGATCTTGTTTTCGATAGTCTTAATATAAAATGTATATAAATGTATTAGCTCAGTTGATTGAATATTCATTTGCATTCTATTAAGTATCAAAGTTTAAATTTATTTATTGTCTTATTTATATTTCTCTATGAAATCAATGGCATATCCTAACCTTGAACTGACATACGAATTGGAGTAACCTATACTCAAAATATTTTATGAGCCAATTTTTTCTTATGCAAAATGAAAGAGGTTTGAGAACCGACACTTCAATCCGGTTTATAAGGAAAATATACAAGTACTTTATTGGTGTAAATCGTTTATCTCTTTCTTATGTTTTTTTTATGTTTCTGTTTTAAATTAGAGGATTTAGGGTGTAGGGTTCAAGGTTAGGAGTTGTAGTTAGGGTTTAGGGAATTAAAAATAGGATGTATTTTTTAGGGCATAAAATATAAAAAATAAGAGTTATGATTTAAAATTTAATTTTTCACAAATCCTTATCTCTTTTATTTTGGGGTCATTGTCTGTTTAATTTGATGATTTAGTGGATTTAAGCTGTACCTGTTTTGTGCACTTGTTACGGAAATTGCGTTTGTTATTGGTGATGAAATCATCAATTGGTCTTTTTGCATGTGTTGACTATGATGAGTCTCTTTCTCCAGTTTTCTTTTGAGAAGAAAAAAATAGAATTTGATTGAGAAAACACAAAAGTTCAAAATTTGGCTCGTTGAAAAACGATTCAATATTACGAAAAGTGAATGTGAATGTTAGCTTGTAAGCATGAACCATGAGCTTTTAGAATCCAATAGATGCCAACTGAATATGAGGCGCATATTTCCTAGTACTAACCGAGGGAAAGGAACCGACTTTGGAAATTGGAACCTTGAAATTTCATTTCCCATGTTCTTGCTCTACAATTCCCAGTTTTATGCACTAATCTGTTGAAGAAACCTTCATTTTTTTTTTCTGGCAGTTTGAACATGGCAAGGAAGACGTACGCCCCACTAGTTTCCCATTCAGGACCAAATCTGAGGTTAGCATCATTGTCGTATCTGATGATATATATTCCTATAGCGAACCATTTCTGAGTTGTTTAGGCGGCACAGGTGTACAAGCCATATGCAACCTCCAAACCTCGCCTTTTGCATCCAGTCACAGAAACAACTTCCATTCTATCCCAAAAGGACTCATCTACTAAACCTAATTATCCAGGCCCACAGTACAGAACCCCCATCAAGCCTGAACAGACAATCATCTCCTCCCTCTCAACTGTCCAACCTGAAACCACCCGCTCCAATACCAACTTCACAATGAAACCTGAAACCAACAAGATCCGCCCCACCTCCACCGCTTTCACCAATGGAGTCAACTGGTCACCTCAAGATGATGGGATTGATGTTACCCTTCCGCCACCATTTCCCGGCGAAACCCCATCGAGGGGAGTCATCGATGCATACGTTGATGGTGTTCTCTACGGTCCTACTAAAAAGAAAAGGTTGCCTGTGTTTTCTGCCATTTGTCCGGAGTAATGATGCTCGTTTCGACTCTTCAGCTACGGATCAAAGGTATAATCAATATTCTCTTGCTTTTTGCACTAGCTCATATCTGTTCTACATTGAGTAAACTGTAAACATAAAGTCATAAACAGCTCTCCATGCGCATGTAATGGGCTCTGCAAGTCTGCATATATATAGCTATCATGGTAGAATTTACGAACCAAAACCATACATCTTTGTTGTTCTGATTTTTGGTCGACACATTCATGGATTTCAACGTGTAGAAATCCTTCGCCCTTCTTCCCAGGTTCTGGTGGTTTTTGTTCAAGTTTTTCTTGTACCTGGTTAGTTTTAGCTTTATTACTGGTTACTTTCGTTTCATTACCTTCGTAACCGCTCAGTACTTGGTAGATCTTTTACTTGATGTTTGTTATGAGTATAAATCATCTGCATCTTTCCCATGCTCCATTTATATCCTCATTTTAAATTAAAGGGTTTAAGGCATAAAGTTTAGGGTTTTAGGTTAGGGATTTAGGTTAGGGTATAGAGAATTAGAGGTAAGATATATTTTTTAGGGTTAGAGTTTAGGATTTAGGATATAAAAAATATGAGTTAGGGTTTAAATTTAATTTTTTAATAAAATAACAAAAGAGGCACAAATGGGAGCATGTAAAGGGACAAAAGATTTTTGCTCGTTTGTTATGCCCATTAAGATATCATTTTTAGTTATTTTAGTTATTATATTTGATGGATGTCAATGAAAAAAATATGAGACACTGTCTAAAAATAAATTTATATTTAAGATATTTTTTATAAATCTTAAATTTAATCATAACTTTATAAAAAAAGGAAAATGAGACTTTAAAGAAAAAGGGTGAGTATTTTTAGTGAATCTAAAATTTATGATAAAAAAATAAAAATGAATAATTTAATCAAATAAAAATAAAATAATATATTTTGTTGGTACACCATAGACTTGGTCGTCGCTTTACGATTTGTTAAGTTCACAAGTTAAAAAAGCTATACATCTAGGGTCGGTCCTGGGCTTTTGATGTCCTAGGTGAATCCTAGAGATTTAAATTGTAATTGTAATCGTATTTATGTTCATATTATGTTTATTATAACGACGAATATTATAAATATTATTTTAATTATCGTAAGTATCATAATTATGAATTTTTTTAATAACATAAATTATTATGGACATAATAATTATAAATATCGTAATTTAAGATGGGATCACTATCATTTTATAACAATTGTTATTATAGTTGTATATCATTATTAAGTCTTTGTTCGTAATAACAAGGGATGGAAAAAAATTACGAGTTGTTCCATAATAACAAAGATTAAAAAATAAAACCATAATAATAAATATATAAAAATAAATAAATTTTAAGAATCAAACCTTTAATAATAAGTATTAAAATTTTAAAAATTTTAAAAAATAAAATTTTAATAATAAATATAAAAAATTAAATTCTTAATAACAAATATTAACTGTCACAATAACTTATCCTGCATAATGGCTATTGCTCTGCTCATCCTGCATTGTATGTTGGGCTGGGCTACATCACTTTTTCGACTCATTTGTTGGAACCGAGCCATCCACTATAGCAGCCTGGGTCTTTGCCTGGTTCCATTGCTGCAAAGAAGCATGACACCAAGCCAAGAGCAGATATACAGCTCAGTCATATATCCTCAGGCATTGATTCATGCTCTTCTGCTCAAACATCGAACCTTGCCGACCTAGAGAGCACGCTTGGGACTTGATCCTTCATCAGAAAGGATTGTTTATGCATCGGTACAACAAATATTTCATGACATAAGAGCGTATTTTTTTTAATCATTTCAAAACGGTCGTTTTAAAAAAATCAATAAATAAACGAACGTTTAAAGTTAAACATTGATTATTTAGGGTCATTATTATTGGTGAACGGACGTTTATCATCACACCAATAACAAAAAACGTAGTCTTATAATAAAAATTTATAATTAATTGTAAAATAAAACTATTTACTTTATTTATTTATTAAATAGTGGTTAACTTGCATTTCTTCATTATCTTCTGTTAATGATAAGTTTCCTTCCATTTAAATTTTTTTCATGAATCAAATCACATAAAATCTATCCATCCAAAGAACAAGACTTTTGATTAGTCATTCAACAGCGCATGCCAATCATGAACATATAAGTAAGATTGAAGAGGTGACATCCCATCAATTTTATACCATCAACAAAAATTGATGTTTTAAAGATATAAAACAAATTAAAAAATATATAAAATAAGGTAAAATGAATATTTTTAATTACTAAATTGATTATTAAATTTCGAAGTTAATTATTATTTATTGAGAGAAAAATATAATATCTAACCTTGTATTATTTATGAGTTTTGAGTTTATCTTTTACTCTCTATCTTAATTGCTTCCATTTCCATAAGTATGATTTGTGACTAATGATGGGTTTAATATCAAAATGTCATGTTCATGATAAATTATTTCTAATTAATCAGGATCTTTCATTTTTTTAAATGAATCATCACATTTTTTTACATGTAATTAGTGGGTAAGTAATTATTTAAAGATAAACAATCTTGATTGCTTGGACCATAGACGACGTGATAAACAGAATTCACCTAATAGCCTCTTGATGTTCATGTACATTTGCCTCAAAATTTTGACCCACTAATCCAACATGGTTTTACAACAATAATTGCTTTGTTCCTCCAAACACATGAGGCCTTACCACAAACACACCCTTTTCATTCTTAAAAACCACTTGCATGAAGCATGGTTCTAATCTTACATGGATTTGCACTTTACAAGTGGGATCCATAGTGGGGTGTAACAAGTCATTAATAGAGTTTAAGGAGAGTAGGATTTGAATCTAATCTATTGTAACATAGTCAATTTATAAATATTTTGTAGATAGATCTGATTGAATTCGAATCTTTAAAAATAAATATAATTTTCGTTTTTACTAAAAATACTCATTAGATTTGTTACAGAACTCATTCTCACTTGATTTTACTATATCATATATCCAACCTGATATGATACATTAAAAAATATAACTCGACCCTAACCCAATATTGATATTTTAATAAAAATTAAATTAAACTAGGTCCGACCCTAAAAAATTAATAAAAATGTTAGACATAATATATAAAAGTGCAATAAATATATATAAAATATATAGTTCGGGGTCAAAGATTTTCACCCTTAAAATTGATTCTGTCCCGACCTTGATTATTTTTTTTATTTTAATCTAATCCAATCCAAAACCTAAAAAAAAAAATCGATCATATCAAATCGGGTTAAATCGAAACTAGTTGAATTTGATTTTTTTTTCATTCCTAAGATTCAATGTAAATAATAATCCTTGCTACTTTCAAGTTGCATGTACATATAATATGGCAATTAAAGTTAATCAAGTTGTTTTAATGAGTAATAAGATTGCGCAAAAGGGAAAAGAATTATTTGATATATTAATGATAAAATTATTCATAAATATTTTTAATTTTTTATCTGTATCTTAATTATTTATTTAAATGTGAATTAATGAAAAATAACAGTAAATTAAAGCTGCTTGTCTTTTATTGACTGATAATCCTAATAATATGTCTAATACTAACTATTTAATCTGATCTTTTATTGATTAATACCTCAAAAAATTCAATAATTTAATTAATCAATCAATAAAATAAAACTTAAGTGGATAAAAATCTAATCAGTAGCACATGTTGGGTAGGCAACTTGACTCGATGATAATAATTATTACAGAAAAATATATCAATATTTATTTTTAGATGAATTTTTTAAATCTTCTTTTAACGTATATAAAATATTAAAATTTTAATTTATATATAGGATAAATTAAATTAAAATTTAAAATATATTTTTATATTATTAGATTTGAATTACGACTAATAAATTATTAAATTGTTTTTGAACGATATATTATTTTATTAAACCAGTACTTTTATTTATACAATATTGTCATATTAACATGCAATATCATGTTATTTTAGGCATTTATCGTTAATAAATTAATAATTTTAAAATATAGATGTATCATTTTAATTTAAAATAAAATATTAAAAAATTAAAAATTAAAATAATTATTCAATCAAACGTTAATAACATGATAGCTATATTTTTTAGTATGATGTTAGTTATATATGTATCATGTATAGAAATTGACCCAGACACAATATTAGGGTTTTAATATTCGATTCGATACGAACTGATCGATAGTTGAATGAACAATTATATCTCTTAAAAAAATATTTTTTAATAATTTAAATGTTTTTTAATATGAATTTTTAATAATTTATATTCTCGTATAAAATTATGTGTCCGTCCATATCCCGTCCCTGGTTTTCTTTCCTACATATACACTACAACAAGGAGCAAGAAGCAGAAGACAGTCTGTTTTGAGTTCTTTGTCGTTACTTCACCTCCTTAGTCCTTGTCTCATTATATCCCAACAAAACTGGTTTCTCCATTTTTATCCACTTAGTGTAAATGATGTCTTCCCTTTTACTTCTTACAAGAACTCAACAATCTTATCCCAGACTCAAGAACCAGGTTATTTAAAGAGTGTATTATTTTAATTAATTTAAATTAATATAAAAATAAATTAACGTTTTTAGAAAGTTTTGGATAATTAATTTTTTTCTCTTTAAAATCTCAGAAATATCGAAAAAACAACGAAACTTAAAAAGATTATAAAAACAGGTTAAATAACCCGACTCGAAAAAATTGACGATGGATGCATAATATATAAGTATTTGTTTTATTTTTATTTTATTTTTTTACTTGTATGTTCTCACATGGGATTTGGAAAAGTAATATATAAGCAAAGTAGCACATTTGTTCAATTCTTTTATTGTATTTCCTAAGATTTAATAATTAGTTAATTATTATAAAAGATAAATAATAGTGTGGGGATTATACTATATATTTCTCCTTTTCCTGACCCCATAGAATATCAGTTGAACTCACTCCCTTCCTAAGGAACGGGTTGATTGCTGTTTACATTTAGGGGTTTATTTTATTCATTTGTAGATCTCATTTCTCAAACAATTGATTGTTATTTTCTTGGGTTGTGGGAGAGAGATGCATAACAAAAATAAAAAATAAAAGCATGCCTAATGAGTTATTTATTCTGTGTAATTATCGATATTCGATTTATTAATTAATTAATATGAATCGAATATTATCGTGATAAATTTGTATTTAAAATTGGGGTCAGTTGACTCAATTAATTTGTTGTGGTATGACATTTTTAAGACTAGAGTATGAGATTTTTAATGAGTTAATGTAAAATATTTTTTAAAAAATATTAGAATTAATTGTACTTAATTTGTTAGAGTACAACGCCAACTATATTTATTATAGTGACACAATAATGTTACGGAGCTATTACCCTCTTTCTAAAAAAATATATATGATAGGATGTGCAGCGTCACTATTTATATATCTCAAGACCTTCTTTTTCCTTTTCGATGTGAGATTAATGCTCTTTGATTCTTTTCAAACATGACATTCTTCCCTCCTATCACAGTTGTTCACCCTACCTACCCTTTTCACGGGCGCTCGGCAAAAAATCGAACAGTCAAAAGGTCGCTTTGATATCACTTATCACGGGACCATTACCCTCTTCTTACAAGATATTTCTGATAGGATGTGCAGCGTCACTGTTTATATATCTCAAGACCTCTTTTTTTCGATGTGGGAATAATGTTGTTTGTCTCTTTTTAGACATGATAATAACTCAGTATATCTCATACTCCACTTTAATCTTGTAATACAAAATCCTAACTTCGTCACTTAACACACAATACAAATTTATTATAGAAAATCTTTTAATTTATTTTATTTATAATATTAAAATTAAATTTATTAAAAATTATTTTTTAAAAATTTTAACTTATAAGATTAATGAATAACTAATAAATGATTATTTTATTTGTATCATATAATTATAATGTTTATTATTTTTTTAACATAGGCACACTCCTAAACCAAGCTTGTGGGTCCATTTAATGTTTTTGTTTATGATTCAGGACCAAACCCATTTTTCATGTATGCCACGTGTATCATAACAGATGCATGATGTATGCATGATGTATGAATGATGATGACCCAAACTGTTTTATCATTTTTGTCTGAAATCGGGATAATCTAGTACTTTTAAAATTTAGGGATTAAGTTAAATACTTTGAGGGTGTTTTGTGAATTAACCCTTTAAAAATTATACTTAATATTTTTTAGTATTAAATAAAAAATCAATTTAACATCACTTTATTCACATAATAAAAGGTTGAAAATGCCACAAAAGCGATAAAAAATCAATTCAATATAATTTTAAAACTTCTATTATAATTAGTAAAATTCTAAACACTTAAATTAGACTGATATACATTAAATTGATAAAACACTCATTAATTATAATTATGTAACAACATACATCATACAGATAAATTACTTTACCTCTAAACATTTAAATTAAACAATAAATTTTATTTTATTAAAACCACTTAATAAATTTAAAAATAATACTATTTTTTAATACTAAAATTAAAAATATATATTTTTAATACTACTAATTTATTCGCATAATAAAAGGTTGAAAATGCCACGTACGCCATGAAAATCTTTATCCTAGTTCCCTCGGATCCATATCTTATATCTAACACAGCAGAATGAGCAGCTATATATCGTAAGTTGGAAGAATACCAAGCCAAGCGCTCCGCCACCCGCCGCCATGGGAGAGAAAGCTTGGAGTTTGAGATTTTAAAGCACGCCTCCATTAATCATCTGCCTCATCATCTATCATCAAATCCAACCTTCCTTGTCACGTCACGTTCCCAGTTTCTATCCCACGCTATAAATATCACCCTCTACAAATCCTTCTCCTCCACTATTCTTACTTTCTCTGCAAAAACAATGGCAGATTCAGACAATCGCAATGTTAATCTGCCACCGGGGTTCAGATTCGATCCAACCGACGAGGAACTCGTCGTTCATTTCCTTCAACGTAAGGCTGCTCTCCTGCCTTGCCACCCCGACGTCATCCCCGATCTCGAGCTTTACCCGTATGATCCATGGGAACTCGACGGTGTGTTTGATCAAACCATCATTTGTGAATTATGTTTGTTTTCTATTTTGTGAAAGTGGGTGTTTTTATAATGTACAGGGAAAGCTTTGGGGGAGGGAAACCGGTGGTATTTCTACAGCCGGAGGACGCCGAACAGGAGCACCCGCAATGGGTACTGGAAGCCGATGGGAACCGATGAGCCTGTTGTGAGTAGCAATAGCAGCAAGAGAGTTGGCGTGAAGAAATATTTCGTTTTCTACATTGGGGAGCCGGGTCCGGCCGGCGTCAAAACTAATTGGATAATGCAAGAGTATCGTCTATCCGATTCCGATTCCGGCAGCAGTAGATCGTCCAAACGTAGAGGAGGAGGAGGACATTCCAAAATAGTTAGTATCCTGTGCTCGTTAGTCGTTACTTCTTATTGTTGAATGTTGGTCTAATTATCCCTTAACCCCTTATCTTTTGAAAATTTGAAATTTAATCCCTGTGATGGTGATTTTGTAGGATTATAGTAAATGGGTTGTTTGTCGAGTACATGAAAGAAATTGTAGTGACGACGATAATAACGACGACGGAACAGAACTATCGTGCTTGGACGAAGTGTTTCTATCATTGGACGATCTCGACGACATAAGCTTGCCAAATTAAGACATGTTTTTCTGATCATCTCTAGGGTTTAACTTTAAGTATATGAATCCAAATACTCTATATGTTCTTAGCTTATTACAACACGTGTCCACAACTGAGATGAATTGCATGGAAACTGTGTGCAACTTTAGAGAATGTTTTAGGGTTTGTTATAGGCTTGGTGTGGGGTATGTAATATGAAATGGAAGCAACGCTTTTTCAACAAATAATAGCTCTTAGTTTTATGAAAATTTTAAATTACAAGAAGGATTTATAATTAATTGAAATATATCTTTTAAATTCATTATAATAGATAAATTTTAAAAAAGAGTTAAAATTTTAACTAAATAACTCATACAAATAATAAATATAAATAAATGTTATTATAATAACAAAAATAAACATCATCAATTTCACGTAAAAGTATATATAATAATAATTTTAAATATATATAATTTTATGTAATTATCTAATACCGAAATCTTTATGATTTTATTTTTACATCCTCTCTTCCTGGGCATTTTTAGACCAATTGATTAGGTTTTGTCTACCATGATTATATTTGATAGTGTGAGCATGCTACCATGGGTGGCTTCTTACAGGAGCATTACATCACATATGATGTAATCACTCACACGCTTTTCCTCCCCACACGAGTTAACCAACATTTTGCACAAATTATTATTTGTTACAAATTGAGACTAGGATCGTAAATAAGATGAGATAGATCGTGAACTATTCGAGTTCGATTTAGTTAAAACTCGGTTAAAATTTGATTTTATTGTATTCGACTCGAGCTTGGTTTGAGTTCTTAACAAGTTGAGCCAAGTTACATGATACCCGACTTGAAAAGCTCACGAGCTATTCGAAAATGTAAATATACTATCTTTTATAATTTTAATCTAAATTTCTAAACTTAAAACCCTAAAATCTAAACTCAAAACATAAGTTTTAAAACCTAAATTAACACTCTAAGCCCTAATATTAACAATCATGGGTTTATACAACTTATGTATCAAAGTTCTTCTTCGTTACTTTAAATGAGACGTAAAAGATAAGAATTACT
This sequence comes from Abelmoschus esculentus, assembly GCA_035048815.1. Lineage (NCBI taxonomy): Eukaryota > Viridiplantae > Streptophyta > Magnoliopsida > Malvales > Malvaceae > Abelmoschus > Abelmoschus esculentus. The sequence continues at coordinate 997,178 of JAUCBN010000012.1, forward strand.
CAAGGTTAATATGGTCAAAGATCGATCAATACTTGACTCGATTAGGCTCGAATAAAGCTCAAACTCGACTCGAATTTTTAATGAGCCAAGCTGAGCTCAGATTTTTCAGGCTCATTTTGAAATTACTCAAGCTTGAGCTTGACTCAAGCTTTTATGCCGAGTCTAATTGAGACATTCATTTGGTAGGAGAAAACTAATAATTTTTTTTTAGTATTTACTATTTTCTAATATTTATTTTACTATTTATGATCATAATTGTTAAATATCATACAAATAATTGAATGTGATGATTTAATATATTCACGATATTCCATTCACATGAATTTAAATCTTAATATTTATCTTAAAAACGTAATATTTTTTATTTAATATGCGAATGTAGTAATAAATAAAATTAAATAAAATATGTTGCTATACTATTTCCAATTCACCAGAGCCTAGAAAATTTGTTTATCACTCAAACACATGAAAACTACAATTTGGTACTGAATGACCACAGCACAAAAACTATAAGCATTAAGCAGGTCTTATCATCAGGAATTGTGCGCAAAACAATCAGCATGTTAATCTGAGACCTGCAACAAATTGGACCGGTGTCACGACTTACCTCACCCGTGGTGGGGTCTGATAACCATGGCCGGCTTCATGGTTTAGGGCGAGTGGAGAACGGTGGCATGATGGCTGTTGGCCATGTCTATGAGCCGTGTGACGAGCAGAACGTTTTCTTGACTCCATTGGCTTCTCCTTGGTCGACTCAATCTGTTCCAAATCCTCCACGACTTGTTTCATTGATGGACGGTTCTTAGGCTCGGATTCGAGACATTTTAAAGCGAGTTGAGCTATTCGATATGCAGCTTTAGAAGGGTATTTTCCTTCCAATCGTTGGTCCATTATGTTCTTCAGTTTTCTTCTATTGGATAAATGCGGCTTTACCCATTCCACCAGAGTATGCTGCCCACTCGGGCGGTTCGGATCAAGTGCTCGTAAGCCTGTTAGTATTTCAACTAAAACAACACCAAAACCGTACACATCGCTCTTTACGTATAAATGCCCTGTTTAGTCAGCAAACTACTCAAGTCATGGAAACTGCAGATCGGGGTTTGCTCGATCGTCTCGAAAATGCAACAATAAGATGAAATGCAAGAACACTACTTTTACCATCATCCGGAAGTCGGGTAGATTTCAGAGGATTACCTGTAGCAACATATTCCGGAGCTGCATAACCATATGTACCCATGACCCGAGTTGTTACATGTGATTGGCTAGCTGAAGGACCCAGTTTGGCCAACCCGAAATCCGATATCTTAGCCGTATACAACTGCAATAAAACCAATAGCCAAACCAGATTAGAATGTGTTCGAGAAGAGCATGCCTCGTATATGTGGTGAGTCGCACAGGAGTTTATACCCCATCAAGTAGTATGTTTGAGGCTTTGAAATCTCTGTAAATTACTTGCTTGTCGGACGTGTGCAAGAACGACAAGCCCTTTGCTGCTCCTATTGCAATTTTTAGCCGTATATTCCAATCAAGTGATTGAACAGTCGAACCTCCTGGATAACAAAAACTGTCAAGGAAAGTCCATACACACATGTGCTCGAATGGATAATCGGAGACGAAAAAAGACTAAGTTTTAAGTTTCTTACTTCCAAATAGATGGTTTTCTAAGTTGCCCTTCTGCATAAACTCGTAAACCAGAAGAAGCTCTTTATCCTCCAGGCAGTATCCTATCAGCCTTACAAGGTGAGGATGAGACAACCTTCCTAGGAAATGTATCTCCGACTGCACCGAAAAGAAGTAGCAAAAGCCTTAACAATCACGAATGTTTACACATTGCAAAAAAAAAAACATGGAAAATCGGTAAAAACAAGCACGAATCGATCAACAAAATGCAGGGTATGAACATATATGCACTGATAAATGAAGTAGCAGAAGCCTTAACAATCACGAAATCAGTAAAACAAGCACTAAACGATCTTCAAAATGCAGGGGTGAACATATTTCACCTAGATTGATGTTATATGATATACTGCATATACTCTTCGGGGAGCTTCGATGAGGCATCTAACTGGTAATCTCACCATTTCGATCCCAGAAAACGGTCCTGATCGAGTCATTGGACAGTCACATGCAGATAATAGCAACGAAAATCTACAATGTATTACTTATATATGACTTTGCCTTCAAGAATTACTTCTCCGATATGCATATGAGTGGTTTATTATGTTCCTTGGAGTGCTAATTCTATGCAAAGATTAATGAAAATCACCTGCCATTCCTCGTATCCTTGCATGCTCTCGGAGTTGAGTTTTTTAACAGCGACGAGGGTTCCACTTCCGATCTTCCCCGGTGTTTTCTCATCGAGCCAACCTTTGAAGACTTTACCGAAACCCCCTTCGCCAAGCACCATTTCGGGCCTAAAATTCTTAGTTGCAGCCTTCAGCTCTGCAAAACTGAAGATCCTAAGATCAGGTGTGGGCAAGATCTGTCCATTTGGAAAAGCCTCGTCCCCACTTGAAGCAGAGAACTTACTTCCCCTTGAAACCGCTGCAGATGATTCTGTGTTGCTGGTTGTCTGAGATATCACTATTGCAATAAATTCAGACATAAACACACAAGTCAAAGATCAACAGACTCAAAATAAACATCAAAAACAAGGACCAATCTTTTGTTTTTTGGTACCTGAACTGAGACGACCGGTTGTGCTCGGTGTTGGAGCATCAACTGAAGAACCCAAGCAATTACCCATCTGGAAAAACCTTTTACTCTTCACTTTGTCCCCCTGGTTGGAGCATAACCAGACACAGAAACCAGCAAAGTTTTCTTTTTTGAAGAACACAGAATCTCCAAAACTTGAAAAGATATATCTTTCAACAAGTTGATAAAAGATTCAACCTTTAAAGATACATCTTTCAACAAATTGATGATAAAAGATTCAACCTTTTTGCTTCTTCAATTCAACCATAAGAAGAAAAAAAAATAAAAATGTTTTTTTTGCTCTGATTTTTAAATTGGACTTGATTCTCAGTTACTGTTTCATTACTTGGATTCAAGTAAAGTCAACTTGAACAATTATTATTATTATTATTATTATTATTATTATTATTATTATTATTATTATTATTTGTGCATCATGGAATTATCCTCTTTTTATTTGAAAAATAATTCATTAAATTTTTATATTTACTTTATTTCATGTGCTTCATGGAACCACTATGTGAATTGTAAATGCCACTATCTTCTTTTTTATATAATAAAAAACCCATTATGGAAAAAGACCTAAGACTAAAATAATATATTTCTATGATGTTTGATAATTTTTATTTTTTTTATTTTAGAATAAAGTGTTAGGTGGAAAATCATTAAGGAAAATTGAAGTAATATCTGCACGTATGGTGATTTAAATTTTGTTGATGGACACGTTATACTCGAGCTAATGCAATGGAATATGATGTCATAATCATATTTTGTAAATTTATAAAAGAGAATAAATTTCGATATTGTTAAAATAAATAATTCATCATTTATCATTAATTTAATTTAATTATTAAATTTTATTTAATTAACAGAATTTAATATTATTTAAAAAATTATTTCGGTGAATAAAATAAAGATAAACAGATGTATCGTTAAAAAAAAATTTAACTATAAATAAAAGAAAAAATATACTTAAAAATTGAACAACTATTTAAGTTATACTATTATTAATATTTATATATAAAACGTTTACGATAAATATCGACAGTTATAAAAAAAAAACATATATTCTTAATTGTTTTAGTAAATGAACCGATCGAATTAACCAAAATAACCGATCGAATTAACCAAAATAACCGATCGAATTAATTAAAATAATTTTAATTCCGTCGGTTAATTCGGTTAACCGAACCGAATGTACACCTCTAATAGAAGCTCTGTACTTTCTTCTATTCTAACTAATTCCTTACCATAACACGAAAAGATTGTGGTTTGGTCCCATCTATGAAAGTCAAGGCTCGATTCAATGCTTTGTCCGAAAGGGAATCAAACAGCCACTTCGCATTCATTTCAGGTTTTTATGTGCTAAACTATTCGAATTCAACTGCTGTAAATATGTATATGGATGGATGGAAGGGGATGCTGGTTTGTTTTGTTTCTAGTTATACGATCGGTTAAAAATAAAATTATATTTTATAATTAACAATTTATACTTTTAAAATTCTTAGTATTTCATGATCGATCGTTAACGTCTTTGAAAAAGATACTTGAATTTTAACAAAATAATCAATAAAATATAGTTATATTTATAATTGAGTATGGATAATGGACATGAGTTTAGAAAAATCACAATGGATATCTCCATGTTATTTCCTCGAGTTATATGGACTATTTGTTGAGATGGGTACGGATCGGGTCGAGTTGGATTTTCGATTTATCCGCACCCGACTCGAAGAATCATATTCTTCGCTCGTCATCCGACCTAAGTTGGGTTTAGTGTGAAAAAATATGATCAGATCCGACTCGATTTTTAAGCTTTAAATTTGATTCAAACCGAACCATTAAAAAAATAAAATTTAATGACCTGTACCAAAATATTATTCACCCCTTTATTTAATTGATGTATATATTTTTCTTGTCCCAGTTATTCGGATCCAGCATAAGCCTATCTTGGGCCATTTTATCTCTGTTTTGTTCATTCTCCTTTGATCTTAATCAGGCCCAATGATTGGATCAAAATTCCAAAACTAATGAATACAATACCCACCGTATCTAAAATTAAATGACTCAAATACGAAATGATTCGAACTTATAATAATTAGATTGATTATGTTATTCATCTTTATTCTTTTATATTCTCTTAGGTTGTATGTTCTAGACCCGACTAAGAATAACTATGTTAGACATATAAATTATTGGGTATTTAAAATTTTTATTTTAAAAAATATAATATTTAACGTTTATTTTAAAATTTAGACTATCAGTTACGTTACCTAAATTTTAATTAGATCTAATTTTAATTACACATAAAAAATATGATTTCATGTGAGTTATTCGGACTCGATTTATTTCGTTTTTAACTAACTATGTGGTCCATTTAAATCCCACTAGACAGTCCCGCGTAACCGAGTAGGCCATGTTTTGTACTATTCTCAAACGGATCCATTTAAATCACATATTTACCGATTGGGACTTCGGGAAGTAATTGGAGTGTTGAGAGAAAAATATCTAAGAATACACCACACGAATGGAAATCTGTCAGAACAAGAATTTTGGATAAATTACATGATTTGTCCTTTTTGTCTCCGGAATGTTTAATTTTGGTTTATAAATTTTCAAAAAGTTATGCTTTTCACTTACCTTATTTATTTATAACAATTTGATCACTGAAATGTTACCTCACGTTAGTAAAAAGATGTATAATGTCATAATATTAATGAGTAGAAACTAAAAAAACTCGACTTACTTGAGGCAGCAAAGAAACTTAACTTGAAATTTTAAAAATTTAATTAAAAATTCAAATAAAGTTTGAGTCAAGAAATAAAAACTCGAATAATTTAAAACTTTTAATAATTAATAGATTAGTTTTTAAGTTTAAGTTGAGTTTCTCAATAATTATTAACATATGAAAAATATATACCACATATTAAGAAATATATCTGTATATCTTATATGATTAAAGTAAATCTATTAAATTAGAATTAAATCGTACTATAATATGATAAATAATTACAAATAAATTTGAATAGGAAACTCAAAACTTGACTTTACTAGTATAATTTTACAAACTAGACTAAATAAAAAATTCAAATAAAATTTAACTTGTAAAATATAATATGTTAACTTAAATAACTCAAAATATTTTAACACAATTCAATCGAATGTTCACTCTTACTTACGAGAGTTATTGATTCAATAACCAAAATATTATTAACTCATAACATAGCTGACTTAAATATACTTTTTTTTTTTATAATTGATAACCAAAATTAAACAACTCGAAAATAAAATAGATCAACTATATAGTTTATTGAATTTAGATGAAATCTGAGGGGGTATATTAATTATATCTCATCTCAAATCCCAATGAATATTGTCCCTGTCGTATCCGATGTGGGATTAAATACTCAAGTTGTCGTCCCTTAAACTCTGGTGACAATGGACCAAACCAATAATGTACGAGTCATGTGTCCTAACCCAAATATTTGTCCTCAAGCCCCCCACACTTAGGATAATCTATTTATTAAGAAAATTTAAGAGAATAATGATATTTAAGGTTATATTTTAAAAATATAAATTTAAAATAATTTTTAAAGAAAAAATTTAAAAAATTAATATTTTTTAAACCTCGTTACTTGTCGGTGATGATGTATCTAGACTTCGCCATTAACAGATGGTTCAACCTTTATTGATCATTGGATTGGACTGAAATTAATGGTGTACGTGATTATCGTTACCTGCAGATAACGAGAATTAAAAAAACATTGTTTTTCTGATCTATTTTCGCAATTTTTTTAAATACATTTATTTTTTTTCTTCTATTCTATTATTCACCTAAATTAACCTATCTATTCTCTACCCGCATCCCAAAAGAAATGGACAAGGAGCAACATGTTTAAATAGTTATGTTTTAAAGGATTACTACAAAAATAAATTATGATGTCGGAGAGGGATGGGTAACAGGAGCCTTGGATATATTTGTTCGACATATCAAGGCAACAGTTGTGCCCTCCGGACGAGGTAGCCCACCGTTAAGAAAGGGAAAGATAGAGATACAGACAATAAATATGAGTTATATTTAGATGAGGCAAATTTAGATGATCAATAATGTGATTAGAAAAAAATATTAAGTTATTATGTGTGTTTAAAAAATATTTAAAGAATAGGCCAAAATGAATAATGTATTTTAGATTTTTTCGTCACATATGGCGATGTATGCGATAGCCGTTAAAATAATAAAAAATTATTATATTTTTACTTCGATTCAACAGTTATATGAATCTCGCCAACGATTTACATCATTTTTTTGGTATAATCTCTCAAATCATTTATTTATCAGATAAGTCGAAATATAAAAACGATAATATAGTTTTAAAATTTTTCTAAAACTTTTTACTCTTAATTAATAAAAATTTAAGGATTAAAATATAAATATTCTAAAAGTTTGAGAATTTCCTATGTGCACTATTTATGGTCCCAACCTTAGCTGTGTATCACAAATGTTCCAATTAAAGTTTTAGCCTTTTGGGGGTCTCTACCACACACTTGCCCTATTGACGATGACTTTGTTTCCCATCATTTCATTAATTTATAACTATAACATAAGAATTAACCAACTAATATAAGATTATATAATAAAAATGTTAAAGAATCAATCACTAGACTACGACAAAGGATGGATATGAATAAGTATAATTTTAACGATAAATAAAAAAATTAAATTATTAAAAAGTTATCGATAATTATATATTTAAAAAATTCGATTATCAAAATTAAATATACGATTGTAATATAAAAAAATTCAAACTACCGATCTCTATCAATTTTTAACTGAGCTTCTGTTAAATAGATTCGTTAAAGACATTTTAAGTATGAAAATAGTACTTCTGCTATAAAGTATGAATAAATATTACAAAAAGAGGAAGAAGAAGAAGAAAACAATAATCTAAGCACAGTACCCATGGGTTCAGTCCATGGCATTTGGACCGGCACAAGCTTTCAGGGCAGGGCTCCAGACCCATTGAACAAGAAATTTCCTTCCTTTATGGCCATTCATATTATATGTACGACCTTTCACATCTCGCATCACTTGACCGATATACCCTCCGCCGCCGCCGGTACCGTACAAACCTTCACAAAGATCACCAATCTCAGTCGGCGCGATCGGGTCCTCTCCCGCGTACCACGCATTCACTAGCGGATTCGTCGACAGCTCAGCCAACTCGTGGGCGATCACACTGATCATCCCATCCAAGCCAACGTCTCCGTTCGGCGGGAACAACGCACCTGGACCGCCTCCGCCCATGTACCCGGGGATGGCGAAAGGGTAAGCGCAGACCTCGGGGCATTGTTTTCCCGAGTTGCCTATCCATGCATAGGGTAGAGTGTAACCGACCATGGATGGGAATGTGAAGTAATGGAAGCCGCAAACGGCGCGACAGAAATCCTGGACGGTAACGTCCTGTGCGGTGAGGATCAAGTAGATCCCGTTACGGTGGTCGACGGGAAAAGGCGCGGCTTTAACGGCGGTGGCGATGACTTGTTGGACTGAAAGGCGCGTGAGGTGATACCCGTGGGAGTAACGCGTGTCCGAGTGTTCTTTAGCTACGACGAGGATCCGGGAAACGTTGGCTCCGGTCTGGTCAGTGTAAAGAGAAACGGTCTTCCACCATTCAGAAACGGAAGGGGGCGGCGAGGAAGCTGCGGCGGAAGGAGAGATAGAGGTGATGAAGTCTTTAATAAGGAGTTTTTGCGATTCCGACCAACGACCATACCAAATAAGATAAATGTTGATCGGCGAAGAGGAAAGAACCGGACCCATATGGTACCGGAGGTCGACAAGATTCGACGAGCCTTCGAATTTTTTCGACGACGAAAGGGTTCGTGGGGGAAGCTTCGGGTTAAAGAATTCAACCTCTTGGGTGTTTAAAGTTTGCTTCTTTGCAGCGACGGTTGCTGTCGCTGAAGAAGTGGCGGAGAGTGTGAGTATTAGAAAGGAAAACAGGGAGTGGCGGAGAGACATTTTGCTGACGGTGGCGGGGAGGTATAGAAGAACGGTGGGATTTAGTGGGCTATAAATAGGATGGGAACTGGGCTGGAGATAGCTGCCAATGCAAGCGATTGGGCATATTTTTACCGTCACTCTCTCTTTCCGTCGCTGATGCTCAACCTCTCTCGTGTTTTCTTGTGGAGAAATGAGAATCCACTTTTGTTTTTCAAGTAAAAGGGTCTCAAATTCAATAGCCCCATCTCATCTCCTCTATGTTTTATTTTACCTTATTGTTTTTTGGTAAATTCTTGTTAAAATTCGAATTCGATTTTATCTGATTCAATCATAAAAGTTAATAATTCGAATTAAAAATTATAGTTACTTGGAATGATCATAACATAAAAATATTAAAATTTATCATTTTTTTAAATAGCTAATGTGAAATCTCAATATGAAAAGAAATTGAATGTCCTTCGTTATGAATCCTCTAGTGTAGTCCATCTTGTTGCATTAATGTCATAGTACTCATTTACTTAATAGTTTCATGTGAATGCCATAGTAACAATTAATTATGTAGGCTATCCTCAAGTTTCAAATATTTTATCAGGCTTTTATTTATTTCTTTTAAATTATCTTAATAGCTGCACGAGCTTCGATGGTTAAAGAAACAATTGTTTTTTCTAGAGGTCACCTCGTAGAAACGTTGTTTAATGAAACTTTAGTTTTAACCAGTCGTGATAAAAAAATTACCGGTTTCGCTTGGTGTGCCGGGAATACCTGACTTATCAATTCATCCGGTAAACTATTGGGAGTTCATGTAGTCCATGTTGGGTTAATCGTATTCTGGGCCGGAGCAATGAACCTATTTGAAGTCACAAAGTAATGTCAGTACAATAAATTGAACGATCAATATCCAATGATTGAGAGTAAACTCTAGAACATATATTACTGTAACACCATAAATGATTAAAAAAATCTTAATCGCTTTATAACATTTACATCATTTTTCTCATTTCAGCGAATATTATTTGAATAGATACTTTAATTTATTTTAAAATAAATTTTAAATATTTATTTTAATAAAAATATTTTAAATATTTATTTAAAAAAAGTATTTTAAACATTTAAAAATATAATTTAAATATTTATTTTATAATTTAACTTTTATTTTCAACAAATCTAATATAAAGCAATTATTTGCAAGTGTCAATATTTCAACAATGTCGGAGAGAAATTAAAAAAATGCCAGAAATGTTTGATAATTTTGTCAAACCACTGTTTCAAAAAAAAAAAAAATAGGCACCGAATTTTTTATTCAATATTTAAAAATTGTGAATATATAAATAAAATACTAAGGAACTAAAAAATTAATATATTTATATAAATTATATTATAACACCCTTATTTTATTAAGATTTTTTATATAAGAGTGGTATAATAATAAAAATTATAATATATACTATGAATTTTGATTTTTATAAACATTAGATTCATTTTTTGGATTGGTGAAATAATTGTGTTTAAATACTTTATTTATTTTCTGTAGCAGATTGGAAGTTTGTGGTATCAAATATTAATTTTTTATATTAAAAATATACATTATTTTATGATAAAAATATTTAAATTTTATTTTCTTAATCTTATTTTATTCCTTAATTATAAGATTAGAAGTTTGATTATTATCGATAAAAATAAAATATATTTCGTAGTCAATTATTTACTTTTTAAATACATTATTCAGAAAATTCAACTATTAACTCAATGTTCTTTGTAAATAATAATAATAAAAAATTAGAGCGAATAAGGATAAAATATTTCTTTCAGATAATTCGAGTTTCAACGATATATTTTATAAATATATATATAATTAATTAGATATAAAATCATATTATCTTACAATCGAATTAAATCGTTAAAAAATGAAAAAAATTATTTTCCTAAAAATATGTATATTTTATGATGAAGAAAAATTATTAGGTGAACCATGTTCATCACATCATCTGTGGTCCTGACCAATCGGATTAATATAATTAGTGAATCATCACCTGTTTTTATATATAATTAGCGAATAAATAATTATTTAAAGATAAATAATCATGATTGTTTGAACTATAAATGACACAGTAAATAAAATTCACATAATAATCTCTTGATGATTTAACCTAAATCGAGACTTTTGGGACTTCATTGAACAAAGACTAAAGTCATTTTCATTTGTCCTATCTCTTTGCGTGACATAAATATATTAATTAAGTGAAATTTTATAAACATAACACATGATTTAACATCAAACGGAGTAGCCTAAAACTGGCGGCTTTAAGTTTTTTTTTTCTTTAATATATCTTTCAGTATTATGAATAAATTAAATAATATAAAAAATAGTATAAAAAGTGAGTTAATTACATATTAATTTAATTAAAGATCTAAATTATCTCTAAAACTCGTGAATGAAAAATAACTAAAAATATTAACTTTTATTTTAAAAATTAATCGACTCAACTATAAATATATATTTTAAAAAATACCCAACCTATTAATATATTCTAAAATTATTTATTACTCGGTTTTCTAGGAATTTAGATGCCAAATGTCAAAAAGTTTTGATGGGATCAATTCACCTAACTTGCTTATCATTTTGATACCTTTATTTTTTTTTATTGTTATCACGATTTTCAGAATTTAACCTCGATTAATTTAAATTTATTCACGTCATATACTTTTTGATAGAGATTTTTTTATATACATAACGTCTCGAACTTAAGATTTGTTTAAATGGAATCAAATTGCTTACTATTTAGATCAATCACTGTTGATATTTTAATACCTTTATTTTATATTTAATTACTATTATAATTTATTTTAAATTTTAAAAATTTAATTTCTAAATTTTCAAAATACTCATTATTCATTCAATTTTATTTATGGGTTTTTTTTAATAAAATTAATTTTGCTTTATTAATTCAAGGTCCCCATCTTCAACAACACAAAAAAGATACTGTTGACACAAACTTGTCTTTTGCAATCATCAAAATATTGGTCCGAATTTTATTTGACAATTTTAATGTTTGATATTTTCTGTGTGCAAATAAATAAATATAAATCTAATCAAACTATTAAGTTTGTGGTGTATGCTGCTAAGTTAGGTACTCAATTATTAAAATATTACTATTTTCAAGAATAAAATATTATATTTATATAATTATAGTATGACTATATTGATTGTAATTTTATTTTATTCATAAAAAATTTGAGTTGTATTCGACCGTGACATTTTAAAAAAATACTCACGTGCGAGAGTAATTTTTTTCTCTTTTATCATGTCTTCTTTCACGTTCTTATTAAAAAAAATAATTTTTTAATGTTAACCCTTATTTTTTATTTTTTAAACTTAAATCTTTCACTTTAAAATATACAATCTTTAATATTTTAAATCTTAATCACAAGTATAACCCTTAACCTTAAATCTTAAATACACTAATTTAAAGTAGAGTCCGGGACAACTATAATTTGCGGTTGGGATAAAATAAAAATAATTGAAAGTGATTGGGACAAATTCATAAATAAACCAAATTAAAAAAATAAATAAGAGGATAATGTTGAAAAAATTTGTTTGAGGAAGAAAGAACAACAGATAAATTACTAATAAAGATACGATTAAGAAACAGACGATTTGTACTTATGTATCGACGAGGATAAGCAAAATCATCGGAAGTACTAAACGAGAGAAGAAGCGCAAGCCATGCATAACCAAACCATTAAAACATGGCCTGGACTCGTCCCTGTTGTATGGCATACGTTTTTCGAATTATCCATATCCGAGATTCGTGATTAGGAGACATGTCCACTTCTGATAACCAGTTTTTTCGAGTCGGATTTTGGATAACTGGCTCGATTCCGGTCTACCGTTGGCATCTGCATTATGCCAATTGCCAAGGGTGCAAGTCTGCTGCAGCACCCTTATGTCTAAGACCGGTACAATTCGGGACCTAAGAGGTGGGCTGCGTAGATGTGAAGAAAACTCTGTCCGGCGGATCGAGCAAGAGCACAAATACTACTATTACAGCCTAATAGTTCAACAAAGGTCCGAGATCGGAACAGAAAATTCAGAAGCCTCGTTCAACTATCAGAATCTAAGAAACTGAGTTGCAGGTACCATGAAGCATAAAAAAAAACTGTTAAAACAGCTTGCATTGCACAGAGATATTGTAATACCTTACAGAACAAGTAACAGGGTAATAGTTACTATAACACAAGTAATGTTACACACTAGACACTATCGACGACTCGCATTTGCGTCTCGATGCCATGAAGCAGTTCAGTACTTCATCTTCATTTCAACACTACTTCCACACCTGCATGGATAAAGATCTCCATGAATGCAGACTAAGTTCTGAAATTCCAGGATCAAGGCACATGGTGACCATAGCTCTACACCTTGGCGGCAAAGATTTCGACGAGAGAAGTCCAAGTTCCTGAAACTCCAAGAACAAGCCCCAAGGTCACAATTCCAACATCCACGGTCCATCCTTTCCACCCCATCTCTTCCTTGAACACCATCAAATGAAACAAAGCTGGCAATACAAACCCCAGACCGCAGCACACGCTACTTCCAACCAAAGACAAGAAATCAGCGAAATTTGGGACGAACAAAGCTACCAAACTTACAATCAAAACGAGCAGCCATCTAGGCCACAGACAATAACATCCTCCCCCAAATCGTCTCTCTACAATCTCATAAACAGGGTTCATCATCAACGGGAAGGTAAAAAATAAGTTGATGCAAAGACCAAGCTGAACCAAAGTGCTGATCCAGCCTGCCCCCAAATTAGCAGTAATAATGTCTTTGGTTTCTGCACCGAATGCCAGATAACCAAGCGCACCGAATGCTCCATATATCAAAGAAATCAAACCCATGCTCAGAGTCAATATTTTCCCAAACTTGGCAGGCTCCTTCATCTCAGATTCTATAGGAAAAACCATACCAATCCCTTCAAAAGCATATACAGCCACGCCCATGCCATAGAAGAAAACAGAGAGACCACCAAAAGCGATAGCCTCATGGCTTTGCTTCAACATAAGTTGCACGTCCTCAACCAACACCACTGCCATCGCCCCAAGATCCACAACATCGGCAAATATACTCAGTGGAGCTAAATGGGTTAGTGTAGGAACAGAATTCAACCCCAACTGGAATGGAAAACATCCCCATACATACAAACTCTTGGCTGTAAAACTGGACATCCCTAAACTTAAGTTCGAAGCCATGGATACTTGACCATTGAAAAGATTGGTTAGAGTGTTGGCGATGAATATAAGATACCCAACACAGAATCCAGCTTGAGAGAGAATGATAAGTACGTCGACAACAAACCTATCAACGGAATTATTAAAAGAAAATTAGCAAAGACATGAGTAAACAACTAAACCAGGATGTTTCCTCGTTGTAAAATGATTAAATCTTGTTGCCAGGCGAATAAAGCATAAGATATAAATATTAAACTTTACCCTCAAAGCGAATAGAATCGAGAAAACGTAACCAAAACAACGAACCTGCCGAAGGTGCCACAAACAGCGTAACCCAGATCGCCAAAAGAAGAGATTTTGGTGAAACCATTATCGAAAGACTCGAGCTTCCTGCGGGTTTGAATCAAAAGCATCATACAGTAGGTGGTCAAGCCGGCGACGGAGAAAAGCATGAGCAGACCCATGATCCATCCGGTTCTCTTGAAGGCGTAAGGCAAACCCAGAACCCCAGCGCCAACTATGGCTATCAAAACATTAGCAAAGGTCTTGGATTGCGACGAGAGAGGCTTCCGTTTACCGATAAGAGGCGTGTCTTCTCTCGGCAAAGGAGACTTCAAGTTGTTCGACGATGAAGATGCGATGGGTTGCTTTTCGAACACCATAGTTGTTGATTGATTCTCGATAACACAAAATCAAAATTGAAAAGAACCCAGACTTTCCTTTTCTCTGCAGATTTCTTATCTAAAACTTTCAATGCAAAATCTTATGACTTTCAACTTCAACTGATAGACAAAGACCCAATTTTTATTTTTAAAAATGGAGAAACAAACAAACAAACAGTTGCAGATTTTTGCTATTAATTTTCAAACAATGATGGTAAATGTTTTGGGAAAAGAGGTTGACGTGAAACATGTGTTTCATCTATCTTTTACATATGACTGGATGTTATAAAGTTGTAAGAAATATGCATGTTTCGCCACGTGTCTAGTTTAATGACCTTACGATTTGAAAGCAAATGTGGTAGCTTAGAATTTGTCATCTCTTTTCGTGGAGAAATTATTAGGTCTAACCCTCGTCATTCATAATTTAAATAATTAAAATCGTTTATTTTTAAATAATTATTTGATAATTATTTACCTACAAATAACATATAAAAAATAAACGATTTATTTAAAAGAAATTAAATTAAACAATTTTAATTATTTGAGACCACGAATGACATAATAAACATAATTTACCTAATAATTTTTTCTTTCCGTGAATTTCTTTAAAGTTCATATTTGTGATCTACTTAATCATTAATCAAGGTTTAATAAGGATGTTTAGATAACTTAATGCAATTCTTTTAAATTGTTTGAGTGGATTTGAAAATGCAATAATTGAATTAATCTTTTGTCATTGTACATGTGCCACATGTTTAGTAAACTATTAATAGTATTCAAATGTTTATGTGTATACATATATATATATTGAATCAGTTATAGTGATTACAGTAGTATTTGTTTTAGAGTATATTCTTAACTATTGAACATTTATTAATCGCTCAATCATTGTATTGATATTATTGGTGTTCGAATCCATAACTTTCAGAAACAATAATCGTTTCTATAACAGCAGTACAACGGTTCGCCTTAACAAACTAGATCATGAAGAGCATCTCGTTAAGCGTTTCGATACTTTTATAAGGACTGAATTTGTTATATTACAGTCGACAAGGTTCAGCAAGCTTGTTCTGAGCATAACATGAAGTTAATACAGTGACAGTAGTTAACCGTAAAATCGAAAATCAATTTAAATTGAAGTGTTTAAACTATTTATAACTTAGTTTATGAACTCTAACTAATCGAGTTAAATTGAATATAAATTTTATTTAATTTATAATTATTTTTGTAAGATAAAAATATATATTTTATATTTAAAATACTATAGATACATTTTTTAATTAATATTTTTACTTAAAAAAAGTTTTTTTATATAAATATTTTTAAAAAAATATTAAAATTTTATTTTTTAATATTTAAAAATCATAAAATAAAATTACTTTATCAAAATAAAGTAAAATTTTAAAAAATAACATTAAATAAAAAATTAAAACCTAAATAACTGAACTGAAAATCGATGATTATTAAAATAATTTATCAAACTAAATCAAAATCGAAATAGATACACTCTTATCATCAAATTTATAATAGTAAAATCTATTTTAATTCATAATAAAATATTAAAAAATATAAAATAATTAACTATTTGATAGTTAAAAATATATATATTTGTGACTTTATACCTCATTATTTCGCTAGATGTGTCGCTTTTCTGCTGCATAATTCTTTATTTATATCACGATTCATGCATTTACTTCTAAATTTATTTTTTACATCAAAGTAAATTTAATGCAATGATTTGACTTTAAATTAGTTTTTATCTTTTAAAATCATTTTTAATATTTTATTTATTTTATTTTACATCAAAGTAAATTTAATGCAATGATTTGATAACTTACAAATTAGTAATTCTATTTATTGACGTTAGAAACTTAATCAATACATATAAATTAATTAACCATTAAATGTAATTAAAAAGGAAACCAACACGTGTCAACTTATAATTGATTAAAAATTTATTGCTACAATTTCAAATATTTCCATGCTATATACACTCTTGATTCGATTGTTTAAAAGAATATATTGAATTTAATAAATAGTTTAATAAAAAATAAATGATATTTATTATAAAATATTTGAATTTAATCGTTATATTTATAAGCTGTGTATACATTATCAAATGATTAAATATATATAAATAAATATTTTATTATAACAGTTTTTAAATTATTTAAAAAATTATATTACTGACTCGATACATCGCACGTAATGAGACATATTCTTTAAATAAGATCAGATGATTGAATTTTAATATTACAAATAAATTAAATTAATTAAAAATATTTTAAAATTAATCAGTCAAATAACAATGTTACATCTAAATCAATTAATGTTAAAATACAATATTTAACTTTTTTCTTTAATATGAAAACAAACCTAAATTAAAAATCATTAATTGATTTAGTGATAAAAATATTAAGTTTATTCTATTTCGCAAGAATTTAAATTTTGATATTTATTTTTTAAAAAATAATTATTTTTATTCAATATAAAAAACATAATTTAGTACATTGCTTTAGTAAATTTAATAATACTAAATCCAAGTTACAAGAAATATGAAATGCAACGTCATCAATACATAATGAGAATAAATTATCAATTAATATAGGTATTTTAAGTATATAATTCTTTATATATTGTATTGTTTTATATTTCTTAATTTTCTTATTTATATTTAAAATTATAAATTAAAAATTTTATTTTAATGTATAATTTATAATCCGTAAAATTTTAAACCGACTTTGGGGTTCTATGTGACAATATTAATTTTGTTTTGATATTTCACCCCACTTGGTAACCTATCCAAGAGGATGGGAAATATTTTTTACTGACAATATTAAAAAACCGTCGCCAAAGACACTGGTAATTTTATTTTTGATATTATATGGTGCTGGCATTGTTTTGTTTTCACGAATCATGGAAAGATAGCACCAGAATGCATTAAAAACATCCCATGGGACTTGGCTTAGTGACCAAGACCTAATCTCATCATATGCTAGCCTGGAATCTGCAATTCTGGTCCATGAAATACTTTCACCGACGTTTACACAAAAAGCGTCACAATACTTTCTTATAACTAAAAAAACTACACCTCTAAAACAAATGGTTAACAGTAATTATTGGGAAATTCAATCTCATGCAAACCCCAAAACTAGATTTATGCGAATTGTCAATTGAATCCCTTGGGGAGGAAAAACTTATAGTGACAATTGTTTTTTCGTGGCTAATAGATGTTTTCAATACAATGAATCTCCCTTGTTGCATTATATATTGTAAACGAATTAATGAAAACTTAAACACAAGAAAGAACACAAAAAACCCAGAATTCTACAGTGTTTTTGATCAGAAAAGCTTGAAGCAATGAAGCTTTATTGATGGGGGAATTCGAATTTCCAAGAATTCAACCGTAGGTATAACTGTTTCCATCATCGAAATTCTTGGAGTAATCTTGAGGATTGTACCTGCAAGTTTGTGGGAGGCCAACTTTATGATCAGATCCCACAAGTTTCCTGATCTCAGATCTGACTTTGTAAAAGATATGCCTCCAACTTCCTTTGCTATGACACCCGAGGATTCTGGTTTCTTCTTCGTTCATCTCGATGTCTTTAGAGAAAATGGGTTTTTTCTTAAGAACCCAAGACCAGCCCCAGTCCCACCATTTCCTGATCGAGCTGCCGGCGTACTCTCTCAGTGAAGACAGAGATTTTGACCTGGAGAATGTCCATGATTTCGCCTCCGTCGAAGAAGCGGGTTGTAACTTGATGGACAGGTTGGAGAGCCGCCGTCGTAGGCGCCCTGGGCCGGAGGGTGCTAGGAGGTGGTCTTTGGATTCGTTTTGCGATACTGGGAGTGGAGTGTTCTTTTGGAAGCTTTGAATAATGGAGGTCATGGCTGGTCGTTGGTGGCGGGGAACGGGAGAGGTTGAAAGAGATTTTGCGACGGTTGAAAGGTTGCGTTGCTGCTAAGAGAAAGGAAGAGAGGTGAAATGTTAGTGTTCTCACGGCTCCATTACAGCCTGTTTTTATGCCCTTTTTCTGAGGGAAATATGGATTGTGAAAGTTGGTGGTGACTGGTGAGTGTTATACCAGCTAGACTAGGGTCGGGCCCCCTTGCCCGGTTTAGAGTAAATTATAATTTAATCACAAAAAATATAAGTTAAACACGTGGATCCAATTTTAAACATGTTTAGGCAAGGTTTGTTTCCCTATAAATTGAAAGGATTCATCAACATTTGAATACAGAAATTAAGATTCAAACATGAAAGCATTCTTAAGAACAGGATGAACCATCCAGCATGTTCAAATACCACATCATCCAGTTATATGCATGATGAAACCACTTCCCCTGTTATGATACAGTAGGAGGAGATTATGGTATGACGAGATCGGAAGACGAACTGAGAATCACATGTTGGAGCATGAAGATGCACATTGCAGGTAACTTACAACTCGTCTCGTGAATCTTCGGGTGTTCCAGGTGAGGTATATGATGTATAAGATTTAATTATAGACTCGTATATGTCGATTCCTTTCAAGTACTCGGCTTGGTTTATAAACTGCAATAGTAAGGCAGAAAATACAACAGTGTCAGATCATTGCCAAACCATATTCATCAAGTTCTTTAGGAGGATGATCACTAAGCAAAGAGGCATAAATATGTAAGCATGGACATTGGCAAATGACCACAATTGCACAAGATCTACCTCATTATGGTCATGAAGCAATATAGGTGTGTTAGCCATAGGTGAGAAACCGATAGCTGGCAGGCCTAGTAGCCGAAAAAAACGAGCATCTGTCTAGGCGGGAAATATCTCGGGCTTTCCTATTTTTCCATTAGCTTTCTTGATAGCCTCTTCCAACAGAATCCACCATGGATTAGAACTGTCGGTTGAGGTCATAAGTGGCCTTCCCAGGTCATCATACAGTATACCCTTTCCCCTAAACTGCCAAAAAAGATGAACCAATTCTAAAGGCAATGAAACACTACTTGGATATAGGATATTACCAAGTACCAACTTGTTTTCACAGAGAAATGTTTCAATGTCTCTACCTCAAATGTCATGTTTCGTGACGCAGGAGCCCATTCCTCTGCTATCCGATTCTCCAACGACTCTAGGTTAGTCATCGGTGGTATTCGAATATCGAAACCAGCCTCTGCTTCCGACGGTTGCAAATTCATGACGAAAACCTGGCAGGCAAACAACAAATGAAGACAGTGCAAGCATGCTAAAGGCCTAAAACTTAGAAAATTGATAGATAACACATTACACATCTAATCTCAAATGAGTTATGACCAACTCTAAACACTTTTAAAAAGAAAGTAAATTTCCCAATCATTAGAAGTTAGTTATTCTCCAATTAAACTCATGAAAACAGGCTCAATATTTCATCCAAGCCTAGCAGATGCCTCATCTTAGGCTTTGCAGAGTCTGCATATCATGTCTTGCTTTACTAGATATCAATGATAGCTTGATAAGTAGTTCCATGATACAAGAACTCGACTGCCTGTTCATCCATCTGAAATTCAGAGACTTACTGTCGGGGAAGGCGTGCCGGCCTTCAAAAAGGCCATATTAACCGAGATGACTTCACCTTCAGCCTTCAAACCAGCCTTCAACAAATCAAACTGTGAAGCCCGGAATCTCCTGATACTCTCAATGCTCATAAAAAGGTTCTCCATGGCACTATTGTCATAAAGCTTTGCCCCATGTCCGGGAGCTCCAGTTGACTTTATCACCAACATCCATGGAGTCCTCTCCCCATAGAATAGTCTATAATCCTCATTAGGGGACGCCAACCCTGTTTCTCAAGAAACACATTTATCCAACAATCAGGATTCAAATAACGGTCCCAATATCCGTTATGTCTGCAATCACAATAAACCCCTTCGTACAATCATAAACACAGTACCTTCATCAAGCACTATACCCACATTCATATCCTTGAAGACGTCAGAGGAAGCAAGCTTCTGAGCACCGGAAAATCCACCAATCTCCTCATCGGGAACAAACGACATGTAAAGAGTCCGTTTTGGGTGAAACCCAGAAGATTTCAACTTACGAACAGCCTCTAAGTACTGCATCCCGACGCACTTCATATCCTGGGACCCTCTCGCAAAGATATTACCTTGTTCATCGATATGGGAACCGAAAGGAGGATGAACCCACTTGGACTGTTCGGATGGGACCACATCGGTGTGGGAGTTAAGGAGGATGGAGGGAAGTGAAGGGTCTGAGCCTGTCCATTTGAGGAGCACGATTGGCTTGCTTTGGACGAATTCCAGGACCTGGGATTCCAAGGAGAGTGAATGGGATTGTGAGAGGAGGAATTGGGTTGACTTCTGGTAATCTGGGTATGGCTGGGATGTGTTGATTTGTAGGTATTGTTGGAATCTTGATATGATCTTGGATTGTTCATCTTGGTTTAGCGATGGCGAAACGAGTAGAAGTAAACAATCGAAGAATAGAGGAAGAAGATTGAAGCTGAGATATCTTCCCATTGATCGAGTGGGCTTTGACTTTGGGAGGGGATGCAGCAGAAACACTGAGAATTGAACTTGATTAATCGTATGAAGTTCATCCGGTTTATCCACGCGAATTAAAATAAGACTAAAATAACATAAAATCGAAGTTATTATAAAAATTATAAAAATTTTAATATTCGATACGTATTAAAACTTTTACTTTCTTAAAATCTTAAATTTTT
Organism: Abelmoschus esculentus; assembly: GCA_035048815.1. NCBI lineage: Eukaryota > Viridiplantae > Streptophyta > Magnoliopsida > Malvales > Malvaceae > Abelmoschus > Abelmoschus esculentus. The sequence continues at coordinate 1,018,471 of JAUCBN010000012.1, forward strand.
ATGATAAATTCAGTATATATGAATCATTATGTTTTAAAAAAATTCAATATATACTAAATAAATATTAAAATTTTTAATAATTTTAATTATGTCTAAATTTAATTTTATTTTAATCGATACATCCTAAAATTTATCTTTTATCCAAATAAAAATAAAAGGTTAATCGAATATTTGAGTTATTAAAATATTATTATTTAAATTTAAGCGGTTTGTCTTTAAGTTGTATATATAATATTTAGTTTATGTGTTTAATTTATAATTATAAAAATAATTTATTATACTCTTAAATATATTATAATCTTTAGTAATATAATATTTTATTTATTTATCTCGGATCCATCTTAATTATAATTTTTTTAAAAAAAATTATTTCTTATTTTGTTTATGATGCATTGCATGCGGAGGGTTCCATATTTCTTCTATAAAAAGAATCCAACATTTCCATCTTTCCTCTACACAAAGCAATCAAATCTTTCCTAGAATTCACACACAGAAAAAGAAACCCTTTTTTATTTTCCCAGGAAAATAAAAATCCCAGCTTTAATGGAGGATTGCATGAGACTCAGCATGAGAAAGCTAGCCCTATGGTACACAAAAACCTTCAAACCCCTAATGACACACGACGAGCTCGACCCCATCATGGAAACCATGGGATTCGTCGGACTCCCCCCCGTCCAAGGAAGTTCTTCCGCCGTAGCATGGAAGGAATACGCCTACATGGCGTCGCCTGGGGTTTCGTGGCGGTCAAAGTCTTTTTCTTGCTTCGGTTCCACGACGGGTGGTGGAGATGGTGAGACAACGACGGTGGAGCCGCCTAGACCGAAGTTGCCTTACCCCAGGATCGATGGGCTCCATATTTACACCTACCGTGCTTTCCTCGACGCCGTTAACTTTTATCTCGAGATGTGCGATATTTCTGAACTCTTCCACATTAGGTACATCATTATTTTCCCTTTTGTTATTTTCTCGACAACCAAACAAGCAATTCATTTTCCTTTCTGTTAATTTGGATTCGTTGACATAGTTGTTACACATTTACTCCGTCGTTAATTCATACCGTCCTCAATTCGATTTCGAACTTAATTAATATGTATGTATTTGAATCGATAAAAATTTAGATAATACCAACAAATATGTTTCTTCATGAGTAAGTTTTAAACTTGATAAATAAATATAAATATTCGATTTGAATTAATCGATCGGAAAAATAAATTAAAGTAATGCCTCAAGGTTGATGTAATCCCATAGTTTAATTCATTTTCTGAAAGAGTTAGGCAGTGCAGTGCATGTGTGTGACCCTTGGGGATTTCTTTAATCTGTAGGCAGGCTTTTCCTGAAGCATCTTCACAGACAAATTCATGCAGAGTTGTGGATATTAAATTAACTAAATGTTTCTCGAGCTCCATGACTTTACATTAAACTAATATTTATACTGATTTCTATGGGGTGGTGGAAGGGGGATGCCGCTGAACCGGAGCCACGATCGGACTCGGAAATGGCGGTGCATGGAGGAAGACGACGGAATGTTCGTGTACAGAGAAGGAACGTTGGAACAAACAACGTACAATGTGTACCACTTCAATAAGGTGAACAACCACAATAACGACGGATGTAACGGGTACGGTGCCGTTGTTATTCGAGACAAAGGTAACAACGACGACAACAATAACGCCCCGGTTAGCTGCTTTGTTCCATTGAAGGACATTATAGTATGAACTAGGAACATGTCCTAGACAAGACAACCGATGTTGATGTAATTCGAATTTCCCTTGTCACATTAGGAGTGGAAAGTCTTGGTTTTTGGGTTCGGTTCGCTCCCAAATTAGACTTCATTGAACCGACAACGTCGGCATGGCGTTTGTCTGTGACTTGCCGGTTCAGCTGGACCCATGTTAGTTTCTTAGGGTTGGGCCTGGTTGTTGTAGCAAGCATTGCCCAAGTCCAAACGAGGTTTAATTGAGTTTTAGTCCCTCTACTATGATACAATTTGGAATTTCATCTGGTTTAGTTTAATTAGTCACATTCTAATGTTATTTCTAGGCTTATTTTCATAATACCGTAAGTTTTGTTTATTATTTTATTCAAATACAAATTAATATATGTGTTCGATTTAAAATTAAAAATATATATACATTTACTGATCAAATTATTTAAACTTGAATTAATAAATTAATTATATGAAATTTTCTTTAGGATACCCATTAAGTATTCAATTTTTTTAATATTTAGGTATTCAATTTGGAACCGACAAAAAAATAGTCTAATTTATTAATCGAAAGATAAATGACATGAATTTAAATTTGGCTTAATACACTTTTTTTTTCTTAAATCATACTTATTTTTCTTAATTTTTCCCCTGAATTATTTTTAATCTATTTTGACTCCTTTGCCAAATTACCATTTAAATTATATTATTATTATTTTCAAATTACCGCCCTAAATAGGGGTAATTTTGGTCTAATTTTGTAAAATTTATAATGTACAACTGGTCATAAAAGTTTAAGGAGTAAATTAAAAAAACATATACAATTTAAGGGGTAAAAAGTGTATTAAACCTTTAATTTATTTAAACAAACACTATTCCATTACAAACAGAAAACTTTGATTCTTAATTATCTCCAAAATCTGAAGGTTTATCATTCATTGATAGAAAATTTAATTTAATAATAATATAAAAGTTAGTATAATTTTTTTGTATCTGAACTTAATTTCATGGTCGATCCGAAATAATGTTGAAGGCATGATGGAGTATCTCCAAGATAATTTAAGGGGTAGTTTTTATTCTTTATTAATTAAATTTCGATTGAGAGTGATTAAAATATAAATAATTTAAAAATTAAATTATTAAATAAAAAATATTAAAATTTAATGATAAAATAAATGTAAGAAGATAGGTGAATGATAATTGTTATAGTTTATAGTTTATTTTTTTTTTTTTAATTAAAAACGGAAATTGATTTTAGAAGTTAACGGATGATAATAGGAGAAGATGTATTGAAATAAAACTAAAAAGTTTAGTGATCTTATCAAACATTTTTAAAATATGGTGATCAAAATGAATATATATTAAAAGTTCAATGATTATTTATGTAGTTTATCTATATTTTAAATATTTAGTTAAAAAATTAAAATAATTAGATACACTTAACATATACATGAACTATAAAATTCACTTACAACTCTGTTACCTTGTATTTGAAAAAATTATCAGGTGAACCATGTTTAACACGTCATTCGTGGTCTTAATTAATCAAGATCGTTCATCTTAATTTTTTCAAATTGAATCATCATCTTTTTTTTACATATAATTAGTGAATGAACAGTTATTAAGTAATTATTTAAAGATGAACGATCCTGATTGTTCAGACTATAAATAACGTGATGAACAATGTTCACCTATCTCTCATGTATTTGACTATTATTTTCCTTGAAACACAAAAAAAGATAATTTTATAATCTTTTATTTGATTTCTTTTCTAACAAAGAGAAGACTTTATTTGTTAAAACATGTTGACTAGACTAGTTGGTTCTTTGTCCAAAACAAAAGATGTCGTCCTTTTCCAACCAAACAAACTACGAGTAAAACTGAGTGGGGGACTTAATGCCATTAAATAATTACTTGTTATATTTTTAATATGGAAAACTATTAGTATAAAAAAATCATTTTTTTTCATTTTCTCTATTTAAATTATTTTAATTAAATTCTTTTGAGTATAACCTTTAAAATAGTAGACACTGATTTTGTATTTAATATAATAATAAGTTTAATAATTAAATTTTCTACAAATAAGAATTCAATTAAAAAAAAGATGAAATATAAAATTTATATTCCAAAGCTCAACTACTTGCTTAGTTGCTTTATCAAAGATTTTAACCCTTTTTTCCACTCGGTCTTTCAGTCTAAAAGGTACAATAAATTAATTAAAATTCAATTATATGGCCCTGAATTCTGAGCTTTTTCAAAAATTTATCATAAAATTCTTGTATCGAAACCTAACTAAAAATATAAATATTATAACATTAAAATTTTATAATTTTCTCGAGACAAGATATATTTTGTCAAACTCAAACTCGATCCGCTATTAAAAAATTGAATCTAATCCAGAATTTAAATTTCATTAAAAAAACTCAATTCTATCGAATCAAGTCGAAATATATCACTATCACTTACAAGTTGTCCAAGCCCGGATCAACATGTCGTACAACATTTAAAAAGGAACACATCCTAAATAAATCAACCTTTAACATATTTTTCATCAAAGATCTATCAAGAAAACATAATCTCATTAACCAACCGACAACTAGCCCATATTTGTTAGGCCCCAACCCCTAAGTTCCGACATGAGCATAATATGAGACTTCTGTGATCTCAAACCGTCCCTAAAAACTCATCCCAGAGACATTATGCCATCCATTTGATCTTTAACTCTCAATATCCAAACACTTGAATCTTACATAAGTATGAAGACACTGGCAGATCCACATGGTATGAAGGGTGGGCTACTGTTCATCCTAAATTTTTAAAATTCATATATTTATCTTTGATTTTTTAAAAAAAATTTTAAATTGTGTCCACCCTGAATATTTTGAAATTTTATAACTTGTGACCACCTTAAAATATATTTTACTTTGTGTTCACCCTCGTGAATATTTCTAGATCCGTCGTTGCTTGAAGAAGATTACTTACACCATGATAGCTCGATTGCTGACCAATAACGAGGGGATGGTGGAATTGACTTTGATGAAGATGTGATGGATTATTTCTTGTGAATGGAATTTTTATGGTTAAACTTTGAAGGTTTAAATCCACTATTAAGCAACTTTTGCTTTGCCTAATTAAACTAATATTTGACAATAATTTATTTGAAGTTTTTTTAACCAAATTGTTTAAGTTATTTCAAAGTTTAATTAAATAAATAATATTTTTTTCATTGGAAAAAATGTCAAAGTAATAATTGGAAACTCATGTATTCAAGTTCATTAGCAACTACTAAAAAATTATGTAATAAATGTTTAGGCTATAATTAGGTTGAATTCGACCTAAAACATGTTGTCTCATAAATAATTTATATTTTAAAATTCCACTTGTTGACAAAAATAAAATAAAATAAAATATTATTGATAGTCACACAATCTCATATTAAGTAGAATAAGTTTTTGTAATACCAACTATTATTCGATCAATAAATAGAATCAATTATTATACCAAAACATGTATAATATAAATTATATAAATATAAAAAATTCCTCTATTTTTAGCAAAATTATATTAAATAAAAAATCTTACGTGTAAAAATATGTATAAAAAATAAAGGGTGCGGAGTTAAAGTCCAAATAAATTAATTAATTGGTTGTTCTGCTAGTAGAATTAATTTAATACAAAATGAAGACAAAGAAAGATATAATTATGAACAATAAATAAAGGCTTCCTGTAAATTAGGGTTTGGAATTATACTCATTCTGGTCCCTAAAATATTGTTTTTATTTTATTTTGTTCTAAAATCATTAGTGTCCGATAATAATGTGATGTTTTAAATTTTAAGATAAATTACGAAAAAAATAATAATTCGGATATTAAAACGGGAAAAAAAATTAAATACCAATACGAGAACATAGATATAATTCAAGGAGCACGAATCATTTTATCTCAGTAGTTAAACGGATATTGTTCCTAGAGGTCACAGGTACAAGCACCAGAAATGCAGCACAATATTTGAGTGATCAATATCCAATAGTTGAGGGTATATTTTGAAACATATACTATTATAACCATTGTAGTTGATTAGAGTCTAATTTAAATTTTTAAAATTTTAAGGGATTTAGTGAGAACTTTTAAAAATATAAGATGTGATTTAGTTACAAATATTCAAAAGTTTTGGAGCTTAATTAAATTTTTTGAAATTTCTTATGGATTAAATTCTAATTTTTTTAAATCTTGTGACGGCCATCACCCTAGTCCTCAGTCACACAATAGTACACATCACACGTGAACTAAACATATTAATACACATGGCACTAGTACAAGTTCGGCAGGTTATATAAATAGATAGTTAAAAGCTTAACTGACGATTTCTTCTTAAATTAATATTAATATAATTTTGATATTTTTTATTATCAATTATATGATTGATTAAAATAATATTAAAATTTGTGATTTTTTCTTAAATTAATATTTTTTCTTAAATTAGATGAGCCTGAAGATGAGACGTGTTTAATAAGATGATAAAATATTATCGAAATAAAATTAATTTTAAAATTTGTGATTAAATGTTATTATTTAATTTATTGATTATATAATTATTTAATGAATTAAATATTAATCATATTTAGATTATTTTGCTTATGTATAAATTGGGTTAATATAATTATTATGGTGTTCAAACTTTTATAATTATTTTAACTATCGTTTTGCTATGAAGTTAACAAACAAGATGGTGGATTTGAAGGGTTAGGTTGCTTAATTAATATAAAGTACAAGATGATACGTAATTATAATAGGTATAAAGATAATTTTAACCCTTGACGTTTATAATTTTTATCATTTTAGTCCTTATTTTTTTGATAAATTTAGCCCTTAACATATATCTTTTTGACAAATAGTTTATTTTTTAACTATCATGATAACTTGACCGTTAAAAATTTAACGATGATGACATGTCATATGCATATGATAATATATTTTAAATGACATGTATCTAATGTATCAAATACACACATATATATTAAATATAATTTTATTCTAATATAAAATATAAAATAATTAAAATTCAAATAAAATATTAAAAATTAATTAATTCTAAAATAAAAGGCTACTAAACATTCCCAAACGATAGAATCAAAGTCTTATTTTTTAATATTTTATTACTATTTAATTATTTTATATTTTATATTAGAATAAAATTATATTTCATATATATATTTGATAAGTTAGATGTCATGTTATTTAAAATATATTATCATATGCATATGACATGTTATCATTGTTAGATTTTTAACGGTTCAGTTATCATGGTAGTTAAAAAATAAGCTATTTATCAAAAAGACATAAATTAAGGGCTAAATTTATCCGAAAAAAATAAAGGCTAAAACGATAAAAATTATAAACGTTAAGATTTAAAATTTTATTTATGCCATTATAATATATGAATACAAAATTTTGACAAAAATTCTCTCCCTTATTGCATGTAATAACGGGGATAATTGTTAAGATATTATTGTTAAAATTTTTATTTTATGATCTACGGTGATTTCTATCGTATCAATGAAATAATTAATAATTCTCTATTATTGTTAAAATTTGGACAAAAACTCTCTCCCTTATTTTATGACTTACGGTGATTTACACTGATTTTTATTATTGTACGTAGGGTGGGCAAAATCAGGTACTCGAATTATTTTCGGTTCCGATTTTGGAAATCATTGATTCTTGAAAATTAGGATCAGTCTCGGTCTCGATCATATCGGGTCTTAAATTTTAAGAACATGTCCCGTTACTGGTGGGATCGATTCCAATACTGGTACCCAGTGAACTAGTTTATTCTTAAAAAAAATTGGGTAACTGGAGAAAAAAAATTCAACCACCAATAATAATATTAAATAATAAAATTAGAATATTATAGACTTAAAAATTAAAGTTTTAAAACTAATCATACTTATAATATCATATATAAAGAGAAAGTTTGATAAGAAAAATAAACAATAGAAAATAAATACCGAATATTTAGCATTAGTCCCGGTCTTATTGGATACCCGCCGGGTATCGAACCTAAAATTTAAGATCCAATCTCAGTTTTGGTTATAACCAGGATCTAAATTTTAGATCCAGTCCCAGTTTCATCAAAATCAATACCAGATAAAAATTTACCGGGGTAATCAGTTTTTTCTCACCTGTAATTGTATGTATCTCGTTTTAGTTCTCTGTTATCTCTCGATTTTTAAAAAAATCTCAAGACATCTTAAAAAGAAAAGAACACGTTTCGAGATCATGTTATAAAAAAGTTTGATTGTCGAAAATTTTAACCGAACAACACATCAATATGCAGGGGCGGTTCAAAGATTTTGGGGCCGTGTGCAATTTATTAAAATATGATCTTTAAAAGTAATTGTCCATGACTTCCGCTAGTTATAGAATTGTATCCCTTAGAAACAAATGTTCTTTCTAGGGGCCCCTGTGCGATTGTTTCTATTGCGTCTGTCCAAAACCTTACTAGTTCTACTGAAACAATAGTAATAGTAATAATCAATAAGATTTTATAATCAATTATCGTATTTAAGAAATAATTATAACATTTTAACAATTATAACTAATCTTTCTTAATAGCGTTTTCAAAAATTTTCAAAAAATTTCGAGATTAACATCATCTAATGAATGTAGTTTATCAAAATTTGGGACCCTCTTTTTCGGGGACCCTGTACGATCGCTCTTGTTACGTCTGTCAAAAAATCCCACCGTCAATATATATGAATTATAGATGAAGGATTTTCCCCGACTCTTCCAAATTCATGCAATCTAAACCTGACAATATTACAGTCAATATTTTCCTAAGAAAATAACCTGGGAAAACACAAAATTACAACATGATGTTAAAATTTTCTAGTTTGGTTGGCCTGACATGCTTACACAAACATATAATTATCATATTGTTTATATGATTATTATTTTTTTCTGAAGAAAACTTTGAGATTCAGTCAAGTCTTCGCACATGTTGATAAAAAATTATCTTATTGCTTATTATTTTGAAATAAAAAATTAACTTCAATTCTATCGTCTATATCATATTATTTTTTTATTATAAAATGGTGGTAAGCAATTTAAATTTTATTACGAAAATACAACGTGATGTAATATGAAAAAGTTAATATAAAAATGAGACAAATATATAAACGTGTGGATTTTTTTTCACTAATTTTTTAGCATCATAATGTTTTAAGACGATAAATAAGATTATATGTTTTGATCTTGATATTATAAATTAATTATATAAGATTAATTTAAATTAATAGTATTGTAATTTGTAGGGACGGAGTCAGGATTTGAAGTTGAAGGGGCAAAACATAAATGTTTAGAAGCGGGGATCAAATTTATAAAAAAATTAAAAATAAATAAATAAGAGAACAAAGATAAAAAATATCTTCGAGGTGAGTACGATTACCCTTTCTCATCCCACTTATTTTCGTGTTTGATAACTCGAATATATATGATTATATCAAGAAAGAAAGAGAAATTATCGTACCCTATTAGGCATATATTTTGCATGCATTATTTAATAATACACTAGTAAATTTTAATTGATTTTATCTTTTTAATGAGATGCGTTCCTTGAAATTAAAGTTAGAATTATTTACATATATTATATATTTTTTAACTATATATAAATTAATTGAATTAATTATTTTTCTTTGTTATTTTTGTTTTCCCCACAAATTACATAAAATAAACATGTGGAGAAAAGTAGTTAAGCTCTAAATTTTGATAATTATGCATGTTAGGCAAAATTATATATTTATATTAGATTTTTTTAATAATTAGACGTTAATCGCTCAATCACTGTACTGATAATATTGATACTCGAACACATAACATCTAGGAATAATAATTGTTTTTAATCACTGAGATAAGATGGTTGTACAAAACGTTAAAATTTTAAAATATTATGATAAAATTAGTTAAAAATAAATATTAAATTAGGAAAAATAATATTAGAGGCTGAAATTATAATTATGCTAAGAATTAGTGAAAATGATACAAATTTAGGAATAATTTAAAAATGGAGAATTTATTAATAAATGACGGGAAATACCAAACAAAATAACAGTGTATGGAGGGAAAACTGAAAACCCAGAAAAAATGAAACAGCCAGGAAAGAGCAGACAAAACATTGGACCCAAACACTGCCTTAAAATTCTTTCTTTGACTATTCTCTGTGTTTTGTTAAGTCATAAAGGAGCAACAGTACCACGTGCCAAACATTGTCCTATTGTATTCACGCGCCCTTTATCCACGCGCTGCTCCTCAAATCCTATAAATACTGCCTTTCTCTTAAGTCCGGCTTCTCAAACTCGTACACTTCAAAAAGACCGTGAAAAGAAATCTGTTCACAGTTGTTTCGGTTTCTTGAGCTCTCCACCGCCGGACATCCGATTCCGTTCCCGTAACACACCCAAAATGGAGACTACTCGGCTGTCCTCGGCTAAATCCGTTCAATCTGTGAAGCCGGCGAAGACGGTTTCTTTAGACGAAGAACCCACCAAAGCGTCCGATGCATTACCGCTTCCTTTGTATCTAACGAATGCTGTTTTCTTTACCCTTTTCTTCTCGGTGGTTTATTTCCTTCTTTCCCGTTGGCGTGAAAAAATCCGTACCTCCACGCCGCTCCATGTCGTCAATTTCTCCGAGATCGTTGCGATTCTGGCCTTTTTCGCGTCGTTCATTTACCTTTTGGGGTTCTTCGGGATTGACTTTGTTCAGTCTTTAGTTTTCCGACCGACTCCCGACGTTTGGATTTCCGAGGACGAAGAGGAGGAAAATGAAGTTTTGCTTCGTAAGGAAGATGCCCGCAATGTCCCATGTGGACAAGCTCTTGATTGCTCGCTTCCTCCTTTGCTTCCTCAGGCGCCTATCGTCGCTGCCCAGAAATTGTTCGATGAAAATCCTGTTACAATTTTAACAGAGGAAGACGAGGAGATAATTAAATCCGTAGTGGCGGGAACAACCCCTTCGTATTCGTTGGAATCGAAATTAGGTGACTGCAAGAGAGCGGCTGCAATCAGGCGTGAGGCATTGCAGAGATTAACTGGCAAGTCCTTGTCTGGATTACCCTTGGAGGGGCTCGATTACGAATCGATTTTAGGGCAGTGTTGTGAGATGCCGGTTGGGTACGTGCAGATTCCCGTGGGAATTGCTGGACCTCTGTTGCTAAACGGAAAAGAATTCTCGGTCCCTATGGCAACCACTGAAGGATGCTTGGTGGCTAGCACTAACAGGGGCTGTAAAGCTATTCATTTGTCTGGTGGAGCTACTAGTATTCTGTTGAAAGATGGAATGACTCGAGCTCCGGTTGTAAGGTTTGGTACTGCAAAAAGGGCAGCTGATTTGAAGTTGTATTTGGAGGATCCCAGTAACTTCGAGACCATATCTGTTATTTTCAACAGGTTTGTTTCTGACATCTTTCGAATTCCGGATTGATTGATTTAAAATCTAAGCTAATATCTGTAATGGTTTACTAATAGTTTTGGAAATTTTTGGTGGTTGCAGATCAAGTAGATTTGGTAGGCTTCAGAGTATCAAATGTGCAATTGCAGGGAAGAATCTGTATATGAGATTCACTTGCAGTACTGGTGATGCCATGGGGATGAACATGGTTTCCAAGGGAGTACAAAACGTTTTGGATTTCCTTCAAACCGATTTCCCTGACATGGATGTCCTTGGCATCTCCGGTGAGTTTCATTTTTTGCATAGACTTGCAATATTTATGTTAGTCTCTATTTACCGTTCAAATTAGATTACTGAATGTTATGGATTTGTATGTATAGGAAACTTTTGTTCCGACAAAAAACCGGCTGCGGTAAATTGGATAGAGGGACGGGGTAAATCTGTAGTCTGTGAAGCCATCATTAAAGGTGATGTGGTGAGGAAGGTCTTGAAGACAAGCGTGGAATCTCTCGTGGAGCTTAACATGCTTAAGAACCTTACTGGCTCAGCCATGGCTGGAGCTCTGGGTGGATTCAACGCTCATGCCGGTAACATTGTGTCTGCAATCTTTATAGCTACCGGCCAAGATCCAGCTCAAAACGTCGAGAGCTCTCATTGCATCACCATGATGGAAGCTGTTAACGACGGCAAAGACCTTCATGTGTCTGTCACGATGCCTTCTATCGAGGTAATCGATCATGTCACTGTCTGATTATCAAAACACAAGGCTTTTCATTTCCAAAACAAAATCTGGGTATTGATGTTAGAGCCTAATCATCTCTATTCCTCTATGATCCATCCTTTAGGTTGGCACTGTTGGTGGTGGAACTCAACTTGCATCTCAGTCAGCCTGTTTGAACTTACTCGGAGTTAAAGGTGCAAGCAAAGAGACACCCGGAGCAAATTCGAGGACACTGGCAACCATAGTAGCCGGTGCGGTCCTTGCCGGGGAGTTGTCGCTCATGTCTGCAATTTCAGCAGGCCAACTAGTTAAGAGCCATATGAAGTACAATAGGTCAAGTAAGGATGTTTCCAATGCCTGAAAATTTTAGGGGGTAAAGTTGCAAAATCCCCATGTTATAAATATACCAAGGAGACGGATCTCTTCGTAATAAGTTGGAATGAGACATCGTCTCTTTGTAATTATATTTTCTTTTTATTTATTTTGTATTTTTTCCATTTCTTTCTTTTATATTCTTATATAATTTAAGACAAAAGTCAGGGCATGTAACCTGTTAAAGCGTGTAAAATGACACAATTGTTAATTAACATATTTTACCTGATCATCCACTAAGTTTTGTTCTTTTTATTGTTTATTTGATAAATTATTATAACATAATTTTAATTATTTATTATTATTATTTCATTGTATGAGACTTGATTTTTTTCAAGTTAAATAACACTAAATTCTTTCGTTATAGATTATTTTTTATTCTAAAATATTTCAGTCTATACTTTTAAAATTTAAAAATTTTCACTTCACCTATATAATGCAGACATAATATAATTAAATTACAATAATTTAATTGAAAATGAAAATAAAAATTATTTTCTAAAAAAATAAAAAAAAAATATTAAAAAAATATTTTTTAGATGCGATAAAGCCCCAAAAGTCTCATTTTATTTCTAAAGACGTTGGGACCATTGTTAAAAGTTAAAACAATAGACAAAGATCATGGACTTTCTTTACCCATACCGAATGCACATCGTCATTCATTATTCGAATTATTAATCAAATAATTTAAATTATTTTTTTAAAAAAATAATAGAAAATGTTTTTTAGAATCAACGTATACATTATTTTTTTAGTCGATCTATTGACGTTATTATTTTTATTCAGTTACAGTAGTATCTGATTTTTAGAATATAAACTCAATAATTAAACATTAATCGTTTAAAAATTATACTCACATTACTGATATTCGAATCTGTAACTTATAAAAATAATAATATTTTTTCAATCAGTGAGGCTAAATAATTAATGCATCTATTGACGTTATATAATTGTCAATATATTTGATTAAAATTATTGAAAGGTCCCATTATTAGTTAATCCCAAATTAATTAGTGTCATGGTTTTGAGCAGTGCAGCACTAAGAGGTAATATAATAATATAATATAATATGACATGACACCGAATGTAATCACATGTACATGTTTTGTCGATTTGTTGGAGGGTATGTCGTTGTACCTCCAAAATTATGATTTCAGTTTCGGAAAATTAAAAAAAAAACAGCAATTCAATGTACAATTAATTAATTAATTAATTAATTAATAGAGTGTTAATGAAGAAGTTTGTCGTGTAGTGGAAACTTTATTTAATTACAAGATGGGGCTCTTTTAAAAGGGATTGTCTGGGCCTAGAATCAGGTGGAAAAGTTGAAGGAGTCTGGGCTACAATTGTGCCCATAGATTTGTTGTTTACAATAGAGGAATAGTTAAATTTATATTTATACAAGATTAAAAAAGATTATTTAAATTATTGATCTGTTAATTAATAAGTAATACATAAAATCAATATAGAATATTTTTAATAAATGTTATTTTATTTGTTAAGACTTTGTAATATAATTTTTTAATATTTTATTGTTTTTTATTTTTTTAATTTTTGATTAATTCAAATCAAGTTGCACATTTAACTTTTATAAATGAGTCTAATAATGACTCAATTGTGAATGAAATGATTGTTATATATTTTATAATATTTAATTTAAATTAATTAAATGATGAGTTAAATATCATTAATTAAGTTAGAAAATGATGATTATTCTACGGTATATATAGTCTTAAAATCTGTTTGATTAGTAACCATGAAGTGCATAAACCGACAAAGTATAAATATGGTAATAACTTATAGTTGTTAATCCATAGTTTAAGAATCTGCTAGATACATGTACAACCATGGTTCAAGCAATTAGGACCGTTGATCTTTTAATAATCACTTAATAACTACCCATCCATTAAGTACATGTAGAAAAGAAATGATGATTCATTTAGATAAAAATTAAGATCAACAGTCCTGATTGTTTAAGACCATGGATGACATGGTGAACATGATTTACCTAATATTTTTTTATCCATGTAGCATGATTTTGCATTGAAGCAATAAAGTAAATAAATAAGATGAACTTTTATTAAATGTATTGATGAAAAAAAAATCATAAGTATTTTAATTTTACGATTTGTGAACTTAACTTAGGGTATAAAGATGGACGGAGTTAAGATTTAATATCGAAAAAAATATAAATTTAGTAAACTTTTAAATTTAAATTTGAGATGAGTAAAAATTCTATTTAATTAATATTTAAACTGATAAAAAATAAAAATCCAATTATATTAAAATATTTGAGAGGGGCAACAACTTTTTCCACCTTATATATGGTTCCATCTCTGGGTCTAAATTTTATAAATTTAGAGATATTAATAATCGTTTAGAGTTTAAAGATTAAAGATTAAAATTTAATTTTTAAATTAATATGATAAAAAATTTATTTAAATTTTAAAATTAAAATATTTAAAATTAAATTATTGAACATTAATTACTTAATTATTATGTTGATATTATTAATATTTTAACCTGTAACCTTTAATAACAATAATAATTGGCTTTTAACCACTAAAATTAAATGATTCGTGTTACTGTTAATATATAAAATAATTAACCGACTGGTATTATGATTCGATTGGAATGAGGTGATGGGGTGCAGTTTTTCAACGTATCCGACATTTCTCACGTGACTGCCACGTTTGTTCAGAGTTATTGAGTCTGGTTCGTCTCCATTCTGCATTTCAAGACTCTTCTTCTCTTTGTCTCTGTCATCTGTTTCTGTCAGTTTTGTTTAGTCAAAGGTTACCAAATCCAAGGAATACTCATATTTGGATACGTATAAGGTTTAAACTGGTAAATACAATAACTTTTGAGTATTTACTTTTTCTTTTAAGTCTTTTTCTATGTTTTAAAAAAATAAAAAATTAATTTTTAATCTTAGCTCGTATTTTTTATATATAAATCTTAGACCCTAAAAATACATCATGTCCATAATTTTTAAACTTTAATCATAACCTTAATCTTAAATTCTAAAAAATACATTATACCCATGATTCCCTAAACTCTAATTATAACCCTAATCTTAAATCCTAAACTATAAACCCTAAACGCTCTAATTTTCAAAGAAAATACGAAAAAAGTAACTGATTTTTACCTTTGTATTTATGATTATATTTTTATGTTTAAATAATATTTTAATTCTTTTAATAAAGTTTGTTTTTTTTTTAAATTAATGGGTGTATGGTATAATCTTGTTTGATTCAGGTGGTTTGCTTTTATTTATTTATTTATTTATTTATTTTTGAATAATCTAATAGTGATTATAGTAGTATCTTTAAAATATTATTTTTACTCGAATTCATGATTTCTAAAAACATTAACCGTTCCTTTAACCAATTGGGCTAGAGAATTTATGCTAGTTTGCTTTTATTATAAACCTTATAAGTTGTAATAATTAATTATATAAACTTACGTATATTTTAAAATGAGTAGTGATTTTATTCAAGGAAAATTATATAATAAAATATTATTATATGTTTTATTAATTTTTCATATAAATATATATGTTTAGTCTGTACATTATAAATCTAAATATTTAATTTAAGCATTAAATTCTTATAAATTAATTAAACTCATAAACCTTAAATTTTAAAATATAAAAGATTATGTATCATTTAGGTATATATTACACATGTAAAAAAATTATACAACCTATATATATTTTTTTTAAAATAAATTTTAAACCCTATATATTATGAAATAATTTTTCAAATATTATTAGTCAGATCCTTTGAAATTGAATTGTATTTTCATGGCTTTCTCTTCAACAAAGCATCCTTCAAATTATTTATTTAATTTTATTTTCTCCCTCAAGCATCTCTTTATCTTTATCTTTATCCATTATATTAAATAAGGGAAACCACTCTCTTCACTTTCCATTTGTTTACCCTTAAAACCCCTCCCAAGTCTCAATTCTGCCTTCAATCCATTAGATTCAAAGCTTGGTTTTCAGACATTCCAAACCATAGATCTTCAGGTAATGAATATAAAATAAATCTCATTATTTTATAAAAATAATCCTACACACTTTCTAAATATAAAAAAATGTCATATAATTTAGTTTTATACATGTTCAAATGGGTTTTGATCATTTGTTTTTCGTTCTTTTTCATTAATTCTATACGTTTCTTCAGTGTAAAGATCTGGATCTGGGTGTTTTGAGCTTTTAATGGTAATTTCAAATGTTTTGATCTTGTTAGTGTGTGTGTTTTCACTGTTGTTCTTTTGTTTATGAACTGGGTTTTTGTGTAATCTGTGTTGGGAACAGTCAATCTTATGAAAAAACCCTAGTTCTTAGATTTTTTCCTTCATTTTTTTTGATTTTGTTTACGATTTTTTTCTTAATTTTTTTTGTTTTAATTAGAGGTCAGATCGAAGTTAGATATTGGAGCTTTTGAGGAAGTGGATTTTTAGCAATGTCCGGATTGAAATCAGGTTCGGGTTCTCGATATATCCATCAGCTACTCTCACCGGAGAAAGAAGCTACCGATCACGGTGGAGATACCACGAGTTCAGGCGGAGGTGGGACGACTCCAGGAGGACGAAGACCACGAGGTCGTCCAGCAGGCTCCAAGAACAAACCTAAACCACCAATAATTGTTACTCGGGACAGTCCCAACTCACTAAGATCCCATGTGCTGGAAATATCTTCCGGTTCAGATGTAGTCGACTCGGTCGCAACCTACGCAAGGCGGCGCGGTCGGGGTGTTTGTGTGCTCAGTGGAACCGGTGCGGTCACGAATGTTACATTGCGACAACCAGCTGCCCCATCTGAGAGTGTCATAACACTACACGGGAGGTTCGAGATTTTATCATTAACCGGAACTTCTCTTCCTCCAACGGCCCCGCCAAATGCTGGTGGCTTGACAATTTATCTTGCGGGTGGCCAGGGTCAAATTGTCGGAGGTAGCGTGGCAGGTCCGTTGATGGCTTCGGGTCCGGTTGTATTAATCGCAGCATCATTTGCCAATGCAGTGTATGATAGGTTACCCCTTGATGAAGAGGAAGAGCCAGCAGTTCAGCTACAACCGGCAACTTCACAATCATCTGGAGTTACTGGAGGTGGTGGTGGAGGGCAGTTAGGTGATGTAGGCAGTGTCACCAACAACAACAACAGCGGCGGCGGCGCTGCTACCGGAACTGGTGGTGCAGGTGGTGGTGTTCCTTTCTATAATTTGGGAAGTTATCCTTTTCCAGGTGATGTATTTGGGTGGAGTGGCAGTGCAACGAGGCCTACCTTCTAGTGGCACTGCAATTTAATACTCTGTTGCCATTGGAGATTGTATTTCAATGCAGAAAGCAAATGAAAACGAGTTTTTCAAGGAAAGGGATGATTCATGATTCAGATCAGTAAGTTTGAGTTCTTCTTTTCCTTCTCCTTTTCTGGGAATATTTTCTCTCCTTCCAAACATGGTTAATTTATATAAACAGTGGAGATTTTATGAAAGAAACTAAACCCAAAATGCATATAAATAATATGTATGTGTTGAATAGAAGATTATATATATTTGTCATGAGAAAACTGGAATTAGGAGTAATTTTGTCATTGTTGTGTTATGAATTAGTGATGGATCATGGCATGTGAAAACCCTAATTTTGAAGAGTTTTGGGAATTTACAAATATTAAAAATGGGGAAAGAATAAATAGGTTTTGATGTTTCTTGGAACTTTACCTTCTTTTGATATAAATAATATGTTTATATTAATGACTTGATTTTATTAATATTTTTTTATGTAATTATATTTTGGAAAATTATTCAATATTCTATAGTTTTAGAATACATAGTTTTTTTTTAATTAAGAATTTAATTTAGTTTTAATGTTTTGGGTTTAGTTCGATGAATTTATGATTTAAAGTTTATGATTAAAATTTAGTATTAAGATAGGGTAAACTCATGATTTTATGTTATGGGTGTAAACTTATGAAAAATATATTATAAGTCATTCTCGTTACATCTAAGCTTAACACACTTTAATAGATCTCTAATTTAAGATTTAGATTTTAGGGTTAAAATTTTATATTTTAATTATATATATACTTGTGTAACTTTTCATAATATATATAAGTTATTTTATTTATTTATTTATCATACAATATATTATAAGTCGAAAAAAATTAAAACCGTTAAAGATAATTCTTTCAATATTGTGTCATTGTACGATTTATTAACGGTTTATATATAGAAAACGTCAATATACTAAATATTATTCTTTAAAATACGTAAATTAAATTAATTATTTTGACCAACCGATCATTAACGTTGCTTATATTTATTTAAACTAACTAAATATAAATAAACTTTTGAAAAATACTTTTTAGTCCAATATATTTTGAGTCTTATCAACATAATTAATTTAATTTACGCATTTTAAAGAAGATTATGAATTCTGGCATTTAAAAAGAAAATAAAAAGAACACGATGAATACCGGAAGATTAGCTGTACAAACTCTGATCAAGAACTATGTGCAGCTGGTAAATTAGGTCAGATCGGTTCAAACTAGGCAAATCTCTACGTAACAAGGCTGTACTTTATACGTCCGCCGGCTCGAGAGGGGCGCACACAAACAACTGACCGTGCAGGGTAACGACGGCGGTCGTCTTATTCGAGTCGATTCTGGAAGGCAAGCTGACGACCTGGAGAAATACGAGCGCGTATCGACAATGAAAAAGAACATTAAGATTTCAGAAATAGACACTGTTGAATCAGTATGGAAGGGAACCAGTCACTACTGGCACGAGTAGGCATTTATAATGGCTACCGAACACGGTTACCGTTATCTATATTGCAATTTCATTGAATACGACGAACCTTTTTAAAGGATGTGACACCCCACGGATTGTCCAATTCCTTTGGCTCGCCGGATATAACCAGGCGGCCTGCTGGATCGGACTGAACATGCACCTGATTCATTTAAGCACAGGCAGAACAACCTAATGAGTCTTAACCTTTCGAAGAACCTTAATCCGCAAGGTGTTAACTCTATAAAGTTCAGCGGTTTTAATTCGAAAAAGACTACCAGTAAACGTGAAACAAGGAAAGCCATTTAGAGATATAGACTGACCTCTTCTCGTAGAAGTCCGGGAACCAAAGCGTATACCTCATAGCTGTTAGCCTGGAAAAGGGAGAGAAAGTGGGAGATTCAATAGGTAATAGCATTGTAGCATACTGTCCTACAAATTATCACGAGAGAAAGACTTACGGTTTTTTGCACGTTAACCTTCACCCAATCGGCCGGGGCTCCAATATCGACAACCATAGTATCCAACCTGCCAAAACAAGGCCTAGTTTCAGCACCTTCAAAAGCTGAGATATTGTTTCATAAGTTATACGGGAGGGAAAAAGAACAAGTAACCGTGAATCATAACTGTAGTTTTTTCGGTTGAACTGGAGCAGATCGGACACCCTGCTCTATAGCTGATGAGTTTTTACGCTTTAACGAACCTGAGGCAATAAACCAAGTCTCAGACATAGAAAACAACTTCGAGAATTGTTGTTGCCGAATGTGCTTGGCCAGCAAGTTAGACTATTAGAAATACCAGATTTTCTAGGATGTTTGTCACTTTTGGGTGTCGGACTCGAGCTTTTGTCCTACAAAATTAAGGAAAACAGTGCATAAAAACAGGGAGATCAGAGGAGATGAAAGGGGAGGAAATGAAAACTAAACAAAAGATTAAATCGACAAGGCATAGAAGTATGGTGATTGGATGACGGACCTCATCGCTATCATGAACACACTGTGGATGCCAGGTCTTCACAGCACGAGCAGCAGCATCCCTCTTAGCCCTACCGGACCCAGGAGCTTGAGTACTATCAGGCGGCTACACAAAATTTATAGAATTCATTGGATAATAATATATTCAACTTACTAGAAACGAGGAGTTACTGTTTCTATGCTTACTATGCCAATCACCGACAAGGATCGTGTCATACGAAATGAAAATGTAGTGAATATAAAATATGACTACAACAAACAGCATTCATGTTAACAAGTAACATTGAAACAAATATGCTATGCCAAGCAGATCGAAAAGCAATATAATTATTGGATTTTACCGGACTAACAACCCTGATAGGCTCTACAAGGGAGGGAACAGAATGAGGGAGTACAGCACCATGCATTTTATACTTTTCATACGCGAGCAATGCCTGCATAAATTGATAATAAATGTTAGAGACAACAGAGGAAGGAATGGGGACTTAATTCGCAAATATGTGTGTGTGTGTGTTACTATAATCAACGGAAACCAGCGGTTAGAGCCAAACCTTCTCATAAAAGATACGGAATGTCCAAGACGTTGTAGTACAGGTCCTATGCGCAACAAATAAATAAGTAAATATAGGGTTAGCCATAATAGTTGTATAAGGACCACGGGGGTGCTTCATTAACAAATTCTATTCATAAAAACAAGAAACCGAGCTAGCAAATATAAAATTTCTAATCCGATAGATTTCACCACAATACAGAATGTCATACGAAATCACCATTCGCCAACAATTGAACAAGCAATTTTAATAGGAGAAAAGTGCAGGCTTTCAGTACTCAAGTCATGCAAATTGCTAGCTCACCAATAAGACAGTACAGGTTATATTCTTAATTTCTTACTTTGGGGGATTAAACGATTCTCCCACCTGCCTCCACAATTTGCTTGAGGTCACCTAAAAAGACCGAAACACATTAGGAAAGGAAGTCCATAACTACTTCATATTCTTAGCTACAAAAAGCAAGTGGAATTTTTTCGGCACTCAAAATAAACGATATAACTGAATTAACCGCCAATTTCATGTCCGGTAAAACCCAACTAACTACAACAATTCAATGGTAAGGACAACAATGAGTTAACACACAGGCATCTCCTTGAAATTCAGGATCAGGAAAGCAACACATTACTAAAGACTTAAAATGATTGATGTCATTCGATTTTAGTTTTATATTTCCAATTTAATGAACGAGCAAACCTGTTCGTAGCCTCCCAATTTGATGACAGCTCTCCATAACCTTTTATCGCATCAAAGGGGGAGAAAAGTTAACACAAAGACTTCAATTTTATCAGACAAAACGATGAACATGCAAAATCGAAAAAAGGCTTACTTGAGCAAATTCAAATCCTCTTTGTAAAACTTCGGGTGTTTGAATTCAAGGTCATTCTCCTTGTAAAATGCTTCAACCTCTTTCACGAAAGCCACTTGCTCCTCCTCCGTGTCGGACCCTTCGTTGTCGAAGGATAGCTTAAGATTTTTGTCACCGAGCTCCTGTATTATCGTCTGCTCCTGATTGTCAACTCCATTAGCATTATCTTGGGGGTTTA
This sequence comes from Abelmoschus esculentus, assembly GCA_035048815.1. Lineage (NCBI taxonomy): Eukaryota > Viridiplantae > Streptophyta > Magnoliopsida > Malvales > Malvaceae > Abelmoschus > Abelmoschus esculentus. The sequence goes on from JAUCBN010000012.1 coordinate 1,040,078, forward strand.
CATTTATTTCAGCACTGGGGTTTCCACAGAGTTCATTGTCATGCTCAATTTCATCCAATTTTGTAACAGTTTCAGCCACAGGTTTGTCCCCAACATTCTTAAATTCAACATAATCGTTATCCTCTAACTTCAAAAGCTCCTCGTTTTGAACATCAGCAGCAGCAACAACAACATTGGGAGTCTTGTTATTGTCCTCGCAACCGAGGGTCTTGTCGGAAACAGCTTCTTGTTCAACAGAATCCGGGTTTTCGACCGGCTGAGCCATCAATTCCCCATCTTCTTCAACTTGAACATGGTCTTTCTCTTCAGCAGCTTCTGTTTCAGAGTCCATTGGAGCTAAACAGTCAGCTTCGGCTACCACAACAGCCCCAGTTTCTTCCATGAAAGGCTTGGAATCATCCATCTGAGCCTCACTACCGCTACCAGACATCTTCTCTTGTTCCTAAATCCAAACTCTTCTCTCAATTAAACTCACACAAGAACAAAAACAAAAACAATATCACGAGAAACAAGTTCCACCATACTCACAGACATAACTTGCCTTGCCTTCTGGGTTAGCACAAAAATGAAACGGTTGAAAAGAAATGCGTTTGATTCTTTTTAAGACCCAGCATTAATGACCCTAACAAACAAAAAGAAACTTACTTTGACTGTCTTTGTTCAAGGGAGAGGAAAAGAAACGTTTGAAAACCAATCTCCGAGATGAATCCTTTCCCGCTGAGTTCGGTGGTTGTCTCGGCCGAGGCTGTGGTTAAGTTTTTGAATTTGGAGAAAGGAAACAAGACAGGAGGGGATAGTTGGAGCAGACAGAAACTCTTGTTGTGACAGGTAATTCAGCCGCTGTTTTTCTTTTGTTCCCTTGAAAAAGGTTAACAAATTTCTGGGCATGTGCTAACCAAACCCATCCAAAATTTGAAACTCTTTAAGGGCTTTAAGCCTGCTAACATCAGGGAGTAAGCCTTTGTCCACTCAGATATTCAAGTATAGAGATAAATTATATGAATCAACACTTAATTATACTAATGCTTTTAATTTGATAATTAATATGTTTTTTTTCAATTATATCATTTTATTATTTAAATAAAATTATTTAAGTTAATTATACTAATGCTTTTACCCCTTTATCATTTAAATAACATATTTTTCTTTAAAATTCATTTATGAATATCTCATTAAGAAATTATATCATGAGTCTGGCTTATCATATAAGTCATGGTCTCATCTAATTATAATCACCTGCTTCACCATTATTTTTTAAATCATTTTTTCAACCAGTGAATCTTCATATAATTCTTGAAAATTATTTTAATGGCATGGACAATTAGTGGTGGAATGAGTGATTTGTATCGGTTAAAGACCACGGCTAACATGACGAGTCGAACATGTCATGTAATCTCTCCGTTATAATTTTTTTAGTTCGGTGTTTAATATTTTTCTTGGTTAAATTGGATATTAATTTCTTTAAAAATTTTAAACTTTTACTTTCGTTAATGATTTACCGTTTATTTTTTAAGTGTTATGTACCTTATTGTTCGATAACTCTCGACCTATAGTTATTGGTCAAAATGTAAATAACTTGTTTTTGTCTTTATTGAGTATTCGTCGATTGTGCAATCAACGATTTATACATCAATTTTTAACAACGAAATAATAGAGTTTTTAGACGTGGAGGTCAAATGAAGATAATGATATCGTTTATGGTTGAATCGGTGATCAAATTAAATAAGTTTTAGAATTTAGGGATTGGATTTTTAAGAAATTAATTTTTTTGTGATTTTTTAAAATAAAATTAAAGATTTTTGTTTTTAAAAATAAAATATTAACATAAATAGATTATATGTTATATTCTAGTTAGATAACCATTTTTATTTATTTGAAGTCAACCCTGTCTCTGTGCATTGTGCAAGGGTGTCCGTATCCCTTGACTCTAATTCTGTGGGTACTCCTGGTTTGGTTTCCGGCTACGTAGTTCTTAAACAGACCACATTGCCATGGCGACACTTCCAATAACCCAACCACGTGGGAGTGTTACCGTTGATGTTGCCCAACACACCCTGGAAACTGGGGATGAAATAAAAAACACAAAACACATGGAGAATAGCTGACGTGGCACATTTCACAGGGGAAAAATTGAAATTAGAAATGAGTTGGTTTAAGTGGTAAGCAGTTTGATTCTCTTTAAATATGTTTTAAGTTCGAGATATTATATACATAAGAATTTTATTAGAAAATTCATTCATGTATAACGCAGGTCAATTTAGATTAATCAGGACGAGTCCATAATAAAAACAATAAAAAAATACATAGTGTATTAGTATAGCAGTCCTCATTAAAATATATTAAGTATCATAATTTATAGTGTGCTTTAATTTTTTTATTATTTTTCTGGTTTCAAAGTCTAGCCCTGACTAATCCAAACCGATCCGTATCGCACACCTAGCTTTGATGGATGAGTCTTCCAACAGGGATTTTCTGCGTACACAACGTCTCGAACTTGAGACTTACTTAAGTAAAACCAAACTACTTACCAATTCAGCATGAATTCAGGAGGCAATTCAGGATCAGCCGGATTGAGCCAAGAAGGGTCAGATTATGGATACGACAAACGATGGTGAATTATTTTTTATTTTGTTTTAAAGAAATTTCTTAGAATATTTAGTTTTTATCATTCATTATTTAATATTAATATTTAAACTTTTAATTTTATTTAATAAATATAATATTTTATTTAACTAAATTGACCGATTGATGATAGTAAAAATCATTATTTGTTAATGCATCAAAATCTTAAAAATTTTAAGGACTTATTTGAATATTTATTATAATTTAGGGACCATTCATGCTTTTGTCGCTAAACATTTTCCAACTTGTCTTAATATAGATTTATATATTTCGGTGGCTTTGGCGGTTAGTTTAAGGAATTAATTTATGTGTAATGAAATTAATCTAGTACTTAAACGGCATGATTGGTTTTTGCTTTGGCTGGAAGCGTGGCTTCTTCCCAAATAAAATAAAACACGCAGAGTCAGAGGTTGTAGGGTCGGCGCCGGCCCTTCAAGCCCGCCGAATCCAGAGTTCGATAACCGCCCTTTACCTTAAATAAATAAATAATTATTTACAAGTTAGACTAATAAGTTAAATTATTATTTTTTAAAATAATATTTTCAGGGGTTAAAGGAACATTTATTGTTTAAAGGTTACGGTTCGAACACCAATAATATTAATATAATAATTAAATGAGTAATATCTAATGATTGATAATATACTTTAAAATAAATACTAATATAACACTGCAGTTGTTAAAAAATAATATTATTATGTTAAAATTAAAGTTTTATATTAATATTCACAAAATCTAATATAAAAAATCGATAAATAAATCAAATATCAATAATTAAACTAAAAAAATCATTTTTCCAAAACACTAAATATATATATAAAAGTCAAATCCCTTCTCTCAAACTTGAGAGTATTTGGGGAACACTGGCATGTTCATTTTTAGTCACCCCTTTGAACTTCATCCTCTATATAAAGGGAAACCTGCACAGACCTCTCTATTCCCATTCCAACTCCAACTCCAAACACCCATTGCTGACTTTGTTTCTCTGAGAGACAGCTTCCACTAAAGAAGAAGACATGATTTCTCTAATGTGTTCGAACTCCGGTTCATGCAAGGCCGCACTGATCTTCTTCACGTGTGTATGGATCCCATTTCTTCACTTCAAAAAACTCGTTTTAAGCCTAATCGTTTTCGTCTTCCCATGGTATCAACCGGAGCGGGAGCAAAGTTTCCGGACTATCGACGTTTGCCTCCCAGTTGCGAGGTTCGAAGATTTGAAGCTTTCCTGCGTCGGCAACGGAGATGACGATGACGCTGTGTGCTCTATTTGCTTGTCGGAATTTGAGACCGACGACGTTGTGAGCCAAATCCATAAATGCCGGCACGTTTTCCACATGAATTGCATCGAGAAATGGATGGAACAGGATCACTTCACTTGCCCACTTTGCAGATCTTTCTTGTTTCCTAACGTGACTGCTTCTCAGACAAAGTGCGGAGACGTTGCTCCATATACAGCTTCTCACTTAGTTTCCTCATGGCTGTCGTTTTGATTTTTTTTTTTTCCTTTCGGAAATCAAAATTTAGGTTAGATATACGTAGCTTCAGATGGTAGTACGAGATCTCCGGTATTCGATAATCATATATAAATTTATTATTATTTAACTTATAATTTTTAGATTAAATTAAAAAATTATCATTTACGATCAGTTTAGCTTAAAACTTAATTTTTAAAGATAATCAAAATTTTATCGTTTAAATAAAACTGTATAGATAAAATTAAAATTTTATTAATAATCAGTTGATCTAGTGAGATTAAATATTAAAACATTTGATCGATTTAGAAATATAAATTTTAACTTTGTGAATAAAATAAGTTAAATTAAAAGAATTATTACAATAAACTTTTATAATATTCGACATAAATTATTCAACTATCGAATATCTACAAAATAAATTATATTTAAGGCCTAAATCAAGTCTCTAAATAAGAGGTGGAGCTCTGTATTCATTTTTTTAACTCATGAAATTTATTTAAAAGATATTAAATATTTATCACATGATTATATTACGATGATGACTGAAATTATGGTTAATTTTAGTATGGAAGAGTTTTATCATGACACGTGTCTTACTATGATCACTTAAGAGGCAGCAAAACATGAAAGTCAACGATGGGAATTCGATATATAATATTAGTACTAATAATATATTTTTTAAATAACAATTTTTATATAAATAATAAAAACCCAAAATATATTAATTAAAAATTAAGTTGAATAAACCATTTAAATTAAAAATAGTTATAATAATTGATGAGTTGCAAGATCTATATGCCATTATGTTGAGGTCCATCCATCAATTTATCACAAGTCAACAAAATATAGTATCCTATCCAAAACATACACAAATATATATATATAGATATTAAAAATGAATATATGAGTTTACTTATTTAATTATAAGTTCTTTAATAACTTTGACTTGTAATATATATATATATATATATATTTCTTATTATAAAATAAATTTTTTTATATTTTTTATAATTAATTATCTATGTTTAACTCACTAGATCATTAATTTAGATCAGATACTATAAAGATTTATTACGGAGTTATTTTTAACTTAATAAATATATTTGTGTGTGCTTAAATAATTCGTGAACACTTAAACGAATAAACTCGAATATATTTAAAAATAAATAAATGAACACGAAAAACTAAATAAAGTACTAAAAAAAACTAAATTGAACATCTTCAATAATTATTTGGACATTGAAATTAAGTTCAGAATAGATATAAGGGATTAACTGGTTCAAATATAAATATAAAATCGCACCGCCGCAGCCTCAGAAATCCGAATCGTGATACCGGCATCTGAATCCAGATCTTAGTTTGTAACTTTTCTTTCGGCTATTATCAAGGATGGTAACGAACTAGCCTTTCATTTTTTGACCTTGTTATTATGATTATTCGGCGAATTAGTTATAATTATATGATCTGTTTCCGGCCCTTATTTTTAAATGCAAAGCATGGATCTGCATATTTCTTGCTTATAGACGCTGCTTAAGCTTTTGATTCTATGAATCATGAATTTGATTACTATTTTAGGATATTGATATTTCTGTTTATGTACTTGTTGATTGAATTTAAGCTTTGTCCACTCTCGTTTCTAGTCGGATCTGCGACTTGGTTGGGCAGCAATTTTTGTTTTGTGTTTTTTAATATCGTCTGTTCACTGTAAATGTTTCATTTTGATAGCTATAGTTCACTGTAAATGATTCATTTTGATTGTTTTGATTTATTGTTAGATCCAGCTTATTTTTTTATTCATATTCCATTGTTTAATGTTTTCTTTTGCATTTTGGAACATTCGAGTTTGATGACAGTTCTGGTGATTTTGATTTTTTATAATTTTCTGTTTGATAAAATCTTATTGTTTTAATGGTTTCACTTTTCAGTGAGACATTAATCATATTGTGTCTCCCTGGGTGGAAACTGTAAGGTTATTGTTTATATGAAGGAAATGTCATTCTTTATGATTTAGCTGTTGGAAAATTTTCCATGAAGAAGCATGGTAAGAGGATGGCCAAAGCCACATGTTACTAGTTAAGTGCTATAACTAGAATTTCATATAGATCACATTAGGTGCTTGAATTTAAGGATTCCTGAGGATCGGCTTTGGCTCTCATAGTGTGAGCAAAAAATGAACTTGTGTTTTGTTCTAGCTTTACTTGGTTATAATTGTTTAATTTCACTGTAGAAACCTAAAATCAAGCTTCATTTTTTGGGTTGTTGATTTGTTGTATTTCTAGTATCTGTAACCTATAAGCCTCTTTTTTTTGGTTTCAGATTCACTTTGTACTTTTAATTAGCCGACAAGGAAAAGTTAGGTTGACAAAATGGTATTCTCCTTATTCTCAGAAGGAAAGAACGAAGGTATGAATATCACATTTATTAACTGCATTGATTATATTTATAAAGTTTGCACTTAAAGGAAAACTACTTTATAATTATAAGATTCTGGTGCATTTTTGTTAATCTTTAGTACTTTGTTGGTGCTTTTTTTGAAGTTTGTTTTGCCTTCGTTATATTAATGCTTTATGAACTGCATTTGAGAAGGTTATTCGTGAGCTCAGTGGAGAGATTCTCACAAGAGGTCCCAAACTCTGTAATTTTGTGGACTGGAGAGGACTTAAAGTTGTCTACAAAAGGTAATAGTACTATATGTTAGTGAGACTGCCTTTGTTAGGAATCTATTTTACCATTTCAGAGATTTATCAACTGAACTGGGATACATCATACATTATGCAGATATGCTAGTCTTTACTTCTGCATGTGCATTGACCAGGATGACAATGAATTAGAGGTTCTAGAAATCATTCATCACTTTGTTGAGATACTTGATCGATACTTTGGCAGTGTGAGTGAACTTAAAGTTGACTTTTCATTGAATTATTAATGTTCCACTATGTTTTATCTGATTGTGAATTAATTTATATCCAGGTTTGTGAATTGGACTTGATCTTCAACTTCCATAAGGTAAAGTTATTATGATGGTCATGTACCTGTCGTTAGGGTTCTGTCTCCTATTTTTTTTCAGAGCAGTTTACATCTAAATCCTTATGTTTTATGTAAGTTGTGCTCGCATTCATGTAACCTTTAGCAGCAGTTATCCTCCAACTCCAGAACCACTCCATTCTTCTCATCCTTTAACATACCATCCATATCAGCATAAACTTTAAATCTCCATGCTCCCGTACCGGTGTCTCTGTCTCTTGATTTTCTCCAGTCTCAACTCAAGTATCCTTAAAGAGCTCTTAGTGTTCATCTCTGAATTGATGGCAGTCAATTTAGCGATTGTAAGGGTCTTCTTCCTGTATACCAGTCAAATGAATTGATGAAATTCATCTCTGGGGAAAGGCATTCCCCCCCCCCCCCCTCCCTCTCCCTATTTTCATAAAAGAATTAATAGCTTTGAAATTTTGTAATCTTTCTTCTTCATGATTGAGAGGATTATTGTCAAGGATTATAGATCATTGATGTTAAAATAAGGTCTTTGCTTAACTCTTTGTTTCTATTTGACATTTGAAGGCCTACTATATATTGGATGAACTCTTGCTAGCCGGCGAACTTCAAGAGTCGAGCAAGAAAACTGTTGCACGTTTAATAGCCGCACAGGTAGAATTTTTTCACCTTCCATCGCTAAAACATCTTGCATGTTGTGTGCCATAGTTTCCAATTTTCTGAGACACCTGCTTCGTTGAACCATAGGATTCACTGGTAGAGACCGCAAAAGAGCAGGCCAGTTCCATTAGCAACATAATTGCACAGGCCACAAAGTAGTTTATGACTAGATTGATTGCGGATTGCCGCTTGTCTTCGGTTGATTTTCGGTGCATCATCTGTTGTGAACTCGTTTCTGAATTTCGTTTTGATAATGTAATTGCATGTTTATGGATGTAGTTTATGATAAACTTGAACCACCATGGAGTTGTCAATAGTTGACAATCATGAACTTGAAATTAACAAACCGCAGGTCTCGAATTTGAGGCGTTATGTATGTAGTAAATCCTTATTGAGAGACTCGTCCATCAAAACTAAATATACGTCATTGATCGGTTCGAATTAATTAGGGTGAAACCCTGAAAGTTAAAAGAACAATAAAAAAACTCAATAATAATTGTTGTGATTAATCGTAAGTGTAATTAGATGAACATTTGGATCCAGCTCTATCCAAACCTTTTTCTTATTCACCTCAATATTCTCTACATGTACAATTATTACTGAACAGTTTTCGAATTCCATTTATTCTTTAAACTAAGATTTCAATTAATTTATAGTTAAAAGGTGACACAATTTTTTATATGATTAGAGGATTTTAAAAACATTTATTTTTATTATAAATGACATTTTTTATTTTTTAAAATTAATTTAACATCTAATTGATAATATCAAGTCAAAAAAATAATTGAACAAATCAAAATTAAAAACAATAGTATATATGGGGAAAATAACATGAAAAAAATAGTAAAAATAGATTTAATATTTTGTACAGCCAAATGGCAAGTGCTTAGGACATTAAACAAATCAATATTAAAAATTTTAAAAAAATTACCAAAACATATAAAATCTATGGCTGAGATTTGCCTAGCTCAATGTCCTTGACTGGAGATGAACCCTCCAATTGCTGCTGCTGCTTCAACAAATCAACATTTTCTTCAGAAGCATCTCTTGGGAGTGAAGAAGCTTTGGATTCAGTTTGTTTATCAGACTCAACAGCCCAACTATAAACTACCATGCCGAGGATGGCAATCGCCATCCCGAGGATGTTTTTCAGCGTCAGCTCGGAATCGAAGAGTAGCCATCCCAATATCAATACACAGACCGTTTTCATGTGGCCTAGGACCTGGAAAGACGTGGCGGAGAATCGTCCGATGCAAAGGTACTGACTTATGTTGCAGAATACCGCTAATGAGCACGACAATATTATGAAACACTGCATATTTTCACAATCACCCAAATTTCATAGACATGTCAGTATTTTCATCACAAGTCTTAGTACCAAATAGCGTTCATGCATATACATGTGCAGAAATGGTTCGAGGTGCTTCGATCAGACTAGGAGTACTTACGAGTGCAGCTGAGGAGAACTTATAGCTTGCCAACAATTTGCCGGTGAGGTAGTAATCAACAAAGGGACCGAACAACAAAAGAGACAAAGCTTGGATCGGAGCGGTTTGACTAAGCAATTCAAATGAGCCTATCGAGTATTTCTTCTGTAGGGAGCCGATTGACTGTTGCAACAGAAGTAATATTGATTAGTCAATAGGTAGAACGAATCAAAGACGGGACTACTAAAACGTTTGTCTAGAGATCCTCTAAGATCTAGATCACTCGAAGCTGTGGCACGAAATAGACACGTTCACATAAATGCAGAAGAGATATCCGACCATGTTTTATATTAACCAAACTAAAATGAAAAACAAGATTTCAAAACAGCTGTCCAATTATTAGACATATTTGTTATGCCATTATGCACTGTAATCGTAAGGCGGCTGAAAGGATAAACGAAAAACGGAGAATGAGGAATGCTTACAATTTGTTGTAATGAGGTAGACAGGACCGCGACACAAGCACAAATGAATCCTTGCGCGTTAACTTTTACATCTGTGACTGTACAAACACCGACACCAACCACCACCACAAGGACGGCGATCTTGACTCTGTTCGAGTAGTGTTTACTGTGTATCATCCATTCCATCACACAGACAACAGGTATCATACTTAGCTTTGAAATCTGTATCATAACGAAACACAAAAGGGTTAGCTTTGAAATTTATACCGTAATGATACTCGAAAGGGTAAGGTTTGAATCTATATCATAATGACAATGATTGAGCTGGAATGTATGAAAGATTGATCGCAATGACAATGATAGATGGAATATACAAAATCTACATCATAATGACAGACAAAACCGGAATGTATATACTATATAGCAATTGCATTTCTTTTACCTGATAAAATCCAACTGAGTTCAGCATGAGGCTCAAATTCATCCCGGTGATTGAAGTATTGGCGACGACCGAGAACCAAAGAAGCTCCCATAAAGGAACCTTTTTTCTTGTTGAGTAACCGGTGGCATTCGATACCAAACCGATCAAGGCAGTCACCGAAAAGTGAAACCCGGTTAATGTAGTAGCTGTAAATGCAAGAAACATGTTCAGATTTACAGACAGAATGACAAAGATGCTGGAAATCAATATAAATCTCAAGTTTTCAAGCCAGTCCTCATCAAATGTTCAAAACATTTGAAGTTATGGGATCAAACTAAAGTGGATCACAAGCAATGCTAGAGATTCATATCAGTTCTGGAAAAAAAAACATATTTGATTGAAGTTTAAACAATGTAAGAATGTAAGCTTACAATTTACTAAGAGATTCATATCAATCATCAAAGTGGTTCAAATAAAATGATTCCAAATTTCCTTCCTCTTCAACGGTAAAAACAACAACAAATCCCAACTAAAACTCCATTTTTGCCCAGAACCCATAAAAGAAAAATGGGAAATTCAGTGGATCTGCGAAAGATTTAAAACGAAAAATGGGAAATTTTCCACATGCAATGAGTGGAGAGAAAAAAGAGGGGAAATTGATCCAGATCTGAGACGAACAAAGGCAAACAAACGTTTAGCATATGAAGAAGAATCGAGTCGTCCTCGTCGAAGAAGAAGAACTAACCAAATACAAAGGCGTATCCGGCAGGGGACATGAGTTGCTTGTTAGCCATGATAAGACCAACAGAGCTGACAACATTCATAGCCCAAGCTCCCACATCGGATACCGCCGACGATTGTTTCTTCCCCGCGTCCATTTTTTTTCAAAACAAAACAAAAGATTGAAACTTTATGGTTCTTTTTGGCGCTCGGTTGGAATCCAAGAGAAACGGATCTCAAAACTCCACCGAGCACACAATCTCTTAGGCTTGATCTCCTACCCCCCACAGCACCGATCCTTGCAGTCCAAACTTATAATACAGGGACCAAAAATAATACACACTATATATAATAAATAAAATTATTTTGTATTTTTATGAATAATTTATTTAAAAAATTGAGTATTATTTCTATATTTGATATTGTCGACACTTAATAACCAAAAACGGTAAAAAATGATAATTTCAAAAAAAGGAAAATTTAGGTTTTGGTCCCTTATATATAGTGTAGATTAAAACGTTAATTAAAGCATAGTAGAATGGCTAAAGTTGAAATTTCTTAATTTTTTTACGTTAATAAGGTAAAAATGTTTAATTAATGGTGAGGTAATTCATTCATTGGATTAATTCAAAAATATTGTAGCAGTAATTAAACTGGCAAGTTATACATTGATCTTTATTTACTCTTCAGTTTAAGATAAATTTAAAAATAATAAATTATAGATTTGGTCTCTTTATTATACTCAAATTGTGAAATCAGTCATTGTACTTTTATAATATTGCTAATTAGTTCGAATATACAACATTTCAGCAAAAAACAAGGAGGTTGATTTTTTTTTTTTACAAATTAAACGTTTTTGAAATATGTTATTGTAACTTTAAATATAGAAGATCAAAATTTTGTCAAAAATTAAAATATAAGGATGGAATTCTAACTTTGTGCATAACGAAGGACCAAACAGGAATTTGACAAAAATAACATGAGAGAAAAGGAAAGGGACCGACAAGTCTACGCCCAGCCAGCAGGTCAAGTCCAGCCAGCCACCGGTTTAAATCTCTGTTATTTATTTATTTATTATAATAAAGAAATTTATTTTTAGACTGATTAATTTAATGAATTTCCTTACACGAATTAATAACTTAACTATAATAATAATATTCCATTAAATACAATAATTAATAGAGTCTGACTATTGTTTTTCTTCTAATTTAATGTTGAAGTAATTAATTTGGAAGGATACTTTTGTTGTTCATTTTTCAACCCACAAGACAGCAATGTGATATTTATTTTGATTTCTAATTAATTAATTAATTAATATAATAAATATTTTTTATAACAAAAAAATCATTATTATCTCACCTAAATCTCGTTATTAATCATAACAAAACTATTTTTTTATAACACTAATACAAATTTTTTAAGACTGATTCAGACGACCACAAGTTTGTAGGGACTTTCTCTGATGCTTTGCTTTCAGACCAAACACGCTTTTCCTTTTTTATTTTGTTGGCTTTGTACAAAGTGGTGGGCGAGGATTAATCCAAGGCCGTGTCGGTGGGTTAATTATAATTAGGGTTAAACCGTGAATAAATATTTAAAATATTTTTTGTATTAAATGAGTGTTTATTATTTTTAACTTATTTAAATAGGTATTTATTATTATTATTTGTTAATTTTATTATTTAAAATATATTAATTTTTTAAAATATGAAAAATATATTTAAAAGTAAATATAAATAATAATAAAATAGTTTCAAAATTGAAATTTAACCTGATTTCCCCATAAATTATCATGTCACGTTCATCGTCAAACAATTACAACTATTTATCTTATTATTTCATCGTCGAAAATCGATTAATATTGTATAAAATATTAAAATCATTTAATAATTCATTCAATTTTTTTACGATAAACAACAACATAACAATCTGTTATAAAAATATTTTTTTAATTTATAATATCAGGATTACTTGAGGTACCTAATATTTTATATCGATAAAATAATAAAGTTATTAACATTCAATTGATCTAATTAAATTAGATTTTAAATCTCATAAATAAAATAAAAATTAAAATTTTAATATTATGAATAAAATATCTTCTCATAATAAAACTTTTATAGTATTTATTCAAATTAGATAATCAATAAGTTTGAATGGTACCAAAAAATATTCTCTGTTTTAAAACCAATCACTTTGCCAGATAGAAAGATTACCGGTGTTAATCTTTTCTTAATCACTAATAAAGAATGCACAGCTGTAAAAAGTTGATTCAATGGACAAGTGTGAATCCTGGCCCACATGGAACATTCCCCCGCATAGAAAATTATTATGAAAATTAAATAAATAACACTAATATTCTTTAAAAAAATAAGAAAAAAATGTGCCATATGTAGCATCCAACCAGACAGCACAGCCAACAGGTTGAGCTGTGCCAGTGGATCACACAATCACATAAAAATGAAAGCAAATTTGTTTTTTTGGGTCTAATAGCACAGTGAAATTGCCCCAGACACATGCTGTTTGCCGACACTCCCAACTCACAGGAACGCATCCTTCTCCAGCAACTTAAGCACGTCCTGCTGATTGTTCAGCTTCGCGACGTCAATGGCCGTCTTTCCGTCCATGTTTTGGAGAGTGCTGCAGTAGGAAACGAGAAATTACTTTCGTGACAAAGAAGGCAAAGTATGACCTTAGAGTTGGAACCGAAGGTTGGATGGTAGAAGTTGTTTACTTACACGGCGGCGCCGTTCTCCAGTAGAAGGGCCACACAGTCTTTCCTTCCATAACCGGCAGCGTAATGAAGGGCGGTATTCTTGTTCTTGTCCAAAGCGTCAACTTTTGCTCCAGCTTCAATAAGGACTTGAGCACATTGGACCTGTAATTATATTGAGTTTATTAGCTTTAACCCTCGTACAATAAACATGATATCAGTTATTAAAGGATTATCGTTACATAAAAAGAAATAGTTTCGAATAGATATGTCCGGCAGATACGCTGAACCAATAAGCAAGCATATCTTACTAGCTGACAGATTCAATGATATAAAGAGACAATAAGCATCAGTGACTAAATCTATCTGGTTTTTGCACCGAATTTGTCCTCGTTAGAATCTACATTTTTCGGGTGATGCAACGGTTGAAGGGGGAGAGAAAGATTCAGTTATAAAATTATCATACCTCACCATATCCGCATGCAAAATGCAATGCTGTCCTTCCCTCTGAATCTTCCTCATCCTTGTCAGCACCAGAGGCTAGTGCAGCTTTCAGACCCTGAATCATGATTAGTGTCAACTTTTTAGATCATGTGTCAAAGGGGAACAAACATTCGTACAAAGACAAACAGTTAATTAAACCATACCTCAACATCACCGACACTAGCACAATTATGTACGATCGATTCATCCTCATTACCTACTTCATCACCTTCCTCTGCAGCAGAGTAACCGGCGGAAGTGTCTGCATCTCCTGAAACTGCAAGACCCATTGCTTCACCCAACTTCTTCAGAACATCTTTATCATTCCAATACCTAAATACGAAACCTTTTAGTTGAAAAAATATGAATACACACATTCTAATGAGGAATAATATGTTATGACCACAAGGTAATAAAACTACAAATCTACGATGTCACTAATCACCCACTTCATCATTGCTGCAGGACCGCCAGTCTCTATTTCATCTAGAATAGGTTTCAACGATGGATCTTCTTTCATTCGTGCCATCCGTTCCTCCATCTGGTCTTTGTGTTGAGGATTAGTCAAACCATCAAGCATGCTAGACATAGCCGGATCCTAATGAAAGACAAACCAAAAGCTTCATCTTTCAATGTGATTTCGTGTAATGTAATACAAGGGCAAAACATTAAAAGAACCATGAATGCATGAGCTTAAGCTTGCAACTGAGCCCACACCTGCATTAATGCATTACCAAGACGCTCGGCCATGGTCATAAATTGGGGATTCTGCATAACCTGTTGCATAGTTGAATAGTACTGCTGTGGATCAAACTGTGGCACACTACCTTCAGTCGCTGCCCCTTGGAACGTCTTAGTGAGCTGTTCTGCCATTTGGGTAAATGAAGGATCTTTTGCTATCTGCTCGGCTAGTTCCTTGATGCTTGGATCCTAACGAACCAAGGTGATTAAGAACCATAAGCCATAAATTAAAATTTGTTGAAACAAGCATTGGTACGACGGAAACTAATCATTCTCTACAGAATTTAAATGGAGGAAGAATGATTCTCTTGTTCGGTATGTTAAAACACAATTACTTTCCATTGGAATCACCCTCCTTCAAACATGGGAATGTGATTCCTTTGAAAAATCCAAATGAAAATGAAAATGAAAAAGAGAAAAACTTACATTAAGAATGCCACTCATGGCTGAGAAATCAAAAGGATTGGGCAGGACAAACCCAGGTCCTGGCATAGTGGTAGGATAACCTCCAGACTGTGCTGGGTGTGACATCGCAGCAGAAGCTTCGTTCTCGGCGGTGGATGTTTCGGGTTTAGAACCTTTGCTCTCCGTTGATTTCTCATCTAAAAAAGATCCCCAAAAGAACATGAAGAGCAACCAGCTATTACTAACTCTCAAAAGCCATGTAGTAATCCAGAAAAATATTAAACTCCTTGAAAGCAAAGTTAATCAATAAACCCCTAACTCAATTACAAGAGGAATAACAAGGAAAGGCAGCTACTTTATTATTTCAATTCGAAAATCCAATCAATTCAAGACCTAAACGTAGCATTAAGAAGGAAAAAAGAAAAACAAAACATGCAATTAAAAAGGCAATATTGACGATAACAATGATTTGAGGTAACAACAACTAACAAATTCATAACCGACTCGAAATCCAATCAATTCAAAACCCAGAATCAGTATTGAAAGGGGAAACTTTAACCGGAAACATAGATCCCAAAACAAATTCCAAACCCAATTCAACATTAAAACAAAAAAGGAATCTGGGGTTTTAAGCTCACCGGAAGAAGTTGATTCCTTCTGCAAATTGGAAGCCATAGCTGAATTCCAACAATGTCAGAAACCAGTATTTATAAACAGACGAAACAGAATTGAAGAGAAAACAGAAGATGGGTATATAGAATCTGGAAGAACCCTACCTGAGAAGTGATACGGTGCTGGAGATGAAGTGACGAAGGAACCAAAGAACAAAGAAGGGGGGTTGCTATGTTATGCTTTGCTTGTTGGGTGGGATAAGCTAGTCGAGTGAGTGAAAATGGCAGTACAGGTGAGATTTCTTAAGTGAAACATAGAGAAAAGGAAAGGTGGATAATATCATCGACAAATGGAAAGCAGCGATTGAGTCGTGGATGAGTTGGTGGGCCAACTCAATCCTGAATTCCTCATCTCATCTTCTGGTTGATGCTTGTCGCTACGGGACTACTGCCGAGCGTGCATGACGTTATTAATCAGACAGGTTTATCGGATTAGAACTAAAAAAAATAAACTAATCAAGATGATTATTCATATTTTAAAAATGAGTTAAAAGCGAATTAATTTATTTAAATATGTATATTCAAATCTTATGTAAATATTTATGGTGGTGTGTTAATATTTAATTTTAAAAGAATTATATTATATGTTATTCTTATTATATTATTTAAATAAAGATTATAAAATAAATATATTTAATTAGTTGATCTCACAAATAGTATGACAAAAATAATTCATAATATAATTTTTCTTAGTTTTCATTTATAGTGTAATATTAATAATTAGTTTTCATTTATATATTATATATAAATGAAAACTCGATTCAAACATAAAAATTAATTTATTAATTATTAATAATTTAAATTGTTCAATTTTTTTATTTTACAATAACAAAAATATCATTATAGTACATAACAACACAGGCTTAAATCCACCAAATAAAATAGGCCCAACAAACATTTGGAAGCCCAAAATCTTCATAACGGAGAAAAAGGTAAAGAAAATGTTTAATCAAAAGTTCAGGCCGAAAATAATATTTATTTTATAAATTAATATTTAATCAATTTTATTTATAAAATATATATTATTAAAAAACATTTTAAAATTATAAGATTATTTAAATATTACTATTAAAAAATTATTTTAAAAACAACACTCATTTTAAATTATTTATAAATTCAATATTTAAAAGTATTGTATGAATAAAAACATTTTTGTGTGTATATTTTATAAAAATATAAGAATATAACATTAATTAAAAATAAATTTTATCAATTTATCTTTATTATATATTTTTAACAAGTGTTTAAGATGAATCACCATCTATTTATTATATATAATTAAAAGGGGTGTTTACAGAGCGAGTCGTTCGCGAGTTGGGTATTTTCGATTCGTGTTTGTTAAAAAATTTTATTGCTTGATTCGTACTCGTTAAAATATTTTTATTGTTCAACTCAACTCGTTGCTCGTTAAGCTCACTAAAATTATACTCAACTCGTGCTCGTTAAAATATTTTATTGCTCAACTCGACTCGTTGCTCATTAAGCTTGACTTGTTTGCTCGTTAAGCTAACTAAAAAACTTACATTATTTTTTACTAAAAGTCTAAAAATAAAATTTAATATTACCATATGAAGCTTAATATTAATATAAATTAATAAATTTAACTAAAAATATCAAAAGAGTATATAAAATATTTTAAAGTCTAAATTCAAAAGTATTGATCCATAAATACACTAAACTAACATATTAAATTAAAGTATCATATTAAAATTAAACTAACATATTATTTAGATGTATTTTTTAATGAGATTATTTTAAGGTAATTACTAAAAATATTTTAAAAAATTAACTAATTGCTTGCGAAATTATCGAATCGA
Source organism: Abelmoschus esculentus (assembly GCA_035048815.1). Lineage (NCBI taxonomy): Eukaryota > Viridiplantae > Streptophyta > Magnoliopsida > Malvales > Malvaceae > Abelmoschus > Abelmoschus esculentus. The sequence goes on from JAUCBN010000012.1 coordinate 1,057,686, forward strand.
GTTAAACTTTGTTCGATTTAATTCATTAAGATATCGAGTTGAATTCGAGTCGAGCTAATACAAGATAAGTATTTATTGAGTTTTGATCGAATCAAGTTCGAACAGCTCACAAGCTGCTCAACTCGTTAAGTACTCTTAATAATTAATAAATAGATAATTATTAAATAACTATCTAAAAATAAACGACTTAATTATTTAAACTATAAATAATATGATCAACAAGTTTCACCTAATAATCCGCCGACCAAACGTATTAATCTTGTATTAATCTTACCATTAACCTCGACCAATCATTTAAGTTTAAAACTTCAACTTTTACATATTTCTCTCTCTCTCTGCTATATACAGACCGTTTCCCCCATTTTACCCGCTTCTATACCATATAGTGCTGATCCCATAGCCGCCGTCAAGCTACACTCAGCAACCAGCATTACCGACCGATCAAAGGTTGTTTCCCGTTATTCTTTATTTTTCACTTTTCTATATCTCAGTTTTTCTCTATCGTTCTTTTCTGGTGATGCATATCGTTGAAATCTTTGTTAAAATGTATTTTCTATCCTTTAAATTGTAAATAGTTTCAGAAAGGTAATAGCATACGAAGGATTGGGATGTGTGAGAAATCTGGCTGACGATATAACATAAAATCCTGGGTTCGTTAGTCTGGATATTTGTACTCTTGAAATTTTTGGGGTTTAGGCAATTTTCATGGTGTTTGGTTTTGACAAATTCCGTTTCATGATTATCATGTCTTGTCTCTGGATTTCTTTGAATCTCTTGAATGATCAATCTTCAGGTTATAGCTGTTGCATCCCCTTTTATTTAGACTGTCCTGTAGATAGAGGTGAGCAAGATTAAAAAAAATCGATTTTCAAGTTCGAGTCTAGTCACTCAATTCGACCTTATAGAATATGAAGAATGTGAATAATAGAAAATTTTTTAGATTAGAACCAATCATGGGATAACTATAAAATATTTATAATGTTATGTAACCAACTGGTTTGAATCTTTTGTTTGGAGAGTAGGATCGGGAAGAGAATAAAAACTAATTGTATTATGTGTATGCTTTCAGTTCCTTACATGGAATTTTGAGGATTTATATGTACATATGAGCAGACTTTTATTTGTACATTTGTATGTATGTGTATGCTTTCAGTTCCTTAAATGGAATTTTGAGGATTTATATGTACATATGAGCAGACTTTTATTTGTACATTTGTATGTATGTGTATGCTTTCAGTTCCTTAAATGGAATTTTGAGGATTTATATGTACATATGAGCAGACTTTTATTTGTACATTTGTATGTATGTGTATGCTTTCAGTTCCTTAAATGGAATTTTGAGGATTTATATGTACATATGAGCAGACTTTTATTTGTACATTTGTATGTATGTGTATGCTTTCAGTTCCTTACTTGCTCCCATTGCCTGATTGAATACTCTATTGCAGAACATTGCTTTGTGTTTACTCGGTGAAATTTGAAGTTGGGTTCAAGCATAACTTTCAGAAGAAAAAAAACGAAACACATCTCACACCAAATACTATAGTAATGGCTGCCTCTTTGATTCGCACCTCATACTCTTCTGCTTTCGCTTTCTCAGCCTCGAAAGCCTCAGTTTTCTCACCTTCCGTATCCCTTCCATCCATCAAAGTCTCCACCTTCTCCCCTTTGACTGTCAAACCCCTCAGTTCCACCTTCGCCCCACATGCAGCACGTGCTGTCAGTCTTGCAACACATGCCACCTTGACACCCTCATCTGTTCCTTCTGACACTTTAACAACGACTTTCCATGGCCTTTGTTATGTTGTTGGGGATAATATTGACACAGATCAAATAATTCCTGCAGAATACCTTACATTGGTTCCCTCGAACCCAGCTGAATATGAGAAATTGGGCTCTTATGCTCTTATCGGTCTCCCTTCATCATATGCTACACGATTCATTGAACCAAATGAGACTAAGACAAAATACTCCATTGTGATCGGTGGTTCTAACTTTGGTTGTGGGTCATCCCGCGAGCATGCACCAGTTGCACTTGGGGCTGCAGGGGCAAAGGCAGTGGTGGCTGAATCTTATGCTAGAATATTTTTCAGGAATTCTGTTGCAACCGGGGAAGTTTATCCATTAGAATCGGAAGTAAGATTATATGAGGAATGTAAGACTGGGGATGTGGTAACGATCGAGTTGGAGGAGAGTCGTTTGATCAATCATTCCACCGGCAAAGAGTATAAATTGAAGCCCATTGGGGATGCAGGGCCAGTCATTGATGCTGGAGGGATCTTTGCATATGCAAGGAAAACGGGAATGATTCCATCTGAGTCAAATTAAAATACAGGTATCGCTTTGAACTCTTACCTATGCATTTTGTTTGTTGAGGCATTAGAGTTTTTTTTTTTTTTTCATGTCTCATTCTTGGATAGCTGCTTATGTTTCGTATGTATCCTGTGTTAGAAATCGGAAGTTTATGCATTCTATCTTCTTATTGATGATTGTAAATTTGGTTTCTTTGAGTATTAATTTAAACCCGGATCCATTTTATCTCAAGTCAGTAGTTCTTGTTGTATGCGAGACAATATCTGATGGTTAAAGAGATTATACTGAAAGTCCGGAAAATGGTTCTACCCAACCAACCCCATGGTTCTATAATCTTGCTACTACAACATGTGTTTATGTGCAAAAGCCTATTAAATCGAGTAATGATGCGAAACATAAATGGAATGTGATCAAGCCATTGAGTGCTTATCTATGCATGTTTTTACCGACGATTTTAGGCAGGCAGACATGCTGAGAACAAACACAATGCTCAAACTCGCAAGCTTTATTATTCCGACCCACCGGCACCTAAGGATGCAAGCTATTTTGCCTACTCTAAGACCTTTTGCTTCAACTAAATGAATATTGAAGATGATTTTACTTCTTTCGACATATGAATTTATTTCCACATGCTTCTGCTTATCCTTTCTATTTTGCATATCAGTTTGTTTACTCTTACTTTGCAGGGGGAGGAGGAGCACTTGATTCCGACTTCTTCGACTTGTGTCAACTTGGAGGCTCCATAATAAGTAATAAGGCACTTGGGATGGATCAATGCTCATCTTTTCTTCTCCTTGTCTTGTATCGCCGGTTTCGGAAAATGTTGGCAGTTTTTTTCGTGTTGTCCTAAGCTGAATATCTAGGGAGTTTTGTTCACCCTAACTTTATGTTCTTTTAGTTTTATTGATGATCAAACTCCAGGATTTCAGAACTCAATGTGACATTGATCGTTTAATAATTACAAAGTCTGGTATGTTTTGCATATAAGAACACAAAGCCACTGACTAATACAGGTAAGAGATGGTAACCCCACGAAGACACAAGACTCGGTGGTTGGTACATCTGTGTCTGAACAAAACTTTATTACCAGCAAGCAGTCACTGTCCCCCTCCACTCAAAAACTGAGTCGTACACAACCTAATCGCCGGCAACAATCCACCCTCCATGACTTGGCCGGAACAAATCGGCCATCGTCACTAGTCCGCCACCACCTCTGGCTGCACTGATCTAGCCTCATCGGTTGTAACAACAATTATTATTTCTGAAGATCAAAGCTTCGAACATCAGCTTCGAACATCAGAACTGTCAGTATAGTGTAGTAATCACTGTAATTAAATAAAAAAAATTAATCACCACAGCTGATAGTAAGATCTTAATTTCATAAAGAGGAAATCCCACCAATCCAATCACTTGCCACTTTCTATATATCTTCTCCTTTCTCTGAAACCCTGATTTTCCAAAGATGGCTGTCTGCTTCCAATTTCAATCCCCTGTGAAACCCATCACTTTCCCTTCATCCGCAACCAAAAAAGTTCACTTTTTTCGATGCAAAGCCTCCTTTTCCACCGCCACTACTACGGAGGTGGAACCCGTCTTCACCTCTGTCAAGTCCTTTGCTCCAGCCACTGTAGCCAATCTCGGCCCGGGTTTTGACTTCCTCGGCGCCGCCGTTGATGGCCTTGGGGATTACGTCTCCCTCAGCATCGATTCTTCTGTCAGCCCCGGTCATGTGTCAATCTCAGAGATCTCCGGGTCATCTAAACTCTCCCCTAACCCTCTTTTCAACTGTGCCGGCATCGCCGCCATTGCAACCATGAAAATGCTGAATATTCGCTCCTATGGCCTTCCACTGAAACTTGACAAAGGCTTACCTTTAGGCAGTGGTCTCGGTTCCAGCGCCGCCTCCGCCGCGGCTGCTGCAGTGGCAGTCAACGAGCTTTTCGGTGCGAAACTTGGTGTTGAGCAGCTGGTTCTCGCCGGATTAGAATCGGAAGCTAAAGTTTCTGGCTATCACGCTGATAATATCGCTCCAGCAGTTATGGGTGGTTTTGTCCTAATCAAAAGCTACGATCCTCTTGAACTAAAACCCTTGATTTTCCCACAAAACCAGGAATTGTTTTTCATTCTAGTTAGCCCGGAATTTGAAGCCCCCACCAAGAAAATGCGAGCAGCTTTGCCCGCCGAAGTCGGGATGCCACACCATGTGTGGAATTGCAGCCAAGCGGGTGCATTGGTAGCATCGTTGCTGGAAGGTGATGTGGTTGCATTGGGGAAAGCATTGTCGTCAGACAAAATCGTGGAGCCAAAACGGGCACCATTGATTCCTGGGATGGAAGCTGTGAAGAAGGCTGCAATCAAGGCCGGAGCTTTCGGGTGTACTATCAGTGGGGCAGGGCCGACAGCGGTTGCTGTGATTGACAATGAAGATAAGGGGAAAGAGATTGGACAAAAAATGGTTGAAGCTTTTCTAGAAGAAGGGCATTTGAGATCCGTGGCAATGGTTAAAAGGCTGGACAGAGTTGGTGCTAGGCTCATTGACAGTGTTGATACATGATAATCAAAAAGCATCATCTCAGGTGTTTTCATTTCATATCTCTATTTTGGTTGAATCATAATTGTGGGATCTGAATATTTGCTTTTGATTTCTAGAATTGTAGCCAAACTCTTGTTTATACCATGAATAAAAGCTTCATTATCTGGCTATTTTCCTTTGAAATAAACCCAAATCTTGCCAATACCAGCTCAGCTGTTCTCAGCAGTTGTAACCTGCTTTGAACCCAGGGAAAGGAATTCTGTACTGACCTGCAGATTAGAGGTTAGGCAATGCAGATGCCGCTAACCCGGCAACAGAGAACGTTAAGAACAGGCCTGAATCCCAGGATTGGGATTGTGGTGGGCAGTACACTTCTGCAGAAGTGTTACAAGGGAACATTGATGAACAGTCGCAAATCTAGGTCTTCAACTGTTGCAGTAACCCGAACAACTTTCGGGACTTCTCGTTTTTGTGTGTGTGCATGTTTCCAGTCAAGCCTAACTCAATTGCATAATCAAATGGAATCACAGGAGCAGCTAAACTTCATTTTCATTCTCTCAGATATACTTATATACTTGAATTCTATACTTTGTTTAATAAATTTAACTTCATAAACTAGTCATTAACTTATGTTATTCGAATTCAAGTGTCACGATAAGATTAGAAAACTTTATATCTCTATTTTTAAGGATCTTGGAATTCATATATCTAACCTAAATGTAAAAAACTTGTTTTCCATTCCCAATTCTTATTGACAATCGGACATAATTGATTTTTTTAATGGTTTTAAGCCTTAAAGCCCGTATGAATATGGATTATATATAGAAGGTTAAACGAGGGAAACAAAAACACTGCATAAATTCTTATCAACATGGTAAAAATTTGAGTAGATTTTATCATATAGGTAAGAATTTGTATAGAAGGTTAAATGAGGTGACCATCTCACCCTAGAACTACCCTATATTTTTGCATTCCAAGTTCAAGTATATTTGAAACACATCCTCGTCATCTTCTTCAGAACTTTCCTGTAATAGATTGGCAGCCATTTCCCAATCATTCTCCTTCAAATCCGATTATAAATAGTCATCTTCTTCAGAACTTTCCTGTAATAGATTGGCAGCCATTTCCCAATCATTCTCCTTCAAGTCCGATTATAAATAGTCAACAACGACAAAAAGAAGACACTGATTCTTCGAATCCGAACTGCCATGACAGCAGAAGAAAGCAATTTGACTGTTAATGTTTCAAGCACAAGCAATATTAAAGGGTCGGGGACGACAGCCAGAGGGAGGAGACTTCTTTGTCTAGTGCTCTTCTCACTTTATATATACTAACTATGCATTCTACCTCCTTACAGAAATAAATGAAATGCACATTTTTTACAGAAAATCAACTCGAGTATATGCTGTTCACCTGAAGAAATCCAAGTCCAAAAGAGCTCCCTGAAAAAGAGGAAGCATAAAGGCTGGTTTTAAAAGCAACAGCAAAAAGAAAACCAAGTATGGAATGGAACAAAGATGAATGGCTTACCATGGCATCCACTAATAGCAATGAAAATATCAGATAACACTCGGTTTTAGAAACCATTTAATGAGAGCAGACGTTATCATTTATCACCCAAAGTAGCTATAATAAGCATCACATGATACAGAAACTTCATCTGGAACCAAAATGGAGAACCATGTGACATTCTAAAACAAGAAAAATGCTAAATTTTGAATTTGGTTTCCAGATTTCAAGTTATTCTATAATCAGCTAAGCAAACAAGTAGAGTCTTTTCTTTAATTTAGCATTTCCTTAAAATGTCAAAAATCAACCAACCAGCTTAAGCATCATGTGCATATTAATATGTAACGTGTGAACTTTATTTAGAGGTACGAGTACCACTAAATTTTCTTCAAGAACACTATATGATAGGACTAACTTTCAAACAGAAGTAGTTGTAACACTTTTTGATCAATAACCACTCACCACCAAACCAAGTTCATACAGTTCACTCATAGTCTAGTGTTTAAGAGCTATCAACAGTCCAAATAAAACCATATCAACTGTGAGAGAGCACACACAACAACTAATCACCCACCCGAACCCTTCAAAAGGATACCATTTTGGCTAGGTTCCAAGGAAGGAAAAATTACAGTTATCATATTAGCATACCGCAACACTTAGAATGTGGAAAACAAGTACAAAGCAGGGTTTAAATGGCCATCATTAGAAGGTAACCCATGGAGACGGGAACTTCAATGCTATCAATTAAGAAACAAAAAAGAAAGGAAATGCCCATTAGCAGATAGAACTGAAAGTTGAAGGTAAAATTACATACAACAGTGAGCAATTATTGAGTCTTTATGGTTATGAGATGGAAAGTATTTTGCCCTACATACAGATAGGGATCAAGATACTAATCAAGGAATTCAAATTCATCCTCCTTAAGATGGGCAACGAACTTAACAGGTCCTCGTCCTTCAATCTCAGTGACGAACTCCACCTTGAAAGGGAGATTAGCTGAATTCTTTTTCCCTTTCCAGACCCCCACAAATTGCTTAATCACTCCTTCCATGCCGTTCAGATTCAACTCCGGGACTCGATTCACATGATAAATTTTGAGGGGCACTTTTACCCTAACCTTGGCACCAACTTTAGCCTCCTCCGATCCCGAAACCGTCGCGTCTTTCTTGTCCTTGTCGACGGAAGCGGGGGAGACAGCTTGGCAGGAAACAGCCCTTCTCCTCGCATTTACACGAACGTTGACGGAGGTTGCACTGGATTGAAAAGACGCAGGTTTCAAAGTAATCATCGAGGTTTTGGATTCGAGAGATAATTTCCCATTGGAGCAAATGATCAAACACGAACCAGGCGTCACCGAAGAGGGGTATAAACCTGATGTACTTGTACTCATCTCTATTCTATCTTTTCGAACTACAAATTATTTCCTTTCTCTAACAAAGAAAACAAACTTTTACGATCAAACCCTGAAAAATGATGGGTTTCAATCCGATTCAGTAAAGATCATTTTTTTAGTGGCTCAACTCGATTAGCGCAGATAAGCTAACCGTTAGATGGAGGAAGAGCGTGGAGTCTTTTATTTCCAATCTTTTGCGGAAAAATTTGGTGGATAATCAACTCCAAATTAATATCGGAAAAATAGTATTTGAGGGGGGAAATGGGAATTTACACTAAGTGTGCGTTTGGTTCACGGAAAAGATGATTACTTTTAGAAATAAGATTACTGAAATATATCATTACCTGATATTTATTGGGAATATTATATTACCTTGTTTGGTTTGTTTAACAAGGATATAAGTTGACAATGTTTGGTTGGAGAAATATAAATAATTTTTACCAAATTATCTTTATGATATATTTTATTTCTAAACTAGTTAAATTTTTATTGATAAATAAAAATATTTAAATAAAAATTCATAAATTTTTTTTTCTATTTAACATAATTTTAATATAATTAATATTAAAAAATTATATTTTTAAATAATTTTTATAAATATTATATTTATAATTTTTAAATTCATATAAAAATATTAATATAATTAATATTAGAAATTTATATTTTTAAATAATTTTATAAATATTATAATTTTAAAAATTATTTTAAATTTTAAACATAATTTCAGCAGGGTATACTTATATAGGTAATCTGACTTATAATTTATGGATTTTTTAACCCTTTATACCAATGTCGGTATTTAGGCTTATTTGAGTAAAAAAATATTACGGTAGGAAATTGTCTACTACCTAACAAATAGAAGGGAATAACATTCCGGGAAAACACCTCAAAAAGCGCTACTGTAGAGAATGTGTTATTACCCTTGCTCAGGAATGTATCTAAACCAAATATGGATATGTGATTCCAGAAAAGATTATTCCTCCGATAATAATCTTTTCCGCGAACCAAACACACCCTAAAAGATAAGAGCTTCAACAGGCGTAATACGTTGGTGTGTTTTAATTATTTAAATATATTTAACTTAATTTATTCGAATAAAAAATAAAATAAAATTTAAATTATAAAATATGATATGTCAACTTGAATAATTTTCTTCGAAAATCTGTAATTTTCGTGATCCTACACATGAACACATCGTTTCCCTTTTGATTCATCGATTCCACGGCGTTTACGATGGCTCTTTCGGACTCACCATTGAAGTGCACTCGTTGCTTCATCCATAAGCAAAGATTGCAGGCCTCTTAAGTAAAGTTCAAGCAATGGCGGTCCTCTGCTTTTGCCCCACCGTGCCGAAACTACCAGTCCCTTTCAAATGGATGATTTTCCTGGCCTTAATTGTATTATGAATTTATGATTTCATGTAACCTACCAAAAATGTGTCTGATACATTTATATTCAGATCTGTTCATGCATTTGAACTATGAATGAACACTAATAGCTTCATATTCATATCCGGCATGAAAGAAAAAAAAATTAATGTTTTTAAGAAAAATCACAAAGTTGGAGAAAGAAATCCACCACAAAATATTATCTAGCATGATCTCAGAAGCTGAGACAAAACAGGGTTTCAGCTGAATTCTGTAGTCAGTTGAAACCACCAGCAGTCTTTTCTTTTAATATCAATAAAAGGGTACTAAAATGCAATATTAAAAAAGCAAGCTTTTTGGTGTACTTTCATGGATGCCACATGCTTCTCTACCTCATCACTTCACTAAGCAGATCTTAATTACTGAAGCAGCACCGATTCGGTGAAGCACAACAACAGCATCACCGGGATTGCACAACCCCTTCTCTGTGGCTGACCTCAATGCAGCTTCCAAGATGACCTCGGTAGATTCGGCATCCGTTGCCTTTGCTGAGCCTTCTGCTAGTATGGGAACCAAACCCCTATATATCAGACTGTGCCTTGCCGGGCCTTCGTCACTGCAGGTCCAATCAAATGAATCGGTTGTCAAAACAGGGACGACCACAGATAGGATAGGAACAGCTGGTCTGTACTTGGCAACCAGCTTGGCTGTCGTTCCACCACGGGTTAAAACAACAATGAGTTTAGCTTTGGCCTTGTTAGCTGTTCGTACAGCTGAGGATGCAAGACTTTCCAATGGGCTCATTGGAAGTGGTGTTGATCGGATCATTTCTTTAAAGACAGCTCCGTAGTCGAGAGAGGATTCTGCCTCGATACAAATTCGAGCCATGATCTTCACAGCAAGCTCTGGATAGGCTCCGGCAGCACTCTCACCACTAAGCATGACACAATCGGTACCATCCAGGACAGCATTAGCAACATCGGTTGCCTCAGCACGGGTGGGCCTCGGAGACTTTATCATGGACTCGAGCATTTGAGTGGCAGTAACCACAGGCTTGCCAGCAAGATTACACTTGTATATCATCATCTTTTGTGCTAGGAAGATCTTCTCAACTGGAATTTCCATTCCAAGATCACCACGGGCAACCATAAAAGCATCGGTCTCACGCAAGATCTCGTCGAAATTGATGACACCTTCCTGGTTCTCAACCTAAAAACAACCACAAGGAAAACTCACACCATTAACAAACAACTTTCATAAAGAAACCACATAGAACCTCTCGATTTTAACAGTAATCAAAAGGTGAAACAGATTAACACACCTTCGACATCAATTGAATCTTCTTAGCATTGTGGGGACCAAGGACCTTACGAACATTAACAAGATCGGACCCTTTACGCACAAAGGAAAGAGCAATCATATCAATACCGTTCGGAACTCCCCATTCCAAGATGTCTTCTTTATCTTTCTCAGTGAGTGTGGGAAGATCCACCACAACACCAGGAAGGTTGACATTTTTCCTCTCACCGATCATAGCGGTGTTTTCACATCTGCATCTCACAGTCCCTGCTTCAGGATCACAGGACAACACCGAAAGTGTGATTGTACCATCAGCACACAAAATGGTATTCCCAGGCTTCAGATCAACAGCCAACTTTTTGTAGCTCATGGAGATCATATTCTCGTCTCCCTTGATATCGTAATCAGTTGTTACAGTAATTTCCTGGCCTTCCTTCAATTGAACAGGCTTCCCATCCTGCAGAAATCCGGTTCGAATCTCGGGTCCCTGCAACAGCAAAGCGCAATCAAACAACCATGAAGAAGAAGAAAAAAACACGCACTAGAAGAACTGAGGGAAAATATATACACATTCCTAGGATCCATATCAACATTTTAGGATACAATAGTAATGTTATATTGCTCCAACTCTTCATTTTTCAGATATGATTCTTCAACAACCTTCCAAATACACGAGAAAAACATACAAAAATTGCCCATATATAGAAAACAATGAATAAAATTAGTGGGAAATGGACCTTGGTGTCGAGCATGACGGCGCAGAGGATGCCGGTATTCTGCATAGCGGACCTGAGATTGTTCAATGTCTCTTGATGGTACTCGTGGCTGCCATGAGAGAAATTAAAGCGAGCAACATTCATCCCGGCCCTCAGCAGCTTCTCTATCATGGGCACGGACCGAGAGGCCGGACCCAGAGTACAAACGATCTTGGTTTTGGGAATACGCCCATCGTTGGGAAGCTCCTTCAAGATCCCATCAATGTCTATATTTGCCATTTTTCTTTCCCGCTTTCCACTGCAGCCTACAGAAAATCAGCACCCATTTTCAAAAAAAAAAAAATCAAAATCACGAGATCTAAGTGAGAAACAAGGAGATTAACAGGAACCCAATATAAATATCGTTGAAAAGATACGTATAAACGGCTTAAACTCTGGGAAAATTTTATGAAATCGGCAAGCAGAACCAGAGATCGTTTAAACATATAAACAGAACCAAATCGAACATAAATAAAAGGAGAAAAAATGGGTAATCGCCATACCGAAGAAATACAAGGCACGGTTAAGAGTGAGAGAGAGGAGTGATGGAGTCTGAGTTGCAGAGAAGAGAACGGGGTGGGAGCCGACAGGTGACTGATGGCGGCTTTTGTAAGAAGAAGAGAAGAACGAATGGGGGGTAGAAATTTCTTACACGTGGTCTTAGACTTGTAGGCGGCGGCACATTGATTTTGTATTCCCTTTTCCAGCAACTTTTTACCAAATTCTATAATTATTTTATAATCAGATATTTAATTTATTCGTTAATAAATTCAAATTTATATTTGGAGAATTTTTTGATATATTAATGTTAAAAAAATCTTAAAACATTATATCTTTTATTTTTTTAAAATATTAATGATTTTATAGTATTTTAAAAGTCGGTATCATTAGATTCTGACTTTAAATAGTATTTTCAGATAATTTGGGTAAAAATAAAATCTTTTGACTTCGATTTTGTCATCTTCATCCTTACACAATTCAAAATTGAATCCTAATGGTATCGATTTTCAAATACTGTAAAATCATCAATATTCTGAAAAATAAAATAAAAATATTTAAAAAAAAAATCCAACACCAACATTTCTAGAAATTCTCGCAAATTCATTGAAAATATCATTTAATTTATTTTTATAAATTACGAAAATTGCGTTGGTGAAAAATAAAATAAAAAGTTTATTTTTTTTCATGTAAAGTAAGAGTAAATTATAAAAGTGATAATACTTAATTTTTGAATTTAATATGATAATTAACGTATTAATAAAATATAAATTAAATGATTATCAGTCGATTTTTAAATATACTCTCTTTTTATTTTTTTATTCTCTTTTATTCATAAAAATATTTAATTTTAAATTTAATTATATTTAGAAGAGAAATAAAAAGAAAATATAGAAGCACGTGACATGAGTCCGAGTGTCCCACCGTTTCCAACCTCAATATCTATTGGCTGTTTCTTTAAAAAAAATATCTATTGGCTATTCTCAGGCATGCTATCTACCTTCTCAACTTTGTCGGAAAACCATTTGGTTCATAGATCTGAGACCCAGATTATTATTTTAATAATAAATTAATATTTATTTATATTTAAAATAAATTATATGGGTGGTCACCGAAGTTTTAAGTTGTTTGATTTTTTTACTCTTCTTCCTTAATTGATAATTATAACCTGAATTATAAAATATTATTATATGTTTTTTAAAGCTTTTCTATTATTTTTATTATATTAATATAAAGTTCAACCTTTGAGATAGAGGTGGGCAAGATCGGGTACCCGGTCAATTTAATAGAATTAGTTCCAGTCTCGGTAATTACTGATTCTTGAAAATTGAAATCAGTCCTGGTCTTGATCATATTGGATCTTAAACTTTAAGAATCGATCTTGTTACTGATGAGAACCAGTTTCAATACCGGGTACCTGGTCAATTAGTTTATTCTTAAAAAAATTGAGTAACTGAAGAAAAAATAACCACCAATAATAATATTAAATAATAAAATTAGAATATTGTAAGTTTGAAAATTAATGTTTTAAAACTAGTCATATTTATAACATTCATACATAAAGAGAAAGTTTGATAAGAAAAATAAACAAAAGAAAATCAATATCGGATATTTGGTATTAATCTCGATCGTATTGGGTACCATTGGGTATCGAGTCCAAAAAATTAAGATCCAATCTCGATTTTGATCGAGACATAAATTTTAAGTCCATCCCGATTTTATCAAAACCAATACCAAATAAAAATTTATCGAGTCTTATCGAAACCGTAACCGAGTTAATCGAAATTTTTGCCCACCCCTACGTGGGACACTGAGAATGCAAAAATGGAATAATAGAGCTTCTTCTAGTAGATTTCTCTTTGTCTTCTAATTTCGCCACCATTTATTATCATCCGACAAAAATTACTAAGAATATACCAAATTCTTACCAGCAGAATATATATTATAGTTAGATATTCGACTCAAATTAAAAATATTAAATTAATTATCTTAATAAATTTTGTTCTATTAACTTTGGTTATTATTTTAATGGCTTGCTTCAATTAAATTCCGTAAAGTACGTGAAATCCTTTTTAAGACAAAGCGTCGTAACATCTTTTCGTTGTTTCCAGACAACCCATTGTTTTCTCATTCTTTGTCAAAACTCAAAGCCGGATCCTTCCTGCTGTTTTTAACCCCAAAGGAAAAGCACGCTCTTTTAGGGATCAATATTTGATTTATTATTATTATTTTCTACTTATTAAATATCTCGACTGGATTGAGACATAAAATTAATAAAAAAATTATATATTTTTTTTACGATGGACATCATTCTTGATTCATTTTTCTTTTACACTTTCGGTTTTCATATTCCTTCGTATAAGTTTTTAGTAGACTTGATCTTTATTATTTTTATTCAAATATATTGTATTTGTGTTTTTTTTCTTTATTAAAAGTAAATATAAAAGCAACCACTATCCCATTTATATAAAAAACCAACTGCATTTTAATAGTAATTATTATAATATTAATCAATAAAAACATTATACATGATAAATTATGTCTTAAGTGTATTTTCAGTTTAGTTGATGTACATGAACATTAAGGTCTGTTTTGACATTATAATAATATGTGTTTCTTAAACTTTTACATCTCCTGTCATAATTTTTTATCATCTTCAAGTTGGGTTATTCTAGTACTATCTATTAATGGCGGATCCATGTTTTGAATATGATGAGTTCGTGTCCATCCTGAATTTTTTAAAATTTATAAATTTATCCTTAATTTTTTATAATATTTAAGTTTTAGACTCACTCTCAAATAAATTTCTGGATCCGTCATTGTTAACTACCGACATAGCTTTGTGTTTGTTTCCAACATTCATGCCGGAAAGATATAATTCGGGATTGTTAATAGTTAGATCAAATTATGATATTAGTTCGTGCCGGAAAGCCTTCCATTGTTGAATTCAATAAAAATATTAGCAGTCATGGTTAGAACGAAAACCCTAGAATGAGTGTAGTGTCATGGCTGACTGGCTGTGATAGGGCTTATGGAAAACCTAGAATGAGTGGTGGTCTCAGAAATCAAAACGATGATACTGGTTATTGGTTTTATGAGATTTCAGATGAGTTGCAGCTTCAATCTGTTTGCAGTAGCGCCAGTTCACGGCCGTCGGGATAAAAAGATCACCGGCAGGAGCCATTAAAATCAATTGCAACGATGCCTTCAACGGAGCAATTGGAAAAGCTAGAATCTCCGCATTAGGTTGTGTTTGTCGTTAAAGTTCATAACCCAGGTTTGAGAAAAACGGTCATTTGTATTAGTTAGAAAATCTGGATATTCCGAAACCACCGTTGGAAAAAATCGATTGTTAAATAGGTATTTAGAATCAGATATAAATTGTTTGAGATTATTATCGATAAACAGGTGTTTATTGTTGCAACAACAACAAAAAAAAAACATAACTTTAATCCGAAATAAAAATTTTGATCGGAAATAACTCACGAACGAACGTGAAGTTGACTTGGTGTTTAAGTAATGTATTAGATATTGATTATTCCACAGAAGATTGATAAACCAAAAATATTAGCTTCGGATTGAAGATTAATCAACCTAATAAGACACTGATTACTACAAATAAACTGAAAGAAAACAAACCCTAAAACCCTAAACCATCTGAGATCAACAAATTATCTTCTAAAGATGACTACTTGACATTACTTATAACAAAATTTTCAAAGCAAAACAATCCATCCAAGATCGGTGCTAATGCCGATTCTCCATGCCTCGGCTGAACTGCTCTGTTTTCTACCATCCGGATGCTGTTGACGAACCCTTTCTTTAACTCCTCGATCACCGACTTCCTAAATCCCGGATTCCTTACTTCTTCGAGCTGGGTACTCGCCGGTGGATTGTTTTTCTCCGTCGGAATCTGTGGCAGAGGCAATCCGAACTCATCCCCAAAGTAATCAGGGGTTATTGCGCGACTCGATGAACCAAAAATCGACATCGTTTCTTCGGTAGTACGTTAACTGAGAAAAGTAATGAAGAATGCAAGGAAGATCAACAGATTTGAAGAAAGAAACAAGTTGATTGGTATGTGTATTAATCGAGTCTCTTCATTATATATAAGCAATTCATAATTTTAATCCTAAAAGAATTAGGATTTCTGTATTTCAAAGATTAGGGTTTATATGGGACTATGACTGATTTTAAAATATTTTATAATGGTTGATCAGAGTAGTTATTCAACTTGTATTATATTTTTTTTTATAACTATTAATATTTAATTTATTATTCAATTCATTTGGATCAGATTTTAAAAAAATATTATAGACGATTTTTTTATTTAATTTTTTTTATTTATAATATCAAAATTTAAACTATTGATTTGCATAAAAATCTTCGTTAGATCAACTTATAATTTTAGTATTAAATATATAATTGTGATTATTAATATAATTATATTTATAACACTTTTAAAATAATAAATAATCATTAAAATTTATTAATATATTATAAAATAATTATTAAAACTTTTAAAAATATTAAAAAAATATTTTAATTCTATCAAATTTTATTATTTTATAATGTACAATAATTATTTTATAATATTCCAATGAATTTAATGTCTATTTTATAATTTCCAAAACTTTTATGGTCAAAATAATTATCTTCGCTTACTTTAATGATCATTTGTGTACTTAACCCATAAATAAATTAATAAAGGGAGTGTTAGTTGGAAAATTTTTGATATCTTTCTCGCAGTTCCTCCCGTTGGTTCAAACCCTAGATTCAGGGCGAAGAGCGTGACTTTCATAATTTATTCATATTCTCTGTAAAATAACAGGTATTCTAATTCCGAAATACGAAGAAGATGGATTTGGATCAGTGGATATCAAAGGTTAAAGAAGGACAACATCTTTTGGAAGACGAGCTTCAGCTTCTTTGCGAATACGTATTTCCCCTTTTTTTCATCTCTTTTTTATGCACCCAGCACCCTTTCTTCTTCCAGGATTTATATTGGTTTACCTTATTTTCTTTATTTTTTGGTCTTGATTGATAAAACTAGGGTATCTTTGGTTTTGTGATTCGGAATTGAAATGTACTCTGAAAATGATTGCTTCATTTGTTAAAATGAATCAAGGATTGCAATAAAATGTCAAGTTCGTGTTTTTACTTGGAACTCTCACGGCATTTATGTTTTTTTTTTTTCTCTTTAAATGATATCATTAAAAAATTAAAGCTTCTGGAGCGGAATAATTTGCATTTCCCCTGATTTTATTGGCTTGGAGAATAATGTCTGTATATTTTACTGCTATATTAGTCTATAGAATTCAGTTTCTGTGTTATTCACTTTAATGGTGTAATTTGGTTGTTGCTACATGTCAATTTGCAGTTTTATATGATATTAAGGTTTTGTTCTTTGTGTCATTTTATTTGAACCTGGTTCATTGTCTACTTATGTTGTAAACATTATAGGTAAAAGAAATCCTCATTGAGGAGTCGAATGTGCAACCTGTCAACAGTCCGGTAACCGTCTGTGGTGATATCCATGGCCAGTTTCATGATCTAATGAAGCTTTTTCAGACAGGAGGTCATGTACCAGATACAAATTACATTTTTATGGTAATGTCTCCTGCATGGATACTTTTGTTCTAAGTCTACAATATTTCCATGTCTATTATGGTATTAATTTCAACTAATGGACAGGGAGATTTCGTTGATCGAGGTTATAATAGTCTTGAAGTTTTTACTATTCTTTTGCTTCTTAAGGCAAGGTAAGCATCTCTATAATTTTCCTTGGGGTTATCTACTGATTTCTAATCATGTGTTTGGGTGCATTATTTCTTTGCTTCTGGCTTTCACTTGGTTCACTATGTGAGTTACTATCCCAATTCTCAGTTTAGTTTAGTTTATAGGAATAAAAATAACTTCCCATTCTTCTTTTAAATCACTGAACTTTTTCCTACTTCAGGCAAAAAGATCCTTTTGATGCTATCATGTTTTTTATTTTCAGCAAGATATTACTCTATGTTGTATACAGTATCATACTTTTATTTGGAAGACTAAAGATGCAGATATCATGATTTTGCTTCTGCTGTAGCTTTTTTTATGCCTTCAATAGGGACATAAAATTTCTGGTTCTGTTTTTGGACTGTTAGGCCACCAATGCTATTTCTTGTTTGAAATAAGAGGTAACATTATTCCCCCCCTGAATCATAGGTACCCAGCTAATATCACACTCTTGCGGGGAAATCATGAAAGCAGACAGCTAACTCAGGTGTGCTTTTGAATTATACCACAATGGGATATGCTTGTAAAGACCTTATAAAATGTATACATTTTCTGTTGTGTGTGTTATAAGTGTCTCCGCTTCTTTTTCTTTTGGTACATTATCTTTCTTTGAGGCTGTTTGTCGTCATGATCGAAGCTTCATTACAATTCCATGTTTATTTTTTTTCTTTTTTCTTTTGAGGAAAAAATAGTTTGAGTGCCTTTTATTTGAGAGTAGCATACTGAATAGGATGATCCGAGCCATAAGAAGTTATCTGTGCCAAAATCATATGAATTTGATTTTAAGAGTAGTTGAACAGTGCTCTGAAGTTGTTATTTAAAACAAAAACATTCAAAACACCAACGATTGGCATTTTAAGGTGTGTATACAATTTTTCACTAGGTTTACGGCTTCTATGATGAGTGCCAGAGAAAGTATGGAAATGCTAATGCATGGCGGTATTGTACAGATGTTTTTGACTATCTTACACTTTCAGCAATCATAGATGGAACTGTAAGCATTCTATCTATAAACCATCTGTTTCTAATCACCTTTTTGCACTTCTTTAATAGTTCTGTATATTATATTTTGCAGGTACTTTGTGTACATGGTGGCCTTTCTCCTGATGTACGGACAATTGATCAGGTATTTTTCTTATTCTTAAGTTTTTGGACGGCTGGCTTGTTTATTTGCATCAATACCTAGAAGTCTGTGTTAATTGATCAGTTTTTGTCCTTTAAGTAGCTGTGTTGCAGCTTGTTACCTTATTGATGATATAACCATTGAGTCCCAGGATTAATATCCTCCTTATTCGGTTCTTTGCTTTATCATCCACTCCAAAGCCTTATAAAGTAAAAAAAAAGTAAATTGTTTGTGCAGTTGCATCTTATTTGATTTTAAAGCTGAAGGGGTAATTGTCTTCAGTCTGTAACTATCTATTTCTCATGGATAGTATATTCTTTAAAAAAGTACTACTCCCAGGAACTTGTTCTACGATAAGTGTATTGATTGCTTGTTCGTTTCAATATTTCATTATGTGATGTTGATGCCCTTTTCTGTTTTCTGCTTTTTTATGCCAGATAAGGGTAATCGACCGGAACTGTGAAATCCCTCACGAAGGCCCATTCTGTGATCTCATGTGGAGTGATCCTGAAGATATTGAAACATGGGCAGTCAGTCCACGTGGAGCAGGTTGGCTATTTGGGTCCAGAGTTACATCCGAGGTAATTTATCTCATCTGTGTATAGATATGCTATCATTCTGAAATTATGTTTTTAACCTTGTCAATCTATTGCAGTTCAACCATATAAACAAGCTTGATCTTGTTTGCCGAGCTCACCAACTTGTGCAAGAAGGTCTTAAGTATATGTTTCAGGATAAAGGCCTAGTAACAGTAAGATACTAGACTTTCTGCTTTTCATTCTTTTCAGTTCAACTTCATTAAGAGCCTTATTGAATTTGTTGATTATTTATTTTTCCAGGTATGGTCTGCCCCAAATTATTGTTACCGTTGCGGAAATGTAGCCTCTATATTGAGCTTCAATGAGAATATGGTGAGAATTCCTTTACCACACCCTTTCTCTTTTATTAGGATCGGAGATAGTTTCGTGCTATTTTAGTTCCGAACTTGTATTTGCTATAAAACATACTCGGATCTTCCACAAACATGTGCCGTGCCACTCATGGTTCTTATGGTTTTTGGCATTTACTCAGGAGAGAGAAGTAAAGTTCTTCACCGAAACGGAAGAGAATAATCAGATGAGAGGTCCGAGGACTGGCGTTCCCTACTTCTTGTAGTCAAAGCGAGTTGCATACTGAAGTACCTGTAAAATCAGCCAAGCATTTGGTTGTTCAAAAGAGGTATGAACAAGGAAGCGTCATACAATGGTAGTATATGGACCTGTCCTGGAAATTTTCTTCTGCTCCGTCCAAGCTACTTCTGGATATTAATGGATCATGTGATATCGAGTCTCGTCTCGAGGTTGCCGAATGTTTCAACATAGCTTTTCCCTTTAATATTTCACATTCTATGCATTCACTATTCATATATGCTACTTCTTGATGTTAGTTGATGTCTGTTTTGTATTCCTGGGTTCTGTATTTTGTTCTCTTTTGTGTATACTGCTTCATCCCTTACCGAGACATGCATTCTGTTCGGAAAATAATATATTTCTTTTATTAGACTCCCCAACACAACTCTAATTAACCCAAATATCCAGTTATTAGCTCGATCATTGACTCAGACTTTAAAATCATCCAATCCGATATTGACCAGACCTAAAACATTATTCTATCCAGCTTATCTTAGACTAAATTAGATCCGAATCACATATCAAATTTTATCCTAACCTTAAATACTGATTGCTAATGAATTAATTTCCCAGTTTTTTTTTTTTTGAAAGACTGATCAAAATTTGATTAACCATAAGTAGATTTTATTTTTAATTAGAGAATGAGACATGAAAAAAAAAACACTAAACGATTATACCTAAAAACTGGAAGAAATTAAGCAACTTTGATTATATCCAAACGATATTTTACATCATTATTATTGTTCAATATTTGATTGATACAGGTCTCAAATAGGCTCTTCAGGCTTCAATTGGTAGGAAACGAAATCTGAACCTGATTCCAGGATGGATCCATGGAAGGAAGCTGATATTCATCAGGTTTTAGAGACAACGCAAAGTCTGGCAATGCTGGAGCTACCTGCATAATCATGGAAACCAACTGAACAAAATAAGTAGGTTTTCCTTTTTACTGGTTGGAATGTACATCACAACTTGGTCCTAAAGTTGGAAACTTTTTCTTGTTTGGTCTATGGAACCGTGCTTACTGACGTGCCTGGCTAGGTGTCGCCAGAGCCTATCACCCTGGGGGACATTGTCAACGAGGATGGGACCGTTACTCCTGGGGTGAGGGTGGCTAGCAGGAAGGACGTGATCACCTTTGCCAAGGGGCTGATATCTCGGGTGCAGAACTCCGTTGCCACATGCTTCGGCTATTATGTGGCCATGCTGGAATCCGAAGGAGTGATAGGGACAGGACGGCAGGCTGGAAAGGACTCCCTCGTCCGTGCTTTCTCGCTGAAGAAGCTCCAGACGGACTGCCTCGCTGCTTACAACGAGGGGGTTGAGTTCCACAAGGATGTCCAGGCTCTTCGATCGAATGCCAAATTGTCGCCTATTATGTTCAAAGTGTAATTGGCATCACTCAATAACAACTCTAAAATGCCTAATTTTTTGTCGCTAAAGAAACATGCCAATCAAGTTCGTCACTATAAATGTTTATGTAATTCAAGCTATTTTGTTGTCTACAGAATAAATATTTATTTTTGACAGATAATAATAAATAGTTAAGAAAAAGCACTACTCTTTTCCTAGATAGTGCACCGAGGTCTATAGAAATTTACATTTTTTTTAATTTATACTTAAAAATATTTTTTTACTAATCATTATATAAGTTGTATAAATTAATTTGATTAAAATCTAAAATTAAATTATTTTTATAATTATAGATATTTAATTCATCAAATCAGACTAATCCAGATTAAGTATTATATAAAAATATATTATGACGAAATATTTTTAACTCAATTGTTTAATTTACGGTATCAAAGCTCGAAAAATTAAACTCGGTTAAAGAATCCAATAATTTATATTATTGATAAAAATATTGAGTAGAATTTTATATTTTAAAATTTTAATTTTTTGATTTTTTATTGAGAATACCACACATAAAAAAGTTTAAAAACAAGATTCTAATAACAATATTAAACATTCATATTTAAACAAAACAACGTTCACATGAGCACTTTTTAATTATTTATCAAAAAATTCTTTCCACACTTTTTTAAAATAATAAAAACTGAATCTCAAACAATTTAATTTAAAAAATCTATTTATTTTAGATACATCAATTTTAACATATATTTATAGAAATTTTACTTAAATATTGTATCTAGTTTTCTCCCTCAACATATGATATAATATACTTTAATTCTTAATCTATGACATTTGTTACAGTACATGTAAAGTCAGATTCAGTTAAATTCGGTTTTAAATAATAATTTTCTAAAAATACCCTTAAAGACGTACAACAGAATCCAACTTTAAGTCATTCTTGAGATTGCAACAAAGATATTTTTTTAAAAAATTACTGTTCAAAGTTAGATTCAGTTAAATTCGATTTTGCATATATTATAACAAATATTATTAATTGGGAATTAAAATATATTGTATCATGTATTAAGAATTTTTTTAGTATGATATTTAAGTAAAAATTCTTATATTTCTTCGTTCTCATTTTTTTTTTCAAAAATAAGAAAACTTATAGTCTCCACAAAATTTTTTTTTTAAAAATAATTAGAAAGAAAATACCAAATTCAAATACAAAATATTATTTAATCCCTTATTGTTTTTCACCTAGTTATGTTGGACTTGGCAATTCTGGGTAAATATTTCTGAACCCATTAAAAACATTAGATGTGCATTAAATATTACTTAAAAGAAAGGGTAAAAGTACAATAATAATCAATAAATTACAAAAATGAGTGTTTTAGTCATTTAGCTTTTAAAAGTTACAAAATGATCATTGGATTTATTATATTATAAAGTGGTCATTATATGATATAAAAGAATGTAAAATTTTGATTAATTTAATAATTATAAGTTTAGTGACTTATTTTATAATAGTTGAAAGGCCAGTGACCAAAACGATCATTTTTATAATTTAGTGACTAATACTGTACTTTACCCTAATAGAAAATTACCAGATTCCTGAAATTTGCTGTTCTGTCAACGTTGTTACTCGCAAACCCCGTTTTCTTCCTTGTCCAAAACGTTGCCCTTTGCTTCTCTCTCCTCCTTTTTCAAATATTTTCTCAGATTCTACCTTACAGAGCTTTCAGTGGACGAATTCCGTTTTCTTAAACGTAGACAATTCACAATTTTTTCCCAAAAAAAGACTGTTGCTTTGCACAATGAAGAATCATAACCTAAGGTAGGTTTTTCTTTTGGTAATTGGATTGATGAAGTTATCGTTTACTCCTTCAATTGACCTTTTCTGGGGTTTCAACCGTGTATTTTATGTGAATGTATTTTTTTATGAAGTTTGAAATTTTGAACTTTTAAGCTGTAACTAGCAGGATTGCTTAATGCTGCTGGCTTAGTTATTTTTTTGGGGTTTTGAATTTTTCATGCTCTGTTTTTTTATTTCGTTTGGTTTTAGGCTGATGGGTTTTATTTTTTGTTGTTTGCTTTGTGTGTGTGTGTGGTGGTGGTGGTGGTGGTGGGGATGGTGCTGTATAATTTTGAAAAATCCTGATGGGGTGATTAGTTTTGATCGATTTGAAGTATTTGATTCACTCAAAGAATCATATGAGGACAACTCATTTTTTGTAGAGGGGATCTTGTTAGGAATCTAGAAAAGATTTTGGAATTACAGGGAGCACTATACATGTAGTAATGGCAATCAAAGATGAACACATTTTCTTTTTGGCTAAAGGGGTAGCCCCATTCTCATGTAGAATTAAGTTTGTCTTGCGCGCCATCGGCATAGGTGTATTTTTTTTTATAGAATTGAACTTACTTTCTTGGTGCTTCAATAGCTTTTTTGTGATTGCAACAACCTAAACTACTGATTTCATTGATAGATTTCAAGTATGAATAGTAAAGTTTAATTTGTTTGCGTGGGTGAAAGCATAATTGATACTGTTTCCAAGGGAGTGATTTTTAGATGTCTGACCACGTGGATCATTTTCTTATTTCATAGTTTCAGCTTGTAGGAGTTTCTATTTCTTAAATGGTTGGATTTGCAGCTTAACTTCAAGATGCCCAATCCTGGTAAGTGGAAATATAGTGTGTGTGTGTGTATATAGGATCCTCTTACACAATGTAAAACTTGAAAGTTTTACACCTTTTTTGGACAGTTGGATGAAGGTATATGGGTGGTTGAGATTAACGGTAGAAAATGTGAAGATTTTCATTGGAAAAAGAGATAATGAAATAATCTTAACCATTTATTACCCTCATCTAACGGTCCAAAAACTGTGTAAAAGTAATTGAGTTTTGGATCCTAACCCATATATATATTGGGGGGTGCTGGGGGTTGTAAATGCTAGTGTTTCCACAGGTCACCTCACTACACTAATGTATCTTTCCGCAGTTCATGTTTCCTTTCAGGAATCTGATTTCTGCTTCACTCCTCAACTGTAATGGATGGTATGAATCCAATAGACATTAGTTCTTCTGATAGTGATTTGGAGATCGAAGATGCTGAAGACAGAAGTTTCTCATCTTTAAGGGCTCTTCCAGGATGGGCAGTTAAACATGGAACAAATTCAAGTAGTACTGGTTAGACTTTGGTTTGCAAACTTACCATATGGTCGGAGTTTCGAAGTTCAATGTTACATTCACAGTGATTCATATAACTATATTTCAATATGCAGGTTATGCAAGGCAGTCTCTAACGATCCCTTCTCCCAATCAAACACATTTTTCTAATTTAAACTCTTCAAACACAAATAACAATGCACGGGTAAAAGTTCCAAGACATGACCCTGATGACAATGTTAAAGAACTTATCACGCTAGACGATGATCCTGAATATGCTACCGGGAATGGGAATGTTGGTCTTCCTTGGACTGTAAAATATCAAATTGGTAATGGTTCTGGTACTGATTTTGAGAAATTGACATCCCAGCAGGCTCTAAAGAGGACTCTTCCTCCATCTCTTCAACTGCCTGGACCAAGTAGCAAACCCTACAATTTAATGGATAATGCTAGCAGCAGTCAGTTTCGTGATTCTCATGGAAGCTCTAACCTTTTGGCTGGCCCTAACTTTTTCAATAGCCAGGGCTATACCAGAGATCATTATAGCAGGGGCAATGGTGATGAAGTTATGATGTACGGAAAAACTAGTAGGATCCTACCTCCAACTTTGATGCATGGAAAGTCTGTTAATTATACACAGTTTGCTGGCCCTGATGGTCCTGCATATCGTGCTGGAGTAAGTGAAGAAAGATTTTCTGTGAATGATGAGAGAATGATCTATCAAGCAGCCCTGGAGGTATTTCTTGTTGAATCTGAGGGTTTCCTGTTTCCAATCATGATTAAATATTTGATGATCCATTACATTATGGAAATTTATTATATTAATCTGTATGTGAATTCTTGTATCGTATATATTTGGCTGGGTGATACTATTTTGATAAAAAAAATCTATATTATTATTTGTGGGTGTGTAAATTACAAACACTAGGGTTATTTAAGACAAACTTGCTGGACTCCTGAGTTTTACCTGCTAAGCATAATTTTTTTAATATGTTCTTTTACCTTTTGTGGGTGACATTTAAAGCAAACACTTATACTATCATGTAAACATTAAACGTCCTTATGCAAAAATGCAGACAAAAGTTGCTGTGCACTGTGGCTATAGTGCAATTGTGAACTTAATGTACTTTTATGCTAAAATTATGGAATATGAATTTATACATGGTTTCTTTTCTTGCTTTTGTGCCTTTCTTCATGTGATCTGTGCGTATCCAATGATATTTTGTCTTCTTCTTTGTTTCTCTAGTTACTAAAATCTGGTTTTATTGCACGTAGAAAGATTATGTGAAGGGCTTATGTACTTGCAGGACCTCAACCAACCAAAAGTTGAAGCTACTATTCCTGATGGCCTTTTGTCTATTCCTCTTCTCAGACATCAGGTCCTATTCTTTATATGTTATGGATTATTCTTTGGTTTATGTTGGTTACATGGATTATTAGTATTGTTTTTTGGTCATGTTACTTTTGTTAATTTAATCGTTGAGTTTTGCAGAAGATTGCGTTACATTGGATGCTTCAGAGAGAAACAAAAAGTGTGCTTTGTATGGGTGGAATATTAGCTGATGATCAGGTTAATTGTTTAAAATCCAATGTTAATTTTATTTATGTAAAAGATGATCAATGTGCCTTCCTGCATATTTTGAAACATAATTTTTCTTAGACAGATTATGACTTGATCTTACAGGGCCTTGGTAAAACAATCTCAATGATCGCTCTTATACAAATGCAGAAGTATTTGGAGTCCAAATCAAAATCAGAAGAATCAGAAAATCACAAAACTGTGGCACTGAATTTGGATGATGATAATGATAATGGTAATGGTAATGGTAACGGTAATGGTTTTGGTGGGTTGGAGGAAGTGAAGCTGATTTTGGATGATGATAATGATGATAATAATAATAATGATAATGGTAATGGTGGGTTGGAGGAAGTGAAGCTGATTTTGGATGATGATAATAATAATGATAATGGTAATGGTAATGGTGGGTTGGAGGAAGTGAAGCCGATTCTGGATGATGATAATGGTGGGTTGGAAGAAGCGAAACAGAAGGGAGAATGTGATGATTCCAAGTCAGTTCCAGAAGTGAGTACTTCTACCTTGCCAGTCGGCAGACGGAGGCTGTCGGCAGGGACATTGGTTGTGTGTCCAGCGAGTATTCTTCGACAGTGGGCCAGGGAGCTTGAAGATAAAGTTCCAGAGGAATCTAAACTTTCTGTCCTCATCTATCATGGGGGTAGCAGAACCAAGGATCCTTCTGAATTTGCTAAGTATGATGTGGTTCTTACGACTTATTCAATTATAACCAATGAAGTACCTAAACAACCTATCGTCGATGATGATGAGATTGATGAAAAAAATGGGGAGAGATATGGATTATCTTCTGAATTTTCAATTAACAAGAAGAGGAAAAAAACAGCAAATGTTGGTACGAAGGTGAAAAAGGGTAAGAAAGGAATTGACAATTCCACTATTGATCCTAGTGCTGGTGCGCTTGCTAAACCAGCTTGGTTTAGGGTGATATTGGATGAAGCTCAAACAATAAAAAATCATAGAACACAAGTTGCTAGAGCCTGCTGTAGTCTTCGCGCCAAGCGGAGGTGGTGCTTATCTGGAACACCTATACAGAATGCTATTGATGATTTATACAGCTACTTCAGGTTCCTGAAATATGAACCATATTCAGTGTATACAGCATTTTGCCAGGGGATAAAAGGTTCTATTGGTAGAGACCACGTAAAAGGTTACAAGAAGCTTCAAGCTATTTTGAAGACAGTAATGCTGCGTCGCACAAAAGGTGGTTCCCTTCTCTAACAACATCTAGGTGGGATTTTTGTGTATTAGGAGAAAGATCGTATGTTGACCCTATAAACTCTAAACATACTCCATATATCCATAGTGTGTTGAATTTAGGCCCTTAACTCCCTCCACCCAACCATTTTGTAGATTCATCCTTGTTATACAGTAGTGGCATTCTTTGGTGTATGACAATTATCGGTAACTGTATTATCCAGCATAGATGTGGCATTGTTAGTTATCCAAGATGTGTTAAAGCTTGAAGAGAAGTCTAAATTAACGAGGAGTGTTAAGAGTTTTTATTTAATATATAATTAGAGTTTATTCCTAATTAGTAGTTTAGATTTATTAGAAGTCTTATTTAAATTGGGAATAAATATTATTGAATTAGAGATAAAGTACAATTTTAGTCATATTAAAACTATATTTTAGCCTATTTAAAGGCTCTGTAATCATTTGATATAGAAGAATAATAAGAAAATACAGAGAAACACATTGTTCTCTCTGGAAAATATCCTCTTTATCTTGATTCCTTTTTCACAAGCATGCTTTACTTTAAGCTTTGAATTTTATTTCTGTTTTGGCTGATTTGATTAGCTTCTATCTAGCAACCTTGATTGATGGGGAGCCGATAATTAAGTTGCCGCCGAAGTCAATTCACATGTCTAGAGTGGACTTCACAGCTGAGGAGCGGGATTTCTATACCCAGCTAGAAGCTGATTCACGCTCTTTATTTAAGGTTCCCTTCATTCTTTATCTCTATACCCACTTTCAAGTTCCTCTTTGAAACATGTGTGCCTGGTGTACCATTTCATCGTAACTGTCCTGTTTTAATTTTCAATCTGTAGCATGCTCCACCTTTTTTGTGTTTTCTCTATCAAGCTTTTTTCTAAAACCCTGGGTGATGCTTAGATATGAAACTTGAATAAGTATTTTTGGACTTCAAAAACCATTATGTTCCATTTCTACTCAAAATCATATAGTCAGTTTGGGAAATAATAATAAAATGATTCTAATGAAGTTTTCTGCTGCAACAACTGGCCTATTTCTGCCTTCCATAAATGAATCTTCTTATTTTTTGGTTACTTCCAGGTTAGGTGTAGAGAGGTTTGAATAATTTTGCAATGAAATTAAAAGTATGTGGTCTTATCATATTGTTAGATCTTGTTACATGATTAAGCCATGAGATGATGTAGGTGATAAAATCACCAGCTATGCAAGGATATGATAAATTTCCATGCTCTTTTTTTGAACCATATTTGAAATTATTTCCTAAACTTGAACTTAAGACAATTAATCTTGTGGATGAGTGCTGCAATTTATCTCCATTTGGCTGCAGGTTGTAAGATGAATAAGAATAAAGAACTTACATTCTTATAATATTGTGATGAGTCAAACATGATGCAACTTGTCTGTGTTTAGGTGAATATAAATGCAGGAGAGATATTGAATTGATAACATGTATCAAATTCATTGCATTAGTGACAAAAATAGGCAGATTTACATTACACGCCTCTTCTTCGTTATTGTCTAGAACCTTTTGGTCTGTTTAGGTGAACATGGAATCTTGTAGTAAGTTGGCTGTCAAGTTATACTGCTCAACCTTGCTAATTTACATCATCAGTGCTAGATAAGAATTGAGACATTAATTGTTTATACTTCTTTTTGAACCTTATAGGGCAATTGGATTCTCAAACATCTTTCTACTTAATATTATTAATTTGCTACAATTTCTTGTTGTACAAAATCATAATGATTGTTAAGCTCGTATGAATGTTGGTGAAAATTGCTTTTTGCCACCATTTATAA
The DNA here is from genome assembly GCA_035048815.1 of Abelmoschus esculentus. Lineage (NCBI taxonomy): Eukaryota > Viridiplantae > Streptophyta > Magnoliopsida > Malvales > Malvaceae > Abelmoschus > Abelmoschus esculentus. The sequence continues at coordinate 1,086,547 of JAUCBN010000012.1, forward strand.
GCATTTGGTTTCTGTTAGTGTATTGCAAACATATCATGCACAATACCGTAAATACCGTGGTTATAATTCATGCATGTTAGTCTGACATGATGCTGTAAACGTGGAGTAGCATATACTTTCTGGTAAAAATGGCTTACGTGGAGACTAAATCATGCTTTTGATATACTGTCTTGTGATAGTTACACATCTTTTGGCATATAATTCTAACAGGAATATGCTGCTGCCGGTACAGTGAACCAAAATTATGCAAATATTCTTTTGATGCTTTTGCGTCTTCGTCAGGCTTGTGACCATCCCCTTCTTGTTAAGGGATTTAACATTGACTCTATTCGGAACTCTGACTCTGTTGGACAAGTTTCTGTAGAAATGGCAAAGAAACTTCCTAGAGAAATGCTGATTAATCTAGTGAACTGCTTGGAAACTTCCTCTGCCATCTGTCTTGTATGCAAAGTGAGTTTTCTTAACCCAACATTTTTTCTTATAAATGGCTGTATTGTACATCAACTGAATGTTGTTACTGTGGCAACTGGTAATGACATGTAATTTTTATATGACGGTGTTTCTGATGAATATAAGCAAATTTCATGTCATGATAGTTTCTAACATTTTAAGATCAAAGGTGAGGCGATTACATTCGATATGTTCAATCTGGGAAGTGTAACACATTATTGGACTGATGAGTTTTTTCTTGAAGCGTGTGTATGTTTTTATACCTTGCTATTCAGTTATTACCTTTTGTCACCTTTAATTCTCTTAGCTATATAAGTATAGGCGCATATGTGAAATATTTTTCAATTCCATCTCTCTTAGTATAGGGTAGCCGGCTGAAAAGCTTTACTATTCTGAAAACATCTGTATGATTATTTTAATTCTTAATGCTTTTTACAGGATCCACCGGATGACCCTGTTGTTACCATGTGTGGTCATGTTTTCTGCTACCAGTGCGTGTCAGAACATTTTACGGGTGATGATATTACGTGTCCTGCTCATGGATGTAAAGAACAATTGGGTGCTGATATAGTTTTCTCTAAGGATACTCTTAGGATCTGTATTGCAGATGGTCATAATGGCAGTCCTGTTCATCCTCTGTTTGAAAATTCAGTGTTGTTACAAGATGAGTACAGTTCATCAAAAATCAAGACTGTCATTGAAATTCTCAAATCAACATGTTTATTAAAGAATTCAAGTCAGGAATCGCAGAGTGCCGTTGCATGTGGTGAAACTTCCTTCTCCTCTGAGCAGACATTTACAGAAACTGTTCATTCAGGCGTTAGTGTTGTAAAGCACACAACAGTTTATTCAAACTCACCAGCTGACCGACCGATAAAAGCAATTGTGTTTTCACAGTGGACTAGAATGTTAGACTTGGTTGAGCACTCACTACGTAATCATAGTATAAACTATAGGAGGCTTGACGGGACAATGTCTTTAGTTGCACGAGACAGGAATATCAAAGATTTCAATAATAACCCCGAGGTTGTTGGTCGTTATTCTTTTGAATTATTTTTAGTTTACTGAATCAATGGTGAATTTTAACATGATTTGATTCTTTTTCTTTTAAGTTCTCACTCATTAATTTTCTCGCAGGTTACAGTGATGCTCATGTCGTTAAAAGCTGGAAACCTTGGTTTGAATATGGTTGCTGCATGTCATGTTATCCTTCTGGACCTTTGGTGGAACCCAACTACTGAAGACCAGGCTATCGATCGAGCACATAGGATTGGACAGACTCGTCCCGTTACTGTGACTCGGATCACCATTAAAGACACAGTGGAAGATCGAATACTATCACTTCAGGTATGTTCTTTCTATAGATTGTTCAATGACTTGGATTTTCTCCAGTTTGTCATTTTTGTAGCAATTCAATTTCCCTGTACCATAGACCAGAAACGTTCAAGTTCTGTTAGGATCTCCCTATCCAAATTTGCCACTTTGGGTTAGGGAAACCGACTGACTTGTAACTTTGATTAAGGGCGCGTACTATTAATTCTTTTCAGTGTTGATTTGTACTCGATACTATTGGTTCATTTGCCTCTTATCTAGGAGGAGAAAAGAAAAATGGTGGCATCTGCTTTCGGTGAAGATCAAAGTGGGAGCTCTGCGACTCGATTAACCGTGGAAGATCTCAGATATCTATTCATGGGGAATTAGCCATCCCATATTTTTGCATTCTGCTGGCCATTTTACGTTCTTCCTCGGAAGTTTCCGTCGAAAGAAGGTTTAAGATTTTTGTAAATTAAGATGGCAACTTTTGTGAGAATTTTGGAGTCCATAGGCATTTTTTGTTCCCATCAAACTGCAGGCATAGGAAGGCAAGGCCATCTGTAGATATTCCATTTTATTTCGTAACACCATATCCGACATTTTAGTTATCGTAGTTAATCACTTTTGTTCGTAATGTAATACATCGCGTTATTTCCGGAATTATTCCATGTTTTTTCTCTTTAAGCTTTCTCTGTCTCAGCTTCAAAATCCCCTCTTCTCATCATTGAAGAAAGGCTAGTGAACTTGGTTCCATTGGGACAATGGCAAGCAAAGAAAGCTTCAGTATATTCCCTCAATCAAGGTACTACATTTCCCACCATAACATAATTGTTATCTTTGTTGAGTATAGTTAAATCGAATAATTTAATCATCGTACATTTGATAATGTTTTTTCGTCTAAATTTTTATGTTAACTTCTGAAATCCGACATATTTTGTCGGATTTCAGAAGTTCAAGTCAACATTTTGACGGATTTTTTACGTCGGTCGTCGGTTTTACTTATTTGCTTGAATATCATACTATAAAGACTAGATTACTTGATTTTATGGTACTTTTGAGTTTTGGCTATGGCGGATGACTATGTACAAACTTGAGTTTGGCTTGGCCTTTATTCGATACGAAAAGAATCGAATTTATTTATTATTTTTAAATATTAAATCAAATTAAAATTGTGTATAATCGGTTAAAATAAATTTAAAAGCTCACTGCTATATTGCATCAAAATTTGTGTAATTAATATGATTTTTAAATAATTTGTTTGGAAATAAAAATACAAACCATTCTTGTCGTTCACAATCATTACCAAATAATAATTAATCTGTAAAAATTCCCGAAAATGAGATTTGAACATTTAAATTAATTTAATTAATTTGCAATATATTAAATATAATTAAATTAATTTTTATTATATTTGTACTTATATCTATTTAATATTTAAATGTTTTAAAGCCGATTATAATGTAAAAAGGAGTGTTACTATAAGTGATTTAATTTGAGTAATTTATCTGTATAATATATATATTATTAAAGAATTAAAAATAAAATATTACTCTATCTTATAATTAATTAATAAATAATTAAAAAGGTGATAAAAATGATTAGATACTTATCGAAGGGATGTAATAGGAATGCGAGAAAGAGAAATTCAAACTTAATTTTTTTAATATCAAAGTGTTTATTTTAATATTTAAAAATAAAATAAATATTCAATTATACTATTTTATTTTTAATTATCATGTCACCTTTCTGTCATTTACATATTAAATATCAATCCTATAATTAAATGATTATTTATGTAGTTTATTTATATTATAAATATAGTGATTAAATTATGCCAATTAAAAATATAAGGATTAAATCTAGAATTTAATCATTGTTGAGGGATGAAAAACAACAATTCGACCTAATTAAAACCCTGGCTAAAACCCATCCTTCTTCCCCTTCCCCATTTCTTTTTCCGCTTCACCCTCACTCTTGCGGCTGTTTGATTTTGCGGCAAATTCCTTAAGGACCAAAAATGGCGGGGATTATACCTCCTGGTACTACGGCAGTTCCGGCCGATGTTTCCCACACGGCTCACACCAAACACGACGAGAAAACCGATTACATGAACCTCCCTTGCCCGATTCCTTATGAAGAACTCCACCGCGAAGCTCTTAGTTAGTATTCTCTTCCTCACTTCATTTTATGTATATATGGGTTTTCTTTATTGACTGTAGCTATATCTTATAGGTCATGAATACCGTTCTTTTTATATTTAAAGGGGAAAAAGGAACTTCTTTGATTGTTTCTCGATCTATAGGTGTATGTGGAATTTAATGGTTTAACATTTCGACTAGTGATGGTGGTGAAGTCACTTGAAAGGAGGGGATACAGATTTAGCTTTTAGTTTTGATTTCCCTTTCCTAGAACCGTGGCTGCTCTGATTAGTGAAAATGAAACCCTAGTTGCTCTGATTAGTGAAAATGATGGATTTTTATTTTGATAATTTGAATATCTCTCATTCTTTCTAGGTAGATTGGTGGGTTTCGATTTTGATTAATCTTAAGATCAAGCTTTACAAAAGCAATTGCATCTTAAAATTCGGGGCAGCCATCAGGGACTGTCACAGTACTTCAGGTTGGGGGGGGGGGGGGGGGCGAAAATAGATTTTCTGCAGCTGTGTCTTTGGGTTTCATAAAATGAACAAGCGTACTACTGATACCACACCCAATTTCCAAGGTGGCATTATAGTGGTTTGTAAAACTGTTGTATCAAGATCATGTCCAGTGGATGGTAACCTTTGGTAATAAAGGACAAAAGGGTTTATTAGGGAAGTCAAAACATGTTGGAGTGATACACAACTAAGGTTTGTTAATAAAATGCTGTTGAGTTCTTGAGGTTCAGTTAAGGGTTACTTTTTGTGAATCTCTAGTGACATATTTTCTTCAGCACATTTTTTCATATTCCTTACACCTGTCAAATCTTTGGTGTCCTGTTAATTGTTTCTTCTGATGCATATTGGGGTTCTAGGGTATTATGATGCATCTTTAGCAGGGTTATGATGGAAAAGGAAGGTGGTGCTACAATAGTGGTTGAAGTCTGTTCTTTTGATGAAAAATGAATATTCATTGCTTGAAACTGTTTGACAGTGTCTCTGAAGCCTGAAACTTTTGAAGGATTGCGATTTGATTTCACCAAAGGACTAAATCAGAAATTCTCACTCAGTCACAGGTAGCTTCAGCATCTTCTATATTCATTCTTTTTTGTTGTCATTCTTTTTGCTTTTTATTACTAGTTTCTTGATTAATGCTGGTATCTGTTTGCTCCCAATCGTCTCTCAGTGTTTCTATGGGCCCAACAGAAATTCCTTCTCAATCTTCCGAAACCATTAAAATTCCTACTTCTCACTATGAGTTTGGTGCCAACTTCATTGATCATCCCAATGTAGGTGTCTTCTCTCACTATCTCTATTGTTTCAGTTCACCCTCTTTTGTTCAATTTTTTATCCTAATAAATCAAGTTAAAAGTCGGATCAATTTTGGTCTTCTAGTTGATGCTTATTGGGAGGGTGCTGACTGATGGTAGACTCAATGCAAGAGTGAAATGGGATTTGACAGACAATCTTACTGTGAAGGCTAATGCTCAAGTAAATCATGTTCTCATTTACTATTTAGTCTTTTGCCTTTCCTGTTTCATCGCAGACTATATGTTTTTTCTTGTGTAAGCTCATTGATAGTTTATTGTTTCCTGTTCCAGCTCACAAATGAGCCTCATATGTCGCATGGCATGTTCAACTTTGATTACAAGGTCTGTCACACTTAAACTGTCATATATCTTGCCTAGTTGGCTTTCATCTGTGTATATTTTTGTTTGTGTCATCATTGCAAGTGTGGTACCTGATGTTCTAATTTTTTTGAGATTATTCATCGTTGTTTTTGTGCTTGTAACAGAACTAATGTAGTGGCTTGGCCTTGCTGCCATGAAATATGAGTTTGTTTTTCGTCTTTTAACAATCTTTTTTCTTTGTAAAGGGTAAAGACTTCAGGTCTCAGTTCCAACTCGGAAATGGTGCCTTATTTGGTGCTAATTATATCCAGGTAAATCATCTGAAACCGCATTATAATTTTGAATTCAGTTGAGACAACATAACTTGGCATAACGAACAAGTTATTGGATGATACCTAGAAAAATCACTTTTATTGTACCTGGATTCAAACCAATGTGGAATTGTAATTTCTCTTGTATTGCTATGGTTTGCCTTCCTCTTAATGAAAAATGCTATGAGGTACGAATACCTAATAATGATATAAGCAAACTAGACCTTCTTTACTGAAGGCCTTCTGCATTGTACATTCTGTTTCCTGGTCTAAAGAGGCATTGCATACATTGATTGTTATCTTCTGTTTACTCCTCTGAATCTAAGCCATATTTGTGCAGAGTGTGACGCCAAATTTATCCTTAGGGGGTGAAGTATTTTGGGCTGGTCAGCACCGAAAGTCAGGCATTGGTTACGCTGCCCGATATGAAACAGATAAGATGGTAATGTAATTTTTCCTTTTCTTGTTCAATAGTTAATCGGTGTTTTTCTATTACTTCTAAATATGTTTCTTGACATGTTACAAATGTAGGGATGTAATTTAGATTTTAGATCCCTAACAAACTTCTGAACAGGGTCGCGTAGTTGTTTTCGATTAGTGTTTAGCACATTAAACTCCTAGGTCAAACTTTGATAAGATCTTGGTTAAGGGTTTAATCTCCGTGAAGGTTTTAGATATTCAAAAATACTGTTCATGTTGTCCCTGCATATTTGATGGCAATGCTTCTTCCTAATCTGAGTTCTAATCCATAAAATAATCAATTGGCTTCGACCTAAGATCTTTCCACCTTACCCCTGTCGACATGTTGAATTTAAATGTTAATGCTACAAATATCCTCTGTTTGCTCTACGTGCATGGTACCAACCAAAGCTCTCTTCGACTCCAGGTTGCCACGGGGCAAGTCGCAAATACTGGGATTGTTGCTTTGAGCTATGTTCAGAAGGTATCGGATAAGGTAAGACTCCCCAGTCCCCACCCCCCCACCCCCGGCTTTTCTAATAATATTGCAATTTGTTTCCTAATAATTCTTACGGATCTTCATTTCTATCCAGGTCTCTCTTGCTACAGATTTCATGTATAACTACTTGTCAAGAGATGTAACTGCAAGTGTTGGCTATGATTACATTCTTAGACAGGTAAACTTTTGGATACTACATTTTCGTTAATATTTCCGCATGCCTATAAATTTATATCATTTTTTGTATCACCGTACTGCCCTTGTGGATATCATCAAAGGGAACTATACAATTTGTTTCCTCTATGCTTTAATTGGCTCTTACGTACAGTTTTTATTGATTCTAACTAGGCCACCATTTTAATCTATCGATTTTTTCCCTACATTTCCAGTGTCGTCTGAGGGGAAAGATTGATTCGACTGGATGCACAACTTCATATCTGGAAGAGCGGTTAAATATGGGCTTAAACTTTATTCTCTCTGCAGAGGTAAGATAAAAACAGAAACATTTTTAGCTGTTTCGATATTTTGGATATGCAAAACATTTTTTTTGTATATCCTTCCCCTAATTGATCAAATCTGTAACATTTTTCTCTGGCATTGTGTTTTTGCAGATAGATCATAGGAAGAAAGACTACAAATTTGGATTTGGATTGACTGTGGGGTGATTCATTGATCCCCCATAAAATTGCAGTTTGAAACTAGTTTTAGTTTCTTGGATATCATCTAGAAATCTGGGTTGAGGATTGAAGAACTGAATTTGCACTTGAAATTGATGTTTTTATTGGAGCTGATGAAACAGAATTTTAATGGTTGTTGGTATCAATTTGGCTTATTGCCACTTTCACTTTTAAAAGATGTACTTTAAATGCAATTTGAGATGTTATAATAATTCCATAGGATTTTATTCCTTTTGTTGAACTAAGCGAAGTTGTGACAGTAAAATCATGCTTTGATTAAGCAAGAGGATCATAGAAGGTTTAATTATGCTCACTTTTTATAATTTTTGTACATTTGAAATTTAGCCCCTTAATTTTTAATTTTAGTAATTTAGTCCTTCAACCTTTCATCCAAATGACATTTGAAAATGTAGTAAAAGCAATTCCCTTCAATGTCAGAATTCCAAATTAAATTAACATAATGCATTAATATTATAAAATTTTGAATTAATTATTAGGAAAAGAATTAATATATTACCAAATAAATGATGAAAAATCTTATTTTTATCCATTACTTCGGACCTGGCTCCAGTCTGTATGTTATTATCTATGTCAGGAGTTCATGGGAAATACAGATAGTAGTGGGCAAGCCTCAAGTCGCCCATCCTGCAATTTTGATTTCTCAGGATAACCTATCAACATCAGATACAAATTTTTGCTCTTTATTTTGAATGTTTTTGTTTTTCAAAAGTTTCTGCCCACTACCTGTTTGTTATTATTCCCAAGTTATAATTTCACCCGTTAAACTCACAGCTGAACTACGTATATGCAATTGAAAGACTTTAATTTCTTTTAGGAAACGAAGATACAAGATTTTGATATCTGGGTTAGTTAAAAGTTTTGATTCCTTGCTGCTTTGATGGATTTTTTTTTATCTGAGCATCGGTTAAAGTATGGAATTTTGATAGTGACACTGCCAGTACTTTAGTTGCAAACGTTCCTCCATTTTTATTGCGTTTTTCTGCAGTTATTATGAGGATTTAAGAATTGAAAATCGGGGAAATATTGGGTAATCGTTTTCAATGGTAATTAAAATATTAGAAATCAGATCTTTTTAGATGAAACATTGATTTCTGGGTTTGATTTCTTTTTTGTTTTTATGTTACAAGAAGTGTATTTTTCAGGATGATTGTTTTGCTAAGTATGGCTTGCATCCAAAATTCTTTAGTTTATTGTTTTATGTTTGAAAGATGCTTCTTTTAAGAAAAAATCACATAAAAATTTCAACTGATTCAGTTGCCCTAAATCCCAAACTGTAAACACTGAAATTGCAACTTGTATTTTTTTAGTCTTTCACTTTATTTTGTTGTTCTGTTTTGAACTTAAAAGGGTATCCTTTAGATTTATCACCAGTTAGGTTTAAACTGTTGAGTGCTTATGTAAATTTAGGTATTCTTCTCGCCAAACAATTAACAAAGAAAAACCCTAACTAACATTGAAAGAAAAAGTTTGCTGTAATTTAACAGAATGAGGTAACTTTCATGTGGGCCTTTGCTGTTAAAACTGTTGTTGTCAAGTAGGCTTGTTCAATTTAGACATAGCAACTTGAATTACTTTTCTGGATTTTTCTTTTATTTAGATTTTGCCTTGTCCCTTTCATACAATTCACAATAAAAAACCTAAATATCTTAGTGTTGAATTCACCGTGCATTAATTTCTATTTCTTAATGATTGCAAATTGCCATTTATGGTTTTAAGATATTTCTGATGTCTAAAAGAATTTTGTTGCCTTTTCATTCATCAATAGGTCGACAATTTACCAGAGTCCATGTTTTGAATGGTGGAGCAAATCATTATTGAGTTCTTCATATGTAACTCCACCGGTGCCTTCTGAATTTTGTTGGACTTCATCTCTGGTTCAACTTGATTGGCTTTTTCTGGGTCATTTACTCTCTATTGCACGGCATCCCTGCTTCTCCATAATTTAGGTAGTCCATTAGATCTGTTGTTAGTGAAGCCCACTACCGAAATTACCCAAGAAAGTATTGTCGAAATATATGGTATGGATTACAGATTATCTTAATTTGGCAGTTTAGTGGAATTCATTTCTTTCTTCCTAGGTGATAATCTTGGTTGGGGATCCAGACGAGGCTAGATGACTGTGGATGAAGCTGGCAACAGCTCCGACTGGAGTAGGGAGCAAGATAAGGCGTTTGAGAACGCCCTTGCAACTTATCCCGAAGAATCTTCGGATCGGTGGGAGAAAATTGCAGCTGACGTACCTGGGAAAACTTTGGAAGAGATTAAAGAACACTATGAGCTTCTGGAGGAGGATGTTAGCAGGATTGTATCTGGTTGTGTGCCTCTCCCGCCATATAATTCTTCTTCAGAGGGTTCAGCCAGCCATGTCGGTGATGAAGGAACTGGTAGGAAGGGAAGCAGACATTTAGGGCATTGTAAAAATGAGTCAAATCATGGGAGTAAAAATTCAAAATCTGACCAGGAACGCCGCAAGGGGATTGCTTGGACGGAGGATGAACACAGGTGAATTAGTTGCTGTGGTTTTAAATTTTTTTATTCAATGTTTTCATTTGGATTAACCATGCATCTTTAGAAATATCTTGATTAAGTCTTATTTTGCACCATCTTAACTTCGATACTTATTTTTGCTCTTTATATTTAGTAATTGTTAAGATTTGATTGTCTTGGGATCTCATATCCTGTTCATATTTAGAAGCTTTGGTTTTTATTTGACAAGAGAGTTTCCAAGATTGCTTTCAACCAGTGAAAGTCTCTGATGATTATTTTTAGTTAGTTGTTAGGAAGCTCAGATCTTCTACATGGCTTTCTTATTTAAGGTTTTCCTACTGTGCTTTACTGCAAAGATATTTGATGCCTGTGGAGGCCAATAGATGAAATATCCTGAAATGATGTGAAAACAACTTAAGGGAAAAGGGAATTTCAGTTTTACCATGTGAAAGAGAGATCTTGCTGGTTGTTGCCGCTTGTTCATTTTCTTTTTTCCTAAAACTCGCACCCTACAACAGAAAATCATATTAACTTTAAACGTCACCTGTATGACACAGGTGTCCTTTATCTATTGATTAGCTTTACCCTTCTTTGTTGTCTAACGTGGGTGAAACCACCATAGCAGCCATTCTTTTTAGACCTAGTTTCCTGCATCTCAAATTAAAGTTGGGTCCCTCCACCTATTGTCAGTTAGTTTTAGGTCGGATGCTTAACATTTATCAAAGAACAGGTTCTGTTCTGTTGTTTTCTTGCCTAAACCCTTGTGAGGATGATACCCTTGAGGTTGTTCTCATATAGGGTGAAGGGGTGTGTTAGGTGATATTATCCCATATCTGTTATATGGTCTTGTAGTAAAGCTGGACCCTCCGACTACATTGGATTGGATGCTTAACAGTCCTAAAGGCTAACATTGGCATTTAGGTTTGATTGCTTTCGACTGGTACATGTCTCTCTCATGTTCAACTTTTTTTCATAACAGTTTATGGTTTCATTATTAAAATCCTTGCCAAATTTGGTTCTAATAGGGAGGAAAGAGATAAGTGAAGGATTACGGTTATGGTAGAGAATTAACGTGTCATCATTCAGCCATATAAGAAAAAGAATTTGTGAAAATAATACTAACATGTGCCTTTCCAAGTAAGAACGATTTAATTGATGTGGTGATATGGTCCAGTTTGTATCCAATTTAATTATTTAGGCTGCTTTTAGCTTCAGTGTCCACTGTCCATCAAACAATTCTCTACCTGAATGATGCCTTAGATCAGTGGTGGTTTTCGAGTCTCGTAATCGTTAGTATAGAATAAGTCTCCAGTTTTGCATCATATTAATCATGACTTCCTCTATATTAGAGATATTGGTTCAGTCCTCTTTCTCCCTTGATTTTTCAAAGTTTAGCATTATATTTTCTCATTTAACAGGTTAAATTGTGTAACATAAGTCAAATAATCCAGATTATATATATATTTTTATCTTTATTTTAGTCTTTAGTGCTTTCTACTACCCTAGAGGAAATCACCATAACCAGAATCTGTAGTTTGTTTAGGCCTTGTCATATTACGTTTTTAAAGGTATGTTTAGTCACTCTATGCTTTTCTTGAAAAACAGGTTATTTCTCCTTGGCTTGGAAAAATATGGGAAAGGTGATTGGCGAAGCATATCTCGGAACTTTGTGGTCACAAGAACACCTACACAAGTAGCAAGTCATGCACAAAAATATTTCATTCGATTGAACTCCATGAACAAAGATAGGAGGCGATCTAGCATCCATGATATTACCAGTGTCGGCAACGGAGACATTTCATCACCTCAAGGACCAATCACTGGTCAATCAAATGGTGCAGCAGCCAGAGTTTCATTAGGAAAGTCAGCCAAACAGCCCTCTCAACATCCCTCTTCACCACCTGCTGCTGGCATGTATGGTACTCCGCATATAGGGCAAACCAGTAGGAGGTCCCCTTGTCTCTGCAGTTGGCAGGCCTGTGAATCTTCCTGTCCCTGCACATATGGGTCATGGAGTCGCAGTTCCCGGTGCACCAATGAACATGAATCCTGCAACATGCCCAATGCCGCATACAACTGCTCATAGGTAATACAATGTTTAGCTGCAAAATAGATAAAGGTTAGAAGACTTGCTTGTGCGGATATTCAGTTACTGGATTTTCTATTTTAGCCTGAATAAGATATGCGTATTTGCAAGCACAACGTGTATCTGTAATTTGTTTAATCTCTAAGTAAGCCATAGGGAGAGAATTTACATGTATCTATTTGTAGGCAACTGTGGAATATGCTAATGTTAAATGTGGCAGATTTATGGGAAGGACAGCATTTTTGCAACTATTATTTCTTCCCTTTTCTATTGCAAGTAAAAAGAAACCCCATATATCTGTGTGTCTATATATACAAGAACTTGTCAGGACAATAGGCTTTTTCAGTTATGGGTTTTTGTTTACAGTTGAAATTCTAATGACAGCAACAGCAGCAGCAATTGCAACTTTGTTTTACAATGGCAATACTGTTGGCACCAAAGCTGCCATTGACAAGTTTTAGCTCTGAGTTTTTTTTCCTAGACCCTTAAGAGGGTGGGGGAGCACCTTGTGAGTTTGAACTCCTGTCCTAAAGCATATAAGAAATTTTGAGACATTCTCCCGAAGAAGTCGAACAATCACTCACACCAGGCAACCTTTGCCACCCTAGCAACAACTTTATTGAATTCATTTAAAGATTCAGGATCTAAACTCCTAATGCCATCATGCCATGGAGGGGATTGTCCCTGATGTGGCAGTTTTAATGCTGCAAAGAGCATTAAAGTATAAAGTCATCCCAGGGTATGTTTTCCTTGAATTCTCTTCATTCTTGTGTTGCTTTGTATTATCATAGTCTTGGTTGCTGATATGGGCATTGAAAAAGCAGGTGAGTTGAGGCTAACGAGTCTTAATCTGCATGGCCTACTGCCCATTCATTTCCACCTCAGGATTTCAAATTCAAGAATACTTATGTGTTCTCCTTTTTCTTTGACCAATGGAACCTAGTTCATCCCCTTTTCAAAAGAGGGTTCATCTATGGAACCAAAAGGAAAACTAAGTTGTAAAATATGATACATCAATCCGAATAACTCGAAATTTTTTTACTGACTCAATCGACTACTTACCCCTAAAAAATAATATGAAATGCCAACACTTGTAAATTTCTTAAACAAAGAAATACAAGTTAAACTAATACCCCAAGAACTTTGTAGAGAGCTACTAGTGCTCCCTTGAAATGTCCATGCTTATAAAAAGGAAAGATGCTGGCCATGGGCATCGATGACTTTATCTCAATAATTTCTTAGCATCACTTCTTAAAGATAATTACATGAACCAACTGAATTCAACCTCGGATCATTATACAAGTTGCATGTATTCTCATATGTTTTAGTATGCAATTTGTGTTGGTTGAGGTGAATCTTTCCTTGCTTTTTTCTTTCTTTGTGTCTTAGCAGCAAAGGAGTGGCAGACATCACAAAGCTACAATGCCAACTCAGAAATCTTCAAAACCACATCTTAGAGAAAAAGTAACTTTAAAAGGTTGTCTCAACCATACAGGGTATTGTTTTTTGTTTTTTTATGAATTACAATGTCCATTTGCATAGACTGTGCTTTCCCCCGTAAATTTTCTGGAAAGTTAATTAATTTAAACCAAATTAAATTAGTTTCTTTGCTCCTCCTTTAACCTTTCAGGTGGTTTGACAGCTTGTAATAGCTTGCCTCTACCATGGGTGTTTTCTAGCTATCAGTGTTCAATATATGTTTGATACATTGCGAATACGAATATAAAAAAGTGGAATATGCTCGTATTGAACGTATTTGTATCGAATCACTTTAACACATTGGAGGACTTCATTAAGAATTTAAACCGTTTTTCTTAGAAACCAAATCTTCTTATATTCTTTTTTCATTTAGATGTTCTCTTTTGGAAGTGATGAGCTATTGGTGACTCATGCCAGAAAACAAGACTCATCACAACCTGAAGAAACATTCAATTCTTCAACAGCTTATTGTCGTTGAATTCGAATTCATTCATTAAAAAAAGACAATGAAGAATCAGCTGTTTCAACAAGTTTATTGGAGTTCCATTCAAAGAAGCAACATTTGTAGTTGAGAGAACATCAAGGCTATGCTTATCTGATGCTACCTGTCAATAACACATTTCATCACATGGCTCTACAAAGAGTAGGTCTCCCCTTTCAATTTTTATTAATGGTAGCTATGGGAAATTCATGGTAAAGTTATTTCTTTTTCTAATGGGGATGTGTTTGAAATTACAGGCAAAGGAAACTTTCTACTTATAAGGATGAACTTGATAGGGAAGAAAACTGACACTTCCGCTCACCCATGGGTCCGAGAGCATGGTATAAAAACACTTTTACGGTATATTCTTCAAACATATATTACGTCTTTCAAGCTAAAGTTTACTTTATTGAAACTGCAGTGAGATTTGGGCCAAAGATCAGTGAAACAGTGAAGGGAAGGCTGAATTTGGGGGCAAGGATTCTTCAAGTAGGAGGCTTGGAGAAGATTTTCAAGCAATTGTTTAGTTTCAGGGAAGGAGAGAAGCTGTTGAAGGCTTGTCAGTGTTATTTGTCAACAACAGCAGGCCCTATTGCTGGTTTACTCTTCATATCATCTATAAAAAGCTTGCTTTTTGCAGTGACCGATCAATCAAAATCCCTTGTACAAATGGAGAATTCCTCAGTTCATTACAAAGTTTTGGTTCCACTTGAGAAAAGAAAGGGAGTTAACCAGAGTGAAAACATGAAGAAATCATCTAAAAATACATGGAAATTGTGACAGTGGATGGTTTTGATATCTGGTTCATGGGGTTCTTGAATTACAAGAAAGCTTTTCCGTATCTTCAGCCAGAATCTCACAAAAACTAGATGATGTAAAAGTGGCAGTCACGCCCAAAACTGTTTCTTTCAATTGAACTCCATGAACAGAGTTCGGAGGTGATCTGACATCAATTATATTGCCAGTTTTGGATGAATTAAATTTTCATTTATTCAAAAAAAGATATTGCCAGTTTTGGCAATGGGGACATTTCAGCACCCCAGGACCGATCACTGGTCAATCAAATGGTGCAGAAGCCGAAGGTTCACCGGGAATATCGTCCAAACAGCCCTCTCAACATCCCACTTCTCCGCCTGCTGTTGGCAACTTGGCATGTACAGTACTCCATCTATAGGGAAACCAGTAGGAAGTCCTCTTGTTTCTGCAGTTGGCAGGCCAGTGAATCTTCCTGCCCCAGCACATGAGTTATGGAGTAACAGTTCCTTGCACACCGATGAACATGACTCCTGCGAGACTACTCCATACCAAATGCCAAATAGAGAAAGGATGGAAGACTACTTGCTTGAGCAGATATTGGGTTACTGGGTTTTCCATTTTAGCCTGAATAAGATATGTTACTTACAAGAACAAGCTGTATCTGTAATTTGTGTAATCTCTAAATTGTGATGAATAGTTACATTCTTACTCGGAAATCCACCTCTAAAAATTGAATACAAGTGCAGCAGCAGTAACTTTTTTTTTTCTAACAATGCCAATACTGTTAGCACCAAAACTGCCATTGACAATGAAATGTTAAAAAGAATTTATTGCAAAAAGGAAATTTATTCTTATGGATGGACACGGGATTGTTAGGGGGTGTGAACTTTTATAGTTAGTAAAATCATATGGGAATTTGAAAATTCCAGCGGGTATGAACTTTCTCCATTCTTGCTATGGACTTATGCTCATATAGTCATTTTGGTTCATCTGGCATTGCTGGGAAAGGTTTCATGCTGTTGATGTTGATAAGCTTCCAAGTGGTTGAAAAAAAATGGAGAGAAAGTTGTTAATGCATTTATGCGACAATGCACAGATTCACTCCAGATTGGGATTGGAGACATGAAAGATTATAAGAGTGCTGATAAAAACTACTGAACTGAACTGAACTGTTTCTATGAAAATTTCTCAGACAACTAATTGTAGTATGAACTATTGGAGAAATTGCAGGCATTGCCTAAATTCAGCCCAAGGATAAACTGCTATATGTCATCTGCAATGATTGATTTCCATCAGGTAAATGTAGTGCTTTGGTCAGAGGCACACAACTCGCATTAAAGATTGTAACAGAAGTTTGGAAGGGAGGAACAAGCATTTACTAAAACTGTTCGCTCGGGTTTCGCCATCCTTTTACTTGTTACCAGCACCTATGAAAGCCAGACAACCCTTTTGCCACCTTATCAACAACTTTGTTGAATTCATTTAAAGATTTCAGTATGTAGACTCATAAGGCCATCATACCATGTGGGGAAATGACTCTGATGTGGCAGTTTTACTTCTGCAAAGAGCAATAAAGTTCAAAATCATCCTATGGTATGTTTTCCCAGAAAAGAAGTTGACAAAAAAAGCAGCCTTGAATTCCCTTCACTCTTGTGTTGCTTTTATGTTAAGTAAAAGCTTCATATTATAATAGTCTTGGTTGCTGATTTAGGCATTGGAAAATCAGGCGAGGTGATGCTAAAAAACTTTAATCTGCATGGCCTACTGCCCATTCATTTCCACCTCAGTATAACAAACTAAAGAATGGCTAATTGTTTTCCAGTTAAGCATATGAACACTGCCTTATTCTCTTTGACCAAATGGAGCCATGCTTCACCCCCTTTTCAAAAGAGGGATTCTTTATGGAAACTCCCCTTTCTTCACATTTAGATGTTTCTGAATTTTTCCTTTCAAGAAAAGATGTTTCTGAGTTTTGCCAATGAGAGGCCTTGCCTCTAGTGACTTTGAGATAGGGTTTAGGATCGAAATAGGTAAGGTTGTATAGTCTAAATTTTACGCAGCCTGTGTATCAAATAATTTGCCTAAAAATACTATGACACACCAACATTTTTAAATTTCTTAAACAAGGAAAACCAACTTAAAATAATATCCAAGAAGTTTGGAGAGAGCTACTAGTTGTAGTTGAGCTCTCTAAATGTACATTATTTAAAAAGAAAACTGATGTTGAGCATGAAAGTTGATCTCACATGGTCATGCATAAAAGAACGGACTAAAATTTGTGAGATTCTGAAGTCGGAACTCAGATTTATTAGACATCACTTATTAAAGATAAAATCATGAAAGTTGCATGTATTATCATATCTTTTAGTATGGAATTTGTGTTGGTTGAGGTGAATATTCTTAGCAGTAAAGAAGTGGAAGACATCAGAAAGCTACAATGCCAACTCAGAAAGTTCCAAAACCACATCTTAGGGAAAAAGTTACTTTAAAAGGTTGTCTCAACTATACAGGGTATTGAGTTCTTTTCCTTCTTTGAAACTGGATTTCCCTTTTGCAAAGAAATACTATGCTTTTTCCATAGATTTCCAGGAAAGTTAATTAATTAAACCAGATTAAATTTGTTACTTTGCTTCTCCTTTAATCTTTCTGGTGGTCTCTGACAGTTTCAAATAGCTTGCCTCCTTTTATAGTTGGGATCTTTACTATGGGTGTTTTCTTTATGTTCGTGTTCGATATATGTCACATACATTTTTTACATGAATATATCGGAAGTTAACATACCCGAATTGGACATGTTGTTTCGGACCACATTAACGTTCCATGACATCTTTTTTCTCAAAAGAAACCAAATCTTCTGGTAACCTTTTTTCTTTTAAATTTCATCTTTTGGAAGTGATGAGCCATTGGTGACTCATGCAGCAAAAAAGTTGGATTTAACTTCAACATCCACACCCCCTTTAAATACTCACCATTTGCCAAAACACCAGATTCATCACAACCTGAAGAAACATTCAATTCAACAGCTTGTTGCCATTAAAAGTCCATTCCATTCATAAAAAAATGAAGAATCAGCTGCTTCAACAAGTTATTAGAGTTCCGATCGAAACAACTACATATGGAGTTGAGAGAACATCAAGGCTATGCTTACCTGATGCTGCTGGCCAATATCACATTTCATCACAAGTCTCTACAAAAAGTAGGTCTCCTCTTTCAAGCATTACTAATCATAGCTATGGGAATTTCTTGTTTCCTTTTCTAATGGGAAAGTGTTTGAAATTGCAGGCAAAGGAAACTTTGTTCTTAAAAGGATGAACTTGCTGGGGAAGAAAGCTGATACTTTCGCTCATGGAGTCCGAGAGCATGGTATGAACCATTGAAACACTTATGCCTTAATGTCTCAAGATTACTGTGAAAATGAAAGGTAAAGTTTTATACATTTTGAAAACTGCAGTGAGTTTGGGGCCAAAGATCAGTGAAACAGTGAAGGGAAAGTTGAGCTTGGGGGCAAGGATTCTTCAAGTAGGAGGCTTGGAGAAGATTTTCAAGCAATTGTTTAGTTTCAGAGAAGGAGAGAAGCTGTTGAAGGCTTGTCAGTGTTATTTATCAACAACAGCAGGCCCTATTGCTGGTTTACTTTTCATTTCCTCTAAAAAAGTTGCCTTTTGCAGTGACAGATCAATCAAAATCCCTTGTGGTAATGGAGAATTCCTCGGAGTCCATTACAAGGTTTCGATTCCACTTGAGAAGATAAAAGGGGTTAACCAAAGTGAAAACATGAAGAAACCATCTCAAAAGTATATGGAAATCGTGACGGTGGATGGTTTTGATATCTGGTTCATGGGTTTCTTGAATTATAAGAAAGCTTTCAAGTATCTTCAACAAGCAATCTCACAGAGACTGGATGATGTAGAAGTCACTTTCTAGGTGGCTTTAAGAAATCTTTTCATCAGAATGAACACTCTTGCAAATGTAAAAAAAGTCGTTCTAAATCGAATATATGATCCTTTTTGGAAAGGAAAAATCAAAAGAATGTGGTTATGATCAGTTCTTCAATGTACTTATGAATGCTTGCAACAAGTGAGCACACAGTCCTCCAAAAACTGGCTGAGCTGACTTGTATACAGATGTGGATCATTTCTAAAATGATCAACATGCGGTGTCGAGACAAAGTTGCACGCCCAAACTTCGCGTCCCGTTCTCTTTTGCTCCTCTATGAATGATTACACAGAATCTGCAAGGATGACTATCTGCAGAGCTGTAAATATATAGTTGTGGACAGGTAGGTTGTTCATATGACAGTAATCCCAGCACATCAGAAAGCCTCCTGCAAGATGATATGATATCAAGTTATGTCGGTTTTAATGAACATCGGAATGACTTCTGGTTACAATCATAAATCACAATGTAGAATGTGTTGAAGCATAGAGAGCACACATATAATCATGCATGAAAATCTTGAAAAAAAGTGTAGCAAAGAGAGTTTTTCGATGAATCAAACATCTGGTAGCCAGTGCAAACAATATAAACAAAAATTGTTCTTCATGCATGTATGTGCACAAATGTAGATATGGTGAGAACTCACATTAACCATCCGGTATTGCTAAAAGTGTGAAAACCCAGGTTTTTCCCATGCTCCTCTTCCAACCAATCCGCCAAGTGATTAACAAGCATATCTACGTTCTGCTCGGCCTTTCCACCGGCTTGGTAACTGATAATGTCAACCATCGGAAGGGTGAACAATCCAATACATCGAGCGCGGTTGGCTCAGGTAAATGCCATTGTCATCTATACAGAACATCAGGCACTGGTGCAGGGACAGGGATACTCTCCTGAAATGCTGCAGCAGGCTTAGATGCTTTAGCCAACTCTGCCGACTGATATAAATTCACCATTAGAGGAGATGAAGCAATAGAAAAAAATAGCTGGTTGGGAACAGAACTCCGGCCTGAAATCGGAACTGAGGAGTAAAATCTAGGTAACGGTATGCGAATTCTAGTAAGAAAGACAGGTTTGCAAGCCAATGATGAATTTGACTCTCGTAAGGAACTAGATGTTGAAGTTTCTATTTGTTCTGATGGGAGTTTAGCAGGGAAATCAGCAGAAACAGAAGCCATTGCTACGGCAGCGGCTGCCATTAGAGGACGTTGAATGACACCAGACAAGGAACCCATATTGCAGAACCAAAAGAGAAACTAAACTCTCGTACAAACAATACACAATCCTCAAATAAACACGTTTGGTCTAAAATAGTAAATACCCAGAAAGCCAAAAGAAGATTTTTACACACGTTATCAACGAGAATCAAACTATGACACAACTAGGGGATAATGAGCCAGCTATTCGGATTCGGTTTGAGTGGGTTCGATTTGAGTTCAAGTTTGACTCGAAATTTTAATGAGTTGAATTGAGTTAAGTTTGATTCGAAAAGTTCATGAATAGACTTAAAATTAGAAAAATTCAAAAAAAATAAATTAACTAAAATAAATTAAACATTTTTTCTTTTTCGATATTAAATTTTATTTCGGTATTAGTTATGAAAAAGATTTTTAACGAAATCTTATCTTTTATAACAGAAATTATAATAAAATTATCTATTTGAATCGAACCGAGTCCGAGCTCAACGACCTTCAAACCCGAGCCAAACCCAACAGTATTATTTTCGAACCGAACTTAAATCTAAAATTTTGAGTTTATCGAACCTCAAGCACGAACCGAACCAATAATATTATTTCCGAGCCAAACCTAGAATCCACCTTGAATCCGATCTAACCCGATTCAAATTAGATTAACTTTATAAATTCTTCCTCCTCGAGCCAGTCCACGCGCATGTAACTTCAAATCCACCACATTTTCTATTTTAATTAAAATTAATAAAAAAATTATTAAATAAACTCAATTCAGATTAGATTAATAAATTTTTTTTTATTTTGAATTAATTTCTAAATAATTATATATTTTTTTATTTATAAATAAAAATAAAATTAAACTTAAAAATAAAATAGATAAATTTTATTAATCGAAACTATAAATAACATAATAAATCATATTTATCCAATAATTTTTTAATTAATAATATTTTTAAATCAAGGGCTTAATTTACATTTTACTCACAACATTTAATTTTCACATATCGTGTCACTCTGATCTATTTACTTATTTTTTTAATTTTCAAATAAAATTTTAAAAATAATATTAAAATGAAGCTAATATAATAAAACATTCATTAATTAAGATTTATTTCCTCCCAAAATATTCATTAATACTTTCTTTAAATTTCTTTTCTATAATTTTGGGTTTGACAATATTCTAATTTATTTTCTTTAATTTCTTTCACTATAACATTCTTTTTTTCATTGGATCTTCTCCACCGCAGTCCCCAAAACAGTATTCTATTTCACAAAATGCCCCAAAAGATTATTTTCTTCCATAATAGTCCCTTCATCTTCTTCGTATATATATTTTTTGTTCGAATTCGTCTTCATAAATTTCTTCATCATTATTGAACCTACCCCCAAAATGTATTACAAGAGAAGACTCGACCCAAACGGATTTTCCTACAAAAATATACACAACAAAACAGTAAATGGTAAATAAATTAAATATATTTAAAGAATGATTATTAAACAAACATAGATTTTAAACATGTAAAAAGAATAAATCAAAAGTTAAACTCGATGAAAAAAGAAACAATGGAAAATTTGAAAAGAAATACGTTCGAATATTGTTAAAACCGAAATCGAAGGATGAAAATTTAAAAAAAAGAATCTGAATTTTTGTTCATACTTTTTTTACAAATTTTTGGGAAAGTGTATAAATCGGAAATTTTGGGGGAAATAAATTAAATAAAAAGTACTAAATTATAAAAAATGTAAACGTTAAAAGATAAAACGTGAAAACACTTTAATTCTTAAACTTTTTTATGATATAGTTGTATTAATTAATTTATAATTTAAATACATTTTTTACAATTTTAAACATTTTATTTTATATACTTAAGTTTGAGAATAAAAGAGAAAAAAATTAAAAGAAAAAAAACACTGACAAAAAATAAAGACTAATCAATATCACATCATAAGTTAATTACTTTTCTGTCAAATTAATTCAATTTGATAAAAAAAAATTGAGAGTAAAAGAGAAAATAGCTAAAAATGTTTTTTTATTCGAGAAAAAAATAGTAATTTTATCTAAACATGAAAGAAAAGGAAAAAGAAATTACACACGAATTTAAGCATCATGATCAAGTTTTATTAGCACCTATTAGCTTGGAAACTACAAAACAAAACAAAACAAAACAAAACAAAACAAATAAAATAAAAATATTGTATCATTTTAAATTTCCTTTAAAATAACCATTTACTTAAATTCATCTATATTATTATTTAATTTCTTGTCAAATTCTCTTTTTTAAAAAATTAGGAAAACAAACAAATAATTTTTTAAAATATTTATTTATTTTTCATCCGACCTGATATAACCTGAACTCATATAAAAAAAATCATTCAATCACGATACAAGGACAAACAAAGATCACATTTTAAATGAAACAAATTAAGTTAAAAATAACTTTTCAAAATATAGTTTTATTATACTTGATCCGAATTAAATTTAGATACTCGTAGTTATAAACAAAAAAATCAGACTTCATGGAAATAAATATTATAGCTTTTCAATAAAAATAATATACATATTTAAATTTTTATGTATGCACTTGAATATGATGGCCTTTCCAGTAGCCAAATCGCTTGTGAAAACAAATATTCTCAATTTTCTATATCAAATAAGATTATAGCAAACACCAGAAAGCAACTATTGATCAACTGGAAAGAATAAAACAGTAGATGTATATGGTTTTCAAGTGTACCTTGTGCTGTTCCTCCTGCCCCACCACTTCCTTTTCACCTTGTCGAGTGCACTCTCTTCGCTCCCGAGTTTATTCAAGACGACTTTCGTTTCTCGTAATCTCGCCGCGTAATCCTTCTTCCATGTTTCGAACATATGCTTTAACCTTCTAAGTTCACGGTCTGGGTTCAGGTTTGCTTCGACCTGACCAGATTTTACTTCCAGCAAGAACTTGGCATCATCAACGAATACTTGACTCCTCTGATCGAATTCTTCCTCCAACCGGCTTAGAACGCCCAATCCTGCGCCCATTGGCCTCAAACTGTTGCTCTCGGGGACCCTGGGATTACTTCCTGTGTCCCAGCTAAGCTCCCTGTCATCACTGGCATTAACTGATACATCTGAATTTCTCTGGGAATCGTCGACTGCTAGGCTCTTCTTTGCAATGGAGAGACTGGATTGTAGAGAACTCATTTGTTTCTGCCATACTTCTTCCATGGACTTCATTTTTAGCTCGTATTCAGACCAGCGGCTATCGTATTGTTGGAGCTGTTGGTGGAGGATGTCACTTTCTTCTTCTTTCACCCTGAGAGCAGCCTCAGCTCTAAGAACTCGCCGCTGTAGTTCAGCGAGAAATAATGACTTAACCAACACCTCCCCTGATTCATTTGCCTGTATCAAAATTTTATAATCACTTCGTGTCTCAAATGCAAACAGTATAACATCAGTAGTGCACAGAAAAATTCAGAAACACAAATGGTGATCAAAGAGGTGACCGATTGATCTGCAAATGTCTGGAAAAACATTTTTACGATTTTGTTTGTGAAGATTGACCGACCTATATTTTCCGATCTGTGTAACTGACTGTGGGTCTATATTGAACTAAGAAAAGTTTGTAAAAAAACAAAGAGACGGAAGCTAAATCCTGAAATTCTTGGTATTTAATACCAATAGTAGATTGGTTATTCCAAAATAAAAAAGAACACTTGGCATCATTCGATAAACAAATTAATATGGAAATTCTCTTTGGTAAATTTAATAAAGAATTACATGAAAGATCAAACCATAAGTATATGGGTTAAACCGTAAGATGGTCGTTGTACCTTAGAGGTCAGTAATCCTACATTGCTGGAGCATATTCTGACCAACCAACCACGAATAACTGCAGCATAGAGAACATATAATTATGAAATTCTAAATACAATTTTCAGAGATATAATTGTGAACCATTAAAAGTTAAAGAAGAAAATGTCCAACTTAAACCAAATTATTGAATTCACTCATGGAGAGCATTCAACTTCCTACATCTTAAATGTTTTCGACCATTCTTTATTAAATCTTTATCCTTTTTGGTCAATTACAATATATTTCAGTATATTTAACATAAATAACCTGGTGTAGAAATACAGAGCTCAAGCCATTTTCAGTTCTGGGGCTCAAATTTCAAGAAAACACAGAGCATTCTGTTGCTTTGCATGTATATACTTTGATGAGAAAAAAACTGAATATTTACCTGATTGTATCACAACTGACGCATCACTAATTTTCTTGAATGTTTTACTAGCATTCCTGCCTTTAATATACTTTTGTATAGTAATAGCGGCTCTATGTCGTAGCAATAAGACAGCATATTCTTTCCTGGTTTTCTCTCCTCTAATAACTGTAGAGAAAGATGTAGAGAAAATCAGGTCTTGACAGTTTCTTACTTTGCAAAAATATGACTTCAAAGCAATGAAAAGGAAGAGAGAGAGAGAGAGAGAGAGAGAAGCAATACATGACTGAAGGGTAGCAATTCCCCTTTGAAGCTCCTTTAAGTGACGGCGAGCTTTATGTCCTCTGAAGCAGCTTTGAACACGTAAAATGCCATGAAGGGTACGATTTCGTGTATCCTCGAGAGCTCCAATCTGCATTGATTATTATCTATATATCAATTTGTTAAGATCCATAAAAGATGCATGTTGTGATGGTATTTGAACTTTTTAACATCAAGAGAGACCATAAATAGTATTATACTATCTATCAAATCTCCTCGAGAATCTCAATCGCCCAGAGTGTCATCGCTAATCAATATAAGTCAAGGTTATGAAATAGACAGACATTCTTAAGCTTTTTCATTGTCAATAACTAGTATTGGTAGAAATGTTTTCAAAACTCACATGGCATTCAAATCATTCAAGGCAGAATGAGAGACTGAGATATTATTTGTGGTGCGTATTAAATATATGTTACTATAATAGTGAAAATGCCAAAAAGGAGAAACATGTTATAACCTACATCTGCATGAAAATGTTTCAACTAAGATCTCATGTTCATGAATATTTTTATAATTCTTACTATAACATTTCAAACAGTTAACAAGCAAGTCAAACAGCGCCAAATTTCAGAAGACATCCAAATTCCAACCAACATCAATCCCCTCTCCCTTACCTAGAAAGCAATCCTCTCAAGATTAAAAAAAAGAAGGGTGTGCTATAAAACAATAAAGAGCGTAAATCACACAAGATGAACCAACCATAATCTTTTTGTATACCTGCCCAGTACGGAAAAACAATTTTGTGTAGCCAACTTGAAACATCTCAGGCAAAATGTTGAACTGATGAAGAATTGCGATTGAAACACTAAGCGGATCTTGCGATGCAACATTCTCCATTAGAAGAAAACCATATCTGAGAAAAGGTGCAAAACAAACCAAATACATACAAACCCCAAAGAAAACGGTAAAGAATCAGATGCCTAATGATTATGAACACACTGTGAAAACTGTGTAAAAAGGGAAAAGAAAATGAAAATGGTTCTCCTTTCGACGAAGAGAAAATTGTTTCCTACTCTTCACCTTCTGGCAAACTTCTGGTGAGACATTCGTGTGGGAAAGCCAGACCGTGATATGCGAACAACTTCAAGGACTCCACAACATCTCAGTTGCTGCAAAACAAGTCCTTGCTCATATAATCCAGGAGATTGAGAGTTGTTGGGCTTTATACAACGAATGAAGTGTGAAGTAGTGCTCTCTAGACGTTGTATTAGTTGGAACAGTTGGCCCTAAATTATAGAAAGTAAACCCCAAATGAGGAAAAATTAATTAGTCTTAGAAAATGCTTATATTGAAAATGCAATTGGCATTACATCTATAGTATAAACACTACAGTTTCTATTCTAAGGAAGATATCTAGCTTTTAACACTCCTCCAACCACATCACACATTTACACAGAAGTCAAATTACTTTTGTACACCAAACACGTAAATATTTGAACCAGTATTTCATCTGAGTCTACAGTAATGCACTGAAAATAATATCATAGGAATATTTCATTGGAAGAAGTATGGCAACCTCCACATCTGTTAGTCTTACGAACCTGCTAATCATTGGGATTGCCATGCCTCCTCTCTGTTGGATAAAAGATGATTTCATATCATAAGGACCATAGGGGGGTGATCCAATCAAACTACTGGTTTAACGAGACAGAAATTTCAAAACTAAAGCAAATAGACCACATAATTAAACAATCATCATTACAAAACTCAAAAGAAAATATGCCAGATAGTTTTTTCTTTCACACAACCAAAAAAGTTGACATGTATGAACTTATGAATAGTTCACTTTTAACACAATTTAACTTTTTAAACGTGTTTATAGAGTACGAATAATTGATTTCATACATATATATTATAAACACAAAAAACAATCAAAACCATCTGCGACCCTTTATGAAATAGAAAGAGTGAGAAAATATCAGTTATTAGCATGTACGTATTCTTTCAATTATTCATGCTTATTAGTTATTACGATTAAGCATGTTCGTACTGAAGCAACAGAAAACTTGAAACCTGGAAAGAACTTCACCTTAAATTTTGTTGCAACACTTAGCTTTTGAGAATCTGCTCCACCAGCTTTATACAAAGGACCAATCAGAGACTTTTCAGATTGGTTAAGCATATTTGATGCAAATATCTGAGGAAGGTGGCATGAGCAAGAGGACAGTAGTTGAATTGAATCTAGGTGCAGTAAGTCTCTGTTTTTCTCTAAAAATCCAGTTGCGTCATATATAACCTGATTATCGGACAAAGAACGGACAAATTGTCCGGGAACAGAATAAATAAATCCTGAAAGTAACTCCCACCACCAACACGTGAACAATGAAAAACTTGGAGGTGAAGGTAAGCACCTCTGAAGCTTGAGAGAAGAATACTGAAATTGAATAATGAATTAGAAAGATAAAATACCTCTCCTGCAAAATGAGAGACGGTAAAAGCTTTTTCTCGCTCTCCCCTGAAACAAGGAATAGATTTCAGATGCTGCTTGAGCTTGTAAGAAAATGTGAAGTCAGTCCCATTTGGAAAAGTGGACTCCTCATCTAACAGAGACAATAATCCCAAAGGTTTCTGCATAAAACTTAAAAAATAAGATTTGAAGAAGTGCATCTATACACTGCAAAGAATAAAAGAGATTGGTAATAGAGCCGAGCATCAAAATTTCAGTTAAATTAGTTTTCATTCTTGCAATTTCTACCTTCAACTTCATCACAAAGATGGGGGAAAATAAATGGAAAAAAAGAAGGAATTCAACATGCATGAGTAGCATACTAGGAACATAACATACATTCTTCGATTTAAGGCCACATAAAAGCTAAACAAGAATTGTTAATTTGGTTGGGGGAGAACAGACTTTGAAAACTACTTTTCCATTTCAAATTAATGAGAACATTTTTTCCCTTTTCACACAACTCAGAATGTTAGGAGACAAAGCGAACAGAAGGAGCAGACAAACATCAAAGCGGGATTAAGAATGAACTCCTTACCTTTTCAAAAAGATTAAGACAATCTTGGTTGTCATCAAAATCAACTTTTGCCCAGTCAATGCCATCTTGGATATATTCCTAAAAGGGGGGAAAAGATTAAGAATTATTGTAAAATCACATGTCATGTCTAGACAAAATCACATAAATTTTCAAACGACACTAATCGACCAGAGCACAACCAAACAATAATTTTTCCTCTTTTATAAGATGTTTAATTCAATAGTTAAAACTTTTCTAAGCAAGGGGGATAACAACACCACGGTTGAAGCCAAGACTTAACAAATGAGGGATAACAACACCTAACAACTACAATTACTCTACCCTCCAAAGAATTGAAAGGTTATGGCATAAAGAGGTTCTTTACATGAGAAAAATGCAACAATAGATTGTCAAGGTTATACCTTTTTCTTTTCCTTTTTCAGATTTTGAAAACTGTAATATTTGTCATTAATTCATAATATATCATGGCATTTTGAAGCTGCTGTTGCATTATTTCACCAATGCAAAATGTACCAACTCAAAAGCATTGAAGAAAATTATTTTCAGCCAGGTTCTATATATGCCATGACAATTCTATTCAACAAATGTATACTATTAATCAAATCATAATATGCAGAAAAATAAGGTACCTCCTGCTCCAACTTGAACAAATGATGATTAAAATGCTGCTGTAATCTCTCATTTGCATAATTAATGCAGAACTGCTCAAAACTATTCCTCTGTAGAAGCAAAATTTGTTGAATCAATGGCAAGTGATAATATCAATTTGGATAAATAGATAGATATAAAACCACAGGGACAGAGCCAAAGCATTGTTGAAACATACATCAAATGATTCAAAGCCATAAATATCTAGAATGCTGATAGATCTGCCAGTTCGCCTCTTGCCAACAGCAAGTGATTTATTAATTTGATCTACCAGCCAATCGAACAAACAAGCATAAACTGATTTTGCCAAAGCATCTCGTGAGTCAATCGTCTGAAAAAAGATAGAGTATGTTGATTGTGAATGTCAGCAAGTCAGAGAAATGATTACCAATCAAATCACTTCCAACAATAACATGTTAGACGCGAGGACAATCTATCAGTCAGACAGTGGTCCATAACAAAGAAAGGAGGTCAGAATCACACGCAATCTTAACTTTTGAAACCAAATATGAAATAGATGCAAGCAGTTAGATATTTTGTGAAGCCGAAGAGTCATTTAGGCCCAATAACTAAAAAAGGAGGCATAACCCCAAAAATATCAAACTCTCACCAAATAAAAATTATAGAATCAAGCAGTTTAGAAATTTAGTAAATTATATATGAAACACGCTGGAAAATATAATAACAAGATCCTTTAACTAATCCTTTATAAAATGGTAAAAAAAAACTAAAATTTTGTGCTTATAAATTTCATACTAATTTACATAAAAATGGCAAGCAATACAGTGAACCCAAAGATGTTATATCGTCAAGTTCAATCATATTTGATTATTCGAAGAATGGCAGTCATTTCCATAATCATCACATAAATTCAGGAATTTCGCTATATGAAGAGGAGAGGTATTAACATAAGGTGGAATAGGATGAGAATGATATTGGATCAAAGCAACTCAAGTCTTCCAGTCGGATCAAATAAACTGGCAAGCATTCAAAGTGACACAGGAAAGCCACAAGGGAAAAAGAGATATGTCATGGAAATGCTATTGAAAGTTGAAACAAGCATGGAGAAATTCTCTACCATAAACAGCACAGGATGGCTGAACTTTTTACAACCCACTTGACACAAAAATAGTGTTTCTAGAGAAGAACTCTTACCTGTGATAGTGTTAGCTTTTGGACAATATTATCATTACCAACTCTCATTTTGCGGGTTGATAAAGCCAAATTAAGGTTAGCAATGTCACAGCCAATCAACTTAGCAACAGTGATAAGACCTGAAAAGTAATAGTGTAGTCCTTAGAGAGATCAGATGAAGCTCAAGCAAAAGCAAATGAATAAAACAAAGAAGAAGAGAGTTTTGTGTATCAAAATTGGTGACATGAGATCAAAAAATTGAAGACAGCATGTCAGCCACACTAAAGAGGAAAAAGAGATTAGAGGCAAATGCAATAACCTAATACAATAGGAAAATAAATAATAACCAAGAACTAGAAAATCCAGTACACTGTACACAGGACATCATGTCTTGACTATGGAATAAAGTACTGCCACAAAAAGTAATAAAATAAAATCTCCCAGTAAAACAAGTCAAACAAACACAAAGGACTCTAAATCTAATACAATTTTCTTAGCATCTAACCTATTAGACTATTACTAGTTGGCAATTAGTAAAAAGATGGAACTTATTAGGCCACAGGAAATTCTAATTTTACTTGTGGAGAATAACACCACTTAATTATCTTTAATTTGGATTTCTCCTACGTCTCTATTTCATTTTTCCCCCTTTCCCAGTAAAGTCTATTATTAGGAAGACGAATTTGGAGGGAGAAGAAGTAAGGCTAGGGGGAAAGCTACATGGACGAATTTAAGCATCCATGAAGGTTCACAAGATATAATAACACAATGGTATAACTTAAAAGCTAAGGGCGGTACATATATTAAAAGTATTTCCATAGTGTTTTTTTTTTTTTTTTTAATTTCTTACTTTCATCCGCCACAGCTTCAACGTGGTTTTCATTATCAATGATGGTAAATGAGACATTTCCCAGCCACAGCACTGCAGCAAGCATTGCAAAGACACTCTCTTGGTCTTCTTTGCTAACATGGACAACACTCAAAGCTTCCTGAAATTAGGCACATAAAGCAGTTAATGATAATTACTTTCTTAGTTTTAAAGTATGAATCATGACAAACAAATAAATAAAAGGATGGAAGAACGAAAAATCAAGAGAGATAGGCAAGCACCTGAACAATGTGAAATTGTTCGGAATCATCAACCCCAGTAATACAGTAGCAATTACTCTGCTTCAAATAATTATATTCACCCACATCCTTCAAATTTAGCTTCTCTGTAGACAAAAATTGAATGAACAAAGGTAAGGAACATAATTGAAATTAAGCAAAATGATATAAGGAGATTATTTCAGAAACCCTAAAGGTAAGACAATTATGATAGTTATTTCATGAATACTTTTCTAATATCACATTTAGGAGAGTCAAAACCACGAATATATATTTCCAGGACTTCATAGTGGAAAATTCTAATTTCATACTGAAGATAAAAAAGCATCCTCTAACACAAGCTCAAAGATGAATGAACCATAGCCAATCTAAAAACAAAACTTGTATCCAAATAGATGTTGCAAACAGGAAGTATATTAGACCAAGGAAAGATAAAGATAGAAGCAATTTACCTCTGAGAGCACGAGGAGCACCAGCACAGAGCTGATAAAATATATGGTAAGACCTTTCTCCCACTGCACACTGGACAACTCTAGACTGTTCGCATAATACATTATATTAGCAACTTGTAACTAGAAAAAAAAAATAGAAAAAAATGACATGTAAGAACATGGAGGCCCAATAAAAATTACCTTCTCCAGTAAAACTTCCCATTTGAAGGAGAAAACAATTCAAACTTGATGTCAGTGACAGATTTCAGAAGGGAAACATATGCTTTAATAAATGAATTTCATCTTAGGGCCTCAGTAGAAAAAAAAATGAGCTTACAAGTTTGAATCTTTGCCCCAGATATTTTTCCAGTTTCACTAAAGTGGATTTCAATCAACTTTCCCTGAGAAATATAGACTCAAATTATTTGTAATTGAAGGTTATCTCATCAAATTTCACTAGGAGCTAACACTCTATTATGCACATTAGTAAAATCAAAGAAAAAGCTTGAGAGACGTGAAACAACATGGAACTTACAAATCTGCTTGAATTATCGTTTCTTAATGTCTTTGCATTACCAAATGCCTCTAAGATAGGATTTGTTTTCAATATCTCATACTCTATTCCACTCCCACCCCCAAGAGCAGCTAAATATTGCATTGCTATCTTCGCTGTCTCAGTTTTTCCTGCTCCACTCTCACCACTTCACAAACAAATAGCAAAAGAAACATTATGTGCAAAGACACATTAAATGTAAAAACTAAAAACTGTATAGATGTGTTCCATTGACTAAAATCAGGTTTATTAAATATAAATTATTGAATTGTAGAATATTCTAATGAAATTTAAGGCTTTGCATTCCACATCGTGTATCAACCAAACCGAATAAAGTATCACAACTACCCAAAAGTAAATACAGGAACATAAATCAGAGAACGAAATATTGCACATCCACAGAAAGAAAAGAAAATGATAAAAAAATAAAAATGAAGTCAATAGAGAGATAAATAGAACTTATTTAAGGCATGAAAAATAAAGTGAATCTCCATGAGAACATGCAACAGTAAGGAAGATACTTTACCAATTTAGGAACAACCTTAGGTCCTAAACATAGAGTAAGTCAATACCCAGATCTTAAATAGGCAGTGAATTTAGATGTAACCCTTAAACAACTATACTCCCCTTTTACATCTTAGTGTTGCCCATCCTGAATCAAAAAAAGTATCAAGTATGAAAACTTGACATGCATGTCCACAGTCACAGCATCCAACAAACCACAAACCTCTTAGTATTTGGTTATCCATATCACAAAAGGAAGCAGAGCATGACACAGCATCTTTATATCCAAAAGAGAAACAGTTATTTTTGTAGTTAACCTATGATATTTTCATTAAAGCATCTTCAAATTGCGTTGACAGTTTTCATTCTCAGTATAACAAATAATAAGACATTAATACAGGATGCAGCTAGAATAAAATTGATTGGGTCCATATAAAAACATAGTCAGAGAAGGAAAAAGGAAATAGAAAGAATACCAACCTTATGATGATAGATTGATTTACTTCATCTGCAAAGAGAAGCAAAAACCATATTAAACCATAAAATCATAATAAGAACAAATTTAATATAAATAAAATCAGTCTAACAATTTTAAGAAATCGAAAGTACCTCATGTCATTTCCCGGATGGCTGTGTCTGCAATTGCATATACATGGGGGATATCAATGGATTTACTCCTGTATGCTTGAATGTAGTCATTTCCATATAAAGGAACTTCTTTCAAAGGGTTGATGGCAACTAAAACTGGTCCTGCTTTTGTCTAATTTGAATATGGATTATGGACGATAACAGCATTAGAAAATACTAAAGTTGGGGGTATGTTCAAAACTGAAAGAAAACAAATACGAGCTCTTACATATATCATATCTTGGCTGTATCTGTATTGGAGATTGTACAAGACTGATGGCTCATTTAAATAACTAAGTTGCATGAGATCATCCACACCATCAAGGATATCAGGATTTGCAGGTAGCAGACTATCAGAATTCACCTTTAAAACCTATAATTGAGATGCAATTAAGTGAATCAAGTATCTAATTAATGGAAGAAATTATACTTCATTCTTTCTAACAATCACTTACTTTCCCTTCAGGAAATGAAATAACAGTCAGTCCCAGAACTTGATATTATTGTCCCCATCTCCCAATTCCCATTTGGAAATTGAAACCAAGACTGAACCTTCTGGAACAGAAAGATTAATCGACTCAGTAGCTGAGGAAGAGATTTACGGTAAACATAGCAAAGGGTAGTTCCTGTCACACCAGAAGTGGTAACATAACATCAAACCAGAAGCCATTGGTTACCTTTTTTGTAGCATATGAAGTTAAATCGCTCCACCTGCGTTCAAGTTTTGATCTTGATACTGAAGGCAATGGTGCTGCGGCAGAGTCCAATTCCTCATCACCCACAGGAGGCCTGTCCTCAACCAACATACCATTCCCACTATACGGTGAATCCTCATTCACATGATCAGTATGAAGAACACCATTTTCAACTCTCTCAAAAACTTTGCCCCCTGAACCACCATTTACAAGGGCACTCAAGCTGGTCACAGCATTGCTTCCGGAATTTACATCAGCATATCCCATGGGATCGGAAGTCGGAGAACCCATGAACCTATAATCAACAGGGAAAATGTTTAAAAACGGCGGGAAGGAGGAACCCCGGCTTTCTGAGTCATTTTTACACCTCAAGTGTCTCACAACCCTGAGAATTGAGGCTTGAGCTTTAACAGGACGTGCCTAAAAAGGTAGACCTTTTTTTTCGGTTTTCACCAAAATTTCTATCTAGATTCAATATTTCTCAGCTTGAAGACTTGTCTGGGGCTCTGGGCAATGCAAATGGGAACCATTGTCTTAAGATTATAGACCCTACTGCTCTCAAATCCTCGGTCAAAATTAACAAGTTCAAAGCACAAAAATGTTAAAGCCTCAACTAGCACAATTAGAATTTACGTCACATTACACAGGTGGAAAAACATCACAACATCGTACAAGCCTTTCAGCAAATTTAAATCAAATCGATATTAACTTAAAATTTCTTCAAATCTTAAAAGAAGTTTTCAAGCTTCGCTTAAATTATTTTTTAGAAAGGGACCTCTCCATTTGGCTGCTTAGAAATACAAATAATCTAAATGACAAATAAATAAACCAAGCATTTCACGAGAATTGTTAGAATTCAATGCTTTTCTTTCCATATTTCTCTATTTCCTCATCCAACAAACAGGTATCGAGCCTAAGAACCACAAAATCTTCCAAATCCGAACCGATCCAATCAAGAAAAAATATAGCAAATTTAAAAAATAAAAAATAAATGAACAAATAGTAGAAACATATCTAAACTTTCTATTATCACCTGAAGAATATATATATATATATATTAACGTAACTTCTCCGAAT
This sequence comes from Abelmoschus esculentus, assembly GCA_035048815.1. NCBI lineage: Eukaryota > Viridiplantae > Streptophyta > Magnoliopsida > Malvales > Malvaceae > Abelmoschus > Abelmoschus esculentus. The sequence goes on from JAUCBN010000012.1 coordinate 1,120,747, forward strand.
CCGAATAATCGAAAGCTCCGATCGATCTTAGAACCGTACAACCATTCAAGCGTCCAAATAATCAAGACTATAGCAGAATAAGCAGACGAAAAATGCCGGCAAAAAGGCAAGTTTCCTCTGGTAAAGTGTCAAGTCCCGGAAAGAATCTAAGTTGTATTTTACTCCCTTCAAACGAGTAGAATGATTGTGTATGTGTTTGTTTGGCTTCTAAGAAAGTGCAGAGAAAATCAATCAAATGGAAAATTCAGAGGCGCGAGAAGACGGGTGCAGCTTTTTTCCTTGCCTCTCTTTTTTCAACTTTTTTTTTCCTCTTCTTTAACATAAAAACAAAATAAATTTAAATGTAATATAACAAATTCAATTTTTTTAAATAAAAATAGTTATATTTTCAGTTTATTTTAGATTTTAATTAATGGATATTGTGATGCCGACCGTATTTAACAGAAGCTTTTAACGCTTTACGAAAATTAGGGTGGAAAGTCAATTTTGCCACTTCATTTTAAAAATCTGCAACGGGAACATTCAATTTTTCTTCGGACCCAGCCTTTGAAATTTTGAAGAATTACACGTGCGTAAAAGTAAAATAGATATTTTTAGTTATTTATTTAAATATAATATTTTAATATTATTAGTAAAAAATTTAAATCAAACAATCTAACGGTATTTGTTATTTAAAAAAAACAATATTCATTATTTTTTAAAAAATAGTATTTGTGAAAATTATTTTCATCATATTTTTTAAAAATAAAATCAAATTAACCTGTAAAATTTTAATCCAAATAAAAAATTCTACTATTTTTTATTTTAAAATTTTATCGATCTATTTTTAATTAAGAATTTTCACACTACTTATAGTGCATCGTAAAAACTGACATAAAATCTAAAATATAATTAAGAATTATTTATATTTTAAAATATAATATTATCTTTATTTAATAAAAAAATATCATAATATAAAGTGGAGCAGCATTATTAGCAAACATCATCAATTTTTTCTTCAATATCATGATATGTATTACGCATGATCTTAGTAATAACTTTACGTTAATAAAATGTTATGAATTACATTAGCGTACGAGCTATCTTAAGGGAACGATTATTATTTATAGAGGTTTCAAATTTGAATATCGATTAATGTTTAATGATTGTAAGTATATTTTAAAACAGATATTACTGTAATTACTGAAATCGATTAAAAAAGTATATTGATTAAAATAATATTAAAAAATATAAGCATAATTACACTTCTTAACATGCGCATATAAGCATAATTTAATTAAATTTTGTATTAGACAATTAAATAAAAACATTAGTTCACATTGATAGGATTGGTTCGAAAAAAAGTTTATTATAATGGACTTTATAATAAGAATTATATTGGTTAGAGTTTTGTATTGTCCTGTAACAGCTTTATTGATATTTTTTAAGAAATATGCAGGGAATGTTGGCTTTATGCAACATCGTCCCTAATTAATAAATTTTATTTGATTTATAAAAATATTTATTTTTAAAATTTCAGATTCTATAATATAATTTAATTTAATTATCTACCTTAAATTTAACCTCCTACGTCTCAATTCTAGATATTTTTTATTGTTTTTTTATTTTTCAGGGTCTCGTCCTGATTAATCCGGACCGACTCGTATCGTACACTTAATTTTAGTGGGTGAGTCTTCCACCAGGCTGGTCGAGCACAATTATTTTTCAAATATCCCTTATTTTGTTTGACTATAATAGTTGATAATTTTATATAATAACAAAAATTTTCTATAAAAAAAAAAATAATTTGAAAGATACAGGTAGAATTACAAAAAATGAGTACTTGGATAAAAACTTGTTGTTAAAGTCAATTATTGGAAAAATTATACGGTGAACCATGTTCACCATGTCATCTATAGTCCTAAGCAATCAGGACCGTTGATCTTAAATTTTTTTCAAGTGAATCATCACCTCTTTCCTACATGAACTTAGTGGATAGGTAGATATTAGGTGGTTATTTAAAGATCAACGATACTGATTGCTTGGACCATAAATAACGTAGTGAACAGGATTCACCGTATAATCTCTCCGATTATTGGTTTTATCAACATAATGGACCTTTGATGGAGAGAAAAAAACATTAAGACCCATTGTATACACATGGCACATGGCTTTGTTTCATGGCAATTTTTAAATAAATATTTTTTATTATTTAATTAGAAGAATTACCTCATTCAAAATTATTTATAAAATATTTTAAACGGACATTTTTTATTGTGTCATATTATAAGATATAATTATATTATAGGCTCATCATCGATTATATCTCGATCACATTTATTTTTAATAAAAAAAATATATTTAAATGATTCGACTCGAGTTTTATAAAAATAAAAGTTTACACGGATTATATACCACGCTACAAGCGTCCAATTATAAACTTCCATGTTCACATGAATTGAGAAGAATCTACGTATACCAATTGCAGAAAAAAAATTTCAATTGTGAGCCTATAAAGTAGCTCCATTATTAAAGGTATTGGACTTGAGAAACCTAAAGTGCCCAGTAGGTGTTTGAGAAAATAACTGGCGAAAACTGCCTTCAATCCACTGGACACTTTGGGCAACCCTTTTCTTTTTGTGATGCTTACTTGCCGGTTTGTGGTCAGCCGTCGTATGAAGCTTTTTAAAACATGGCACCAGTGCACCTATAAGGACATAGATAAGAGATATGGAGACCTAATTCTTGTGTAAATATGGAGAAATGGCAGGAAAGTTTTTTCAAAGGTCCCCACTGCTACTAATGGGTGAGAGCTAAGGGTCATTGTCTTTCTATTTGGTTAGGGTCGAATCCTTCCAACTTAAGCCCAAAGCTCAAAGTCTCAACATGGTAACAACAGGGCATTCAGACGAGCAAGTGGGCTTCTGCTACCAAGTTTTGTTGCCCTCCTTCCTCTTACACGTACACATGCACACATGCATGCATGCATGCATATATTATATTCCTAAAGATATGGGTTTTTTAGGTTCAATAGAATGGAATGTCAACTCATGATAATACTGAAGTTGTACGGAATAAACATTAAGATTCTATTAGGATCAATATTCCCTTCCCCTTTGGAAAAACAGGAGCATAGTTTCTTCAAGAGACAATCTAGTTGGCTTCAACAGATTATTCAACATACTGATACTGTCTCTTTGAGTTAAGTGGCGAAACAAGGTGAATGATGCCATGGAATTTGGAATTCCTGCTTATTTTCATTGGTGCTAATCTGATTTCAAAACCATACAGATATGTATCTTTCACGTGTCAATTTATCATGAAGAAAAGATGCTTAATTTGTGATAACAATATTCTATAGAAAAAACACAACCAGAACTGATTCTTTGTCTAATCTTTATCGGAATCTGTTTGATTGGTAGATGAGGTGTCGAGCAGCTGCGATGATCCAGAGGCTATATAAGCAAGTCCGTCTCCAAAATATTGCATTGCGGCTCTTACTCAGAGCAATCACAAGCCAGTATATATATACCAGGATGTAAATTTCTCGTTAACTCTCCCTCAATGGCTTCGCCAACTTGTCATTGCCATGCTTGTGGAAATGTTCGGAGTTGGCGAGGCCATGAGAGAGGGTTCATGAGACATTGTCTTATATGTTCTCCGGAGATAGAATCAGAAATTTAATTAAAGATGTTAATTTCTCGTTAACTCTCCCTCAATGGCTCCACCAACTTGCCATTGCCATGCTTGTGGAAATGTCCGGAGTTGGCGAGGCCACGAGGGAGGGTTCACGAAACATCGTCTTACATGCTGTCCAAAGACAGAATCAGAAATTTATTTAAGGAATGTCATTTTTTGAATGATATTTAAGAGGAGTTAATTATTTATCATTGTTGAAGCCTATGGTTCGATTCAATTCCCCAACTCCACCATCAGCAATTCTCAAACCATTTATCCTTGTTGTATATACTCTAGAACACGGGTTAAAGGAACTGTCCAATGGTTAAAGGAACTGTTGTTGTTATTGGAGGTCACGGGTTCGTGCACCAGTACTGTCAGCACAGTAATTGAGCAATCAATGTTCAATGGTTGAGAGTATATACTCTAGAACAGATACTACTATAATCATTGTAGCTAAATCAAAAAAAAAACATTTATCATTGTTGTATGTGACTCAAGGATTTAAAAAGCGTTTTTGGATACATCGTGGTTGCGAAACGGTTGTTATCGCGGTCATTATAGGAGTCGCGTTCGTGATTTTTTAACTCACACAACTTATTATAAGAATTTTTGAAATAACAGTACAATAACAACAATAACATACCATTATCGCCGTTATCGATCGGTATCCATTAAATAACGATCGTTATCGACCATTATCAGTGTGAATTTAAATTTTGTCGTTATTTTTACTAATGATAATTTCGGATAGAAGCATTACCGTTAAATAACGATCGTTATAGCAGTAACATATCATATTTTGAATCGCTAATGTGACTCAAAACCAACCACATACTCAAGAAATATCATTCCATCATTGTTGAAGATGACCTAGTACTGGTTAACATTCAAATTTATTGAGACTCAAAGTGTAAGGATTGTATTCATCTATATTCTAACCACAATAGTGTATGAGAGAGAGAAGATTATTTCAATTGATGATAATTAGATAATAATATAAAACTTTGATTTACAATATATGTCATTATTTATTTTATAATATTTTAAAGAGTTTTGTTATATATAACCAACGTCTGCATATAAGAACTAACAAAATTCTTATCATTAATGTTTATTTTATTTTTCAATAGAATTTACTAAAATAAAATTAATTGCATTCCTAAAAATTATGTTCAGGAACATGAAGGAATTATTTACAATGGAGGGCATTGGGGCATGGCAAGTCTATTTATGTTAGAATGTTTTGGTTGATGATTGTAATGGAGAAATTTTGTCAACAAGAACAGCTCTCATTATGCTTGTCCATGATGTTTTTGTATGTTAAAAGATGTAAAATTTATATTATAAAATTTAAAACCAGCCTATATAAGTTGAACTGAAAAAAAAAAAATTCAAATATTGAAAATGTATTTTTATGAAAAAAAAGAGAGTTTTATGATATAAATGTGATAGTTTTGCGTATCATATGAGACATGTCTTTTGAGAAATATATGATAATAACCACATGATAAGTAATATTGAAGCGACCCTTTAACTTCTCTATTTCACGCTGAATCCACCCCGAGAGTAGATAATTATGAAAAATAAAATTTCAAATAAAATTTAAGTTATAAAATAAGATTCAACTAATTCAATATTTTGACATAACTCGCTACTTATAAACAAAAATACTTAAATTCAGATTTTTTAAGAACACTATAACCTTTCTTGATCGGGACTATTCCTTTGAGTTTAATTTGAAATTTTTTATCAGTACCCTCCCCCAACTTATACAACAAACTTAATCTCTAGACATGACAAACTTCATTCATGAGGTTGGTTTAATGTCCTCTACCATTCAATGTGTTTACCATTTCATTATTCATATATATATTCCTTTTTATGTTCCATGGAATGTCAACTTAAATATTAAGATTCTCTTTTGATAAATATATTCCTTTATCTTTGGGACAAAACAGAATCTTAAAGATTTCACTGTCATCCCTTACCTCTTTACTTCATTCAAGAGACAACCTAGTTGCTGTCAACATATTCAACCTATATCTATATCTGATCTATATACATCTTTCACGTGTCTGATTTTCACAAATACTCCTGTCTTGCACTGGACATTTGTCAGTTTGACATGAGGAACAAGAGATGGTAATGTGGAAAGATGCTTGATATCTGATAACACTCCAATGAACTGATTCTGTGTCCAATCTTTACCCGAATCTGTTTGATTGGGAGGTAAGGTGTTGGCCACAGGCTATATAAGCAAGCCCTTCGTCTCAAAAACTTTGCACCTCTTTCTCAGATGGAAATTACAGATTACAAGCCATCATATATATACATGTATATGTGTATATATATATTTATCAAGGCATTTCTCGTAAACTCTCCCTCAAAGGTTTCCCCAACATGCCATGCATGGGGGCTTAATGCTATACCTATATGTGGAAAGGCTTGGCGAAACCCTTAGGGAGAGTTCATGAGACATTGTCTTGCATGCTCATGCTCTCTCAGTCAGACCAGATAGCATAAAAATCTCTTAGGTTCAAGGATATGGACATAGTCTCATAGAGTGCTAGAGGCAGTCGTAGTCCTGGAAATCTTAAACTCTTTAATATCCTTAAAATTTTAAATTTTTATATAGTTTTATTAAGTATAAAAATTCACACCTTTAACATAAACTTGTGCATATGAAATTAAGGTCCCTAGTCTGACATCGCAGCTGGTAAGAAGTATTCGAAATGATAAGGGTGAACAAAATTCAATTCCGTTAAAAAGAATCAGTTTTTCTAAACATGTTGATCAGATTAGACTTAAGTATTTACTGGACTATGGTTAACAAGAGTCTCCAGCTTTCAAGCCTAAGAGCTTTCCATCTTCTACCACCAGCTGCAGTTCAGACTCATTGTGCCACAGTAATCGAAACCGGTGTCGTATTCATCCCAAGCGAGGAGTCTAGCACCGTGATTATCATGCGGAGGGGTGAGAAGAAGTTGGAGAATGTGGCGAGGATGTGATTGGTGCTACATCAACGAGTTGAGTTGAGTTCAAAACATGACCTACGAAGAAGGAAATCGCAGTCGGATTTGGTGCGAATGAAACTCGAACCGACGACCTGTAGGCCGCAACCGGAGCATATAACTTCGTCCTCTTCACGTATTTTTGATCGACTGATCGTAAAGGATGGTTGTGGCTGAAGTGGTTCACGCATGGAGCCATGGACGCAATAGGAAACATGCGTAGTGCTTATGCATTTTCCTATTTTTTATAATACCATATTTATATGTGTTCAGATATTACAAGTGATACGTGCTTAATTATTTTTGTAATTTAACAAAATAACTTTATTTAATGTAATGTAATTACTAAATAATAGTAATTATTAACAATATAAATATTTTTTAAATCAGACTTAGATAATGATTATTTGATATATTGAAGGTAGAATAAAGACTACACTAAATACATAGTTCTTTTATTACATAATTCTTGAAAATCTTTAAAATGCAAAAATTCTTAAAAAAATAATACATAATTATTTTAAATTACAATCCTTCTAAAAATTAAACAAACATAAGTATGATTATCATTATTATAGTGTCAAGTAGTTATATTTTTTTATATAATCATTTATATTAACGGATTGATTAATTAATTATGAAGTTTTTATATAATATTAATATTTAATTTAATAATTGATTAGTTCAAATTAAATATTATAAAAAATTAATATAATTTATTTGTTTTAAAAAAATATTTTTATTATATTAATATAATTAATTCAGCAAATATAGTAAAGAAACATATTCTATGCTGGACACAGCATTAAGGGTTACTTTACTTGACACCAAAAACCTCACAGCCACCTCCTCTGCTAAAACCTCTCTATTCCTCTCTTTTTCTAATTTCTTACAAAAAATATATATATAATAAAGTTCTCTTTTTTCTTCTCTTTTTCCCTTACCATCACTGGACAGTCCCCATCTCTGCAATCTGCGTTTCAAGTGTTGTAAAATCAATCTAATTTGGTTTTCATGGCAATAAGGACAGCTGGGAAATTGTTTAAGGATCTCATACGCCAAAGGGTTGTTTCAACTTCCATTGGACCCTCTAGGCATTGCTCCTCCGCTACTACTTCTGCTCCTAAAATCCCTCATTCTTCAAAGAAAGTAAGTGTTTTTTCATTAAAAATATTTGAAGGGTTTATGGGTTCTTTTTAGTTACTCTTCTTATCCATTCAATTATTTAAGTGATTAAAGTTCAGCTAAGCTTAGTTTAAGGAACTGGGTATTTTTGAAGGTGTGATTAGGATGATAAAAATTGGTTATTTTGCTTGAAAAAAACTTAAAGGGAGAACGTTTGAGAGAATTGGCTTCCTGCAAATCAACTGGATTTTGTTCCTAGTTCTTGTTATAGTTTTTAGAACATTGAATTGCAATCTTTGCTTTTTGAACTTTTGCAGCATTAGGCGATCCCTTTGTTTAATGTTCATTTGGTTGTATGTATGAGTTTTTCTGTTGTAAGATATTTTACTTTTTGATTCCATGGTTGTAGGGAAGAAGGTTATTGACGGGAGCTACCATAGGCTTAGTTATAGCAGGAGGAGCTTATGTTAGTACTGTTGATGAAGCAACTTTCTGGTACTTATTTTGGACATCCCAATGAAAAATCTCTTCTTTGTAACTTTAAATGTTTCTTTCAATATTTTGTTTCATTTTGTGAATGAGGAGGGTTTTCCCCCTTGTGGATTAAATGGAATATCTGGGATTTACTCTTGGTCTTTTGATTTTTGGATTTTGAAAATTGTTCTGAGTGGTTTCACCAACTTTGAATCTGAAAAATATATTGGAAAATGAATGAGCTATTTCAGTTGACACATGCCTCTGCAAGTTATGACTTAATTGGCTGTCAAGAGTAGCAGAGCTTTTTGTCTTTTCTATAATGGTAACGTCGTCTATGGAGAATTTGCTCGTTTTCTTTATTCTTTCATCTCATTTTTTTCTCCCTTTTTTAGTTTTAATTGAAGCTATGATTGAAGAGCACATATTAAAACAACGAGACATTGAAATTCTTAATTGCCAATATGCTGCATTTTCTATGCTTTGATTTTAAATTTATATAAAAAGCTCATGAATCCATTGATAGAAATAATTGATTCTTTAATAAATTCTCATCTTATATCTATTTGAGGCCAACTTATATGATGTTGGAATTTTGGCAGTGGTTGGCTATTCTCAGCAACTAAACTGGTTAACCCGTTCTTTGCCCTTTTGGATGCTGAGAAAGCTCATAGACTAGCTGTTTCTGCTGCTGCTCGTGGTTGGGTTCCCAGAGAGAAGAGACCTGATCCGGCGAATCTGGGATTAGAAGTTTGGGGAAGGAAGTTTTCAAATCCCGTGGGTCTTGCTGCTGGATTTGATAAAAATGCTGAAGCTGTTGAAGGCTTACTTGGTATGGGTTTTGGCTTTGTGGAAGTTGGATCAGTAACCCCTGTTCCGCAAGAGGGTAATCCAAAGCCACGCATTTTTAGACTGCGACAAGAAGGGTGACACCTAATTCTCCTTTTCCACTGTTTCTTAGAAATATCAACTTACCTATTTTTTTGATGGAATGTGCATGAGTAGGGCAATTCTTTCTTGTGGTTTTGCCTAGAGATTTGATTGTTTGGACTCATATCACTTGGTGTTCAAGTCTTTCTATTCTAACTCAATTTGTTGGTCAGTGCTATCATCAACCGCTGTGGGTTCAATAGTGAAGGAATTGTTGCTGTTGCAAAGAGATTAGGTGCCCAGCATGGTAAGAGGAAGTTAGAGACTTCGAGCACTTCATCACCCTCCAATGATGAAGCTAAACATGGGGGCAAAGCTGGTCCTGGAATTCTAGGAGTTAATCTTGGGAAGAATAAATCAAGTGAAGATGCCTCTGCTGACTATGTACAAGGAGTTCACACGCTATCGCAGTATGCTGATTACTTGGTAGTTCTATATTCTTTATTTGAGTTAATTCATCCCTTTCTAGTTTGCTTTGAGTACAAATGTTCCGCACGATAAATGACAGGATTGGTTGTGGTATCTAACGTTGTCAAATAGCCTGATTTCTTTCCCTTGTTATTTTTTTATTCGCCTCCTTTATAGGTAGATTGGTGCATAATTTTCAAAAAGAATTATCATTATGATATATTACTTGGAAAGTTTTCTTTGATTTCTTCTTGAATTTGATCATTTAGATGCCATAACACTGACCTCCTTTTTCCACTTTCTTAGGTTATTAATGTTTCATCACCAAACACACCTGGATTGCGTATGCTTCAAGGAAGGAAACAGTTGAAGGATCTTGTTAAGAGGGTATAAATCTCTATCTGTAAACTTAATCATCCTTCTGTATATATCCGGGAGATCTTCACTCAATTTTGCATTGCTTCTTTCATCAAAGGTTCAAGCTGCTCGTGATGAAATGCAATGGGGTGAGGAAGGTCCTCCTCCGTTGCTTGTTAAAATTGCTCCAGACTTGTCTAAAGAAGACCTCGAGGATATAGCAGCTGTACGTTCTAAGCTTCACTTGCATTTAGACATTACGTAATTGCTTTTCCTGTATAATATTCTTATTGTTTCTGTTTGATTTTAGGTTGCTGTTTCCCTCCGCTTGGATGGATTGGTATTTTTCTTCCAATTGTAAATTTCATATATTTCCTGTCCTATAAGATAAGAAGTTTCCTCTTGATGGTGCCTATGTCTTTCTTTCTATATAATCCATACAACATTTTTACTCTTCCACTCATATTTTGTCCACATGACATTATTTTCTCTCTCTTGCTTTTGAGTGTTTTCCCTGACATTCTCGTCTTTCCTGTTTTCTAGATTATATCTAACACAACCATTTCGAGACCAGATCCAGTAGATAAAAATCCAGTCTGTGCGGAAGCTGGTGGCTTAAGTGGGAAGCCTCTCTTTGATTTGTCAACCAACATCTTAAAGGAGATGTATATGCTAACAAGGGTATGTTGTCTAGTCTTGTAGAAAAAAATTAATATCTTGGATCTGTTGGATTTTCTTCAATGTATCTTTTATTTCTAAGCATGATTTTAGTGTTTGTAAACAAACTATCTGCATCGGTGTGGAAATATAGCATCTTGAAAGTACAGAATTGAAAGTGTTATATGAAAAACATCATGGTGTATTCGGTAAACTCATTGTTTGTCCGGGGGTATTTACATAGATGTTGGCCTTATTGATACTTGATGTAATTTACTGCTTGTGTCTGCCTTGTAGGAACTGTATATATACTATATAGTTCATATTTCAATACCTTATTGGACATCCCAAGATGCTTTAAGGTTTTACTCTCAAGGGCATTATAATTTGATTATTATGTGGTTTGTCCTGGGTTATATACTCTGAATTTGGATGTGTACGGTCAAAAAGCGTTCATAGTTTGACGAGCTGACCGTTTTATTGGAGTTTTAACGATTTCTTGCTGTATCTTAATATCTTCTCTATGGAACTTTTTTTTTTCAAATCAAATATGTAAAACATTCAGATACTTTGACTTGTCCTAGTTTCCGGTTTTGCTTGTAAGTTATAACGTTCTTAAAGTGTATGTGTCATACTACTCATAAAGCTGACAAGTATTATTATTTGCAGGGAAAGATCCCTTTAATAGGCTGTGGCGGTATTAGCAGGTAAAGTTCGAATACTTATTAACTGTTACCAATTCATCTCATAATCTAGGCGGCGTTACTCACCATTATCACCATCGTTGTTGCTGTTCTTAATATCATTTTCTATTACATCTCCATTGTTGAGTTATGCATTCAATGCAGTGGTGAGGATGCATACAAAAAAATAAGATCCGGAGCAACGCTCGTTCAGCTCTATACAGCATTTGCTTATGGAGGCCCTGCCTTAATTCCCCGAATAAAGGTATTCTCCGTTTTGAACCCTCACGTCCCAGTCCGAGTAACATAATGCTTTTGTCGAATGTTTTGTATTGTGAATGTGATGGTGGTGGTATTTTTTTTTCAGGCCGAACTTGCCGAGTGCTTAGAAAGGGATGGTTTCAAATCCATCCATGAAGCTGTTGGTGCTGATTGCAGATAACAATCAACACCTACCTTTAAATATTTATAATCCTTGTGTCCTGCACTTTTGCTTCATTTTCCATAAAAATCCATCCTATATTTCATGAGTTTGAAAGGGATTTACATGTACACTATGAGAAAAACAATTTTAGAACGATGTTATTCAATTCGAAGTTATGCTGAAATGGATGGATCTCATTGGATGGACCATGATTGACATGGCAAACCTGATCTATCTAATATTTAATTAATTAGGAAACTTATTTCAGAACTGTATACTAAGTCCAGTTCTTTCTCCAGATGGGTCTTTATTAGTCACACCCAAAACAACACATTATTTGGAAAAAATACAAGAAATGACTAAGAAAACTAAAAATGTTCACAAACAGGGGGATTACAGAGAGGAACCGGCACCGGAGTTCGAGGCGTGTCTTTTCTCCACACGGCAGTCTGCGATCATGTAATTGGCGTCGACGATGAGAGCGGGAGAGGGCCAGATCAATGCTTGTCCGGGAATATCACGAGCTATAACGTTCGAAGCTAAGCTATCCCGGATAGCAGCATATACACTAGTAATTATCAAACACCATTGGCAACAAGTGTTATTACAGCACATTCAGGGAGAACATAAATCCGTAGCAGCGGCAAAACGGTCACTAACAGATTCGTATGCCGACAATGCAGTTCCGACTTTGGAAATAAACATCAACCTTGCACAAAATCATTCTCATAAGAATTTTATTAGCAAACTTAATGAATCACAAAAGAAATCCCCAATTTCAGGAGGCAGACGGCGGCGGAATCACGGTCACCGAAAACCTAATTCCAACTCCATCACCTCCGAACATAAACCCTTTAAACCCTAAATAACTGTGGATGCTCTAAAATCCTAATGGATCATCAAATAGAAGTACTCAGGAAAAACCCTAATTTGAACCCAATTCGTCATTCCATGATTCAAATTATCTGCCTCAAAACCCTAATTCCCTAACCTAAAATTCAAACTAAAAATCATCTTCAACATTCACACAACAAAGGCAAACAACCATACACAGATATTTATAATATATATACTTCCAACAACGGGTAAAATGGGCCACCAAAATTCAACGCGAATCCTCGTCTCTCCGACTCGATCCTCCCGGAGTACCGGAAAGTGAGGCTAGTAAGTTTAGGTGACCGGGAAGATAGTTGCCGACTCTTGCCGCTGACGCTTCTCCCATCGCTTGCTGTTGCTGAACGAACAACGCAGCAGCAGCAGCACCGGGTTGTTGAGCAGCAGTCTGTACCACTGTATCCGGCGGAGGTGCCGCCGCGAAGCTCCACAATTGACCAAAGTCGTGTCTTGCCGGGAGAGCCCAGAATCCACCCGTATGCGTCCCCGCGGGTCCCAAAATGGACCCCACGCCCGGTCCGACGGTGAGCCCAGTGCAATTTTCCTTCCCGGCGTTATTATCTTCGTCGGACCTGACGCGTTTCCCGAGTATAAAAGGAGTGGGACCCAGTAAAAGCTTATGATCCAAAGCGGACGAAGAAGTGGTAGACGACAAGGAAGCTGAATTAGCCCCGCCGCGGACGGAAACGGACTCGGTGGAAAAGCTGGCGGGAGTTGTCCCGGTGCCGGTGGCGGCTATGATAGAAGGCTCTGCCTGACGCAAGAGCCACTCGATGGTTTGACCGTCGGATTTATGACCCAACTCGCGTGTCAACTGGAAGACACGAGCGGCACAAATGATGGGCATCCTGATTCTCCTCCCACGACCATCGACTTTACTGTGACGGTCCTTGGTGGGAGGCTTTTTAACGGCGAGGGAACCATTGGTTTGCAGCGCCGTTTGCTGTTTTTGTGAGTCCATTAAGGCTCCGTCCGTGGCAGCACCACCAGCACCCTCTAAATTCGCCATGGGAGTAGCCTACAACTGCACTCTTTTCACTATGCCTTCACTTGGCTTAAAGATTTTGACTTTGTTGCTTGGGGTTACTGTTAGTGAAAAGATCAATGGACAGCAACCAGAAATCTTGAAAGAGAAAATGAAATTGGGGAACCAGAATTTGTGTACAAAGAAGATGGGTGCTTCAGAGAGAGAAGCGAGAGCTGATGATTGAGGGGCAGTGGCTGGTGGAGACATGAGGAAGGGCACATGGGTGGTGGGGTCCACAGCTCATACACCCTCCGCCTTTGTTTCCCACCAGCTTCTCTGTTTTATTTCACGCGCCTCCGCTCCGGACTTTATCGTATCCATAGACGTATATTTTTTATATATTTTTAAAGTTTAAGGTTCAGGGAGTTTTTTTATAAATTTTTTTATTACATTTAAAAAATGTTTACGAAATTTTTTTATATATTTAAAAAAACATTTTTTATTATCATATTTTATTTAAAAATTAACGTTTACAGTTTAAAGCTATAAAATTAAAAATTATTATTTTATTTTTTATAATAAAAACAAATATGCTTATATAATATTTTTTTATTATCGGTATTCATAATAATAACCCTAATATTTTATTAGGCGGGTTTTATTCCTTAATTTTAAGATTAAGTTCCATCATTCTAGCAAGTAGCAACTAACCACGTTGGTGGCTTTGAATTTTGTTTTGACTCCATTTTCATAAATTATTATTATAATTATCGATGTAACATCTTTTTTATAATTATGTTTAGTATATTTAAATAATTATATCAATTCAATATAAAATCAGATGCGTTTATTTGTAAAAATATAGAGAATTGAACAAGATAGTATAATTACATTCAAATTATTCTTAAAATTGCATAAGATAATTATTATTCTCGTTATTTTTATTAGTAATTCTATTACCGAATATTTAAAAACATTAGTAATATTTTTTATGATAACAAAAATAAAATAAATATATTTAAATTTATTTTAATATTTGATTTGATTTCGTCTTTTATGTAAGAAGTTTAATGATTAATTATTATTATTATTATTATTATTATGATAGGTGACAAATTCTTCTGAAACATTTTTTTCACGAAACAAGTTTAATGATTAATTTTTTTCAATTAATTTATATAAAAGTTGATGTTATCATAAATTTAAATAATTTTATGTTTAAGATGAAGATCAAATCTTAACGACTGAGTACAATATGAGAAATCTTATCTAAATTTTATAATTTAATTTATGATACTTTTAAAGTAATACAAGTTTGATTTATATTCAATATACTAACGATGTAAATTTTTACTCTTCACAACCATCAATCTTAAAATTTAGCTACTCGATTTAGGACGTAGGATTTATGTGAATCATGAATATATTTATAATTTAGGTTTTAGATATTAAAGTTTAGGGTAATGCATTAAGGATTTAAGTTTTAACTTATAGACTCTAAATTTCTGTTTACGATCATTAAATTAATAAATCTAAATTCATAAACTCTGTACCTTAAATTAAATCTCTAAATTTTATATTTTCTCGTTATTTTATTAAATAATTATCCATACAAACATGTGCATCTTATCGCTTTTGTGACAAATAAAGGAATGCCTTTATCATTACATGTGGCATATATGTTAGTTGTCATGATAAATAATTTGAGAACCTTTTGACCTATACAAAATTTATTTAATTAAATCTTAGTTTATTCGATATTATTATTAAGATAATAATTAAAAAAAAACAAAATTAAATATTTTTAAAAACATATTATCTTCTATTTTAATAAATATATTAGAATAATTTAAAATTAAAATGATCTAAACTCAAAATAATTAAAATCCCTAATAAACTATATATATATATATATAAATTTATTCAGCTATAAATTCGAACTAAAATACTACTCTATAATCGTAATAAAATGTTTAGAAAAATGAAAAAAAATGAAACAAGTAAAATCCCAAAGAACCGAAGAAAGCGTGATCCACAGGTGTAGCGAAGGCGCGTGAGAAGACAAATAAAATAGTTTTAATGCAGTGAGTCAGTGAGTTAAATTCAATTGTTCCAAATTGACATCAATCCACTTGTTTATTTACGTAATTGCCAAAAGAAATGAAACACCAATGAGTGAGGGAAGGCCATTGTTTTTCGCGACAATTATTTCTGAGGAGTATGTCTTGTCGTTGACCAAGACAGACAGATTCTACACTTTTACGTATCTAACGGTTCGTATTGCTTGTTGCATTTTTATCATCCTACACCATGTTTCAGGTTATCACAATACGCACCAAAATAGTTTAATACTCATAATTTTTGAAACTTAAGTAAAAATATTTTTAGAATATCGGAATATTTCATCTTAAATTACGATAAATAATGTATATACTTTGATTTTTTTTTCAAAAATAAAATAAAATTTGAAAAGCATGTAATTGAACTTTAATAAAATTATAAATTATAAAAGAATAAATTACTGGAATAGTCATTTAAGTTTAGGCGTTCACGTTTGATCACCAATTTTAAAATTTGAGTATAATAAATAATTTGTATAATTACAAAATTAATCTTTTAAATTTATAATTTTTATATTTTTTTCTCCTCTATCATTTTTCAAATTATTTTTCATCTTACCCAATTTCTAATTTTCTATTATATTAATCTATTATTGTGTCAAAATATTTAAATATTTTAATAACCCAAATTATATACATACCTAGATATGTATATGTATGTAAAGTAGTGTTGAGAAAGGTGATATGTCTACAATAGATAGTTTATCAAATTGATAAAATTTATAGTTTAATGATTAAAATATGATTAAATTAATAGTTTAGTGACCTCTGAGGTAGTTTACCTAATAAAATATTACCGAGAATCTAGCTAGGTTGAAAAGATTTGATCTTTAACAGGGATTTTACTCAATTCTCTTCCCACTTTAAAAGGGATTTAATTTTTTTAGTTTTTAATTTGACCATTTATTTTATTTTAGTTTTTTTATAAATACTACTGAATTTTTAGTAAATTTATAAAAAATTATAATTATAAGTAAAATAAATGGATTAAACCATCTAAAAATTCTTATAACCAAAAACACAGAAAAATAAAATTTCAGAGATAAGCATATCAATAAAATTCAGAAGCTTCCTGAATCTCCTTGTTTCTATTCAAACGAGACGCATAATGAAGGAAGAAGTAATTGCAGGCGATCCAAACTGTCGTGCAAAAAGTATCGTTACTCAAGATTGATTTTATCGACAAACAATTATCAACCGAGTGAAGATAAATCTTTTCAAATGACCACCAACAAAAATAATAAATCAGAAACTAACAATTAAGATAAATTCAAACGTGTAAAACGTAAATTCAAATCTAAATTAAGGTCAATATATTCGGTACACCTAAATTTGATTTTAAGGTGTAATTTGATATTTAATTTTTTTTCAGACCAATTAAGTACTTAAACTTAATTTGTTGGTTCAAATTAATACTCAAATTTGACTTATCATTCCAACTCGATACAAATCATAAATGACTTATTTAAAAATAAAGTCAAATTTAGGTACTAATTTGTAAAAAAGGCAAGTTCATATACTTGTTAAAAAAAACATAAACCACACTACAATCTTGAGTCTTGACTTAAATATGACATTGACCGGGACCACCATAGAAAAGATCCACCGTATTTGGGGCAACGCCGGGACTGAGCTCCGCCCCGTAACAATCCGGTCTACTTGAACACAGCACAAGTTGGTCCCGCGATGGATAAGTAAAATGTACGCCGTCCCATATCCGCGTCTCCTTGAAGTAGGCAGATTTATTCTGAAGACCATCTTTGGGGAAATGGCCACTTCCCATCTCCGCACTCGGCTCGTCCGACGGGCAAATAACCAGACCTCCCCACACAGCGTTGTTGGCTCCGCCGTACATGTAAAAGAACAGCTTCTTTGGCCAGTAACCGATGAACTGGTTAAACAACTCGAGCCACCATTCTCCATCCTACCACAATCAAAGCATTGGGTTGCTAAACATGTTCAGAAACAGTTCAGAATTAGATCAGATTTTATAACGGATTAAATTGCGGTTGTTATCACGGTAATTGCAGGTACGTATAGTGTCTTAAAAATTTTCAAACAATATATATGTTATTATAGATGTAATAGTTTTGGTTATCACAGTTTCGGATGGTATCAAAACCGTTATATTACGGCTGCTATAACGATTGCGAACCGCTATCTAAGTCTCTGCTAGAAGATGAAGAAAGATTACCTTGATTAATGAGATTTGTATGTCCTGTTGTGTTCCATTGTAGACAGAAAGCTTGTCTAGAACAAGACCAAGGCTTATTTGAGGGTGAACTTGTACGAATCCTGGACAAAGATAGTTGAAGCAACCTGTGGTGTTATAACCATCTCCCTGTTGGATAAACACCAGAAAACAAGCACGTTATTGGCATTGAATCGATTTCGGTTTTGAAAATTCAGAGTTATTCGAATGAATGAAAACATAATAATAAAACAACTTACAGTCCAATAAGTTAATAGCCTGGTGGAGTTGCTGGAAAAAAACATTGGGAAAACCTGTACGGAAAAAATAGAACCCAGAAAATCAAGTCTTATATGTGTTGCTTAATGGTAGTCTAAGAACCTTATGAAAAAACTGTTCTTTTGGCCATGTTAGAAATTTGTATGCATGAAAATAATCGATACAAATCGGTAGATTTTGTCCAGATAAACAAATAATTCACTAGAAACATAAAAATCACGAAAAATATAACTACGTTATATTACATATATATCATAATTCTTTATATATCTCAAAATCCAATAAATCCAAAACAACCTTTCGACGTTCTTACGATAGTCATCTTTGTAACATAACCACAGTAGTTATAAAGATCACAAAGAAATTATATCTCAAAATGCTAAAGGTTAAATCATATCTAGAGTCACGTTTGAATATCAAAAATTTGTGTTAATATATCAACAAGGATCGGGTGAAATGACAATACATATTGTACTTTTAAGAAGAGAATTCAATCTCAAACATTAAAGACAATATTATTAAGAGAAAAAATCACGGGTTTTAGATATAAACCATAGAATAGAGACATATTTAAAAAAAACAAAAACTTGTGTTAATATGTAACACGCTGCAATACAAAGAGTTGGCAGTGGTTACTTACTGCCCAACCGGCTTGTACAACATTGAGCTTTTCCGAAGGGCCATTTGAAATCCATAGATTAGCAAAGCTAGCCTGTCGAGGTAAAGTACTCGGACCCCAAACGTTCATGGTTGTCCTTGCTCCAAAATTATGCTTCGAATATCGAGCTGTAGCAGTCTGTACAGACAAAAAAACATAGAGCTTTTAAAGCAATACATATATGTCTATACGTACAGTGAAATTTTCATGGCGGAGCAGCTTACATTTGCATCTGGAGCACCAGGGTTCATTGGACGATTCAATCCTAAAGCTTTCATTTTGTTGGCCATGATTAGATCTTCTTTCGTAGTCCTTTTGATGAGCACCGATCCCGGCGGGCATTTGATGTTGTCCGGCAATAATATCGGAGATTCGCCTTCCGTCGACATCGGAATATGTTCCGGTCTCATTTTAATCTTGTGATCTTTCAGTAAAGGATGATCAAAAGCATGCTGTTTGTAAATGTCGATGCAATCCAAGATGTCTCCGTAATCAGTCTGAAAACAATAATCAAGAAATCTAAATCTCGAATAAACTTAAAAAAAATTGATTTTTTCAAGTTGATTCATTGTGAAAATTCGTAAACTCAACTAAAAAACACGAAAAGTTTTTATTCGGTCCGATCGAACAATCAACCCCGACCGATACCATGCCTGGTAAGTGGTAAGGGATGGTGATTTCATGCTTACCTTGAAGCTCTTGATGGGAGTTTTGTTGATGACTTTGAGTTGTCTTTCCATTTCCAGGTTTTCTTCTTCTGATATGATTGCATGTAAAAGACCAAACATTACCAGAACCGACATCAAAAGTAGACCATGTTTCACTGATCGTGTTGCTGCTGTTGCCATGTTCTGTAAGAAAATTCCGACTGAAACCAATAATGCGATTTCTATGTTGTTGTTCTAGCAGTAGCAGGGTGTGTCGTCGCCATTTAAATACATTGAACGAGGTCACGGGTTTCACATTTATATAAATTGATGGTTTTGGTTTAAGAATCCTAAAAACGTTAATGCTAATGTGATGTAATAGCTTAATTGGTTGTTAATCGTTGGGAAGTAAACCCATGCTAATCTGGTCTCTATTTGTAATTCGTTTCAAATTAGAGAATTCAGGGTTTAGATTTTAGGGTACGAGATTATGGATTGTAATTATGATCGAGGAAATTAGAGATAAAATATATTTTTTAGGGGTAAAGTTTAAGATTTAAGATATAAAAAGTAAAGGTTAGGGTTTAAAATTCAAAATTTTAAAAATTTTCAATAGGTGACATAGATGGATGTATAATAAAAAGGTAAGAGATTTTTATCCTTAAATCATATACCTCTTAATTATGTTTTCACTTCAAATTAAACTCATTAGTGAGTTTAAGGTTTATGATTTAAGATTTTTAGGGTTGTAGTTAGGATTTAGAGAATTAAGGTAAAATATATTTTTAATGTGTAGAATTTAGGGGCTAAAATATAGAAAAATAGGGTTAGAATTTATAATTCAATTATTTAAAAATTTTTAATAAAAAAATAAAAAAAGACACGATTAGAAAACATAAAATTTATACTTTACTAATCTAGGAATCCATGTCCACATAATAAATTTGAAAATAAATAAATTAAAGGATTGAACTCGAGTATTCGTATTTTATTGGGATTATTTTAAAAATGTTATATGATAATTTATAAATCAATTTAATATCTATATTTAACTTGGCTTTACTTAATTTTTTAAAATAAAGTTTGAGTCATAAAATATGACTCATTAATTCGACTAACTCAATTTTTATTTGATTCAATTAAATTCAATCAAATATTAACCCTTAATCTAATGTTCAAATTCTTATATTATGAATAAAGCAAACTAAGTTAAAAGAGTCATCTTAAAATCATCTCTATAATATACGATTATAATTAGTTAACCAACAAAATATACAGATAATTATAAAAAATAATTAGATTAATCGTTTAATATTAAAAGATTAGAATTAAAATTAAGATTTTTATTTGATAAATTTTTTTGATCAAACAAATTAAGCTTTCTCTGTCATGTCGGCTCCCTCTTCTGTTCATCCAAGACAACAACCAACATGATTAACCTGCTTGTTTTGTAAGAATATTAATCTCAATCTACTGTTTCATATTTCTAATTTCTTTATCTCTTTTTGATAGTGACACAAGCTGAACACATGTTTTCAGTGTTATTCTAAAATAGATATAAGAATATAATCTTTAAATAATTTTCAAAAATAATTAAGTATATATTTATTGTTGGGAAGAAAGCTTTGGCTGCAAGCTTGAGATTTATTTAGATCATGCCTTCACATTTTTTTTAAATATCATTTAAAAAAAATCTGTAATATATTCAGATTTTATATTTTATCTCTAGTTTTATTTTTATTTTTTGGAATTTTTAATTTTATCTTTTTGATATATAATTTGAATTTAAACTTTATATTTGGATTAAGACATCATGTAATTTGAACTTCCAAATTTTAATTATCCTTTCAAATTACTTTAAATAAACAATTATATAATTTTTTTTTATGATTTTTATATTTTTATACATTTTATTAATTATTTAATTTTATATCTTTAAAAATGTAACCCATGTATTTCTATTTTTTAATTTTACATTTTCCTATAATTTTTTATATTTTCAATACGACATCATTTTATTTTGTTTTGTTTTTTCAATGTGATTATTAGAACGAGTCAAATTATTAACTTTTCGTATTATATTGACCTTCAATTAAAATAAATTTAAACCACTCTACGCACAAAACGAAAATCAAACCATTGGCGTCAATTAGGGACGGAGTCAGGATTTGAGGGTGAGAAAGACAACATAAATATTTAAAAATAGAGGACAAATTTATAAAAAATAATTTTTAAAAAAATTTAAATAAGAGAATAAAAGTAAAAAATTCTTCGGAATCTCATATAATTCCGTTCCTGGCGCGGATTAAAATATAAAACCCCTAAACTTTAGGTTTTGACATTCCATTTTGTTGACTTATGATGAAATAGGCCCCTACAAGATTCTATTTTAGTATACCACTTTGATCTTCCATATGGAATGTGAACAAATTAGATTTGTCATACAGTACCAAAGATTAGAATTCTCCATCGTCTCTAGGTTCATCTAAGAGGCAAACACAAATAGGATCAATACATTATTATTAATTTAGGGAATAGAGTTTATGAATCTAGGTGTATTAATTTAAAATTTAGAGTTTAAGGTTAAAATTTAATGTTTAAATGTTGGGGTTTAGTTTTTAGGTAATATGGTTAGGATTTAGGTTTTAACTTATAATTCATTAATTATAACCCTAAACTGTAAATCTTAAACTCCTACTTCTAAACTCTACATCCTAAACCCGAAAATTAAGACAGTTGTGAAAAAGTTCTCATTTTCACTGGAAGCGGATATGATAATAATCCTTAAATTTTTATGGTTAGAGATTTAAATTTTACAACTTCAATAGATTTTACGCATCTTAATCTATTAAAACTATAAAATCTAAATATTTAACCTTAAAACTTTAAATTTCGATTTTAAAACCCTGAATTAAATTTCTGAATGATAAAATAGGTATGCATGTGTATACCAAATTCTTATTTTATTATACACATGTAGATGCTTTTGATTGTGGAAAAGGAAAGTAGAACTTATTCTTCACTCTTTAACACAATTATGATCAAGTTGGACACTTGGTGTGAAGGGCTGACTTTGGAGATTATATAAGTGAGTCCATTGTTTACAAATTTTCTTCAGGCTGAGAGACATAAAGGGAGTAATTATACAATTCCACAAGGCATCTGGCATGGACTCCTCCTTCAAAGGCTTCATGTGCAAAGCTTCATTAGTTTGCCTGAAAAGGATGATTGAGCTGCGGATGAAGCTGGAGGAGGGGGAGTACATGAGACTTGTCTTGAACTCGGTCTATTCGATCAGATTGGTTATCGACCAACGACGGCACCGGCTTTTAAATTATATCTTCTTGTAATTCAGATATGGTCTTGTTTATTTTTGTTTATTTTGGATGAAATGTTTAATCTAACATCATGAGTTTCTGTCTCTCGGCATGAACGATCAGGCAAAAGACTTAAAGTCGGACGTGAAGATCGGAGAATAGCGAGAGCAAGCCGTGACGGAATTCGATATTATTTGTTGAGGGATCGTTTTAAAAGAAAATGAACTTAAAGGGGTAACCCTACTAGTCCTTTCATGTATAGTTACCGTGATTCATTCTTTTGTATGACAGACTTGAACTTGTCTTCATCGGAGCTTACTGCAACAAATCCACCTCGGGAATCTCCGATCGAAGCTTACCGGAAGCGTCATCAACAGCGGTGTTTCTTTCCTTAGGGGAATCGGTCTGTCACGGCGTTGCGACGCTATATATATGGGTTGTTGCTGTTTGCTTCTTGAACGACAACTCATGACTCATGCCATGTTTTGTCTGCACCAACTATTGATTGATCTTCATAAAGAAAATTCTTGTGATTTTTACTTTCTAAATCAATAATATTTTTTCTTTCTAAGATCATACAGATTAGTATTTTTACGTATCAGTAAATATCGAGTATAGTAATAAAATCCGATAACTGTAATCCCTAACTCTTAACAATATAATGAAAAAGAAAGAATATCTCCTTATCTTTGACCCCAAATGCACGTACGGATATCATCAGTGTGGTTAAAATGTCAAGAACATGCGCGTATAAAATGCTTTCGAATACCTTTTAAGCAGGGAGGGAGTTAATAAAGATTATTTATCTCATTTAATTATTAAATAATTATTCACTTTTTATTGATATAAAAAATAAAAATTTACTTTACAAAATAAGATGGTTGAATTTTATTGTTTGATCGAAAATCTTGAGACTATAAATAATAGAATGAGTCGAATTTAACTAATAATTTTTGATCTAAATTATTTATATGGCCAACTTGGACTTTGATCGTTCTGCTAGGATTGGCCCAACTTTAGTACCTCGTAAATTATCGTTAATTTGAATTGTACGGATAGAAAAAAAATTATATTACGAACCTTTTTCACGATATTTATGGTTTCGTCCAGTAAAATTTAGCCACCTAAATTATTTTTTTATATCATTTCTTTTAAGAGTGAATCTTATTTTTTATGTCATGTAAATTATAAAAAAATAGATTACAAATGGATTATTGCCATGAAAAAAAAATAAGTAGGTGATTGAATTTTAATGAGCAAAACCACGGATGATATGATAAAAATGATTCATGATATGATTTCTTGTACGGACAGAAAGATTGATTTAAGAGACAAATTCCATCTAAACCCAATGTGGGGAAACTAATTTGAATTGTACCGTTATTTTCGGCTTATTTCTCAAATGTTTTTTAAACACACTTAATAATCTAATATTTTTTCATAACCTCATTATTAATCTAAATTCTTCCAACATAGGTTGTCTCTTATATATATTCCCCCAATTATTTTTGAAACACACCTCATAACCTAATATTTTTTCTTAACTCATTATTAACCTAAATTTCCCCTACATAGATTGCCTTATATATATATTATAATATTAATTTAAATATTTTTTTATAACTATATATAATGTATACTTATTATTTATATGTTTTATTCCTCTAATATTTAGAGTTGAAAGACTTATTCTAACACAAGAATATATCAATTAATTACTATACATTTATGAGCTATATGAGTTCATTAGAAATTTAATATATATTTTTATTTTCTCAAATCAAATTAATGAAATGATGATTCAAATTAAATTATTACTTTATTTAAAAAATAAATAATTTAATTTTTTTAATCAGACCGAATTTTACTCCCTCTCACTCCCACTGTTCCCCCGTTTCTATGTTCTTCCCCTTGTATAAACCGAGCTTTCCCTGTCATGGCGGCTACCTCTTATGTTCATCCAAGAGACCACTACAAACATAATCACACATTATAAACCTACTTGTTTGGTAAGAATATTAATTATTTTACTTTAAAATTTTAAATCTGTAGATTCTTTGTTTCTTATCTGTTCGGATAAATGATACATTAAACATCAAAACGAGATATAATTTAAAACTGATTGAGATTTTAAGATTAAGTATTTACGTTCAAATTTACTATAATTTAGATCATGTCGTGCGTAAGTCTATATTAATTCAAAATATAAATTAAATAATTTAATTTCGTATAATGCCTAATTTTAGTTATGTCTTTAATTAATAAAATAATTATATTTTTATAAATTTAAAAAAAAATACGACATCGACATCCGTAGATGCCTTTTGATATGGACAATTAAGAAAATAAGTAAGAACTTATTCTCCAATCTTTTTATCAGAATTTATGATCCAATTGCACTACCAAAATTTGAAGGATCGTTGACTTTGGAGACTCTATAAGTGAGTCCATTGTGTCCTATTTTTTTTCAGACCCAGATGTCTACAAGGCAACTCGCATGCACTCTCCTTCAAAGGCTTCGCCATCAACTAACCTGACATACGTGCAAAGCTTAATAGATTTGCCTGCGGGATTGAGCTGTTGGCAAGTCCTTTGTCGGAGAGTCCATGAGACATGTCTTGACCTATGTTGGATTCGGATCAGTTATAAACCGACAAGACGACGGAAATGGTATCGATGATGCAATCATGTTTTGTTTGTGCTGTTTCTTTCCGAGGGTTTTAGGGTTTGGTGATAGCCGTGCGTGCATTTTAGGGTCATGGAGAGGAGACGTCGAGACATAAAAGAAGATACAATTTACTTGTACGTATGTATATAGAGGTACTGATCAGTCTGACACTTGAAGTTTCTCTTGATATAATAATCGTATATATTCGATAAAATTAAAATAAATGGACGATCGTAAAAATAAAAATTCTATTATATTAATCTTGTTTATCACGTTATTTATGATTTTAATCAATTAATTTTATTTATTTTTTAAATAAATTATTAATTTTTATATAATTTAAAATAATAATTATTTTAAAATAATTAATTAAATTAATCGAATTACAGATCATATAATAAACGGAATATATTTAATAATTTTTCATAGAAATAATATTAGATTAATCGAAGGAGTCTGCGTGTAACGTACATTCAAATTCCCTTGTAGGTGACATGGAAAGTCAAACCTAAAATCTAAAATATATGTTTACTTGTTTTGCAACTTATATAGTAATAGTAGCTACTGGGTATTTTGATTTCTTTCTGCCGGTGGCGGTTCAAAGCAAACTTGAAAAAGCCGCC
Source organism: Abelmoschus esculentus (assembly GCA_035048815.1). NCBI lineage: Eukaryota > Viridiplantae > Streptophyta > Magnoliopsida > Malvales > Malvaceae > Abelmoschus > Abelmoschus esculentus. The sequence continues at coordinate 1,146,840 of JAUCBN010000012.1, forward strand.
AGAGACGCGGCCGTTTTCGCCACCACGCCGGACATTTTAACACTCCGAACAAAATTTACCCCATTTACCTACGTTCCCATCGCCGTTCTCTCATGGCATTGTCAGGAATCGTAAAAACCAATCGATTCCTCTCCAAATCAACCAAACTAACCCCACAATGTTCTTCGTTACTGCTCCGCTGCAAAGCCTTCTTTCTCCCTCAAATCAACGAAGAACCATTTCCACAAAACATCGAAACGACGATTTTCTCTCGCCGGATCAGATTAACACATCGAATGCCTTCGTTTCAATCTTGTTCAAACAACCATTTTCACCGAGCAATCCAGAGCTCAACAACCTCGCGCCGCTACTCGCCCCTAAAGTTGTCGAAGCCGTCCTAAATAACCTTAAGAGTTGGAGACTAGCTCACCACTTTTTCACATGGGCCTCAAGTCAACATGGTTATAAGCATAACATTTATGTTTATAATACCATGGCTTCTATCCTATCACGTGCTCGACAAAATGCCCCACTGAAAGCTTTGGCTTTGGATGTCGTCAATTCCCGTTGTTCTATGAATCCTGGGGCATTGGGTTTTTTAATTAGGTGTTTAGGGAGTGTTGGGTTGGCTGATGAAGCTAATAACTTGTTTGATCAGGTTAAAAGAATTGGTCTTTGCGTGCCGAGTAATTATAGCTATAGTTGTTTGTTGGAAGCTTTGTCCAAGTCTCGTTTGATTGATTTGGTTGAAATCAGATTGAAGGAGATGAAAGATTTGGGTTTGGAATTTGACAAGTACACCCTGACTCCAGTTTTGCAGGTTTATTGCATTTCCGGGCAATCTGACAAAGCTTTGGCTGTGTTCAATGAGATGTTCGAAAAAGGATGGGTGGATGGACATGTTTTTTCCATATTGGTTGTTGCATTCAGTAAGTGGGGTGAAGTCGATAAGGCAATTGAACTGATAGATAGAATGGAAGAGCGTGGTATGAGGTTGAATGAGAAGACAATTTTTGTTTTGATTCATGGATTTGTGAGTGAATCTAGAATGGATAAAGCTCTTCAGTTGTTCAATAAAATCCGAAAATTTGGGTTTTGTCATAGTGTTTCACTTTTCGATGTGATGATTGGAGGGCTTTGTAAGAATAATGAGCGAGAGAAAGCATTGTTGTTATACTCAGAAATGAAAGAGTTGGGAATTAATCCTGATTTTGGGATACTGATGAAGTTGATATCTTCTTTTTCTGAAAAGGAAGAAGAGTTGGACCGACTGCTTCAAGAATGCTGGGAAGATGTCAGTTCACAACCTAAGAACCTGCTTTTCAGTTCTGTTCTTGAAGGTCTTGTTCGCAATGGCTCAATAGATTCAGCTTATAATCTTCTCCGAATAGTACTGGGTTATGACAGAAATAGTGGTAACGTCCTAGTGAAGTACTTTTTGGATGAAAAGGAAGTAATTTCCCTTAATACTAATTCATTTATCAGTGTTATCAATGGCTTGCTTGATGCTGGTAAAGTCGATATGGCACTAACTCTCTTCAGAGAAATGATTCAATTTGGTTGTAATCCAACTTTATTACTTTATAATGGGTTGATTGATGCACTGTGCAAGTTAAATAGACTGGAAGAGAGTTATGAACTTTTGAGACAGATGAAGGAAATGGGACTTGAACCAACCAACTTTACTCACAACTGCATCTTTGGGTGTCTTTGTCAGCTAGAGGATGTTCAAGGAGCAGTTGATCTGGTGAGAAAGATGCGTTTTTATGGCCATGAACCATGGATAAAGTATTCTACCTTGCTTGTGAAGAACTTGTGTAAACATGGGAAGGCAGAGGAAGCTTGCAAATTTCTCACTGATATGTCACAAGAAGGTTTTCTCCCTGATATAGTTACCTATTCTGCTGTAATAAATGGTTTGATCGAAATCAAATCAGTGGATACGGGTTTGGAACTATTCAAAGATATTTGTTCTCATGGATATTGTCCTGATGTGATTTCGTATAACATAATTATAAAAGCGCTTTGTAAGGCCAAAAGAGTTGCCGAAGCTGAGTGTCTTGTGAATGATATGGTGTCGAAGGGGCTTGTTCCCTCAGCTGTTACATATAATTATTTGATTGATGGATGGTGCAAAAATGGTGAGATTGACCAAGCTATGCTTTGCTTTTCCAAGATGTTCGGAAAAGAGAGGGAGGCAAATGTGATTACTTATGCCACTTTAGTTGATGGATTGTGCAATTTTGGAAGACCTGATGATGCTATAAAGCTATGGGATGAAATGGACAGGAAAGGATGTGTTCCCAACAGAATCGCTTATCATGCTCTTATTAATGGACTTTGCAAGTGTGGTAGATCCACTGCAGCTTTAGTTCATTTCAATGTGATGAAAGAAATGGAAATGAAACCCGACAACTATCTCTATATAGCACTAATAAGTGCTTTCCTTTCAGACACAAACTTGCCTTCTGTTCTTGACATGTTAAAAGAGATGGTTGATGTAGGAAATTTACCAGATCCACAAGATAAGAACTTCCCTGTCATAAAAGATGCAATTTGCAAATTGTCAGAAGATGCCAGAACATCTTCTAGTGTAAGAGACCTTATAGAAGAGGGAAGGATCCCAGATGTTAGTCCCTCTGAAGTCTGAAGGAGTTGAAGGTAGACATAAGCCATCTATTTGATTCTGAATCGAGTAAGATTGCTGTTAAAGTAAGAGAATTTGTTTATTCATGGGAGTAATGTTATCAGATACATCACAATGAAATGAGGTAAATTCCTTCCATATTTTCTATGCCATTGTAAATTAGATTTTAATCAATCGAGTTAAATGTCAAATACGAACACCACATATTGCCATAAGCCCATACCTATTATCTAGTTAAGCAGAAATGGATATCTTATGTCACCTATAAGTTTACATGTGATTTGCAGGTATTTCTGGCCTTATAATAATGACAATAATAACTGCCCCTCGTTTAACATGCAGGATAGGAAAGTCCAATGCTCGAACTCCAAGAACTAAAAGGAAGGAAACATAAATAACTGTCAAATGGCAGTTGAACACATTCCCATAAAGTAGAAACTTTTACCCCTTAATAATTACCTATTGTCGTCAAAAGTTTGATGTCTGTACATAGACAAAATCAGGATCAATATATGATACCCCCCCCCCCCCCCATTTAAGCAAGGTAGATCTTGTTTTCTGAACCATGGCGACTGATTTAGATAGGCTATATGGCTGCATAGCCAGGCCTTCGAACCTGTTGAATTTCATCTTCATGTCCACAGTAAACATGGCAGCTAAGATGCTTGTCACGTTGGAGTCAAGCTCAAAAGCTGAAAACACAGAGAAGTGGAAGCTAGCAGATCATTTGAGGTTCATGGTCATGCTGATGACTTGGCTGATGTTGTGCACTCTTAGGTTTTTGATGGATCTCTTCCCATGCTCTCTGAGTTCCTCTCCGGACTATCTCCTCGGTGGCTTGTCGTCCATCGAGCCATTCCAGCTAGCTTCATACTCCTCATCAGCGGAAGCATGCCATCTTCAGGTTCATCATTGGATTTGATACTTCGCAACAGGGTCGGCTATGATGGTGACTCCTTGACGTTACTTTCTTACAAGCATTTATATCATCCCGAGTGCATAAACAATTGGTTGAAAATAAACAAGGTATGCTTATTGACATTTGCATTTAACTGCCTTGTATTTTGAGGACATTTGAAGCAACATCTGCATTTAACTGCCTCGTATTCTGAGAACATTTGAAGCAACACCTGCATAAGTTTTCCTCTCCCGACTGTTTGTTACGTCATATTCATGTTAGAACACCGGGTTATATGATTACTGTATCTTCCATGAAGCTCTTTTAAACATATATGTTGCAATGCAATGCGTGTTATCGCAGGTGTGTCCTGTTTGTAGTGCTGAGGTCTCAACATCGTCTCAGAGCTAGTATTTTTCAGATAATCAATCCTCTTCTTCATTCCACTGGCTCGTTTGAATACACAGAATGTTCTTTGTGGTAAAGAGACTTGTATCCATTCATCTGTGAACTTTTGTGTTGTACTCCCCGTTGGAATTAGTTTGCAGAAAATATGATAATCTTATATACCAGAATCGTTCCATTTTCGTATTTTTTTTCGAAATATTTTGTTTAAGTGGAACCTTTTTTGAGTCAATCAAATAATTGAAGGTGAAATCGGTTTAAATTAGAATACCTAAAGGAGCATTATGTCAAGCTTGCGTCATTTATCAAATAACAGTTGGTATAAAACAAATACACAAGCTAAATTAAGCTACAAATGTCAGTGGGCTCCAGCCAATAGTGAACACAGTGAGTCAGTCAAAGTTGGAGAATCAGACCCCCCAAATACTTGCAAATTCTGATCATTCAGCATGCAGGAACAAAGTTGCAACTCATTCCAACTTTTTATTAGCAAGCTCAATCCTGAGTCAAGTAATTTGAGTTAAATCAGTCACTATGATAAACTTTCCCATGATTATTTTACATGCTATATCATGCTTCATAATTATCCGTGTCCGATACTTGTGTTATAGATAGATAAAAAACGAGGGGGGAAAATAAAAGCGAGCTGAATATATCCATGATACATAAATACATGTGCAGGAAACGACTAGATGCCAAGCTAGAAAGGCTAACAAAACCTATATTACACCAGCTTGAGTGTGAATGTCGGAAGCAGTATTGACCGGTATATATTTCCATACCTATATCTAGTTATGCTCTAATAAAAGTTGTCAGATGCGAGTATTTTTTAAGAAAAATAAAGTATCAAAGTAATATAGAATACAACCAGTGGTCCCAATATGTGATGCAGTTCAGATGCAAGATAATCAAAAACAGGTATTCCAGGCAGTATCTGATGAAACAACTTGCCTTTCTTTTTCCATGTTAAAAATGCAAGAGGGCAGATGTTTCGCACATAAATGAAGCAGAATTGTAAAGAAGCAAATCCAGGGATATCATATCATCATTCAGGGGGAAAAGGCTGAGTTATCAGAGTATATGACACTAATTATTCAGAATTAAAGCATATGAAGTGTCTTACTTTGCATGCGGATCCAAGTATTTCACGGCCTGGTGCACTGCATGTACAATCATTTTCTTAACCTGTTTTACATATGGAAGTCATATAGAAACAACATTCAAAACAGAAAAGCTACCCAGCGCAGCCTCACACAAAAGGGGCTAAAGGCATATACAGAGAGTTAAATTATAGTATAAACATTTAAATGCTCGATTACTATGCGCATACCTCCAGTTTATCCTCTTTTGCCCTATGGTCATGAGGAAGCAGACGAAACTCCTCGGTCAAACGAACACACTCACCAACATTTTCAGGCGAAACAAAATCTAGAGCAACCTTTATGCATGACTGCCAAACATAAAGATAAAAGATGAGTGGACTGCACCTTGAGCACCTCCCTAAGGTGGGTGAGCACTACAGGTCATTTCCAATGTGTCCCACAAACAACTGAGGTATTCCAGACAAAATAAGGGAAACAAAACTTCTGGAATTGAGCCTAAAAGCCTTTGATACATGCACCGAATATAGAAATAGAGGGCAAATACTTGTATATTCATATAGAATTTATACATGTTACATATGCAATTTTTGTAGATTTTAACATAATATTTTGAAGTAGAACTTAGTTCCATCTCAAACTACACTAAGGCTTCACATTCAGGAGATTTGGTTCACAAATAAAATATGAAATTAATATTGCAAACGCTAGAAATAGATCTGTTTCCAAAAATAAAAGATTTGTAACAAGTTCCATGTTACCTTGATGTTTCGGACTTGATGAGGACAACCAGCAGGTATAAAAACAGCTTCCCCGAGTTTCTGAATAAAAGTCCATGGTTCAATTCCTGCATGCCAAGATTTATAGGTGACATTATGTATGACCGGTCCAACAAAATGTACCATACATTTTTAACATACCATATTCCTGCTTAAGCTTTGCCTTATGATCCATAGTCAGATAAAATGATTGATCATGTATAGGGTGTAAAACCTATATGACAAAGAGACGATGAATTATATAATTTAAATAACTCATCAAGAATGCTCTACGCACACAATACAGAACTTGGAGAAGTTACCTGTGATACTGGGCAACAATGAACATATCTAAACTCCCCAAAGTGCTTTCTAAGGTAATCCTGCAACTTTGGAACATCTTCCTTCCGGAAAATGTCCCAGATAGCACCTCCTTCATGAGCTTCCACCTCTTCAATCTTATTCTCGGAAGTTTCAGACCTGCCATTCTCCCCACATTCTTCTTGACCCACTTTTACCTTCCAACTTCCTTCCATTTCGGATTCCATCACCAAAGTATTTCCACTCAGGCTCGAATAATCATCTTGACCTTTTTGTTCAATAATAACTTTGCCTTCTTGATCACCGGCTCTATCACTAGGCTGCTTGTCACAGGTAGAGATGTCAAAGGGCCCATCACCGGTCTTATTCTCATCAACCTTTGAGGTCTTTCCAAATATTTCCTGCTGGTCTTGAGCATTGTGCTTTTGTTTCAGCTTCGCAATTCTAGTGAGATGTTCAGGTGTAAGCTTCACCTCAGCAGTGTGTGTTAAAACATTCACCTATACATCACATTGGCAAATGATTATATAGTAATATCAATAACTCGATACAAAAAAAAGGTTAAAAACAAGATTTCCTTAAAGTTACCCAAATAAATATACTTTATTTTATTCAAACATTGGCAAATAATATGTTTATTAGCATTAAAGCTGATATTAGAAAATAAAAAGGAAAAACTGAGAGCATATACCGCATCAGACATATCACAATGAAGCCGGGTTACAGAGTCTCCACGCCCAAGCTCTTGTTCAACTCCATATGCAATATATGACTTGGGACCCATATCTGGCTTTAGAGATTTCTCTGGTAATTTGGTGGCGACATTAAGAAGCCCACTTCGAGGATGGGTATATTCTTTAAATGGCAAACAACAAACAAACTCAGCATGATGACGAGGAAGGAGCTTCTCAAATTCATTAGATGGAGGCCAATCTTTCAGCTTCAGTATCTGAGGCCATGATTCTGTATCAAAACGACCATCTGTATACCCTTTAAAGAATTGGTGAATGTTGACCACTACCTGCATTTCAACAACAATGCTGATCATAGAACCAAGGTTACTGATCAATAAGCAATTGTTAAAAGAGCAGCAGCATATTTCACTGCACATGCTTATCACATATTGGTACATAAACAGAGCGTAATCAAGTTCAGCATCATAGTCTACTAATAAGTACTAGTGCAGTTGATAACCAAACTGACCTCAGACCAGTCTAAGCAATGAAGTGCCTTGACTTCCAACTGGTGATCAATTTTTTTATTTGTTACTTGACGAAAGGCACGCCACATAACCATTGGCTCCCAGCTCAAACCGGATGTATTCTCAAGAACATCGCTGACAATAACAGGCTCACCATTAGCCCAGTGCTTTTGGAAATGTTTCAAATCTCCACGCTTAATATCTTTAGCTTTGGGGCAATATAAATAGTTGTCAAATGCATTTTCTCTAGAAGCTGCTTTCCGTAACTTTTTGTTGATATCAACTTCGCCCATAGAATTGTAGCAAGGGCAATCTTCATTAGAAACTTTAAGAACATGATCAAAATTGAGAGCTTTGGTTATTTCCTCGGCCATTTTTGTTAACTCAACAACAGCATGTTCTCTAAACATGCACCTTAACTCCAAAAGGCCATTACCACACCCACCTAAGTCCTCCGGGGGACATGGAATGGTGCCATTTTCATTCACCTTCCACTCAGAAGTTGGAGCACTTTGTTCTTTAGAGTTAGTTTCCTCAGGGGTTTCTTCTTGATTCTCCACTTCAGATGGCATAGAGCTCTTAAGTTTTCCATGCAAGTATTCCAAACCCCTGTATTGATATTCCATAACCGCTTCCCTTTGTCCACCCTGCAAATTCCCATCACGGATTTCTTGGCAACAGATAAGGCACAGATCATAGTTGCAATTACGACAGCTTCTATGGAAGTCAACAATTGAAGTTCTGCAATTGTTACTGTCAAAAAAAGTCTTGGTATAAGGAATTGCTTAAAATGAGTTCCAACAACAAACTAAATGATCCCATTTAGTTTCACTATCACAACAATAACAATAAGACCTACCAATATACACGCTCATTTTCAGGCCATTCTGCCTGCTTAAGCTTTATTTGTTCTGGGGGAACCCCTACTCATTCAATAAATAGTGTTAAAAAAGAACTGTTGGACAATAAAAATATTAGTAATTAACACAGCTCCAACATGCCATATGATGCACTAACATTTTGGAAAATTACAAAAAAGCAAGTTCAAATATGTATACATGTACCATTAATTTTTGCCTCAATGGTCTTCTCTTTTATTTGTTCTTCACTAAATTGTTTCATGTATGGAAGAAGTATCTGAAGCAAGTATCTGGAGTGCTGAACTTTTTCATCGTCACTGAACTCCAAATTTATTGACTTTCCCAATTTCTACAACTCATCAATTGTACAATATCATAAATCAAGTACAACATAATAAATGCAATAAATCGAGTAGAAAAACCATGAATGTTAGAACTAACTTTGGGAAGGCCGGTCATCCTCAAGCATGCCTTGCAATTGCAATTCCCCCGACAAAGTGGGCAGGCATTAGCAATTTCATCCTCTGACATCTTGGGGTACCTGGTCCAAGAAACACAAAATACATAACCAGTTAAAATGGAAACAAGAACATACTCAGTTATGATTGCAGCAAAGTTCATGGGAAATTAGCAACAGCAAGCAATGCACACACATTTAGCTAAAACCTGGTACGATATAAGAATCAAATTAAAGAAACTATTTTCTAGGCAAAGTGTAGATTGAGTTCATGCTCTAGACTAAGTACCAATTTGTTATGCAGGGGATGCAATATCGTTTTCCCTTGCAAAGTTGGCATCTCACAACCCTGCCTTTATCATTCCTCTTGCACTGATGGCATGTTAATCTATCTTCTTTGGCAACAGTCATCCACTGTGTCGAAAGCAAACAAGAACCACCAGCAACACATCAAATACATCACCTAGCAAATATATGTACATATATGCATACACATTATAAGAATAATGCACGAATTAAAAAGTATAATTTGTACCGAAGAGTCCCTCTTTTTCTTTGAACCAGACACAGGCACCTCTTCCCCGGGGAAAACCAAATCTTCTGATTCATTCATTCCCAAAGACACATTTCCTGAAACTTCTCCATCTTCCTCTCCATTGCCTTCACTTTCAGAAGCTTGTTTCCTTGGCCTACCTCTACCCCTACCCCTACCCCTTCCTCGACCCCTCTTCTTTCCATTATCTTCATCTTTTCTTTCATTTCCTTCGCTCTCGAAACCTTGTTTCCTCGGCCTACCCCTTCCTTTCTTCTTTACATGCACAGTACTATCTTCATTCTCATTAAAAACATCTTCTTCAGCTTCAGATTCCACAGCTTCCTTCTTAGGCCTACCCCGTCCACGCTTCTTTGGCATAAACTCTTCATCTTCTTCGTGTTCTTCAACCTCAGCATAGCTCACTTTCTTGTCAATTGTTCTCAGTCTTCTCTTTGAATCATCCCCAATATATGCTGTATCTGGATTCTCAACGGAAGTCAACGTTTTCTCCCCTTTCAGCTGAACCCCACTTTCTTCCTCTTTCTCAACTACAGAATCTGAGTTCTTTCCCTCTTCCATTCCCTCCTTTTTCGCTCTTTTCGAAGGAACAGTGGCATCCTCCGCCCTCTCTCTTTTCCTAAGCTTCTCTAAAGCACCGCCCCCTTCAGAATCCCCAATTTTCTTCTCCTCCTCTTCGATTCCCTCCTCTTTTCCTTCCATTTCCCTAGCTTTCTCTCCGCCCAGTTCACAGTTTTCCTCCTCATCTCTCCCTTGGAGTTGCTCCTCGGCTAACCCGCGATTTTCTTTACTACCCATAATCCCCCGCCACTGGTCGCTGCTTCCCGACTGAATTCCAAGTGCTCTAAATAGAAGCCCGTGCCCATTCACAATGTGGTCTTAAAATTATAACAACTCAGCCTAGGATTGTCCCTTGCTTAATGGTGATTGGTGAACAATTTTCTTCAACTCAAAATTCAAAAAAATGGTGTGTACTTGTATTGATTTCTACTATTGAATGCGAAAATTTTAAGATTTAACCTCAAATTTAAAAAAAAGTTAGTTTGAATCATTTAACTATTCAGATTAGCACTCCTACTGGTTTGTACTATCAAGTAGGAAAAATCCAATCTAAAGTGGGTATGAATTGGTACAAATTAGGGTTGGTTCAAGTTTTAGATTTTTTTCTTAAAATTAATTTTTAATAATATATATATTTTTCTCTTTTGGTCCATGTTTAAGGTGCGGGTGTGAGGGGTAAAGCATATCCTTTTATTATGTTTTTATTAATATCTTGCATTAAAATAATAAATTTAAGATTAATAAAAGTTGATTCAAGTGATAAATAACTTAATTTTATTTAAATAAGTTTTATGTTTGGGATATTTTATACGTAGAAAATTCATATTGAGAGACTCAACCACTAATATTAGATAGACGATGCGGATCGATCTGAATTAATCAGAGTTAGACTCTAAAATTATAAAAATAATAAAAAATAATAAATTTAGGATTCAAGACATATATTTTATATAAATATATTTTACATGATTTCTCTAATTTATGAATTAAAGTATTTATTGTAAACTTATATTTCAAGAAATAATAAGTTAAAATAATGCTTTAAAAAATTAAAATAATACGAATGAAATACAATGAAAAAAAGTAGGAAGAATTAAAAAATTAGGTACTAAATTCGGACTTGGATTTGGTTCAGCCCAGATGGGGGTCTCGAAAAGTTTTAAAAAATTTCAATTTGGGCCCTTTCATTTTTGAGTTTTTTTGGACTTGAAATCGACTTTTTTGGTAAATCAAGTTTAAACAAGAGGCTCGAACTTGGATATTTCAGGTCAGGTTTTAGATACTCTCGGCTGTTACTCATTTTACAACAAGTTTATTTATTGTTTCATTTTTAATTTTAAATTTAACGGAATAAAATATTAAATCATTTGAATAATATACTATAAGATTCAAATTTTAATATTGTAAATAAAATAACTATTATAAAATTAAAATATGAGAAGTTTATTTCCGTGGCAGCACCCATGGCTAAGTGCTGACTGATGAGACAGTTTCGCCTATCCAATAAACACAACTGCAAGTGGCCTGGAAATGGCTAAAAATTTTGATTTTTTCCCTCTCAAATCTTCCCGGGTTCATCTGCATCGACTCAACCATCAAAGGGTTTGGACCAATCAGCCTGGTTTTTTATTGCTACTTAAGAATATAAGCTTTGATCTCAAAAGATGAATAAAATCCATTACCAATCACAAATTGGAAGGAACATATGCATATTGCAGATAAAAACTTCTAACATTAATTCATTTCCAGAGATAAGAAGACAAAATTACAAATTTAAACAGACAATTAATCAAGACAAACTGTTTTTAAGTGTCTTTGGTTCATTTACCATGTCATGTTGAGGAATTCCCTCCGTGATACAAACAACAAGATCCAATTCAGATTCCATAGCCTCCATGATAGCAGCTGCGGCGAAGGGAGGAGGAACGTAAATGACAGAAGCATCACCCTTGGTTTAGGCCTTTGCTTCGGCAACCGAGTTGAAAACAGGAAGGCCTAAGTGCTCTGTGCCACCCTTCTTGGGTGTGACTCCACCAGACTACGAAAAAAATTGAGACAAAACTAAGAACTAATACACACACACATATATATATATATATATATGATTAACAACTAACAAACATCCTTAAATCATTCCCGGAACTCATAAAGATATATACAGAGATTCAGTTAACATCTAACAAAACTAAAACAAACCCAATTCTCCCCATCAACTACTGCAGTGAATAAATCCATGAAAAACAAAAAAGGTGGAATTTTGATGGGAATTTAAAGTACCATCTTAGTGTCATATTCGATGGCTTGCTCAGTGTGGAAAGTGCCATTCTTTCCAGTGATTCCTTGATAAATGAAACGAGTGTTCTTGTCTACGAAAACCGCCGGTTGAGGTGCCGGAGCCGCCTCGAAAGACCATGACCGAGTCATAAAAATGAGAGGAACAGGGACTGAGTGGGGATATTTGGTCAGCGGATGAGAGACTCGAATTCAGTCCCTAAGTCCAGAGATTATTAGGTAAACCTGTTTACTACGTTATTTATGGTCCAAACAATCAGGATCGTTGATCTTTAAATAACCACTTAATAATTATCCATCTACTAAGTCCATATAAGAAAGAAATAATAATTCACTTGAAAAAATTAAAATCAATGGTCCTGATTAGATTATGAATGATGTGGTGAAAATGTTAGCCTAATAATTTTTCACTAACTATGTGTCGGTATCAAGACAAAAGCCCTCAGGTCAAGTGAAAATTGCAAAGCTGCCACCGAACATAATTGAACAACAATCCAGAAAGATAAAGATGGGGGTTTTCCCAGGAACATTAACAAAATATACCTCTTGGGAATCTAAAATCCATGGCGTCGTCCTCATACGAGAAATACGAAATCAGAAAGCGATACCCAAACCCTAAAGCCGCCGCTTTACTAGTGATCGACATGCAAAATTACTTCTCCTCCATGGCCGGATCTATTCTCACCAACGCAATCACCACCATCAGTCTCTGCCGACAAGCTTCGATCCCCGTTTTCTTCACTCGCCACTGCCACAAGTCCCCCGCCGACTACGGCATGCTCGGGGAGTGGTGGGACAACGACCTCTTGTTCGACGGAACCGTTGATTCCGAGCTGATCCCGGAGATCGGACGACTGTCTAAACCCGATGAGGTGATCGAGAAGAACACGTACAGCGCGTTCGAGAACACGAGACTGCAGGACATGTTAGCGGAGAAAGGGGTGGAGGAGGTCATCATCACGGGGGTCATGACGAATCTGTGCTGTGAGACGACGGCGCGTGCGGCGTTCGTGAAAGGGTACAGGGTGTTTTTCTCGACGGATGCTACGGCGACGTCGGATTCTGAGTTGCATGAGGCTAGTTTGAAGAACATGGCCAACGGGTTTGCGTACCTCGTCGACTGCAAGAGGCTTCAGCAGGGGATTTCTGGGAATGCGATGAAGTAGTTTTGGTTCCCTCCGGCGAAGAAATTACAGCAGATTATTGACAGCAATTATCTATTCCATCGCGAGTCCTGTTGTCCGTACCTGTAGGTCATCTACGTAGACGTGATTCAGAGTGGTCTATCTGCTCTCGTTAGTGTGTTTATAACTTTATATGATTTATAAAAGTTTAACGAAATATCTATATTTATTTATTTATTAGAATTTAATGCTTAAATTAAGTTATTATTTATATAATTTATCTTTTCAAAGAAGAAATATAAAAATTACTATGATTTTTTAATTTATATCAAATTTTTTATATTTTTTTATAAAATTTTAAATATTTAAATTTTTATAAAAAATAAATATTAAATTTTTTAAATTTTCATGAAAATTTAAATTGTTCATTCTAGCATTATTTTAATACGGCTCACCTCGCCACAGAAGCTGCCGAACCGCAGGGATCAAAACTTTTGTACAATATCCTATCCGATATCTCTGCTCTCACCAACTCCTTTCTTCTTTGCTCTTAGCAGACAAATAATACCAAGCAGCAAATCCCTTCAAAGTTAATTCAATCCTTCTGTCTTGCTTCCAATGGAGACTTTAGCTTCTCCTCTTAGCGGCGGCTATGCCGCCAACGGCGGCCTAGTCAACTTTTCTAACGGTGGCTCCGTTTCTGTCCTTGGCTTTCCCCTTCGAAACCTCAAGCTTCAATCTCTTCCCGGTTGGAAGAAAAAACTGGGTTTTGGGGTTATAAAAGCTTCGGTTGCTAAAACAGAAGTTGCAGTTCTTAGAATAGGTACTAGAGGAAGGTACGTCGTTTGCCTTTTCAATTTCTCCTGAAATTTGTTTTCTGGATTTACTTCATAATGTGGATCGTTGTCGCCCTTGGTTGTTTGAACTCGGATGGGTTTGAATTATAATAGCAGAAAGTGATGTTTCTTCTAATTTGTTTTAATAATGGATGTCTTTTTTCTTCTCTGGTTTTAATTTGATGTATATGTAAAATCTAGCTCTGATTTTTCTGATTCTGTAATTGAAAACTCTAATTTGAACTTTTTAGTTTCAATTTAACTGAATATTTATCAATTTAAGATTGCTACAATTCATATTTTAGAAATTTACACAACAATTCAGAGTTTTTTCTTATTTCTATTGTTCCAATGGTTAACATTATTAAAAGTAATACTTTTTAGCTATCAGTTCGAATGAACTTGATTATGAGTTATTCTTTTTGAATTTCTTCTAGCTGTTTATATACTTTCAATGTTTAGGACAGCCCGTTAGCACTGGCGCAAGCTCACGAGACACGCGACAAACTTATGGCTTCCCATCCGGAACTAGCTGAAGAAGGGGCCATCAAAATTGTTGTGATCAAAACAACTGGTGATAAAATTTTGAGTCAGCCACTTGCAGACATTGGTGGGAAGGGATTGTTCACAAAAGAAATAGATGAGGCTTTGATAAATGGTGATATTGACATTGCTGTACACTCAATGAAGGACGTCCCGACTTATTTACCAGAAAAGACGATTCTACCTTGCAATCTTCCGCGCGAGGATGTTCGTGATGCATTTATTTCCTTGAGTGTATCTTCTTTGGCCGAGCTACCTGCAGGGAGTGTTGTTGGTACTGCATCACTCAGAAGAAAGTCACAACTGCTTCACAGATATCCATTACTCAAGGTAAGTTACTTACGTCATGTGTTATATTTGTAAAGAATTAGCAAGTCATTTAGGGGAACTTTTGTTGAAATAATATTTTTCGTTTGATCTTTTATGAGCTGACTGGACGTTGACTTGAATTTCCTTGCATTGCGTTTAAAATGTCATTATTTGTAATGAACAAAGCATTCTGTCTTAGTATTCAAACATACATAATTGACATAATTGCTTTATTTGAAGGCTTAACGGTCAAATAAGTACTCAAAATATATCCTTTCTTCCATACAGTTGTCTGAACTATATTTTGAGTTAAATAGGTGACTCACCATGATGAACGTTAATTTTTTCGTTATCCATTGATAAGCTGACACATGTCATGTTTCATAATTTTTAAAATTTATATTTAAAATAAATAAAATTAGAAACTAATGAACGTTAACGGCAGGGCATCGGAAATAGCAACTTTGAAAACGTTAAAAAGCCTATTTGACCCAAAAAATAGTTCGAACACTTATCTGAAAAAA
Organism: Abelmoschus esculentus; assembly: GCA_035048815.1. NCBI lineage: Eukaryota > Viridiplantae > Streptophyta > Magnoliopsida > Malvales > Malvaceae > Abelmoschus > Abelmoschus esculentus. The sequence goes on from JAUCBN010000012.1 coordinate 1,162,208, forward strand.
TATATAATTTAGACACTTATTTGAGGGTTAAGCCTTATTTTAAATTAGTTATAGTTTTCTATGTCATTTTGTAGGTGGAGGATAATTTCCGAGGTAATGTACAGACACGATTAAGAAAACTTTCTGAAGGGGTTGTTCAAGCAACTTTATTGGCATTAGCTGGACTCAGACGCTTGAGCATGACAGAAAATGTTACTTCTGTTCTTTCAATTGATGAAATGCTCCCGGCTGTTGCGCAAGGGGCTATTGGAATTGCATGTCGAAGCAATGATGAAAAGATGGTATGTTCTGGTGCTTTCCCCAGGCCTTGTTGTGGTGCTAAACTAGTCTGTTGCTGATCCTTGAGCCTTGGAACCCCTTAGCCTCATTTCTCAAATACTTCTTGAGCTAGGTGCGGGTGCTAGGCAATAGCATGATCGAATGCTATGTTGCAGCATGCCGTGCACAGAATATGCCTGTGAATTGATGTTTTGTCCCTTAGCTGCAAATTTTATTTTGTATCGTGTTTATCTATTTCGATGTCCTATCGAACCTTTGATTTTGTCGGTTCCAATGTACAGGCTAATTACCTAGCTTCATTAAACCACGAGGAAACACGACTGGCAGTTGCATGTGAGAGGGCCTTTCTGGAGACATTAGACGGGTCTTGCCGTACACCAATCGCCGGCTATGCTTCCAAAGATGAAGATGGTAACTGCATATTTAAAGGATTAGTAGCTTCTCCCGATGGAACACGTGGTAAGATCATCACACTCAAACATTTCCATAAATTTCCAATCATCTGTTTCTTGCTACGAGAACGCATGCTTCACCCTTTTAACTGCCATTTCTTCCCCATATGTATATATTTCAGTGCTTGAAACATCTAGAAAAGGTGCATATGCTTATGAAGACATGATTATGATGGGGAAGGATGCAGGCAAAGAACTTCTTTCCAGAGCAGGTCCAGGCTTTTTTGAATTTTGAATAATTTAACAATAACACGGGCTAAATGAGTAAAGCTCAAGGCTTCTTCTGGGTTTAACTTGCAAAGGATTTGTGTCCTGAGCCTTTGTTTGTTGTAATTCTCGGGTTAGTTTGCATGTTTCTTGTTTTCGTTTTAGCTATTGTATGATTAATAAACTTTTTTAAATTAACATGGTTTAGCTACCTAGCTTGGATTAACCTTATGTTTCAAAAAGGTTTTGTTTAGTATTATTACATTGAATGTCATGTTGTGTTGAAAATTAGCTACTTGGTTCAAATCAATTTTTATACCATACAATCAGGCCTTTATTTTAGCTGTCCGAGCTTCAAAATACCGAAGCTCCATCTCCTTCTCCTTCAATCCTCCTCTTCGTCTGCAGAAGTATACCACGGTGGTCTTTGCAACACCACTTCTTCATCACGAAGTGCAGTAGTAGCCACCAGAACAAGAGTCTTTAGAACAGGAACATTCGGTTCATCCGACGGACTGTTTCTCGAACCCCATGTAAACCAAGAGCTGCCTGATCTCCTCGTGTCTTCTGCATTTCTGAACGATATATTTGGAATATAGGCTCTCATGTCTTTTAAAGTCAGTGGGAAGTTATATGGGCAAACCATCACGTTCGGCACCTTTTCTTTTGTAGAATTATTGGCAAAATGGGCTAAAGACAAAGGGTTTCTACGCTCCAAAACTTCACCATCGCATCTCACCTGTGAATTTTCCGAAGGCTTACCATGCACTACTGTGTTGGGTGTCGTATCTTGCATTGTCGAGCCATCGAACATTTCACGTGTTTCACCGCCATATCCCCAAGGTCGAGCATCGATGATGGTCCCGTCAAATCTTGTGATCAAATATCTATCTTGTGCACCAAGAGTTGGGTATCCAGGAATGTATTGATAATAAGCAGGAGAGTATATAACACCAGGGTATAAGGCAATTACCGCACCGACATTAGCTTCACCATTCAAATATAAACCTTGGCCAGCTTCACCATGGGGTATTTGGGATGGTTTGACATCAAGCGAGTAGCCAATGGCATCCTTCAACCTCTGTGAGAGTTCAACGCGTTTTACTGGTCTTGTCTCGGGAACAGCTGCACTGAAGCATCGTCAATAGTTAGGTCCGAGAAAGAAATTATCAGAGGCAGGGCCTTCCATTTATCTCTATCATGACTTATGCAAAGTAGAAATTTGAGAACAAAGGCATACACGACAAAAGTCAAACAATGGGTCAGAAGATTCATATTCCAGCTACCTGTTGCTTATTTCGTTTCCGTACAGATCAACAACAAATTTAGCAGCAAAATAAAGTTCAGTTAAAATGTCGGTATTTCGTATTATCATATATAAGAGCAATTAATCTACTCAAAATAGCTAAAGAACATCAATGTTTAATGTATTTACTTTGCACATATAGCAATTATCTTAAACGAAAAGGAAGAAACACAATCTTATCTCAAAAGTAATAAAGAAAAGAAATGGATCCTCTACGAATATACACTCCTATCTCGTAATTCAGGAACGGTTGCCAACCCAGAAATTGCACAGCAACTTAATCTAGAAATGAAGTCCTAAAACTAATCCACATTTTAAGTTCCAAAACCAATAATCATCACATTAAAGTTGCAATACAATAAGACATAGACCATGACAAGCTGCCACAAAAACCAGAAAAAGGCCACTTTCATCGACATGTAGTTCGATCACACAAATAATGAGAAGGCCGAGGGTGCCAAACATCTCTTATATGATATATGAAACAAACTAAACTATAAATTTACTCACCACTACCGGGAAGAAGAATTTCATCCATGGAAGTGCAGAAGTTTTTAATTTGATCATGAACATTTTCTTGCACTTGCATCTGTTGGTCAGCAAAAGAGGCCTTACTAGCCATATCAATAATCTCCTCGGCATCGGCTTCTTCGGCATCTTTTCCCAAACGATTATAACTACACATTGCACAAGCAAACATCAAGCAATCAAAGATCCAAAAGATCAGAAAAAAAAAAAAAAAGCAATGACATTGAATGATATCATCATCAACCTGGTATACATGAAGAGGAGGTTGATGTCATCTTCAAATTGGAGTTTCCTTCTGTACTTAGCAAAAGTGGGGCTCTTAGCAAGGACTCTAACAGCCTAGAATATCAATAAAAAATACCCTTACTTTCAAAACTCCACCTCTGATTCATCATTACCCAAATTCACAAATGGAAAACTTGAGGTTCTTAAGATGAAAAATGAAAGATTGTTGAAAATAGAAAAAGGGTACTTACATCTTGGAATTTGTTGAAAAGAGAAGCCATTTGAGGAAGCTAACAGCCAACAAAATCCCCCCACCGAGACTCTTCTTAGGCTTTGTTTAATGGATTAAATCCCTTGCTTTCCGATCAGGGACACAAAATCCAGAGGAAGTAGAAATGGTGAAGCCCTTTCCTTTACCAAATTTGTGGCTCTTGGTCAAGGTTTGTGCTTTGTTGGGGTTGGGTTTTCATGGAGATTAGGGTTTCCAACTTTGGCTCCAATGACAAAGCTTTTCAAATCCATTAAGAAGGGGGTTCGACATGACAAAGGCCCAAAGGTCTATTTTTTCTTACGGTTTTATGTGCTGAATTCGTGAATATCCCTCTCGTCTAGCTCATTCGATCTATATCCATATCCGATAATTAATTTAATATTTTAGGATTATTTTTTAAAAAATAAGATTTAAGTTGGATTCGGATTAAATCTTCTTAGGTCGTTATCGAATCAGATTTATGATACAAATATAAAAATGTAAATTACCCATCAGAATGCATCATATTAAACTTTTGATATATAAAAAAGATTGTGTGATCTAAACCTGAGTTACTCAGATCCATCTCTTTACCCACTCTGTACACTAGGCACAAGAAAATTGAGGTTTGGTATATAAATTCCAAGTTTCAGTTGCTTCCTGTAACAGGGGAAGTGGGGCTTGGAATATTACAAGTCACAAACAAATAAGAGTGCATGATGTAAGAACACGACAAGGGTACTAAATTAAAAAAATTATTTTTTATATAATTCGATAATTTATAGAAATATTTTACGACGGGTGTCCAATATCGTTAAACACTACTAACATTAAATATCCTTGAACATCATTGAATTGATTAATAAAGATTAAAAATTTTAAGAATTCAACATACAATTAATAATTATTTAAAATAAAATTTTAATTAAATTATTTTTTATATAAAAAAATACACTAAATCTTAATTAAAATTTTTTTATCAAATATTTAATCTAAACTTCAAATTCTCTATTATTTATTTTCTCTACAACAAAATATATATTACTAATAATTACAAAACAAAATATTTATCAGATAATAAATCAAATCTTTAATAATTAATATTAATTATTTGTTTATTGGACCGCGTCGAAAATCGTTAAAGAATTCAAAAATATTTTATATTAACAAGTAAAATCTATCGAGAGAGATCGAAAAATCATTGATGAAAGTTTCTCTTTTCTGTACGTGATTTCTTTTATTTTTCATATATTTTTTATTTTTACTTTTTTATAATCACATTTATTTATTCATTATTTGATAATTATAACGATAACTTTTAAATTCCTTTAAAAAGAATAAAAAATCATTATTTGCCTGATTGTCAACTCTGATATATTGACATTTTAGGACATAAACAATCCTCACGTGAAATTCATGCACCCCAGCATTTGACTTGACTAATCGTGCATTTTTCAAAAATAAAATACAAGAATTTACAATTAAAATATATGGGATTCTATGGTAAAATATATATGAATATTTGATAATATATGTATCAGAATAGACGATTTGACCATTAGAATATATTAAAAAAATCGGATTTGTTGAAATAATAATAATAAATTAATATTTTATATATTAATAGTGGATTTGTTTGACTCCTTGAATAATCTTAATCCAACACCGCGTGTTTTATTTATTTTAATATTAATTGAAGACAGAATAATAAATTAAGATAATTTATAATAAAATTTATTATTAAATATGAAATTATTATTGTTGAGAAAACAAAGGATGAAAAGTCAAATTATTTTTATCCTCGATGATAACCATGGGAATAAAATATTTATTTTATTATTAGTTCTTTTTAAATAAATTATGGTATATGTAATCAGTTTTGTAAGGAATGTGGGAAGAGTAGCACGTAGCAGTGGTCGGCAAGATTGGGTATACGATCGGTTTGAATATAATTAGTTTTGATATTAGTAATTACAGGTTCCTGAAAATTAATAGTTATAGTTATATCGGGTTTTAAATTTTAAGAATCGATCTTATTATTGGTGGGTATCAGTTTAAATACTGGGTGTCCGGCCAATTAGTTTATTCTTAAAAAAATTAAATAATTGAAGAAAAAAGTTTTCAACCATTAATAGTAATATTAAATAATAAAATTAAAATATTGCAGGCTTAAAATTTAAAACTAGTTATACTCATAATATTCGTACATAAAGAGAAAGTTTGATAAGAAAAAAACCAATATCATATATTTAGTATTGGTCTCAGTCTTACTGAATACCCACCGAATATCAGGTCCAAAAATCAAGATTCAGTCCTGATTCCGGATATGACCGAGACCTAAATTTTAAATTCAGTCCTGATTCCATCAAAATCAATACTATATAAAAATTTATCGAAACTTACGGAGACCGAAACTGAATAATCGAATTTTTTACCCACCCTTAACACGTAGACTTGGGTAAAGATTAGGACAAGATGAAACGTGTCATAACAAGACAACAACTGAGCCACCATGTTCAAACTTTTGCCATCCAAATCTAGCATAAATCGCTACATATAAAATTAAAATATTAATATTATTTTTGATATTTTAAAAAATTAAATTATAATAATGATTAAATATTTTCATTGGATTTGAAAATTTCAAAACAAAGTTGAATTATAAAATAAATATTTAATAATATAAATTTTTTAACAATTAGTAAATTATATTTAAATTTGATTATAATTTTTAATTTTATATGATATTAATATATATATATATATATATATAAGACAGATGAAAGAAAATATAAAAATATATTTATATATTATATATGATTATAAAAAATTATTTAAACCGTAACTAATTAATATCACCGGTGGCGGGAGGAATGAAGATTAGTGGGGCCATAACTCGTACAAAAGTTTGAAAATAAAAGAATTTGATCTTCCAAAATTTCTAGAAAATTTTCATTATATTTTATTTGTTAATGTTTTTAATTAAATTATCTTTTATAATTTTTGAAATTCCCATTAAGTCTATTAAAGTTATTAAGACTTTTACTTATACCCAAATTATTTTAAAAATATAAATGAAACCCTTCAAATTTTTTGATAATTTTAATTCAAGCCTTTATAAATTAATATATATAAATTAACGCTATTTTTTAAAAAAATCCATCATTAAATCTTACAGTTAAAAGATAAAAATAATTATTACACTATATCTCATTATTTGATCATAATATAATATTTATATATTATAAATTATTTTTTTATATTTTTTTATAATTTAAATCTTGATTCGAACTAAATCCCTCATTCTCAAAATACATCGTGACTTGACACTACAATCAATGTCATTTTATATTAAAATAATTAATGAAAGTAATTAATAAAAGAAAATTATTGTAATACACTTTAGTTTATATAAGATTTTTTATATATTTTAGTTTATATAAATCTTTTAATTTTAATATTTAAATTGTGATTTAAGGTTTTAATTCGTAAAATATAAACTTTAAATCTTATAATTTAAATATAAAAATTAATTTATATAATTTATGATAAAATATAATTCATAATAAAATAATAAATTTTTAATTAATACAAGTAAAAAATAAGATATTAAGGGCATTAATATTATTTAGTTATAGCGAGAGAGACCCAGTCATTCGGGTATTTCAAAGTCCTCCATGCCGACTCCTCCCCTCCATGTCTTCCATGGCTGAACCCCACAAGAAAACCCATAAAAAAACCTCCGAAACCAGTCGTTTTCTAGGTTGTTTCGGATTTTTTAGCAAGAAAACCCCGACGGAAAATCCCATCAAAACCGGTAGCAAGAACAAGACACGATCGCCGTCTTTCTCGATGCTTTGTTTCACCGCCAGGAAGTCCCGTACCAAAACTGTTCCCGTCGATAACTCCGACAACAAGGTAGTCTCCACTGGAGAAAGCCATGCGCCGTCGAAGCTGATAAAGAAGAAATCCGATAGAAAGATCCCTTCGCGGCAAAATTCCAAAGCTGAACAACAACAATCGGTGTCGCCGACAGAGGTTAGTCTAAAAGTGTTGAAAATAGAGAAATTCTCAAGCTTTTTATGCTTAGCTAAATCTATCTTTTCATTACATCACGATGGATGTTGCAGACCAAAAGGCGGTCTGTGTCGTCTCCTACAACTTTTTGAGAGCTTACTTTTGGATTTTACTTTGTTTGCAGGGACCTGAACCGAATATTCTCCTCGGAAATAGGAAAAATTCAGACCCGGCAAGAACCGGTTCAAGTCTTCCGGGCTCACCAATCCTTAAATCGAAACTTAACTCAAACTTGAAAATAAACCCTACGTTATCCCACACGGTTTCGTTACCGATCCTCAACGTCGGAAAACGGGCGGGCAATCCCCAAATTCATGATCGGGTCAACTTGAAGCAGCACAAACGGAAGAACAATAGGGTGGTTGAAAAACCCGACCCGATCATGGGTTTGTCCATCCTTATGGTCACTCTGGTAATAATGTTACTTTGGGGTCGCTTATGTGCCATTCTTTGTACTTCGGCTTGGTTTTATTTTCGTCCTCGAACCGTGATTAACGACAACGATACGAAAAATATCACGGATTCAGGTGATTCCGATTCAAATTCAAAAGAATATAAGAAAAGAATAGTGTTGGAAGGATTATTAGATAGGAACTATAAAGTTACAATATAAAAAAATTATTTTTATTATATTCGTGTTTATTTTACGGTTTATGTTTAGTACGTGAATATTTGTAAAAAATAATTTTTATCACTTTTTTTTCTTTTCATTTTGATGCGCACGTTAGATGTGTAACTATGTATATTTTGCTAAAGTGAGCCGGTTTGGTCATTTTTTTTAAAAAATAGCAATGAAGAAAAGGGTCAATGTCTTCTAGAATCAGTTCCCACCACTTTCTTCTCGTTTTCTTGCTTCATTGGGAGTTGGGAGTTGGGGATGTCACGTGATTCTCGAGGTGAAGCACGTGCTCTCGACTTGGTTAATTTACCATTGTAGACACCGGCTTGTGTGGTTCAAACTTCGGTTGTCTCCTCCACCTAACATTAGCGAGAGACAAATTATCTAGTCTAATTCATAAGAATAATTATTTTTTTTGGAGATTACGAATTTAATATTAATATAGTAATTGAATGATCAATATTAAATAATAAAAGTATACTCTAAAACAGATATTACTGTAATTACTGTAGCTGAATAAAAAAATATTAACGAAAAAATATAAACAAAAAACAATTTAATTTAAATTTTAATAATTTATTTTTATATCGGCATATATAATGCCTTCAAATTTCTCATTTTCTTTAGATAAATCATTATTTTTTTTTAATACATTTTAGGTTTATTTCATTACTCACGTTAAAGATTTATAATTATTTTTTACAATAATATTATTTTTAGAATTCGAATATAAATTTTATCATATTAAAAATTTATAATTATTTTTTAATAATATTATAACTAAAGTTAAACTTAAATCCATAAAGATCTCAATTAACAATTTAACTTTATTTTTTAATTAATTTATCTATTTTATTTTCTCATGACTTATCCACAAATAATAAGCATTAGTTTGTTTAACTTTATTTTTTTTTATTACAAAATTTTAACACAAAACAATGGATTTGTTGTAACCAACTTCATTGTTTGATATATTTTTCTCTCCCACCACTTCAATATATATTTTTTAGTTACCTCATTTTGTTTTTATAACCTATTTTATAAATTTACAATTTTAAAATAAATATTAAATTACGAAGGATATGGGATAATATCTAATTTAAAAATTAGATGATAAATTTATTTATATAACGATAATTCTTTTACAACCCGGTTAAATTATTTTATGTATATTTTTATTATTTTTGATTTAATACTAACAATTTGTTCGCGTAGTAATACCATCATTTTCAATTGGATCATACCTTTTGTGTATATTAAAACATCGTATTTTTGCTTCAAATTAGTTCGTTTAGTTGATAAGGCATCAAATTCTTTAAATAAGATTAAAAATTTAAATTTTGATATTTTGGATAAAATAATTAAATTAAATCTTTTATATTATTTAATTTAAATTAATTAATCGATAATAGGGGCATGTGTAATTTATTAAAATATAGTTTTTAAAAATAATTGACCATAACTTTCACTGGTTATAAAAATGTAGTCCTTAGAAACAAATATCCTTTCTAGGGTCCCATGTGCGATCGTTTTTATTGTGTTTGTCCAAAACCTCACTAGTTTTACCGAAGCAATAATAATAGTAATAATCAATAAGATTTTATAATCAATTGTCGTATTTAAGAAATAATTATAACGTTTTAACAATTATAACTCATCTTTTTTAATAGCATTTTCAAAAATTTTCAATTAATTTCGAGATTAACATCATCTAATGAATATAGTTAATCAAAGTTTGGACTCTCTTTTTGGGCCTTGTGCGGCCGCTCCTATTGTACATGTCCAGAACCCTACTGATCAATAAACTAAAAATAGTAATTAAAAAAAATCATATTCTTTCGTTTGGCCACCAACTACATAATTATTCATTTAATTACTCTTAACACAGAGTTATCTGTCTCATTCTTATCCACATCTCAATCCTTATTACCTGTTTTGTTGTTTTGGTTATTGTTGGCATGTAAAGCTAACATATGGCAAAGACTCAGTATATATATATATAAATATATATATATATAAACTCTTTAATAATTTGAGAAATAAAACTTTATTAGGTTGATTTTTCAAAAACTCTTTAATTATTGTTAGCATGTAAAGCTACCATATGGCATCATAATTTATATGATTACCTATTTTTAACTTATAAATAAAAAATTAAATCATATATAATTATACTGTTTGAATTCGAATAAAATCAAATTTAAACACTAAAATTTTAATTGTTTTTTGATTTTTTTAAGCTGAGTTGTGGTTAGAAACCATCTAAGATTTAATATTAAGTATTAAATATTTAGGTATGGATAAATAATAATCCCATGCCCTAGTTTTAAACAATAACTTTTAAATTAGTAGGAATTCATTTTGGATAGGTTGTCCACAGGTCGACATGTAGTAATTATGATAAACCATACCCCATACTTGGAAATAATTTTATTTTTTAATATAAAAACTCAAAAAAATATAAATAAATAATTAAAAAATAAAAAATATATTGTATCATTGGACTTGATTGTTTCATTTCTGTATCCGTATAATAAACTCTAACACCTGGCAATGGCGGCCTCACGAATTGCAGTCAAAATTTGGTAATATATGCAGGCGACGGAAGGTAGTTTAATCAAGGGCCGCTTTGTTTTTACGGCCGGATAGTGGCTTTGGCAATCCATCAAAGATTGGTTTTGTAATGCTTACCGTGGAAAATGCTTGTAAATCAGGCTTCAAGTTCCATTTGGAGGTTGCCCACAGGGATGACAAACTAACATTGTCCTGGTCTTGTAAACTTGATGTGCTCGACGACTTCCTCACTGTAGCTAATCCGTCGACCACGTAACCATCTCCGAGACCTGCCTCGGTGCCGGATCCTAAATTAGTGCGAGATGTTGCTTTGGGTCTCTGTGCCAAACCTTTCACTGTTATTGTTGAAAATCCCCCATTGTTGTCGTCATCTTTCAATAGTCCTTCAGGGGTACGGGCGGTGAAGTCGGCCTCGGATTTCTGCCGTCTCCTTATTAGTTTGTCATTTGATGCATCCGGGTCATTGTCTTTAGCTTCTCCAGCGAAAAGGATATCTGCTGTGAGTTCACCATTCCCGTCATAAAATCCATTGGTCGCGCTTCTACATTTCCGTTGAAGCCTCAAAGGTGGACCGGAATTAGAGGAGAGTTTAAGTGATGGACCATCCTCCGGATAATGAGATTTTCCTTTCCTGTAGACAGCCATCTCAAAACCTTCAGATGCCATACTTGTTTCTGATGGTTTAAGGCCATAGAAACCTTGTAACGAGCTCATTGCCGGGGACACCCTTCGAGGAGGAGTTTTCAGTCTTAATGACTGGAATGAGTCACACAAACTGGGAGGCAAATCTGGACCTGAGTTTTGGTAGGCACTGCTTTCTCTGCAAAGAGTTGTTCAACATAGTGAGCTTCACGAAAAACATCATTCCGAATAAGAGCCACAGAGATCAGAGATGCATCTTGCAGGACCTCAAAGGTGAGAGAACTTAGAAAGAACTCCAAATACTTGACAACTCTTTGAAACAAAACTGATTTTCAATTTCTTAGAAAACCACCTTCTCGGATAAACATTTCTATATATGACCTAGAGGATCCAGCGACAAAGGAAGATTCCAAGTACACATTTAGCAGCTCGATCAAGAGACACATTAATTTACACTGCGCAGCTCATTGCTGCCTATGCCATGATTATTACAGCATCACATAAAAGCTCTGAACCCTACTGCATAGACTTGGGTGAAAATAATGCCTGTTTAATGCCATTTAGTCATTTACCACTCCTAGTAATGAAACATTTTTCCCATCCAACACCAGACCACTTAAAACTCGATCTGAGATCAACTCTTGAATTCCCACACAAATGTTTCCTTCCATAAGTTAGCAAGTCATAAGCTTCAGGATATCTTCGCTCTAGACTAGAACTATATCCATCCTATTCCTAATTCCTAAAGGAAAATTAAACTGCTGCCGAGGTAAGGAAACATTTCTAAATGCACCTACTAAGATATAATTAACAGTTGGATGGTTATCTTTACACGCCGATTCCAATTTGTTCAAACAAGAATATTTTGTTGGCCCGATGTGAAGATCAAAACTTCAAAACACGAAAAAGGTTAAAAGACATTGCTGGAATAAAAATATTTAATATTAACTCCTTATAAATGTCTTGTTCTCAAATCTCAATGCATGATGCATCAACAATACAGACCGGCAATTTCTTTATGACAAAATTACGAATATATTATCAAGAGAATGCACTTAACTATTTTCTAGCATCCAAAGCTTGAAAACAGGCATGCCTAGAAATAACAACTCAAGTCATAACCATAAGAAGATACACTACGAAGCGACTTATTGGCTGCCACAAACAAACCATCTTTCCTCTAGAGTTTTTAATTAGTTAACAAGTTCTTCCAAATTGCAATCTAAAGTTATGAAGCTTAAGATACATAGGTGCCAATATGAAAAATATGTATAGCAACCATCTTAATGCATAGATTGAGTTTTAAGTAAAATTCAAGATAATATAAATTATAAAATACCCTGGTGTTTCAGAACTATTGGACAAGCAAGGCGATGGCGGATGCCGCCCTGGTAAAGGGATCTGCAGGGTCTTAAGAGCAAACATTTGAAGATCAGTAACCAGGCCATTCATCTTTTTTATGTCAGCTACCTGATTATTGCAAATCCAGAACAAAAACAACAACAATTTATCAATAAATCATAATCAATAACAACAAAACACTTACATAGTTAGATACAACTTCTAGGTTAACAATGGTCAATTCCCTCAACCAACTTCCCAAAACTATACAAGCAAGTCCATTTATAAGGGAAAAAATAACACTAAATAATTAATACAAGGATGGATAAATTTTATCAATTACCTCAACGCCGTACTTGATGGCGACGCCGGCAAGAGTGTCGAACCGGGAAACTGGATGTTCGATAAAACCGGCACCAGGCAACGAAGAAGAGGATAAACTGTGAGCCTTTCCATTCTCCGAACCACTGTAATCATTGCAAAATCCACTATGTTTGCCATTCGTATGACAACTGTAGTTCCCATTAGCAATGCTATGCCGCCTTTCCCTGTCCATCGGCATAACCAACCACCCCCAAAAATCCCCTATTTATTTACCCTATTTTCATCAACACCCACTATTCTACCTTCAATTCACCTTCCTAATTTTCAATTAAGTCGAAAATTAACGAGTCTGTAGTAGCGGGAAGAGGGAATCCAAACGAATTTCCCCCCAATCGAATTGAATCCAAATGGAATCGAAAGATTAGAAAAATCCAAATTGGAAAAGTAACTAAATGGGTTTTTCCTTCAAATCAAGGAAACGTAGATCTAATGAGTCGTGAAGAATCGTAATTGAAAAGAAAATGGGTTGAAAGATCAAAGATCCTGGCTTTCAGTATTTCTAGGATAAAATACTCGCAAGTCGCAAAGAAGACATGAGCTGTTATTATTGGCTGGCGTGGTACGTGTTACTGTGGGAAAGCCCCCACCTTAACTCGGCCGCCGTTTTTGCCAACTCGGTTACCCCTTTTGTCGGTCGGCACTCGGTTCGGTTGTTTTTCTATATTTATTTTCCCCACTTTTTCTTCCTACAGCACCAAAGTTCAAAAATAAATTATTATATTTAATAAACAACCAGTAAAATATTTCAATTTTTTATTATAATATGATGACTTTAGTTTTCTTTATCATTCTATTTAATTTTAATTTTTTAAATATCTCTAAGTGAAACATACCTAACACTCCTTTTACGACTGAGATCACTTTGAAATTATGTTTTTTTTAATAATTTTCATAATATGTATTTTTGATTAAATAAAAATATTAAATTCTTAAAACCAAATAAATTTTAAACTTATTTTTAATGTATTTTTTTAAGTTATAAATTCAAATATATTTTAGGATTTTGTACCATGAAAATGTATGAATATGTGTCGATAGGGATGGAGCCATGTTGTATATAGAAGAGACTCTTGTCTTTCTCAATTTTTTTTTGATATAATTCCGTTTAAGATCTTTCATAATTTAAATTGTAATACAATAAGGTTTTTGTTCATCCTACATTTTAAATTTAAAGGCTTAATAAACCTCCCTTTCAATGTTTGATCTGATTCCGTCCCCGTGTGTCGGATATAAGTGTCGAACTTGAGTATTTGAAAAGGATGATAAAAATTCCTGATAACATAGTATGATTCAGTACTTTCTTGCATGGAGTTTACTTGACAGTTAAAGCATTTTGTTTTGTTTTTTGTTTTCACTTTACAAATCATCTTCAGAAACCTACTGGAAAGAGTAAAAATATTCATCACAAGACAACATAATCACATTGATGGAAATCCTTTTTCCCTCTTAATATCACCACCAAGATAGTATTGTAAGTCAGCTTATACAAAATTGCAAGCATGGATGAACACCTGCAGAGTTCAATATGCAAATGACATTAATGGTGATATGCTAATTCAAAGTGTTCTTCTGCAATATGTTTGACATGAACAAATAGATAAAAATCGAGTTGATTACCGTGTATGGATAACAGATTCATCCAAGATATCGGAGCAAGACACCGTCGTTACCCAGCACAAATCCCATCTTGTCGTTGATAAACCTCCATAGAAGATTAACATATCAAGTGCATTCATAGATAAGGGCTTAGGGGAAATAAAGGCATTAGACATCTAATATTGCTTCCTTTTTTCAGTTTGAAAACCATGAATTGAGGTAGGGATTTAATATGTAGCTTAATCTAAGAACAATGCTTATTTATGTTATCTGGATTCTTACTTTTTCGCAAAATAACCATGTCCGAAGCATATTCATGCATGATAGGAGCAGAAGAAAGTTAACTCAGATGAATTTTAAACGTTCCAATATTTACCAAAAGGATCATAGCAGATCTTAGTGATAGGGGCAGGAGAAAGTTAACACTAATAAATAAACAAATAACCAAACTGGTCAAGTTTAAGTAAGATAAACTCACTTCACTGAGTACAGATTAGCTGCAATACTATCCGCTGCCTTGTCACGGGTCCAACTCTTTCCACCATTGGTAGTTCTCAACAAAACCCCACTGCCCCCTGCCGCCCAAGCCTCATCCTATACAATCAAAATTTGGTTAGTATGCAGTTCAGAAATGTAAAAGGATAGAAAGAAAAGCTATATCACCGTAGGAAGAAGCCTTAGAATAGAATTTGGTTGCACCCTTGGAACAAAAGGCCAGGGTGATATTCATGTAACCTGTTAGATGGGACATAGCACACAATGCTATCATATTGATATACAGATACGCATGGGCATGTTTCCTCATTAGGTTACACCAGTAACACAGGAATTGGAAGCTACAATTGCTCCTCCAGATTACCTTGAAGCCACGCAGTAGATGGAAAAAACAGTGTGGCAAATATTTATGGATATAATAGTTACCTCCGATCGATAACCAACATCAAGAATGCCAAAACCACGACTTTGTACAGGAACTTCTTCAAAGTCCTCTGTTATCTGGAACATTAGGAATTAAAAT
This sequence comes from Abelmoschus esculentus, assembly GCA_035048815.1. Lineage (NCBI taxonomy): Eukaryota > Viridiplantae > Streptophyta > Magnoliopsida > Malvales > Malvaceae > Abelmoschus > Abelmoschus esculentus. The sequence continues at coordinate 1,177,706 of JAUCBN010000012.1, forward strand.
GAACAAAAATAACTAGAAATAGGTATTAGTGTCAATTTAAAAAGCCTGAACCCAAAAAGATGATAGGGGTTTGTATTCAGATTATCAGATGAAAGTATTCACATTTCATTACTAAAGGTAGTGCAAACAGTTGGCAAGTATTTACATTCATGAAAAAGAGTCGGGGATTCATTCTTTTGGTCCATGAAGTTTGGTGGATATCATATCAGGCTCAGAAATTAAGAATTACATCCTTTAGAAGAAAATCATGCTAGTTTTTCAATGTCCTAAATGAAAACCTTCAGTAGTTACCTATGCTTTTCAATTTCCCCACTTCTGCATTCCTTCTAAGCCTAAGAAAATGGTAAAAGTCACATTTTAACTTGAGAACTAGCCTATGGTTTTCAACCTTCCGGAAGTTGAAAACTCTTTCAAATAAAACCATTTTTCCCATGCTAAATTGAGGAGTTGTTTATGAAATTGTATCTTCTTCTTACAGTTTCTTTAAGATGATTTTTGACATTTACATGATTGAAATGGGGGAAATTATCACTTTTCTTACCCCTGTGCCTTTGCTAAGAAAAAGTCCTCCTCCACGGACAAGAAGCCAAAGACCACCATCGGCCCTCCATCCCATGTTCTGTATTCTTCTTGCAATTGCTCTATTATGTGGTTGCCAGAATGGCTGTAAAATATAAAAGAGAGTGACTATAAGTATGCTGCGTATGGTTAATTTTAAAACAGAATAATAATTACCAACAAGACACATTGGAACCAAATTCTTTTGCTCCTAGAATGCTGTCCACTACCAGCATGTGGATCGTTGAGAAAAGAAAACAGAAGTGCATAGACCTCGCATCTCACCAATGAAGAATCAGTACTGCCCATGCATGAGGAATGAGTAAGATGATGCAATAATTTCAGACTTCAGTAATGTGCTTGAGAACATATAGAAGCATGACTGCTAGCAGTATGACTCAACTTTTAACAATACTTATTAAGAGGAAGCATTCTGCTGTTACTTTTTCTTCCCCCCCCCCCCCCCCCCCCCCCATGTAGCAATACTATTTTATGTTTCTTTTCATACATATAGTATGACTGTATGAGATCTCAAAAGAGAGGCAACTCCTTAAATCCTCTGAAAACAGCAATGCTTAAGGAGTTATACCTGTCCAGGCTCCCAAGTAAGATAAAAGTTACCACGGCTTGAGACTGCCACATATCCTCCATCTGGGGAGCGATTCACAGTGTTAAAAGTTCCCGTGTAATAGCTTGCCCCACTAATACCACTAGAAACTGTTCTGCAGAAGTAACAGGCAATGTAAGTAGTTTCCACTACATACAATTAATAATCTTATGGAAGTTTATATTGCATACTTAATTTCACGGAAATTCAATTTGTTTAAGCCATGTTGCATACTTAAACTTCATTCTAGACAGCAACACACCTATTCAGAGTAGCCGAGACAGTCTCTTGAACAGCAGCTCTCCAGTTATATCCCCTGTTTGATGTAACATATATTGCTCCTTGATCAGTCACCATCTCAGCACTCTTTTCACCAGTTGCCTTTATATAGACCTGTACAAACCCAGATGATTTAACTCAAGTCATTCGAATCACCGATATAAAGGAATAGACATATTCAAATAAGCACACTCGAGAGTTGAAATGCTAGCAAATTGATTGACAAAAACATTTAAATTTAATGAGAAAAATAACACCAAACAATTTACCCATTACTTGAAATGCATAATATGGGGCAAAACAAGTGTAAGTGAAGGTCATCAATGGTTGGTATTATGATGTAAGTGACGATGAAGAGTGCTGACCATGTCTCCAGGAAGCTGAGCACTTAATGGAATTCTTTCCCAGCTTTCTCCAGCATCTGATGTGTACAACAAAATTGCAGGTTTACCAACAATCCAACCTTCTTTACCTTTGAAGCTAATAGAGTTAAACCTATAGTTGAAATCTTCATCCTCAGCTGAAGGAATCGAACGTGGAACCCATGTATTTCCTCCATCTTTTGTCTCCATAATAGTCTGCCTTGTTCCCAGCAAAAAACCTTTAAAAAAAGCAAAAAAATAAACTAAGAAAACAAAACCCATAAATAATAAATTAAAATACTCAGTGAAAGAAAGAAGAAACACCGTGGTTCATATCATCAGGTACAAAGGCAATGTCTAGAAGGACAACACCGGGATCGATGGGAAGTAAGACTCTTTCCCATTCCGATAAAACTTCCTCGGACTTGACCGGCAGTGGGAGAGTCGAGAGAGTCACGAGGGACAGCGAAAGCGACGCCGCTTGAGATATGAGTTTCCTCCGGTTGACGATCGACAGCGGCGAATCAGAATGTTGGTGGGGTTGTTGTTGGAAAGAGGCTTTGGCGATGAAACGTGAGTGGGGAAGGCGAGGAGCGAAGAGAGAAGAGCAACCGGTGACTTGAAGATTGGGCATTGCCCCCATTGTTGTTCGCTTATAACTTTTTCTTCTTTTTTGCTGAGACGGAGAGCTCTGGTTTTTGTGTGAACTTTCTTATCCGAAATGGTGTTTTTGTGGTGGTCGATTATTAACGGCTACGCGGGCAGTTTCAAACGTCAAATTCTTTCGGGATACTATTTGTTAGGGTAAATTACCTATTTCGTCACTTATCTTTATTTTTATTCTTATTATGGTTACAGAATTTAAAACATTCTCATTTAAATCCCAATCGGCCATTGCTTGTTATTTGTAATCATTGTACGAGGATTATAAATTATATTGATTTTAAAATGAGGACGATAAAAGAGACACAATAAGTAGACTAATGTTTTTCACCTTGCTTTAAGGTTTATTTTAAATGATATGTTATAAATATCTCGAAAAATCTCTTTACACAGCATCACCTGTTATTTTTTTAATCAAATAGAGTGGGTATTTTTGTTCTAAAATATACTCTTCTTCGAACCAGTGACTTCTAAAAACAACTGTTCCCGCAACTACTAAAGCAAGATATTTCGTGCAGCACCACCTCTAATATTCATTTTGGTTTATGTGAGAAAATATAATAATAAAGCCATGAAAGTGGAGTAAGCACATTGTAAGGTTTGATCTCGGTTGAACCAACCACAGGTCATCATATTTCAAGAAACACACTTGCTAATCAAAAGGAATACAAAGAAGACAAGTACATCATCTTTTTCAGTTATAAGTACTGCACCATCCTTGGCTAAGCACAGCAAATTAATGTAAAAGCTTTAAGCAATCAAGAGGAAGCAGCCAGCCTACAGCTCTTATGGAAGAATGTACAGCAGGGAGAAGAGCCAAGGTAAAAACAAACAAACAGCTAAACACTTACATTGATACCTTTCCTTCTTCCCCAGGAAATCTACACTAATGGGTGCTCTCCTCTGCTCCATCACTGACTTGTCGCATGTTTTGATAAAGAACGGTGTCAAGGGAGCCATATGCATGTGGTCAGAATCTGTCTCAAATCAAGCAAATAGGACAGTTTGGGATTGCGTATAGGCTTTGTATAGCTTTGCCTTTGGGGGGTGGTTGGTAGAGACGTTGTCACCATTTGTAGAGTTTGGTAGCAGAAACTCCTGCTTGGATTATAAAAAAGGCAAATTTGGGAATTTTATATTTATCCATGCAACTTTAACTTCCTTTCAATTTAGTCCTAAAAATAAGAAGAAAAGGAAAGTGGAGCAAACTCGTCGGGTGTGACAGTAGGGCCCTTCCCTACTTAAAGCTTAAATGGATCATTTGCAGGAAAAATTATCCTGCCAAATCCTTTCGACATGTCATCCATGATCTCGTTCACTAAAATATGTTTCAAAAACGAAACCTAATTACATCATGAGACAATCCTCTTGTATTCTGTAGCAGACTTCAAACTATAAGAACCATAACTAAGTACCTCAATCTTCTTCACACAAAGGACTAGGACTAGGAGTAGGATGAGGGAGATTACCTTGTGGGGAGAAAAACTATAGATACAGCACACACAAGCATTAGAAACAGAATCCGTTCATGTTTTCCCGCGGCTATCTTGAGCTTCATCCTCTTTTACATGACAAAGACAAGTTCAAGAAAGCCGTGGAAAAACATGCAAACGAACCCAAAGTCCAAACCTTCTTCTCTCTCTCCCCTCACTCCTCCATTACGTTCAAACTCTCTCTCTATGGGTGAAGAAGACTGGAAGCACTGCTCATAAAATATTAGATCTGCTGTGGTCTATGGAATTTGAAGCAAAGAAACCAAAACTAAGCAACAAACAAAAATAAAGGGGGTGGGGGGAGTGGAGTGGTTATGTTTTCTGATCATCAAACTGAAAGTGATTCTTTCTAGGAGTGCGGTTATTCAGCTCGTGCGGCTGACGTGTGGTTCCTCCACACGTGTAGGCTACGACATTGTCGATGGTGGGGGCTAACTCTTCCTACTGCTGCTCTGCAACGCAGATTGCTTACCTATTGATTTATTGAAATTTGTGAAAGTATGGTAAGAAATGTGTATCACTTGTTGGTCTAGTTGGAGAAAAATTTTGAGGGTGGCTTCTGAAATTGAATGGTGTAAACAGTGGTGGATGACTTTATTGGAATAGGTGCAACTGTCAACTGCTCTTGAAATTCACAACAAACACATTAAATATAGGGACGAAAATGAATGAAATCATAAAATAAAATGAGTTCTAATGTGTTCTGGATTAAAACCCAAGACTGTTGAGAAAATTTTAGATAATTGTCACATTTTTTCCTCTATTATATTAGTTTTAATAATCGATAATTTGATTAATATCTTTTAAATAATTATATAATAATATTAATAAAATTAAAAATATAATGATCAAATCGATTCAGAATTTCATGACTAAGATAATTCATTCTGTTTGATAACTCTTTAGAATCGTATGTGAATAGAATAATACATTTAAGTAACAGTTTTTCATCAATCAGTAGCTCGTTTTGGCAATTGCATTAACCATAAAACTAATAGCATGTCTTCCATTTCTTAGCAGCACCAACTCTTCCTTACATGCCGAGAATTGTTTCATGTTAACTTCATTGAAGCAAATGAAGTTGCCAAGTCCATCGCCTCGTCAACTCTCGATACATCAGTTCCCTGAAACCAAACTCGAATTAATGAGAAAATCGAACGTAACTCCAGCCTATGAACTAGATTCAAGAATTCAACTGATTAAGAAAACATCCGAGCTCATAGCAACCGGCGTTGAGGCACTGAGTTACCAACCTGTCCCGTAGCAAGACCGCCCTTGCCTCTGCCACACCTCCCCTTCAAAGGCCCTAGGGCATTTGTCAACCAATCTGACACTTCCAATAGCTTGCTCTGTTCAGATTTCTCAGGTACACCGGCATAAACGACGGCCTTGTTTGTGGTTTCATCAATACTGAAAACCATAACCGGCATTCCCTGTTCATTAAATGAAGACAGTTAAAGCACAAATATATGAATCTAACATTGATAGAAGAAATGGTGAGGATTAGCTAGAAACCTTCTGTTGAATAACTTTTGAAACTGCTTCACGAAGAGCAGCTGCGTCTAAACCAACATCAATACGAGTGACACAGAAAGTCTTTCCCTCTTTGGCAGCAACTTCAGCCAATTCGGTTGCTGTTGCAACAGCTTTCTGCATATTTTGCTCGGCAATCTTCTTCTGTGCCTTTTTCAGTTGATTCTGATAAAACAAACCAATTTTAAAGGGGATCTAAGTCCACATCTCTGCTTTAAAGCAGATAATATAAGGCCTGTCTAAATGGGGGCATCAGGGAAAATGTTGAGAAAGAGCCATATAGGTGATAGAACTGCAAAATCTAATACAGACTAGATAGCTGTGATACCTGAAGTTGTGCAATTTTGGCCCTAATATCAGCCTTCTGGGCAGCAGGAATTGCTGCAGAATCCACACTAGTTTTTAAAGAAGCCACCTTCTGTAGAGATGCAAAGAAAATCTTCAACAAGGCAGGAAGGAAGAAAAAAGGGAAGAGGAAGGCAAATATGATAATATGGTAAGACCTTTTCAATTGTATGATGTCGCCCTCTAAATGAAACGAAAAAAAATGAGAAACCAAGCATTTTATCCTATCACAGTTGAGGTAATTCTATATAAAAGATGAATGCAGCAATTGCACATTACATGCAAGAACACTCTAGTAGGGGATGTATATCCACTAAGCTGTTACATGAAAAACTTACTTCGGATTTCACTATGTTATAAGGAGGTTTTTACTAGTTCTGGAGGAAGCATGAAAGAGGAGAGAATAGTATTACAACAAATATTGGGAACTAAATTGAACTGGAAACACTACATTTAAGACACATGAAGACAGAAACCACTGGACTCACCTTGAAGCAGAACAATTTAGAGTAAAATAGCTTAAAACGAAAATAATAAAGGCATTGATTGATAACAAGAACTTCCAAGAATTAAAGTTTTATAGTCTAGGGCATACAAACCTTCTCCAGCAAGCTTACTTCCATCTTGGATGCATCATCTACTTCCTTCAGAAGCTGGTCACCCAATTCCATTGCCTTCAAAGCATTCTCAGTAGTGACGGCAGTTATCCTTCTAACTCCTTTAGCAATTCCCTCTTCAGATAAAAGAGCAAATGCCCTTGCTTCCCGTGTATTTGTTATGTGTGTGCCTACAAAATCCTTGAAGTCAGCTTCAACAAAAAAATTTCATAGCAAGGCTTCTAGTAAGTTCATTTAAATTAAAAAAAAAATTAACCTCCACACAGTTCTGATGAAATTGATGACCATTCTTTGTTTTCAGGATCAGCAAGGAGGTCCTCCACTTTTTTACCAACTGCCACTACTCTAACGGGATCAGGATAAACCTGCATTGGAAATATAACCCCAACATAACTTCAAAAAGGAATTTGCGAAACCAAATTAGAAAGCCATAAAAACAAAACTGTTTAAGTTTACTTCTCCAAAGACGGCTCGCAAACCATTGATACGCTTGGCTTCAGCAAGTGTTACCTCCTTTGCATATACATCAAACTCGGATTTTATTTGATCATTCACGATAAACTCAATTTTTCTCAAATGATCAGCATTAATGGCACCATCTCTGTTTGGATCTGATGACATTGGATCAAATTTTAGCATACTGCAAACTAAATAGAAAGACTTAAACCATACTACAAACTAAATAGCATAACAATTGAGGTTCTATGTGATATAAACTGAAAAAATCCCAAAAAATTAGTGTTCAACTTTTAGTTTAGATTGAGCTACTAAATCTATGATACAAAAATTGGTTGGTATGAATCTAAAAATTAAATGCTGAGTAGATTGGTTATTTGAATCTATGGTAACAGTTCAGAGAATTTGAAGCACTAAATTTTTTATGTAAAAGGAAAAGACGTGAGATTAATGTACATAGAAAAATAAAATTCCCCTTAAATTGTATCAACTGACTGACACAATAAGTAGGTAACTATGCTCAAGTTTTCTAATGCTCTGAGGTTAAAAATGCTTCACTATATGTGATTCCTAAAATGATTAAATCACTGCAAATTTTTATTTTCGATGGTTTAAAGATTCAACTGTTTATCAAAGAAATCCTGAGTTAAACTTACCATGGGAAAAATCAAATCTCAATTTTTCAGGAAGAACAATAGACCCCTTCTGGTCAATATGATTACCAAGCACTTCCTACATTCAAATTATAAGAACGTGAAACATGGAAAACTAATAAGAAATAGAAAACTGCTAATGAATTATGGATATCAGCATATTAATTCGTACCCTAAGGGCGAAGTTCAACATATGGGTGCAAGTATGGTTAGGAGCAATCAATGTCCGCCTGTCATAGTCAACCTACAGAATAATTACAATAATGAAAAGGTTGGAATAAATGGAGCAAATCATTTCATGGATAAATAAGAGGTATTTTGAAGTTTATGGTTTTACCTTACACGTTACTTTATCACCAATAGAGAATTTGCCAGTAACTCCAGAAAGAGAACCAATATGAAGTACAAAACCTCCAAAAATTTGAACATTACATACTTGGAAGGAACCAAAGGGACCATCAAGAGATCCGGTATCAAAAATCTATGTCCACAAGTAAATGAGTCAGACGAATAAAGAAAGCGCAACTAAGGAAAGCAATCACTTGATTTGCATACATCCCTTGTTGCATTACTTTCTTAGATATGGATGGCAATGTAGTTCAGTATGAAACACATTTCTAAGGATAGAATCATATGTATATGTATATGTAATATAATACCTAAAGAAAGGTAGAAGTGATGCCCGAATCATAATTGTCTTTCTTTTTATTTCAAGGAACTTCTCAAACTTACAAAATTATATAACCAGCACAAAGTTCCCTGTAAAACCTACTATAGCCATCTAGAAAACCTTGAACAATCCCTGATCAAAGCAACCACCAAATTTAAACCCTAAGCCTAATTTACTGTGTCCCAGGCTAGCTAGCCAAGCTAAGCTGAATACTTCTGTCATTTTGCTTTAACCTGCAGGATTCAACCCTTCCATCCTAAATCAATCAAATTTGTGCTTTCCAAACATATAAAGTCACAAAATCATAAATTTCTTTTTTCACAAATGTAACCAATATATTTAAAGTTTGTGGCACTATGCAGTGTATGACACTGGTTAAGATAAAATGCAACATGAAAACATTGTTAAGATAAACCTTTTCACACACTGAAGTTAAATACCTGACCACCTTGCTCAGCATAGAAACTTGTAGATTCCAAAACTATACCAACATCATCACCAGCACTTGCACTTTCCACAAACTCAGAACCAGTGTATATAGCCTTTATAGTACTTTCATGGTCCTGGAAAAAGTGGGAAACATCAAATAATGGAATACTCCATCAGAAGGATAGGAACGAGTGTCTGACTTCCAAAGTTTCTAATAGAAATAAAAGAAAGTCATCTCATAACTTCAGGCACGCAACGAAGAAACTAAAGAGTAATGAGTTTGAAAAGCAAAGTCCTAATAGATAACAACACCTCCAGCAAGAACCTAATTCAGGTTATGCACATAAAGGGTATATGACTACTTGACAAAAAGATGACAAACTAATTACTTTAAAAGGATTCATCGCTACATATCAATAGAAAGAAAGAAATTCTACAACAAAGAAAACTCCTAAGCATTCCATTGGTGTTGTTAAATAAGATGAAAAAGGAGATATCATGCAGTCAGATCATGTTACTTTAATCATACAGGCAGATAACAAATAAGCCAAAGATAAATATTTACCCTAATATTATCAATCATCAAATAGGATAAACGAATGGCTTTAAGACTGAAATGAAAGTTAAACAACCAAGAAACAAAGATTTTTTAAAAAATACAATTTATCAACATCATTCTCAAACTTCACTAGAATTTTCATTTTATCTGTTCCCATCATGACGCAGCAAAAATAGAATTCTCTCAGTAGCCAACGACTCATTAAACTTTCAATATTTTCACAAGCCAAAATAATAACCCAGACTAAATGACATCTAACTGAAGTGTCTTCTAAAGAAACATGCAGACCTTGAACCAAATGAATTTGAAGGAATCGTCTGTTGTAGACACTCCATTCTTGTGCAGCGCAGAGGTAGCATCAGCATCCATGACAATAGCACCACCAGCTTGCTGGAAAAAAACTTCTATCAGCATGAAATATGGAGAAAAAAATTCAATTACGTGAACACTGCTTTATACCTTAAGATACATTTGGCTTTTGATGCATCAATTGATTTCCTTTTAGATCATATATACCGTGTCTAAGAATTCCTAGCATCTTTTACTTAATCAAAAAAATATCTAGCAGACTAATAACAAAAAGTTCAATGGATACACAAAACGAACTCTCATTACCTTATTTCTGGCACTCCTTGACTTTTCCCTGGCCTCATCCATGGCATTGTTGAAACCCTCAACATCTACTACCAAACCTCTTTCCTCTGCCATCAACTGCAGGAATGGAAAATTATTATGGAGAGAAATAGACATATATAGAAAAAGAGAACCAACTCCACCTGTCTACCTGAGTTAAATCTAACGGAAAACCATATGTGTCCCACAAGATAAATGCATCCTGAAAAAATAAGACAAAGCAATGCAGTAAGATAGCCACTGTTACATGCAAAGGAGGTGCATAATCTTACCAACATAACCAAATATTGATAAAATTTCTTAATCACGCTAAATTCATTTGAGCATTCAGTACGATTGAAACTTGCACATAAATCTTCAAGGAGATTGTAAAAGAAAAAATAAATTCAACAATTAGAGTGTAGGTAGGTAGGTAGCTTAAAGATTATCATAACCACTTTAAATGCTAAACATAAGTAAAAATAGCATAATTCAGAAAAATATACACAGTATGATGCATTGATAGCATGTGTTGCTCACAACTATTGAAAATGACGAATCGAAATTCAAAATGCAATTACCTGTCCGCTTAATACCCTCCCCTGAACATCCTGAGCTGCCTTCTTAAATTTTTCGATTCCCTGAACATAAGGTCAATTATTCACGATTATCATTTAACATACTGGCAATACACTAATCATTACAGGAAGATCATATCTAAAAACAGTTAAGCAACACGGCTAATAGAAGGAACTATGAAGATCACATCAAAAGTTTGTAACTCAAAACACTAACTTATTGTTATAACAAGTGATTCCAAAACAAGTTTTTCATTGTTTGAAGGCCTTTTGAAATCGTAGAAATATGTTAAAACAGAAATATTGAAATATCTATTAAGCTGCATGAAATTAATGTTATGTACATGCTCACCTTCACCAAAGTCTTCCCAAAGCTCGCCTCTTCTGCAGCAATTATGTCTCCAATACGTGCCTCATGCTGTTTTAACTCTGGGAAAACATCACCCATTACCTCCACCACAATCCTTACAAGCCTGGGTTCAAATGAATGATTAAATGACAAATAAAAGCCAATTACAAAGTTAATGACTTTGGTTTTAAGCTAATACCGCAAAACCTTAATACATGAATGCTAAATAAAACTTATAACCTCAATTAATTAATTAAATCTCATAGGTCCGACTCTCACCAGTTGATTAAGATAAACCTCACCTAAAAATAAAAAGAAAAAAAAAACTTTTGTCCCTAACAAATATATAAATTAATAACTAAATTCCTATAATACTATTAAGAAAATTTCACTTAACAACGAAGCTCTTTCCCAAAATATGCATCTAGAATTGTTTTATCCCTTTTTACATCCTAAAGAAAACTGCACTACTACATAAGTTAAAAAAAATTCACACAACATATTTGAGACAACTGTTTCATGCCATTGCAAGTAATCAAGGTGACTATTACAGGAAATGCCTCAATTGGAGAAATAGTTAGTGAAGCACAATAGTCATATGGGTCTTTGGTAATAATTGCTAAAAGCATATTCATGACCTGACCCTTTGAGTAACATTTTCATCTATAGGAGATTCTGGTGTTTTTAGTGTTTTTCATTATCTTGGTAAGAAAATAATATTATAAATGTACAACGTCAGAAAACATAAAATTCCATATGAATAAATTATTCATTTATCAATAATTAAATAACCTCTTTAACTAATATGTTTTGCCTAGTCCCAATAGTATAAATTCATAGCCTTTACTCTCAAAATTGGTAAAGAATATAGAATATAGAATATTATTACATATACAATTAGTAGCAAAATAAGAAAAAAAAAACAGAAAAATTGGCTGTTCCTACCTGCTGAAAAAACCCTCAGGAGCTTTTAAGACTTCACTGCCATAGCGAACAGCACGGCGAAGAATACGCCTTAAGACATATTCACGACCCTCATTGCCTAATCATCAAATGCAAACGTATTGATCAGATTTAGAATACTACATAGTGCGTCTCCAAAGAGAAACTTCAGTTGGTTGTATAAATGAGAATAATTACAAACCAATCCAGTGTAAACAAAACATACACTCGCATCCACAACAATCACATTTAAAACACATGGACCATGTAAATGAGGAAGTAGTGTGCAGAATTTAAATAGACGTTTAAAGTAAAATAACTTTGAAGAGATGAATTTCAACCAACCCTGAAAATGTCATCACGAAAATGAAGAAAAAATACTCCACCATACAATATAAACTTGGAGAGAGGATTTATCATTGTCAAACGACCCTGAAATTTTATTTCAATTATCACCAAATACTATAACTCAACAGCTGTACTCAGAGTAGCTCTTAACAGGTTAAGATAATGCAATTTAGCAGTGCCTAAAACGGACAGCAAAAAGGAACCCACAATCTTGTCCACACTGTGATAGGCTAATAGCAAATGCAAAAGGAAACAAAAACTAACCAATTACTGGCCACACTTCTTTACCGCACATACATTCAATAACATATAATTAAAGGAATTCGTCCAAAAAGCCTCCCCAACAATCATAAGAGGACAAAATGTTTTTTTTTTGTTAAATGGACAATTAAATGTAACAAAGAAAAGCTCTGAAAATTTAAACATTCAACAAAAAATCTCACGTCAATATCTACCTGGAGAAGCACCATCAGCAATTGCAAAAGATAAAGTTCTAATATGATCAGCAACAACCCTATATGCCATGTCACCTTTGTCTACATCATCGGGCCCAACTTTTCCAGAGTATAAGCGTGCACCTGTGACCTGTTAAAGGGGAAAAAATAAATTACTATGAGTTCAATCTTCCTCATTCTAGCTTCAATTGCAAAAACCTTTCAACAAGCCAATCAATTGTAGCCAAGTCAGCAAAATGGAGAAAAAATTATTCTGAAACACTTCAGAATTTGAATATCCGTTATGTAACAGAATAGCTTGCTAAAATGAAGAAACCGTTGAGTGTTAAATTTGTGATAAAATTAGTAACTAAGGAATTTATTCTCTAGCATTAATTAAAAACAGAGGCATACAAAGTCATTGCATAGAGCCATTACACAGAGCATCTTTTCTTCCTATGCAACATTTACAAGAATTGTGGTTTCAAGAAAAAAATATTGAGCATAGGGAAAGAGAACAATTGTATCAAGGTCATACTTTAAACACCACATCAGTGAATACACATTCAGAAATTCACAGATATATTTAATTACAATATTAATTAAAAATAAAAGAAAAACTAAAAATAGGGGTATCATTATCTAACCTTTTGGATAACATCAAAAATCGGCAAAAATACATCTGTATCATAATTGCTCATCTTGTTCTGGAGTACTGAAGTCAATCTCTCAAACCCCATTCCAGTGTCAACATGCTTTGCCGGAAGAGGTTTTAGAGAGCCATCACTTTCCCTATTAAACTGTATAAGAGTAATGCATGTATCAGTGGAAAATATTATTGCTGTAAAGGGCTCGCATGACAAGCTAGCATCAAAGAAGTTTGGCAGATATATTACTCTCTCTATTGCCCCCAGATAAATACTACAGAGGCACATACACATGTCAGCAGGCTAACTTCAGGGATAACTTTGAAATTTTAACAGTGATTGATTGTATGCATATCAGATACGACAATGAACAAAATGGAGAGAATAAACATAAGAAAATACAACGAAGTGTACCTGAATGAAAACAAGGTTCCATATCTCAATACAAGTTGGATCATCATTATTCACCAATGAAGCAGCATCGCGATTGCCTACTCGGTCATAATGAATTTCAGTGCAAGGCCCACAAGGACCTGTATCACCCATCTCCCAGAAATTGTCCTAAAAAAAGGGATAAAACCAATTAGAAAGACCATAGAACCTATTATTCACGAAATTCCAAACTTTAGAAAATAAAAGTAATATGTTTAAAATGAGTGGATGGAATAAGGGACATATGTACCAAATAATTCTCCGTTACATGGAGATATATAAAGATTCCCATACATTATTCATGTAATGGAACAATAAAAATAAATCAAACTCCTTGTTTCAATCAAATAAGTTATTCCTTCATCAAATAAGACATAATCAGATTACTCTGAAACTCAATTATAAGCTTCAACACAACACCAACATAAGCATATTTATATAAGGGTATATGATATCCAAATTAAAATCTCAGAATACGTTTTAAAGTATACAAGGTGCACCAAGAATAGATTGGTTTATCAGAAAAGAAGAATAAAATTGAATCATGTAAAGGAGGATTCACAATATACAAGGTGCCACTTCCCATGACCAGGCATGATTATACATACTCAAAACACAAAGGGGGAAACTTACTTTGCAACCAAATGGCAGTACACGTTCAGGGGGCAGAAACTTGAGCCATATATCTCTAGCTTCATTGTCAGGGGAGAGACCAGCTTTTTCATCACCACCGAAGTATGTGGCATAAATACGATCTGTAGGCAGGCCATAAACCTGCAGTTCCACAAACAAGCTTGAAATTGTTGGAAAAAAGAAGCAACTCAGCATATCAAGTATCAACAATATAAACACCCAGCATTCCATACCCAGACCGATCAAATTGGTAACAAATTAGCTATATCAACAGAATATTATACAAGATATGCTAAACACTCGTTTATAAACTATTCATGTTTTGCAAAGTCAACAGAAAATAAATTGTAATGCATAAAATACATACCTTAACGAGGAGTTCCCAAGCCCACTCAATTGCCTCCTTCTTGAAATAGTCCCCGAACGACCAATTCCCTAACATTTCAAAGAAGGTATGGTGATAAGTGTCTTTTCCTACATCATCGAGATCGTTATGCTTCCCGCCAGCTCGAATACATTTTTGAGTGTTGCACGCCCTGGTGAGCTTACTCATAGCAGTGTTCGGATCCACAGTCCCCAAAAAGATCGGCTTGTACTGGTTCATACCTATCCAATCACCATTAAAAAAGTGAATCGAAACATTTTAAAACCAAATTTAGTGAATTCCGACAATATTATGAAAGAGAAACTCTGTGTCACATAGCTGAGAGTTGGAAGTTGCGAAATGATACTTCGTTATACACAAATCAACACAACAAACATTCAGAAGAATATGTCCAATTCGTCTGCTTAAAGTTGTAACGGCAACTAAACTGAAAATCGAAGAAAATAAAACGCACCAGCATTAGCGAACAAGAGAGTGGGATCATTGTGAGGAACGACGGGGCTAGACTTCCAATTGACGTGGTTTTTGCCTTCAAAGAACTTGATGAAGGTATCACGCACCTTCGTCGCGGGCCACTCCGTCTGCGGCGGGTCAACGACCGGCATCGTCACGGATTTGCGAAGAGACGAAAAAGAATAAGGCGTAGGATTGCCGGTGATGGCAGAGAGAGGTGTGAATACCCTGAGTCTTGGCGCCGCCACTAGGCAAGGATAAGCAAGACCTAGGATATGGTCACAGAGCAGAGTGGCCTTCATTCATATTCTAACGCTAAGCTTCAACCAGATTTTATTTACACGCGCCAGCTAATACCAATATTTTTAAAACTTTAATTGGATTTTTAATTGTTCATAAAAATATCTTCAGATTTTCTTTTAGTTTTTGAGATATATTTTTTCCCATTATTCCATACGACAAGAAGAATTTAGGAACAGAATCCGGTATTTCTCTGCTTAATTTAGGAATGTGAATACAGAATCTGAGTTTAAGTCTAAAGTTCAGGGATTATAATATAAAGTTTAAAAATTATAATTTTATAATTTTAAATTAAAATAAATAAATTTTATAAGAATATATGTATAATAAAATCTTAAATGTCACAATTTTATAGGAATATAAGACTCCACGAAAATTTATCTCGAGACGTTGTTATGACTTTTGTGATCCTTCGAAATGATGTACGATTACACCTGGTTGATTGTATAAAGTTTACGTTGGATACTATGATAGCGTATATACGGAGATTATATTAATTGTATATAATTGTATAGGGTTTGTTTTGTATAGAATATTTACGGTGGTCTTTTGAATAAATAAAAGTTTTCATTTATCAAAAAAAATTTTTAAATATCATAATTTTTTCAAATATTTTAAGATAATTAACCGATTAACTCGGATGACACTTGACACGATAAAAAAATTAAAAAATACTATTAACAAACTAAGGGTATATTTTTGACCAATTCAATCAAATATTTAAAATAATAAATAATAATTAAGTATTTAAATTTAAAAAAAAAAACATGACTAATATTCAAATTAAATAAAATTTGGACTTCTACAGAAATATTTCAACTAATTGAGTGATTTATTAAGGTATCCCGTGATACATAGTATATTTTAAGAAAAATAACAATTAAATAATTGAAAAACATTTTTGACTATTAAAAATTACTTATATATATATTTTTGGACGTAAAGAAGAACGTAGATAACATGCATTACAAATGAAGAAATGTTACATGTGGATATTGTTTGAATGGACGGCTACAAGTGTATACTATTTTTAGGGATGGCGAGGGTCGGATCGGAATAGGTTTTGACTGCTGGATTTTCGTCCGAAAATTAAAATATTTGTTTTGATCTTAACTCAATTCTAATATATTTTTAATATAACTCAATTTAACATAATAAAAATTATAACCTTATTCTACCCTGATATTTAATAAAAAAATTCAATTAAATCTGATTTGAATAAAAAAATTAATAAAAAAATTAGATATTATATATATAAATATATATAAATGTATCGGGTATGATCGGATCGAAAAATTTTTACATTGAGTCTGACCTCAACCCCAACACGAATTTATTTTTTTTAATAATTCAACTTAATTTAATTCAAACCCATTTTTTAAAATAAAAAATGTGCCTATCGGATCAGTTTGAAACCAATGATTCTAAATTAAATTGTCATCTCTAACTATTTCATTAGTTACAGCATCCTGCATGGCTTCCAGTCCATGACTGTTGGAACCAGTTATTTGGATTTGCATGTACATACAATATAGTTAGATATATGGTTTAGGTTAAAGCTGAGGTATTCTTTTATCCGATTAAATTTTAGACTTTAATTTTTTAATGTCGTGGTTTTGAAAGTACACAAAAGAGGAAACGAATAGTTTTGTAGCAGATGAGACCTGCAGGAGAAGAAAAGATTCAGATGATATTCCTTTGTGTGTAAAACACGTCCGATAAAATCGAAGGAACTTGAAACCCAGATATTAAGACAAAGGGGTTTAGCGGCCATTAGCCAATAGCCATGGCTCCATGCATATAAATACATGCAGAAAGCCATGAACTTTTAACACAGTAATCAATATAATCCAAAGAAAACATGGCAGGAAGATCAAGAACCGACGTTTCTGCTGTTGTCTATAAGGATTTCAAACCTCAGATCGAGCAAAAGGAAGAACAAGGAGCTAATATACTAGTTATTCATCTTCCAGGTATGGTCTGTTAATTTCTTCTAATTTTTTTTGGAATTCTTTCTTATACTAGTTTTGATTTTGTTTGGACAGATTTTCCGAAAGAACAAATCAACGTGGCGTACGTGGCTGCTACCCGGAGCATTAAAGTTCAGGCAGAGAAAGCGGTGGAGAAGAACACACGGAGCCGAATCAATCAATCTTTCCCTGTTCCTGAGAATTGCAGCGTAGAAAAGATTAAGGGGTCTTTAAGAAACGGTGTTCTCACCATCACAATGCCCAGAAGAACAGTTACTCAACATCCCCTCGACGCTTCGGAAGATGTTAATGTCCCCAAACCCAAAGCTTCATCTTCATCTTCAACCTCTGGTGTTGAAAAACAAAGAGACCAGAAGCTAAAGTCTCCGCCAAAACCCATAGCTCAGCCTAAACCACCAGCGTCGACGGCATCGAAACCAATAGCTGAGCCTAAACCACCAGCGGCGACGGTGGCAAAACCGATAACTGAGCCTAAACCACCAAAGGCGGCTGCTCCTCAAATTCCGAAAGAAAAAACTAAAGGAAAGGAGTTTGAGGCATTGCCGCCTTCAAAGCAACAAGAAGAAATACAAAGTAAGGTTTCTCCCATTGCAAAGCAAACCGGCGAAGAAAAGGCTGGTGGGTCTATGCCTACCACTCCTGAGATTGTTGAGAAAATGGGTGAAACTAAAGATGAGTTAAAGGATTTAGTCCGAGAGAATGCTAAATATTCCATGCCCGAAGCCGATGATATTCCGAAGGCTCCGGAGAAAGGCAGAATAGTCGAGAAGAAGCCGAAAGAGGGTGGCAGCGGGTTCGTGGAAATGAAAGGCATGAATACAATAATGAAGACGGTGAAAAGGTTGAGCACCGACGATGGTGAAGATCGGCAGTTGCTGATTAACATAGGGGTCTCAGTTTTGGTGATTGTGGCATTTGGGGCTTATATTACGTATAGATATCGGTCATCTGGAAAAGCCAAAAACTAGTTCATGTGCATCGTATCAACCAAAGTATCAAACGACCAGGTTTAATGGCTGAAATGTGTTGTAATTTCTAAATGTACTGATTTACATATTTACCATCCATAAGTTTCAGAATATAAAGCAAAATTTGATCATTTCAGAATATTCTTTAAGGATGCATTGCATTGAATATCCTTCTGATTATCAAGATTACAAACATTAATTGACGCATGGAGGTTCTCCAGTTCGTTCAAAAAAAGTTCGAATGTTGAACCCTATTTCACAGATTTCAAACAAATAGATCTTCTCCATTATCCTAAAAAACTGACATACCAGCACAGGGGTACCTAGAGAATGAGTACGTCGGGACGGGCTGTAACTTAAAGGGTCACACATAAAGACCAAAGGGTAGTAAAGAAACAACTTTAAAACCTGTGTGCATCTTTTTACCGGTTCGAGAGTCAGGCGCATCCGAAGAAGTGTTGCAAGGATTGAGAGCTGAAGACATTAGCTGCAGTCCTTTCAGATCTGACAGGAGAAATGTGAAGTTGATATTTGATGAATCTCTGTGAAGAAAGAAAAAAGAACTCTCAAAACCATTGGCATTGTGACAAGAAGATGACTACAGAATCTAATATCAGAACATAAGCATTGTGACAAGAATGTGACTTGGAATCTAATATTAGAACATTCTAGTGCTGCTTGAATAACCATGTCTTATATTATGGCAAGGAATGAAAATAATACAGCTAACTGAGAAAGTATTTCGGAATTTGTGTCAATATGCCAATCTGGTTCTAGTTGCCGAACAAAAGATGTGCGTCCATTTTCTGTTCTGCAAAAGAGAACCTGCAGATTCATTTCAGGAAAAGTAAAAATATTAAATGTATGAACAAACACGAGGATAGAACGCAAAATTTCTGAAATTAGCGAAGAAAGAATGATCAACTAGCTTATATTTGGTCCACATATATTGCCACTGACTGGAGGATCATACCAATTTGAGATATCTAAATCCAAGAAAAAGTACTATACAATCACACAAGTACCTTGTCCTTTACCAAACCACCAGAGGTGAAAATCCCAGCATTTTCCAAGGCCAGAAGTACATTTTTCTATAGACAAACACTTGCACAATGTTAGTCACAAGGTAAACCAACTGACATGAAAATCAGCAAGTAGCCTAATATGAAATACTACTGCATGCAACAAATAAGAAGGATACTATACATGCAATGCAACAAAAAAGGGAGAAATTTGCTTGAAATTAGAAGAATATATCTATCAAAACCTTGAAACACATAATATGTACATTTATGGAAGCTTAAGTACCTACAAAGAAACATAACTTAATACAATAGAAAAAGGTTCGAACTCACTTCGCTTTCATCATCAATAACTCTTTCCATGAGATAAAGATCGCAAAATTTGGTTATCTCCAATAGCACATCCAACACAGAGGACTTAACCGTTGCTTGTTTCTATCCAGATTTGAACAAATCAAATTACCTATTTGCAGATGAAAGCTACAAACACATAGCTCACAGAAAAGATCACTACCTGCAACTCCTCGGGACTGCTTTCCTCAAGGATAACTCCAAGCAAACGGCACGTTACCTACTCCAATAAGTTGTTGTACCATTAAAGTTAGGTGAAGACCTTAAAAAAAGCCCGAATCAATGATATCAAAGAATTCTACTTCCAGAAAAAGGGACACAAATAAAATAAACATCAAACATTTTCTTATTGTATTACCATTAAGGACTGAGGAGAATATGAAGGTTACCTTTCTACCTTCACTCAGTTTCTGCCTAACTATTTGTCCCAATGTTGGCTGCAAAGAAGGAAACAGAGAGATGCAAATTACAGAGTAATAAACATATCAAAATGTAAGAGAAAGAGGTCAATTCATACCTTCACCGGCTGGAAGAACTCATCAACAACGTTTTGTGCTCTTAAATCCTCTGAAGGCAAACAAATTCCAGAAGGCATCAATGTTGTGTTTGACTGGGTACTAATAGAGGAGCTACTAGTTGATGGAGCTTGACGTTTTGGTTGCCTTCTTGGAGGTGCTGCAGGTGATCTCATCATCCTATAGGTAAAGACGATTGCAACAGCAAGCCCTGCAATAGCCCCGACAGATCGTGGATCCTGATGCCAATATGGATATGGTAAGAACATACACATCACTATCGGAAACATTGACCAAAAGAACCCAATAGATTCAGATTCGCTGGACAGAAAATGAAGGATAAAACTATGAACAGCACTACATGCCCAAATTCAGTAGTAGACGTTACGGAATGCCTTCTTACAACCATCATTTTCAAGAAATCTGTCATGGTAACTGTTGTGGTATAGCAATCACAGATGAGATTAGTCATGTCAGTACTACGGATTTGAGATGTTTTTTTTACCTCAATTAAGCATTTTCACTCTCCGTATAGCAGTAAAGCTAAAAAAATCAATAACGTCAAAAAAGGTCGCATTCGAGACTAATCAGCATCATTTATTGTCCGTAACAATTTATCATATAGTAAACCAGTTGAAGAATTCAATAATTCACCTAAATGACGAGAAATTCAACGCTGAAATAAGATTAATTTCTCCAATATTATAATTTTCTTCCGTAGATTTTTTTAAGAAAAAAATCAATTATCAAAATTAAGATTCCCCTAAAATCACCAATAAACTACTAAATCATAAAACTAATTATGAAAAATGAAGTTTCCAAGCGACAAAAAGGTCGCATCGAATCCGCAAAAAATGCGAGAAGAGAAATTTAAAAGAGAAAGAAAAAGAACCAGTTTCTGGAGCGAGATCGAGAATAGATTTGACATCCTGAGGGCGAGATAAGTTCCGAGACGCTTGATGAGTTGAATCAGCTCGTCCTTGGATGACGACGAAGACGAAGATGGCTCCGCCATAACCACTCGATTAATAAACGACACCGCCGCTCGATCGAGCAAAATCGTCTTTGTTGTTGCCTATGAGAGGAAGCTTTTTCAGATTCTCAACATCATTTAATTAAATAATGAAAAATACACCACTTTCGCTCTGTAAATGAAGATTTCTTCTTTTCACATCAACTATGGATATCTGTCGTAAGGTAAAAGGTAATTAGAACTGGAAAGATTCGTCTTTCCCTTCACCGTTTTGTTGTTCATTTCTTTAAAATACACAAACAGTCACTAAATTATCTCTAAAAATATAAACCGATCATCAAACTTTCAAAAATTATATAATAAATATTAAATTTTTAGATTTTATTACAAAATGACCATAGAATCATTATCTATAATTAATCGAGAGAATTACTAAAATTCTAAGATAAAATATTTAATTTTTAATATTTATTCATTTAATTAATTTAGACATCGATAATAAGGATTAAATTAAGAATTGACTGATTAAATATATTAATTTGAAGATTAAATATTTTATTATTCAAACTTATGTAATAATTATGTTACCCACTTAACGAAAATTAAAGATTTAATAATTATTTTATAACAAAAATTAAAAATTAATATTTATTATATAATTTTTGAAAGTTTGATGGCCATTTGGTATTTTAGGAGATACTTTAGTGACCATTTTTGTATTTTATTCTTTCCCTTTTTATTTAAATGAAAACATATATTAGGTCAAATTATGGTTTTGATATCTTTATTATACTTAAATTTCAGATTTAACGTCTATACTTTATATTTTACATAATTTGATCATCTTTTAAAATATCATTAATTAGTACACCGTCAATTATCCTGATTAAATAAAAAAAAATGATGTCTCAATCAGTTTGACCTGCTTTTTAAAAACTAAATGTTAGTATTTCAATCGAAATAATTGTTAATATTTTTGACAAATTAATGATACTATAAAACTAGAGATTAAACTAAAGCATAATGGAGGGACCAAGCTCAGAGTTTAACCAAAATTTTATAGGATTCTTAAGTAAGAAACGCTGCGTTTCATTTTCTTTCCTATTCTTTTTCTGTAGGAAACAAAATAAAGTATCCTATGAGTAATTTTAACCAGTAATGGAAGTTTCATTGGAAACATCTCAACGAGTCTTTCTTCTTTTGTATGTAGTAAGTATGACGAAACATCTTGCCTCGGTGATTGAAGGAACGGTTATTGTTTTTGGAGATTATGATTCAAACATCAGTAGTGTCAACACAGTAATTCAACGATCAATATCCAATAGTTGAAAGTATATTACTGTAAGTCTATAACACTATAGCTGATTAAAAAAAGTATGCAGGTAAGTAAATTATAAGTTTAACCTCCATTGGATTACGCTTAATAACAATTATGCTTATATATTTAAAATAGAAAATATATATTCTATCAATCAACGTTTAGTAGAAACATCTTGTCTCAGTGGTTAAAAAAACAAGAAGTCATGGTTCAAGCATTAGTAATGTCAGTACAGTGATTAAACGATCAATGTCCAATAATTGAGAGTATATTACTGTAACATTGTAGTCGATTCAAAAAAAAATACATAGATAAATAAATTACAAGTTTAACCTTCACCGAATTACGCTTAATTACAATTATGCTTATATATTTGAAATAGAAAAATATATATTATATCGATTAACATTTGGTGACTAAAAAATTAATTTAAAAAAATTCAGTGTTATAATTGAATATTTTTATAATTCAGTAATTAAAACAAGATAACTTTTATAATTTAACGATAAATGATTCGACTATCGATAATTTTTATTTTAAATTTTTTTTATTTGTATAGATTTGGGATTTTTTATTTAATAAATTTATCTATTTTCTTATTGACATAGTAGAGGTTTTATCTTGTCTCTTACAAATTTTTGTCTCATCTCTTATAAAGTTTATTTTTTACTTTTGTGAGTTTTTTTAAGGGCTTGTTTGTTTAAAAATTAAAGTATAAGGGCATGTTTGTTTAAAAATTAAAGTATAAGGGCATGTTTGTTTAACAATTGAAGCCTGAGGGTTTATCTGGATGTAAAGAAGGTGGTTGAGGGCTTATTTGTTTAACATATAATCCAACGTAAAGGTAGAAAACTAAAAGAAACAGGGAAAAGGTAGCGTTTCTTCCGAAAAAAGGAAGAATTAAAATAACTGGGAAACGGCAGCGTTTTCTACCGAAAAAAATAAAAATAACTTTGGCACGCATGTCTAGAACTTGCAACTTTCACATTATTAACACGATGCTCTAACCAACTGAGCTAATAGGCCACATACTAAAAGTTTATAATTTATTTTATATATTTTGTGATCAAATAATGTGTCTTCTCTAACATAACGGTATTAGTTTTGATTTGGAATTTTTCGTGTGATATGAACGGTAAAGTTCAAATTATGTGTTATCGTCTATACTCATCTTAATTTATTAAAAATATTATGGTTTCTTTAATTTTTTAGAATTTAATATCTTATCGTTTGAGTTTATGGTCACTCGAGTTAACTGATCTGTTCCTTGACTATTTAATGAGTGTTCGAATTTATATATTTTTTTATTAATAATTATTTCCCATTGTCGATTTGATATTACTAATTTGGTTCTATTTTGATCATTTTCAGTGTAGGAACTTATTTTTCAGAACCAACAGAAAATAGTGAATTCTGCATTTTTTTTTATGACTGAAGTCGCACGACGCTTTTCGATCTGGCAGATTTGGATTATCCAGTCAACAAAAGTTTCTAGAAGATAGTCCAGTCATATATTCTAGAAGGATGAATGAATTATTTGAGAATTATCTTGAAGATTTATCTTAGGAATTTAAATTTTAAATTTTAGAACATTTATCTTTATCTTTTTTATTTTTTTTTAAATTTTGAATTGTTACATTTTTAGGGTTTTAGAATAGTATAAATACCCATAGAGGTAAAGCTTGAGATGTACTTCAATTTTCACTTTCTCTCTTGAGTAATAAAAGTTCTCTCTGGTTCTTTTAATCTTCTTTGAGTTTTCTTATTTCTTTTCTTCTAGAAAATGCTAAGTATGACCTCATTCATGCTTGGCTAAACTTTTATTTAGCCGAAAGCTAGTGACGACTCAATCCATATTGTGAGAATCGTGAAACGCTTAATTCCTTCGGATAACATTCTGGGAAATCAAGATCGGGTTCGATTCTCTGTGAGACGCTATAACTCGAGTTAGGCTTTTCCAGTGCTTAAAGTTGTATTGGCGCTAACGGCGATAGGCGTGGTTAGTCCAGCAAAGACCGAATTCCGGAGATAGACTTGGGAATATTGGTTTACCGAAGAGAGAAGCAAGTTATAAGGGTTAGGCCTTGTAGACTGTAATTGGCATGGATCTTGAAGTAAAATCTATTTCGATGATCAATTTGGAATTGAGGCGAAACAAAGTTTGAGGCTATATCCTTTAAATTTATTACTTCAAATATTTATTTTCATTTAATTTCAGTTATTATTAGATTAAGATTATTTTTAGTTTTTTTTAATATCAAACCCCATTTTCTAATTTATTGTTTTTTTTTTGATCATGATCAATTCAATTCAACGTTGGAAATTTCTTAGTCCCTGTGGATCGACCCTACTTTCTCTATACTATTCTTTTATTTAATTTGAGAAATAGGAATTATTTATTTGACAATTTGACGCTTGTCACTATTTATAAAAGAAATTAGAAGCTATTAGCTGGGAAAAGGATCAGTATGTGTTTGTTTCAGGATACAATGGAAAACTGTAAGTTCTGACTTCCTTTCCCTTCATTTGTTTTCTTGATGGTTTATCCAAACTGAAACTGTACCAGGGGAGTTTCTGCAAGTGATGACAGAGATTTGATTGGGGGGGGGGGGGGTTCTGAATTTCAGAACATGAAAACTGATGATTAGAAACCCCATTTCTGGAGATAGAGAATCTTATGATCATCAATCCTAAATATTCTCATATGTAATGATAGGTTAAGATGGCCCATTTGGACACCAGAAACATGACAACAGAACCAAAGCATGGGCAATGGCTCATCATGACTTCAATTTTCAACTTATCAGAACCTGAGTTAGTCTATTATGGACCCACCAACCGGACTCATCTGATGAAATCATGAAGCAGAGGGGATCCCATTTTTGTGATGTAAAGCAATTTCTGTCCTCATCTGTTACCAGGGACCCCATAGCCATAGATAGTGAGTGCTTAGTTTCAGATTGTTTCTTCTTCTCAGGATCATGATTTGGATCCCTCTATGTGAATTGAACGGTTATATTCTTAGATTGGTAATGGAAGACAATAACACATCAGCTGGCTGTGGCTTTTCCTGAGACACCAGCCTATATTTGATACAAACTAATCAATTTTATAGTACAGTTTTAAACTTTTCTAATGAATGACTAATAGCTGCAGGTAATTGTAGACCTCTCTTTCCATGAAGCACCAACAATCATACAAAATTTGCAATGAATCTTCCAGTTTCTCCTCCTTTGCACTATGTTGCTCGGTTTCTTCGTTATTCTTGTCGTATACTCGTGTCTGACATTCACATCTAAATCCGAATAACGTAGTCTTTGCAAACAGATTTGAGGGGAGAAACAGATCACTAGAAATAACCATGGCAAAAACACTGGATCCCCAACTATGAAAAAGTGAATACTTTTACACATTGATGATCAGCTCTCTTCCAGAACCAGAACCTTAAAAGAATCTAGCAAGGCACATTCTTAAGTTGCTTCCAGTGATTTATGTTCCAAATTAAAGAAAACAAAGAAAGCAAGCTAAGTATGAGACTTTGCAGAAGAAAATTGCACTAATGAGAAGTCAATCTGGTTTACACAACACAGAGGATTACATCAAAGATAGTGATTGTATTTTAATTCCCTCTTGTTTTCTCCTTTACCTATATGAAGCTTACATATATATATATATAACCCAGATAAGATCCTCCATAACAGAAAAGAAGTGTCAATCAGAGAAAAAGAAAAGGTGTTTTAAGAGTCCTTGACTGCTTGGTTTCCATGTCTGAGTCACCCCGCCTTCTCTCCGAAGAGCTTGCCATTGTCGGTAACACCACTTCCTGTGAAGCTCCGATGAGATATCTCTGCGTTAGGCTTTGACATGTGTTACAAAGGAAACACCTGATATGCCTGAGAGCCAAGAAATTAGCTTGATGGACCCGTTTATCACACTTCCTACACAGATACGCATCATCAGCTTGACAATACAAGGAAGCCCTGGAATTGCAGAGCTCACAAGTCACCCACCATGAAGAAGAACCATCCTTTGTTGGATCAGGCACTGCTGAGAAACCCTGTTTCAGACAAGAACTCGATGTGTTCCCAGCTTGTTGTAAACCTCTGCACATTTTTAGACGATGACAACTTCAAGAAAAACAAACAAATGGAAAAACCAAGAAGCTTAGGAGATAAACACCCAGTCTATATAATTATAAACCTGTATGTAAAATGTTATGTTCTGTGATTTTCTTATAACAATAAATATTGAAACTTGTGGTTGAGAAATTGGTTTCTTTTACATAAGAATCTTCAAATAATTGTGGCAAAACAGGGTAATAATTTATTTTCACCAGTATTTGAGGAGTGTAATAATTATGGTTAAGCCCCTATGAGCCATGATTTTTGTTGTGGTGGTTCGAGTGGTTACAAAGTCGATTACAGTTTACCAAAGAAACAAGTTTTGTTTTCATGGCCGAGAATTAAAGCTCTCTGTTTTCGTGAGGGATTGTGGTACCCCACCAGCACAGCACCACCAGCAAACAAGCCTCTCTCTCTCTCTCTGTCAATCCTTCTTCATCTGCAGTTCCCATGCAGGACAAGAATTTCTACTTTTAGCTACGTTTCCAAGACGTTTGCTGGCAAAAATCTATGCAAAGTTTGGACTAGTATACGAATTAGTCCCTAAATTTAGAACTTGTTCTCAACCTGTACTTCAATTTTTTTTTATCAATTTTGATATATGTGACTGAGGGAATAAAAATATTAGGTCTCTTTATCATGTCTCCATCTATACCCACCGGCGAATCTACATTAATAAGAGATGGGCACAGGGGCTTATGCCCACCTGAACTTTTCAAAGTTCACATATTTATCTTTAATTTTTTTTTTAAATTTTTATGAATTATTCTTTAAGTTTTATAATATTTAAGCTTTGTGATCACCTTGAGATTTTGAAATTTTATATGTGTCCACATCAAATAAATTTTTGGATCCGCCACTATCCATGTCTTCTGTTAAATTTTTTAAAATAAATTTTAAACCTAACTCTTATTTTCTATATCCTAAACCTTAAACCTTACACCCTAAAAGAACCTTATCCCTAATTTCTTAACCTCTAATCACAACCCTAACCTTAAACCCTATACACTAAACCTATAATTTAAAGCGAAGACATATAAAGAGATACGAGAAAGAGATGGGCGATTTTCACTCTGACTAAAGTGGTATTCCAGCTACGGGTATATTTAGTTTAGTTTAGTTTAGTTCTGTTAGTATAACAAATAGTATATGATATTCTTAAATTTTTTTTACTATTTTTAATATAAAGTAATTATTTTTATATTACAACAAATAAAAAATAACTTTAAATTAAATAAAAAACAATTTTTATCTCAATTTGATTAAAAAAATATAAACCATAAATTTCTCGAACACAGTAAATATGACTCCAATTAATCAATTTTTTTATTACACATCCCAAATTTCAACAATCAATCAAATTACAACCTATAACACTTAGTTATGTTAGTATTTTGATCGACTAATGTCAAGTTAACAACATGATTAGTTGTTGAAATGTCAAGTCAAAATAGCAACCAAATTGTAAAAATAATAAACTTTAGATACCAAATTGAGAGAAATTTTAATTAAGTTGATGGACCATTTTGTCTATTAATCCAAAAGTTGTTCCATTATTTGTTGGTGAAACGAATGTGGACGTGGAGAGATGAGGGACTGGCTTGTCCTAATCCACCCGTTGATTTAGCGTTGATGGATTCGTCCACTTGCATGGTTCAGACTGGAAACACTTCTTTATCTTTATATGTATGCCGTCCATTATTTTAATTATTTATTTTTATGTGGTTTTCCAGAATTCAGGAAGATTTTAATTAAACAAATATTTTAAAAAATATATTTTAGTTCAATTATGATTTATAGTTTTGGATAAAATTATTTAAACGATTCATTTGATTATTTATAATATTTTTAAATTTTATGTATTAAAATATTTTATAGTTCGGTGCAGGGACGAAGTTAAAATTTGGGGTTGAGGGACATAACATAAAAATTCAGAAGTAACGGACAAATTCATAAAAAGAGAT
This sequence comes from Abelmoschus esculentus, assembly GCA_035048815.1. Lineage (NCBI taxonomy): Eukaryota > Viridiplantae > Streptophyta > Magnoliopsida > Malvales > Malvaceae > Abelmoschus > Abelmoschus esculentus. The sequence goes on from JAUCBN010000012.1 coordinate 1,206,266, forward strand.
TTTAAAAGAATTTAAATAAGGGACAAAAGTAAAAAAAGTCTTCGGGAGTGAGGAACGATTACCCCGTCCCACATGATGTAGTTACGTCCCTGGTTCGATGTAAACTCTTAATTTTAATAAAAGAAGTAAAAAAATATTATCAGAATTAAATTAAATATTTTAATTAATTGATCAATCAGTTATTTGATTTAATTAATATAACTTATGATAAAAAGTTTAATAATTTAAATTTATCGATTAATTAAAATAATTTACTAATAGTTAACCGATCAGGTTTTATACATTAATAACATGTAATAATATTTTTAACAGTCTAATAAATTTAATTATATTTTATAATTTTTAATAACTAAATCAATTTTATTTAACTTAGTGATTCTTTATCCCTAACTACTTTATATTCTCTGTATCCAAAACCATTCATTCATTAGAAAGCTCTTCTGCTTTTAATTTGCAACGTTTAAGAGCTGACAGACAGGCACAACACTTGTTTTTAGTTAGGTCTAATTATTCATTGGTCATTATATTGTGTGTAATTATGAATTTAATCCCTATAATTTTAATTTGTTTAAATTTGATATTTATATTTTTGAATGCTAAAACTTTAAGTTGAATCAAGCTGCATGGGTATAATATAGGATAGTTATTCATTTTTTTAAGTGTGTTCGGAGTTAAAAGATTTTTGACATCATAAACAATAAAAAAATAATATAACATTGAGGCGAAAAATATATTTTAATTTAATATTTAACTCGAATGTAAAAGTTTTAAAAAATATGCTTTTAATTTTTAGTGAATTGTTTTTCGGTCTAATTTATCAAAAAAATTCATGTTTTTTCTAAAATTTGATTATTGAGTCATTATATTCAAAATCAATTAATCGAAATTATAATATATAATTATTTTTTTAAATTTTAAGCCTAAATCACAATAATAACTCATAATATTTAAAACTCAAAATTTTAATCCTATTTTTAAATTTAACCCAAAAGGGACAAATAAAGTCTAAAAATAAAAAAAAACATCTAACAAAAAAATATATTTTCAATTTATTTCTACTTAAATTCTTATTTTGAATTAAAACTAAAAACTATTAAAAGTTTAAATTAATTCAAAAATTAACTGAATTAATTAAATTTAATTTAATTCAGTTAATATATTTTTAAAAGAAAATTCAAATAATAATTAAAAAATAAAAATTAATTAATTCGATTTTAAATAATTTAATTCAATTATCATTTCAATACCTCTATGAGTTTCGTTTTCATTGAATTGGGTGTAATTGGAAGCCCATAATTATGACATAAAAAATTTAAATTCTAGTATCAAAAATTTAAAAAATAAATTATATTTATTTTTATATAATTTATTAATAATTTACGTCTTTTACATAAAATCTTACGTCCGTGTTTTTAACTTATGTTTCTTAAAATCAATATTGAACACATCAATTTGCTTACTACAAACAAACAACCCAAGTCTGGATTTTGATCCTGTCCACACGCCTGTGAGTTTTCAAGGGTGCATGTCCATTTCTTCCCCAAGTAGAGGACTCCTTCTAAGCCTACCAAAAAAACACAAGATAATTGTAATTTATCAATCATGAAGATTGAACACCACAAAATAAATGATTCAAACATGAGAAGAAGAAGAAACAAACCAGATTTTGTATTCCTCTCTAAACTGCTTTGGCCATTGCCACTCCAGCAATGGTGAACACGACAAGCATTGTATGTTCAACACAGGGGTGGTGGGGAAGTGATAAACTCTGGCTTCGGCTTTGCGGCGGTGCCGTTTTCCACACGCCGATGGATAGAGTCGAAAGAATACAGGGAGTAGTAAGAGCTCAGAGGCAAACAGGGAGAATCAACTCTGTAGATATAGCAAGAATTCCCAAAGCAGTGGCGTCAGAATTCTCAACAGAGGAAATGCCTGAGGTTAGGTGAAAAAAACTATACAGTTTCTTGCATAACAGTCTTTTAGAATAGTGAACTGAACCGATTCGAACCCGAATTCAAGTTGTTATGTTGTTCATCACAACATGCAGGCTCCAAGTCCAATTGCTTCTACTTACGATGGAAGGATGTTAGCTAACTATGTGCCAGTTTATGTGATGCTTCCAGTACGTTGGCTATGTCTTTTAGCCTTGGAATTAGCATGTCAAGCCACTAACTCTCATGTTTTCTTACTCAGTTGGGAGTTATTTCAAATGATAATGTTTTCGAAGATCGGTCCAAGATCGAAAGATGGATCAAGGAGCTGAGAGCGGCTGGGGTCGACGGGGTAATGGTTGATGTTTGGTGGGGAATCGTGGAATCCAAGGGACCTAAACAATATGACTGGAGTGCTTACAGGAGCTTGTTTGCACTCGTTCAGGAATGTGGATTGAAACTACAAGCCATTATGTCGTTCCATCGATGTGGTGGCAATGTCGGGGATGAAGTTACCATCCCACTTCCGAAATGGGTGCTCGATATCGGTGAGACGGACCCTGATATCTTTTATACCAATAGAAAGGGTAACCGGAACGAAGAATACCTCACAATTGGTGTGGATAATCAGCCCATTTTCGATGGAAGAACGGCTGTCCAGGTTAGTTCAACTTCAGGAGCTCTTTTGTAATGATGTTGCTCGTAAGAAAAATACTTAGATTGTTGGTGTTTGTAGATGTACAGTGATTACATGAAGAGCTTCAGGGAGAACATGGCGGATTTTCTCGAAGCAGAGCTCATAATCGACATCGAAGTAGGTCTTGGTCCTGCAGGGGAGCTTAGATATCCTTCTTATACAGGAACTCAAGGATGGATTTTCCCTGGGATTGGAGAATTTCAGTGCTATGACAAGTACCTCGAAGCCGAGTTCAAAGAGGCAGCGACAAACGCAGGCCATCCCGAATGGGGATTGCCTGATAACGCGGGGGAATACAACGACACACCCGGATTGACAGAGTTCTTCGGACTAAACGGGACATACCTGACGGAGAAAGGGAAGTTTTTCTTGACTTGGTACTCAAACAAGTTAATAAACCACGGCGACGAGATCCTCGATGAAGCTAACAAAGCTTTCTTGGGGTGTAAGGTGAAGTTAGCTGCAAAAGTATGTCTCGCAAGTCTTTAAACTAAAAGCTTTTTCACCCAAAGGTGTAAATCTATCAATCTTTTTACACGTTCTTGTGTTCAAAACAGATAGCTGGAATTCATTGGTGGTATAAATCTCCTAGTCATGCAGCAGAACTAACTTCAGGATATTACAACTTAAAAGACAGAGACGGATACCGACCCATCGCGAGGATGCTGTCGAGGCATTATGCTATTTTCAATTTCACATGTCTGGAGATGAGGAATTCGGAACAACGAGCCGATGCCAAATGCGGTCCTCAGGAACTTGTTCAACAGGTAAATGTCCCTGCAACATATATAGGTACAAATGAATGCCTTGTCTTACAAGAAAAGTGTTGAATTCCCTCCTCTAACCAATGCAAATAGTGTCACCAATTTCCTTCTGCAAATACTAATAATGGAAAACCGTACTTATATCGAGACAATGGAACATGAATTCATCGATTGCACGTCTGCATCGCAGGTTCTGAGTGGATGTTGGAGAGAGCAGCTCGAAGTTGCGGGAGAAAACGCATTATCAAGATACGACAGCAATGGTTACAACCAGATCCTGTTAAATGCTAGGCCTAATGGTGTCGACAAAGACGGTAAACCGGAGCAGATAATGTACGGGGTC